>JASGCC010000192.1:0-607478 GCA_030067915.1 Hydractinia echinata
TAATGTGGTCGCAGTACAACTGCTTGTATCGGGCAGCTTACTTCACAACATCCAAATTGAGAGAAAGGAGAGTTGCAATTAAGATTCCATATTGTAACTCAATTTGTCCATTTGTTATGATTTGTTTGAAAATCTTTTAAGAGTGTAGACACGTCCAACCTTAATCAAGGACCTGCTGTTGTTTTTTGTCTATCTGACGTTCAGATCCACCTAATCGGTCCTTATAACGCCGGCCCTAAGTCAGACACCAATTAAAAAGGCCGTTTTTTAGAAGAAAATGAAAAAAGCGCCATTAATTAACAAAATGTTCTACTTTTCTTTACTCGAAAAAATAACACGAGATTGAAAACTCACTGCCATTTTTACCTATTAGCGACTGGGTTAAAACTGTTTTTATTAGCAGGAATCTAATGATGACTACGATTCTCAAATAAATCCCATCGATTGATTCGTAAAAAATTTTGATTATCATATCAAAGAATGGTGTGTTTTCTTTCTTCCTTTTTTCTATATGTTCCGTCGAATTCCATGAATCAAAGCGTGTTGGTGTCATTTTAGATAGCAAATGGTTATCTGTTATAATACTTTAAATAGCAAATTTTAATAACACGGCAGTCCTTTCACGGCAAAGGACGATTTTTAAAATTGGCGTAATTAGGGCCGGCGTAATTGAGCCGGTGGTAAATTTGGACTGGCGTTATAAGGGCTGATAAGGTATCAATAAGCGCTAGTGAGAGAAAAAAAGGCCTAGAGATGAGGTTAATTATGGTAAAGGGGGTTTTAATGAGGCAGGGTTCTTTTGAAAAAGGTTGTTAAAAAGTAATATGGTTAGGGAATTAACAATGTATTTACGTACAGATCTGGCGGAATCATTCGTATGTTAAACTTTATCTCACTTACGTGTTATAAAGCATAATATCTGGAGTCCATATCAAATTTGTTCCCAAATTAATTTTATCGATACCGTCATAATTGGACGCGTTCCAAGCAAGCTGAGGATCAGTCCATCTCTAAACAAAAAACACATAAGTTAAACTGCTTAAATTAGGATTCCATCGGTCTTCAAAAATCCCCTTGAAACAAGTACCCGACCATTATCAACCACACTTCTTTATTGGGACTTAATCGATTTTAGACATAAAAAACTTTATAGCGCTATATCTTTTCTCACTTTATCTGAATTATGTTAAAACTGGAAATTATGTTAATTGGAAAAGCCTATCAAAAGTTATGAAGGGGTGCGGAATCAGCCCCCGGTCACAATGTGTTCGAAATACCGTGGACCGAATAGGGTTAAGAATCCCAACCAATATGGCAATATTTTCTCCATTAAATTGTTTTGCGAATACACTACGATGTTCACAATATATCTTCGAATTAAAAAAACAATCAAATGAGAGTAGTAAAAGGAAAAGTAGGACCAAACAAAATGTTAAGAACAATTTTTGGAATCGAGATTGCTGTTTCTGGTGGTCTTATATTCGCTAAAAGCTGAAACTATATTTGGGGACGAGTAACAAATGAAGAAAAGAGGAACAGGGTTTATGAAGTTGAATATATTTTCTATTGTCGTATTATCTAATTACGTGAATGGTGAAAACAAATCCCACTTACCATAAGAATAAATGCATTTACAGTGAAAAGTTGTTCCTTTACATTCTAAAAAAAAATCTGTGCATTGATAAATCTCCACGGCGGAACTCGTTCAAGGTATATAAAGTAAAAATAGACCCTTTCTTCCCAGGTACAACGAGACAAAACGGCGATTTTGTACCCGATTTTTTATTTAATTTTTCTTCTCAAAAAGCATTGGGGACGAGGTTCATATAAAGGGAGTACGTACTAGCGCGACCAACTTTTGTAGTCTGTTATCAAAATGAACATGAAGAGGTACATTATGTGCAGGTTCTGGTCGAACGTCCGAATTGTAACCAGTCAAAATGTCTTTATGAATCTTTTTTTCCAACATTTGTTCCTCTTTCGCTTCTCCTTCAATAAAATAAGTATGATGATGACTCAACGGTCATGGAAACAATTTACATTGTGTGGGTTAATTAAACGATGAAGTGAGTGGAAGAATAGAGAATCATAATCATAAGTTTTCGCAAATCATAGATAGATGCTGTGAGATTAACAAGAACAACAAAAATAATATTAAAGTATTTGCATAAGTATAATCACATTCTTATCCCCAGACCTCTTTAAGATAAACCTTAGGTTTACCACAAAGAACTCTTGGGACGAGAATGGGTATCGCAGTATGTCAAGAATTTATCCTCTCTCCCAATTCTTTTTTTTATAAGAAGCCTGGTGAGGGGTCTAATTTTCGACGTTTCCCAACTTTCCCTGCAGTTTTCCCTGCAGTTTTCCCTGCAGTTTTCCCTGCAGTTTTCCCTGCAGTTTTCCCTGCAGTTTTCCCTGCAGTTAAAGTTTTTTTAACAAAGTTAAGTTTGAACAAATTGGTATGTGTTTAAAATCTTAAGACTGCTTTCAATATGTAATACGCTTTTTGATGAAAAATGTTTGACCTATGTTTTACAGAAACTTTTCTTTTATTAATTATATTTTGAAACTTTTAACTCGAGATTCATAAAATAGCTAAGTAAAAATCAATACATAATATTTTGACTGTTGTTTAGATGTTGCCTGTTGACTGAGATAGTTGAGAAGACCAAATTCACGTGTTTGCTTACTCAGATACATTGCTGCGCTAATCGAAATCAACCTTGCTTGAATTTCGTTTGTCGTGGTACAAACGCATAACGGTTTTCGTAATAAGGAAAATCTCTGAAACTTTTGCTGTTTTTACAATCCTGTTGTTTGTTCTTTCGAGTCTCGCATTTCTTGTAAGACGTTTCTTATAAAACAAGCGTGCATGATCTTAAAGAGCTATCTAGGCTAATTTTGGAAAGAATTGATCCTCAAGTAAAATTTATTGAAAATAGGGAAAAAATTAACGTGTATATTTAGGATTGTCATAAATTTACATACGGCCTTGTTCCTAGAGGATAAAAAATTGATAAAAATACCTGATGGAACAACGTACGATAACATCATCATGCATATTACGGAGTTAATTATAAAGCTCATATTGTTCGCACGTCTCTAAAATAGAAAGATGAAAGAAAAATACAAAAATGTTTACTAAATAACGATATCAAAATTTAGCTCTTTTTTCTCTTCAATCTACAGCTCTCAACATTACATAAGATCAACTAAAAGTCTTAACTACTCTAAGACGTAATTCTACGAATGAAAGATATTTCTTCTCAGCACATATCAATTCACATAAGCATTCTAACAGTAAAGAAGGATGCATTGATAATCATGATAAAAGGACTTCCCATACACTAAGCATTACCTCGGAAATAATAACTCAACTGGGGAGATAGAAACGAATCTATGGTAAAACATCAAAATACCTTTCAAATGTATATCCTCTATTTAGTTTTATTATTGTCAGCCTATTTCATGTGTAATTCATTTGGGTCATGGGATAAATGCTTTTTTTAATTATGTTTCATGTTTTGTAATTAATTAAAAATTTGTCGGCATTGAGGTATATTCCGGGAGTTATTCAACTTAAATGGTGCATCTGGCGGAAAAATCAAAATCACAGAGGTGCAAGGGATGAGGGGGTGACTTTACGCAAACTATCCTAAACGTATTCCTAATTGACATCTTCTACAACGGACACTTCTCTACAACGAAAAGTTTTCCCAGAAACGAGTAAAAAGACGGCCAAATTCTATATACCGCGCAATTAATAGCGGACACATCTCTATAACGGACGTTTTCAAGGTCCCAACTTATATTACCCCCTTAAACTGACCTTTCTATAGCGGACACGCCCAATAAAAAGTAAGTAAAATTTGTAAAAAGTTTGAGTATATTTTACTTAAGACTATATGGTAAAAGTTGAAAATATTACATTTTTGTGAAGTCTTAAGTCGATTCTGTTTTAGTTTTTTGAATAAAAGTCGTACATGGATACATATATTGTCTTAAGGCTCCTTCTTCCAAAATCAGCCTGTTCACTATACACTAACATTCCCATTGGGAAGACCCTCCATGAAAATTTCCCCATGATATTCGCTTATAGGGAGGTTTCACTGTAATACTCGAGTATATCCGCAATTGGGAAAATTATGCATATTCCCCCCAGGTATTACATAAAGGGTTACAGTTAGGGCTGTTGTTATTATGCCATAATAAGCGATGAATATGAATAATTTCCAAATTTATCACAATCCCTGTAACATACATGACACAAAAAACATTCTTGTCGTACCACGATAATGACGCAACTACCTATCCCAGTGAATTTTAATAACAAAGGCACAGCATTGATTTTGACTTTACCAAACCAAAATGTGATTTCTCTCGAATTAGCCGTAATTAAATGAAAATATAAATTCGGCAAAAGTTATATTTCTTTGGACTAGTTTCCCCCCTAATCTTGATCTTAAAAATATAAAAACTTTAGAAATTATATTTATTTGCGGTCCATCTGTGTCCAATGTTGTTTTTTATTTAGCCAGCATTTTACTGTTCAGTAACAGTATAAATAGTTTGCATTTAAAGAACATTTTTTTCATATCTCTCCTAGCTTGCATCGGTTCACTTCAACGGTGGGAGTATCAACTTCGCAACCAGACTTTTTAATACACCAACATTCGATGTTGTTTGTATCGTATCAAAATAACTTTAGCGATATTTCTGGATTGAAATAAATGGGAAGCCGGATTAGGCTTTATCTTTGTTGATGTGATAAAAGAACTATTTATCAGCTCGAAGTAGAAAAAGTATTGATAAAAAATCTCTATGAAAATCTTTTATACCTATTTATTTCCATCGCCAGTCAGCAGTTTGATTGTCTGATAAATTATAATTTTCCCTCACTTCCTGATTAACCACGAAAATGTTGAATTAAACCTAATTAAATAAACTTTGCAATAACCTAAAAAAAAAAAGATAGAAAAAATTAGCTATTTTATTGAATATCTTTTTTTTTCGTTTTACAATCCTTTTTGAAAATATATAATTGATCCGAGCAAAATTATTTGGTGACCTACCCGAGCAGATATCTGTTCCATATGCATGATATTCGCCTGATGAAAGTATCTATAGCAGGTAAAATAAAAGATTTATTAGAGTTTAAAACATTGAATATTCCCTTGCCTTGTACAATAAAAATGGCCAAAATATATTTGACTTAAAATTGAGCGTCCAAAGTCGAGCAATGCGGTCGATTTTTATTCTTTTATAACAAGATATTCAATGACTTACGTAAACATGTTAGGAATAATGCGAATTACAATTTTTTTTTGAGAAAACGAAGTCTTTTTAACGATAAAACCTTATATCATGTAATTGGTTTATACCATGATTGATTGATTTTTACCATAAACCCTTCCTTCCCCTCTCCCTTTCTTTCTTCCTTCCTCCCTACCTTCCCCACCTCCCTACCTTCCCCACCTCCCTACCTTCCCCACCTCCCTACCTTCCCCACCTCCCTACCTTCCCACTCCCTACCTCCCCACTCCTACCTTCCCACCTCCCTACCTCCCCACCTCCTACCTTCCCCACCTCCCTACCTTCCCCACCTCCCTACCTTCCCCACCTCCCACCGCTAAGCAGAAATCATTATCTTCGGATTTTTAAGATAACTAATTTGACATATCGGACGGGTTAATTTGGTTAGCATCCAGTTACACTTGAGAATTCGTTTGGTCAAGCGGATGATGAATATCTGCTTTACTCTTGTATAGAGAATTCACCAGAACACAGAGGGGTTAAAAAACACTAAGATAAAATCTTTAAGACGTTTGCAGACGTGTCAAAAGCCTTTATATTTTATGCTAGTAACTAAACCCTATAAGAAAAGCAAATTTTAATGTGTAAAACGAATAATTTAAGGAAGAGGCGGGTTAATGTTTAGGTCTGCCTTTCTTATAGACATACATAGGGAGAATCTGCCAGGAGAGGACGTTTATTCTGCAATGAAATTAAACACTTTTTTTTATAATAAAATGCTTTATAAGAATATCAGGCTGGGATTTCTGTTTAAAAACAATAGTTCTATTCTTTAGGACAATAGAGAAATACGAATTTTGATCATCCTGGTTAAAATTTTGGTCTTCTTATAAAAAAAAAGCGTGACAACTTTTAAGAACATGGTTAACATGAAGAAAGCGAAGATAAGTCGGCAGTTCGAAAGAAAGTAAAAAAATAACTTTGCATTTTCTTGTATGATCTGGTAGCTTAGTTGGTGTTGAAGTCAGGATTGGCGAAACATTTTTAAAAGTGGAGGGGCCAATATATCAATATCAGATACGTGATAAGTGATGGCAGCCACGACGGTTGACAGCGGAGAAAAATTTTCAATTATTTGTACTGTACAAATTAGATTTTTCACTTTGTTTCCCTCTACTAGTCCTGAAATCTCGCTCGAAAAATGTCATCTTAAGAAATTTACCACAATTCTAAAAATAAGAACACGTGTCACAAAAAAAGATTTGCAAAAGAATAACAGTTGCAGGACGTTAAAAAAATTTTTGTCAACTTGATATTTCTTTTTATGCCTCGTTCTGCAAAAGTTTTGGCGTAAGGTACTGCTTCAAAATTATGCTGAAAGTGATATGTTGCACCTGAGAGATGCGCAAACAACGCCGCAGGTTTAAATCAAACAGAACATGAGGTTTACTCACTCTGGGCACGTTTTCTTCTGTTTGTGCCGTCCGTAATTTCATTAACCTAACTATTTAGTGCTGTTCCGCAACGAACAAACTTTATTGTGTGGTTTATTAAGCTTATGGAATGGTCAATAAAAAGGATATGATTATAGGGAGCTAATATTATATTGTATTAATGTATTGGAGTATTGATGTATGTATGAAGAATCAACTCATGCACAATGTATCTTTGCAAATAGGCAACAGATAACGGTCGTATACCGTATACCGACGCACTGTTATAATTGTAATCCATGGGTATCCAACAGAGTCTCGTTTTCGGAAATAATTCGTTATCTTGCTACAATTGTGAAGGACCATTTTGTGGTGCGTGTGTGTTCATTTCTCGAACATTTTATTATTTATTTATACATTCACCATTAGATTGAAGAACATGTATGAATGTATGTTAAGTTTGAGAAGTCGGTATACTAGATATCGAAAACAAAAAATATCTACACATTTCTTTCTGATTGCCTCTGCTTTGTTTATTTCTGGATTATAGAATGCACATACCGTCTTCTCTTTTTATATGAGACAGCTGGTTGTGTGATTAATGAAGGTGACCCAGGGTCAATACGTAAATTGGTTTAAAAATAGCAACAATTTTTTGTCGTAAAATCAACGGTAACAACGTGTTTTTGTCTTTCAGAAATAAAACAATATGAAAACTAGCGATGACAAACCTAAAGAAACCGAAAACAATATAAATGAAAATACCGGTGACGTAAAAACTGCAAAGATAGATGTTAAGGTATCCGAAGAATCACCGGATGCTTTTAAAAACCAGAAATATGATACATCAACACAAAACGATAAATATAAAGAACAAGATAATGTTGAACACACAACACAAGACTCAGAACAATCTGGCGCGCAATCTGGCGCCACAAAACAAAATACAGCTAACGAAAAAGGCGATACAGTAGTCGATACTGCTGACCAGAATACCCCAGACCCACATATAAATAAGACTGAAAAACCCAAAAATAAGAAAAGCAAAAAGGAGTCTAAAAACTCACAAGGAAAACAAAAGGCTTCAAATAATAATAAAAAAGACGATCGTGGAGAAGTTAGCGGAGCGGAGCTAGAAGACGACGAGAAGGAGTCATCTGGAAAACAAAATCTTTTAAACGGAGAAATTATGAATGGGACGAAAATTAAGGACGTGTCTCATAGTACACCAAAGAAAGAAAATATCAATAACAGCGATACAAACCTTAGCAGTAGTAGCGAGAGCGTAAAACTCGAAGGAAAACGAAACACAGCCATGGTGTTACGAACGTATAACGAAACAAAAGACACGCAGGATGGTCAAAGTTATAGTGAAGATTTTTCGCTAGATGGAGATTTTCGTTTAAATGTGACGCAGTGTAGATGCATGCCTAAACGTTATGTTCTAGCCATACTTAGTTTTTTTGGATTTTTTAATGTTTATTGTTTACGAGTAGATTTGAGCGTCGCCTTGGTAGCGATGACTAATAACCACACGAGAGTGAAAACAGATGGCACTGAATATTGGGTATGTTGTGAGAGTTTTAATTATTAATTGGAATTAGAAGACGTGTTAATGATCGAGAAAATACCTCGCTTTATATTTCTTATTTCATGTATTTTTTTTTTATACTATCAATCAACTTTCGACTTTTCAGGTACCAGCGGAGTTTGAATGGAACAGTCAACTACAAGGTACTTAGTTCTTATGTTTTTCGTACAATCAAATATCCGAATGAATGAATGAATAAATGTATAAATCAATAAATAAATGAAAAGACCCAGTAAAGAAATAAACGAAGATATGAATGAATAAATGAATGAATGAATAAATTAGTAAAAAAAAGAAAAAAATAAGAAGAGTATAAAAGTAGAGTATAAAAAATGAATGAGTAATTAGATGTTTGAAATGGTATATTGTATAGAAGATTAAGTTAAACAAATGCACGTTCTACAACACCTCCATTTAGCCTGGATCATTAAAGACATTCACTTTCTTTTTTCTTTTTTCTTTGTTAGGTCACATACTCTCTGCATTTTATTATGGCTATCTGATAACACAAATTCCTGGAGGTTACATAGCTGCAAGATTTGGTGGAAAAACATTATTTGGAATGGCCATCTTGTTTAGTGCAATTTTCACCTTGTTAACACCCATGGCTTCTAGAAAGCACTGGTCCTTGTTGTTTGGGTTGAGATTTTTGGAAGGACTATGTGAGGTGAAAATTTAAAAATAAAAGGTTTATCTTTTGTACATTTTCTTTGTCATTTGTTTATCTTACTTAAATTATATTTCTAGGGCTGCATTTACCCTGCGATGTATTCAATATGGAGTAGATGGGCACCTCCTGTAGAGAGAGCAAAGCTAGTTACAATACCTCATTCAGGTATAGCTTTTCTAACCTAAGATTTTTTTCGAATTACCGCGGCTTCATTCCCAGTGCTCTCTGTTTCGTTCTGGTAATCTTCATGAAGAGAACCTGAGAATGATTACGACGCAGTAGCCAGGAACAACTTTCTTATTATCATAAAATTGAGATTTTAAAGGTTTTTTTATTTCTTCTAGGTTCATATTCTGGTTCAGTCGCAGGCACGTTAATAGCTGGTTATCTTTGTGAACTATGTGGATGGGCATGGGTGTTCTACTTGTTCGGTAAAGGGATACTTTACTCTACATAGGACGGAACATAGCTTTTTTAAAGTTTGGTTAAAATCACTTCTTGGTACGGCAGATATGCATCCAGATTATTAAACGCCCGCCCTCTGAACAATTTCCGCCCCCTCTCCCTTATCTAAACGATCCTATAAAACTACGAAAGTAGTTTTCAAAGTATGTTTAAGGGATATAAAACATGGAGGTAAACTTTTATTTTCAGGTTTGTTTGCATTGCTTTGGGTTGTCATATGGCAGATAATGGTGAGCGATTCTCCGGAAGACGACCGCCATATTTCAGTTCAAGAAAAAAACATGATCGTAGAAAGTTTGAAAGAAGACCAAACCTCTCATTTGGTATGTAATATTAAAAACTAGTCGTTAGTCCGTAGAAAATCCCACGGGGATCGGCCATCGTACATATCGCTATGTCGTGTATCCTGGCCCGCCTGTTAACATGACGTAATGAAAATTACTTGGCCGGGGGTGGGTACCATGATTATAGGTGCGATTATAACCGCATTTCCGATTGCAAAGCCCTTAGATTTTAAATTGGCTCACAGACAAACAGCGAGTATTATTATTAGAGATATCACTATAAACTAGTATTAGTTAGCTGTTTATTTCATTTGTTTATGCTTTCTGATTAAACAAAAAGAGAGACAACAAGGTTTGGGAACGAAGTTGCGCATTTACTGTACCTGCTAAGATTTCTTCTAGGCTAGATGTCTTCCAAAGCTAGGTGTATAAGTTTAGTTTCATTAAAATAAAGTGATAATGGAGGTGGTGTAGTGGTTTACACATGTATTTCTAAAATGACAGATTCGGACCCTTTCCCTCTTGCATGTTGAGGTACCCTTTCCCTGCAAGCATGCTAAAGTTTCCGTTATGTACTTATATTTTCAATGAAAACGTTTTTTATTAGGTGAAAGGTCCGCTCCCCTTGGTGTCAAATCTTCACTTCCATGCCATTCTTAGCTATTCTTGTTGCACACACATGCGAAGGTTGGGGCTTTAATATGCTTCAAACTTCGCTACCAAAATATCTTGCAGAAGCGATGGATTTTAGGATTTCAAAGGTAAGTATTGTTTGCTAAATAGCAACGTTTTACTTTGTTGCGAAAGCATGCTTTGGGAGAATGTATCCAAAATCCGATAAAAAAATACCGCTAAGTTGTTGTACCACGTTATGTGCTGACTCCTTAATTATCCAGCACCGTGATATGTAAAAATTTTGACAGACAAGCTACTACAAAAGAGCATATCATACTTTTTAAAAACAATATAAAAAAGTGACGAAGAATTTTTATGTCTTTTTTCGCTTGATTAGCCGCCTCTCTACATTAAGCGATGCTCCGAATAAGTTCCTCTTTTTTATAACTGTTTGAAAAACAGCTATTATACTTTTTAGTCTGTGAAATACACAGCTATTTTACTTTTTAATCTGCAAAATACACAGCTAACGTACTTTTTAGTCTGTGGAATACACAGCTAATATATTTTTCAGTCTGTGGAATATACAGAGCTATTTTACTTTTTAGTCTGTGAAATACACAGCTATTTTACTTTTTAATCTGCAAAATACACAGCTAACGTACTTTTTAGTCTGTGGAATACACAGCTAATATATTTTTCAGTCTGTGGAATATACAGAGCTATTTACTTTTTAGTCTGCGGAATACACAGCTATTATGTATCTGGTGATGGGAATGACTGTGTTTCTGGCTGGTCAACTTTCTGATTGCTTCAGACAGAACACATGGCTGACTGCTACCATGCTTCGGAAGTCTTTCACATCATAGGTTAAACTATTTATATTTTTATCTTTATTTACAGTATTGTGAAGGGATAATTTCTTGAGGCAGAATTGAATGCCCTTATTTGCGTCGCCATAGCAACATTTTAGAATTTTTTTTTTGTCAACAGTGGCATTGTGGGTTGATACCAAACCTTCCCAACAAGTCAAAATAGTTACAAATCTCACTTTATGGGAAGCCTTATAATCATCTTTCAGGGTTGTCAATATTTTCAAACGTGAAAAATCAACGACACCGGTTTTTAACACATATTGTTATTGTTGTTATTTTATGCTATTTCCAGAAAGTTATTTAAAACACTTCAACTACAGGTTTTGGTGTAACAGCCCAGCTGACACCGTCCGCCGTTTTATTGATCTCTCGAAATAAAAAGACCCTCCCCCGTTCTTATATTAATCACCGGACAATGCAAGATGTGTTCTGTTCCAAACTTCAATGTATTTAGCCACAATTCGTAAAGATGTTCTCAACTTTGTTTTAGGTTTTTCATTCAACGCTATCACATTTCTTATCTCCGCTCAGATGACTGTTGCTCAGTACGCTGTCATTACTTTAATCATCGGCGCAGGTATAGAAAGCTTGGCATGGGTCGGCTTTGGAATAAATCACTTGGACATTGCTCCAAGATTTGCTAGTATATTATTTGGAATCACAAACACGTGTGCAACCATTCCTGGAATTCTAGCGCCTCTACTGGTAGGGGCCATCACAAGTACAAGGGTAGGCATTGAGTATCCAATACTACACATCAAAGTTTTTTTCTTTGTAAGTCTCTACCCAGATACAATCCTGGATGAAATATATTGGACGAAATAGGTAGAAATTTTCGTGCTTCGCCATTTTAACCAATTTTCGAGAAATTTGAAATCGTTAAAAATGCGATTCAACAAATTGCGAATACAAAAAACAACAAATTTTTAAAACAGCAGAAAAAACATTTCACTCTGTTTTACGTTATTGCTTTGTTATTTTTACGTCCTCTTTTGATTAGATAATTTTAGGAGACCGCAAAAATAAAGGAAAGTGACAAGCTAAAAAACATGACTGGGGAATGATATTTGGGTTCAAAATATCCATTTATATGTTTTACTCTGTGGATGAAGTATTTAAATGTATTTGAATTGGTTGTCTTTATTTCTAAATTGATTTATTTGGTAAAAAAAATCTCTATCTAAAGAAACATCAAAAAACGTGTGACTTTTTAGTTAGGTGAATGTGCTTTTAGAGTTTTCAGTATTGAAACTAAGGTATTCTCTTTCCCAGTTTGGTCCGTTGGTTGTTTCGTTTAGATTTTTGGTTGGATTATATTTTTGGATTATATCTTTTAAAGTTTTTTATTTCGTAGTCGGAATCTATACTGGACTTCTGTTACGTGTTCTGTTCTCTTAAATAGCTGTACCTCTCAAAATACAGATGGAATACAAAAAATATTTTTTTTAGGAAAAGGCTGCCTGGGATGCGGTATTTTACATGTCATCCTTCATGTTCCTTGTGGGTGCAGTCTTTTATGGGTTTTTCGCCTCTGCGCAAAGACAATCCTGGGCGGATGACAATTATATTACGGATGACGAAGAAGAAAATTTAATAGCAGAATAACTTGTAACTTTTTGTATGTTGGAATATGGAAAATGAAGTAGATTGGAAAATTTCAACAGTATAATTATTATGTATTCTAGCTATATACATATTGATTATGAAATTGAAATATGAATATATAATAATCCATGATTTATTCAATTCGTCCACGATTTATTTTAACTCGCTTTCAATTTTTCAGCTAGTCCATAAACTATTTAACTCCTCCATTTGAATGATGCCACAACCCTTTTCTGTTTAAGCAAGCAGACACAATAATAGGAATAATGGCAATGACAGCAGAGGTAACGTAAAAAGTTTATCTAAAAAAAAACCTTGTTATTTTGTTATTCAATGCATTTCGATTTTGTACTATGAGAAGGCCTCGGACAGCAATGAAATGTCACATTTATTTGTTTTGTTACGACCTTTGTATCTTCCGTTCTCCATTGTCATTCTCCATTGGATCAGTATTAGAACGAATGTAAATTATTTTTCTGATACATGTGTACCTGCTTATCAATTAGAAACCACGTGACATCGCACGAACAACACACTTTCCCCGTGACTGGCGCGTTCCATGACACAATACCTTCGTTGGAAACTAACGCTTTTGTTTTGTAGATTTCAGTGCGGAAAAAGCTGTAATCATCTGCACTAAGATAAAATACAGACTTAATGAAGTGCTTGCTTTGTCCTTGTAGACTGTTCTTAAATTCAATAAGAGAAGGTGACGTAGATATTTGTGTCACTGAATTTTGTGATCAATTGAGCAGTTCTGACATATGTCTCGTTACCAGGGTCTCTGGTCTTGAGGTGTTATCACGAGGCGGCCCCAAGATTTATCGAGGCAAAATGCCCAATTTCGTGTTTCACGTTATCAAGTGAAACAAGTTTAACCATACTTGTTGTAAAGCACAACATCTAAATATAAATCCTGTACCAACTGTTGTGTTTAAAATACCGTCCATGTCGGATGTACTCGATTTCAACTGTGGATCAGACCATCGCTAGAATTAACAATCAATAATTTTTCATATTTAATCCTTCAGTTTTTAGGGGCCGTGTTACTTTGGTGATAGTAAATAATAAATCAGAAAAGAAGTTAAAGCGCTTGTTTTGCTAGACATCCTCAACGCCGTCCTCAAGGCTTCTTGTTGATATACCTTCTGGGAACAAATGTTTACGGAAAAAAATGTTTGCGAAACTTTTTTTTGCGGACGGCAACATTTTCCAGAAATTTGCGGATTTAATTTTTGCTGATGCTAAAAATTTTATTAAAAGCAAAATCAGTATTTAGATTTCAGGAATAAAGGTATTTTCAATTAAACAACAATAACTTGGGTCCTACAGGGATCCTACAGGGATCCTACAGGGATCCTACAGGGACCCTACAGGGATCCTACAGGGATCCTACAGGGATCCTACAGGGATCCCTGTACAGGGATCCTACAGGGATCCTACAGAAAACCGACGTACGAAAAAATTAAAAATTTCGCGGAAGTAATCTTTAAGGATGATTGATTCTTATAATTAGATTAGTTCCGCAAAAAATGTGTTGCAAAAATTTCTTCCGCAAATAATTTGTTTCTGTGAGGCGATGGCAATGAAACAAGGTCCTGTGGGGTTGTCCATTAGAAGTACAAACGAGATTTTTTGAAAACGAGAACGTTGCAAGCATTTCAATTCAGGTAAATACAGAGTTTGAGCAATATAAGAGAAGTTATTTCTTCTTCTTCTTCTTCTTCTTCTTCTACTTCTTCTTCTTCTTCTTCTTCTTCTTCTTCTTCTTCTTCTTCTCCTTCTTCTTCTCCTTCTTCTTCTTCTTGTCACAAATTTAAATTTTCAACATTTCCAAGATATAAAAGCCGAGATTATAAAAAGTATAGATTTAACATACATATCCCTCGACCCAGGTCTTTTTATATAAGATAAAGTTCTAGGATTTTATATTTAAACTGGCAAAAGTGCTAGGATTGAGGGTGATTTTAAATATTGCATTACAACGTAATGAGGAAGAAAAGAAAATTTACAATTACTGTCCTTCTAAAAGGGAGATTGTACTTTTTTTCTGATTCAAACGTATCCTACGTAAAGACCTTGCATACCGTATATCCTGTAGTTTTTCTAATTTAACGCACGTAATTATCTTCGCCGGCACGTGTAATAAAATAAAAACATACGCGGGAAATTAAGAGAAAAATTTAATGTTTTTTTCCTTTTAATCAGTTCAATTTTCGTTGAGAAAAGAATTACATGTACATAAGAAAAAGCATTGTAAAGAACTATTTATTCTTAGTCTTTCCCGTTCCTTTTCCTTTCTTTTTGTTGTTTATTGTTCCATGGCTTCTTTAACAAGCATTTAAAGTTTTGCGTGCATTTTTACATTCGTTGACGTAAATAAGTAGGTACCAGGGAGATTCATTCCACCTTGATCGAAGTCTTTTGTTCTTTTGTTCTTTACACTATCGAGGTTCGTGGAATTACAGTTCAGATAACGGAAAGGTTCGAAATGGTGACTTCTACAAACGGTGTATGAAAGATGCGCTAGAAAGTTTGGTGAATGAAGTAGAAGAAGAAGACAACGACACTAGATACGCGAGCAAAATTAGAGGACAATAAATATCGAGTTTTGTTAAAAATGGCCTATGTGCATTAATTAGAGGGCGCGTTAAATTAGAAAAACTACGGTACCTTACTCATGCTGAAATCCGCACGGGTCAATAATTTGCGTATGCTAAATTTGTCGCTTTTCAATTTCGCGCAACAAAAGTGGACCTATTCGCGCAGTTTCAAATCTGTAAAATAACTTAAAAAAGAAAGTGATGCGCAATTTTCTTTCAGATGTCCTAGTTACAAAAAGTACTCTTCTTTTAAGATCTGAACTATTTAATAGAGAATGACAAGGCTAACTTCAAAGCTTGTTTTAGAAAATAAGGAATGTACTTCTTATACATTACCCTTTTCGCACAGCCTGAAATTCGCGCGGATCTAATTTCGTGCAGCCACGAAGTTTCAGCAAAAGTATGTTAAGGTACTATTGACCTTCCTGAAACGCTACATCAACTCTTCAATGTCAGGTAATTTTCAAGATCTTCCCCGATGAGCCAAATAATAATATTTGGCATGGTGGAAGTCCTCTTCGCTCTTAAATATTACGCAATATTTAAGAGCGCTTTAATGCGTGCAACTGAACCCACGTGCTAAAAGATTGAAGTGGACTTTCGCCTACATAAAGCTTACGAGAGGTGTGGAAATGAGCGACATGATAATTATTCTCAATAGAAAGAGTGCGTCATATTTAAAAATATGTTTAGCCAGCTACTTTTAAATACCAAGTGCATCGCAAAATGAAATCTGAAGTTTATAGAAGCTAGAAATGGAAAGAATAAAACTAAGACCGAACAGATTCATTGTGTAAAATTCTTGATTAGAATTAAACACAACAACAAATTATGATGTTAACTAATATTTCGATATTCAACGATACCATCATCAGAGTGAATAAAATTACAACAGGGCAAGTATTTAAAACAAACTAAGCTCCTTAGAGGCCTTAGAGGCCAATTAAAAACTTTTATCTATGGCACGGACATTCATTACGCAATAAATTTATATGCGATAGGCGTAAATTGTCAGAACTTTCATCTGCGTGAATGTTGACAAAAAGATCACCATGGAAATTACTGATGTCAATAATGTGTTTAACTCCATCGCAATGATCAATATGCTTTCGAATTGCTCTATTTTTACCATGCCAAGCGTGTTCCATTACACGTTTGTGTAAGGTTCTTTCGGTTTTGCCAATGTAACTTACTTGACAGCCAGGACGAGAAAATTTGTAAACAATTGAGGATTTACACAATTCGGGGATTTTATCTTTCGTATTTGTGTAAAACTCAATCTTTGTCGTGTTATTTAGGTGTTTGAAACAAACAAATACATCTTTTTTACAGCAATGTTTTATCTTTTTCATACATGCTTTTGCGAGTTGGACACTTTTATCGCCAAGATACGGGTATCTAAACCAAATAGTGGTAACGTTCTCATTTTCTTGACGCTCTTCTATAGATGATTTCTTATTTAAAAGACGATGTATGATAGAGTTACTAATTCCACGAAGCAAATTGCTTAATTTTAGTAACTTCAGCTGACAATTTAGGCCGTGGGCCAATCCGTCTTAAAAGCTCTTAAAAAAAGTTTCGTACCCCAAATGTCGGGACAAAAGTATCTATATATAAATTAGCGATTTTAAACATGCTGGATTCAAAAATAAATGTTACCAAGCTGGTAACCCCGCAGTTTTCGAGAAATTGAGCATCAAAAATACATAATTCGTGTGTTATCGTGTTTTATCGTGTTAAGTGCTTTTCAAAGTATTCCTTTGTAATATATAGTTTAAAAATACATGTAAACACAATATAAATATTAACTCACACTTAAAAATTTTTTACAGCCTTAAAAAACTAGAAAAAACTAGGTAAATATTTAATTATCGGGTCGTATCGAGAACTTCTCGATGAACTGAAATCTCCAGCGTCTCTTATCCCAGTTTTTTATTTTTTCTTGTACCTAATATTATTTTCATGTATATCGACTAAAAATACAAAAAAGCCAGTAAGTAGCTTAATTATAAGTAAAATGATCTATTGGAAAAAAAGAGAACGTGGGTTATCGATATTTAGTAAAAATAAAAACAACGTTATTCCACTATTTCAGCGTCTGATGCGTCAATGTCTGACTCATCAATTAAAAAGTCGACGTTACTTAAATTAACGTCAACCCCATCATCGTAATCTTCTTCGCTTGATTCTGCGATATCATTTTTCCGTTCTCGCATTTAATACATTTACATATCTTTGTACAGGAGAGTTTATTCTTTAAACATTTGCAGCTTCTTTTTTTGCACCCACTTTTGGCATCCACAGCTGATCAATTCTTTCAGCATCTCTACAGCACAATATGTATCCATCCCAATCTATAACAATTTCGCTGTTTTTAATGTTCCAGCCATGATTTTTTACATCAGGAGCATCGATAACAAGAGATAGACACCTCTTCCAGATATAAGTCTGAAAGTTTGCGCGCTTTGTGTGTTTTTGCAATGCATCGAACGTTGGTGGCAGTAATTATTCGGCAAACTTGCCTTGTTGAAAAAGTTCCAGTCAAGCTTCATTACACCGTTTCTTACTGCTTCCGTATAATGAGCATACGAACTCTTCAACACACCTATACCGAATCTTATTGCGTAATCTTTCTCGCAACATGAAAACGAGGCAGCGTGTTGTAAAATGTAAACAAACACGCCGCGGGTGTAGAAAATTTGCTGTATACCTTCTGCTGTAAATTTTGCCACCAGAATTAAAAACAAAAACTTATTCACTCACTTTATATTTTCTTTATAACTTGAATAAGTTATTTAAGATCACTTTTTCAACATGTGCCACTGTTAGTAAGAAGAGCTAGTCGTGAAAAAAAGTTTAAAAAATGGCAGAACAATATTCCAATTCGACGAAACCTCGACCAAACAAAAATTTATCTGGTGGGTATGGAAAATACTGTTGTGTTCCCGGGTGCAGGAGTGCAACAAAAGATTCGTCAATGCAAAACACTGGTATATCGTTATTTCAAATACCTCAGAAGGAACCTTATAAATCCCATTGGATCAAAGCTTTACAAAATCATCGAAGAAAAAGCAGCATCGATTCTTTTGATCCTCGGAAGAAGACGGTTTATGTGTGCGAGTTTCACTTCAAAGCAGAAGACATCAAAGTGTCCCTTGGCATTGGGCGAAAAACAGTAATTCCGGGACGAATTCCGTCAATCTTCAAAGATCGGGACTCCAATGTCAAACAAACAAGAAAATCTCCTAGAAAAAGAGAACCCCTCTCTGTCGTGGAATATTCGTCCGAAAGTGTCATGGAATCAGACTCAGACGAAGGTCATCAGGACACGAACTTAGAAAATGAGCCATTGGTGATTTGTCGCAAACGGAGATTCTTGAACTAGAGAATAAGGAACTGAAAGAAAAACTTCATTTGTTACAAAGTAAAGTAAATAATCTTGAACAAGAAAGTGTATCTCTTAAAAATAAATTATACAACTTTGACAGTGTTAGTAAAAACGAAATATACTTTCAAAAAGCAACTGGCATATCAGTGGAAAAGTTCAACATATTGTTTGAATTTTTAGATCCAGGTGTTGGATGTAGTAACATAAAAATGCATGACACAGCTAAAAAATTACACGAAGAAACTTTCACAACAGATCAAGACACTAGCAAACTGAAGTCCGGACCACCTCCAAAACTGGATGCGAAAGATCAACTTTTTCTTTATTTAACCTGGTTGAGGAATGGATTTACACTGGCCCATACTTCTTGGCTATTTTCCATCCCAATTACTACAGTATCACGTTATATTAAAACATGGTCAAATGTATGCTATTTTTCATTGGGTTCAGTCCCAATTTGGCCAACAAGAGAGCAAGTGAATGCTAATATGCCTGAGTGTTTTAAAAAAACTTATCCAACCACCAGATGTATAATTGACTGCACTGAGTTATACTGCCAAAGACCATCTTCTTTATCAACTCAAAGTGCGCTTTATTCACACTATAAATCACATGTAACTTACAAGGGACTAGTTGGAATTTCTCCTGCGGGAGCCGTTACATTTATTAGTCAGTTATTTGATGGTTCGATATCATATAAGGCTATTGACTCCGTAACAGTGATAGAGCGAATATAACTTTTTTCTTCTTCACTTGCATCCCAATGCACTGGCACAATACAACTATCACAACCAATTATTTCCAAAGGTAAAGAAATATAATCTTCTTCAGAATACAGTGGCAATTCTATCTTTTCTATATCGGTCACAATGTCGAAATCAAAACCGACAGGATTTAAATGATACGATAATGGTGATCTACAGTCAAACAAACCATATGGTGTGTTTGACTTCACAGCTGTAGAGTCAGGGATACAAGAAGCAAAACCGATATTTTTGTTTATTTTTTCGAGAGATGTCTGAAATTTGATGGTACGTTGTTCAAAGACTTCTTCAGGTTCAATTTTTCTAGGGCTATACAAGGTTGTTGAGATCCCTCTCTTGTTCACATTCTTTTGAACAGTTGTCCACATAACTGGTGATTTAGGAGCACCTGATTCTCCAGGAACACCCCACTGCCGTAAGCGGCTGGTACAAGCGATTTCCTCCGGAACTTGATCAAGCTGATTCAAGGAATAGTTAGCTATTTCAAATAACAAAGCCATGACGTGGTTGCAATATCCACTATTGCCAGCAGGACATGAACATTTGGCAGATTCAACAAAACCAGAATCTTTATTGAGACAGACAAAAACATTTCGCTTATCTTTCTTCATACTTGCTTTGCAAACAGCTTTCACATGAAAAGTATCTGCGTCACATTTCGAAAATACAGAATCAGCAGATATATATCGTTCTTCTTTAAACTTTCTCCCCCTTTAAAGTTTTTATAATAGCAGTGCCAGGGTTTTTTCCACTATTCAACCGATGTTGATCGATCTCCTTTATTGTGAATAACGGCAGATCTTTTAAAGACTTACTCCAACTTTCAATCATATTTTCAGCAGATTCATGAAGCAGTTGAATAGGATTCTCAATGTTTTGAAGTAAAATATTGGTCAGATCACCACTTGCGCTCGCCATCTTTATTTTCATCTACAACACGCCGCCTCGTTTTCATGTTACGGAAAAGGTTTTGCAAAAAGATTCGGTATAGGTCTACTGTTGAGGCGTCAAAACATTCGCTCTCCCCAATACAGCCGATTGCGTGTTGAGAAGGTATGTTTGTATCAAGGCATTGCCAGCACTTTTGCTTCCCCTTGCCGTAAAAGCAGCTGGTGGTATCGCAACCTTGAAGATAAGTTAAAAATTATAAGTGTATTTATATTTTCGAGTCACTACACTCTTTTACGAACATTTGATATTTTGCAGATTGTCTTTACATTAGAGAAAAACACCACATAAAATTGGTCATGTAGATGAATTGTTTATTTTAATAGAATTTATTTTATTTATCACTTGTTTTCTCCTGAAAAATTATTTAGCTATTGCTTAAAATTTTTAATTCCGGATTGTTTATATAACAAATGAGTTTATTGTATCCCCATACCTGTAAATGCATGAAATCCGATAATTGAATAAACTTTTATGTCTGAAAGGGAAGATGCAATAGCTTTGATGTCCAAAATACGTTTCTTGTCAACAACTTCAGTTTCGACGAACAGGTTCGAAGATATTGAACTGTAAGTTGCGACCAGGATAACAATAACATCTGTATCTGACGTGTTTACAAGAACGCTCCCAAAGCGTTCTGCTGCGTGACTGCTGTGAAGGACCAGTCTTGTGTCTGCCTCTTCGTGGTCGCAAGATAATTCTGGAGCAACTACTGATGTCAGCGTATCCTTTGGTGTCCTTGCAGGAAATAGCCTGTAACAAAGGTCTTTGTTTGTTACGAACATTGTTGTGTTTTTTAACTGTTCTGAGCGATATTCCCGTCACGATGTCGCTAGAAAAGATAGCAGATTTTCCTTGTTTTCTCTGACACATGTTTACATCATTAACCCTCTTCTGTTCTTCATTCATGTTTCCTCTTAACAGCTCGAGCTTTTCTTTATTTTGTTGACGCCGTTCTTTTTTTATCATTGCAATTGTTTTACCACTGTCATCGTCGATCTTTCCCACGATTTCTTTTTGAAGCAGATACGTCAATTGTTTCGAGTTACCAGCTCGACTGGAGCGTATTCGCATATATTTTTTATATGCGAATACGCATATATTTTTTTAATTCCTGGTATTGTGCGAACGAAGTAGGAGAAGCGATGTTGGTATCCACTAATATGGCAAGTATATGCCTCTTGCGGTTGGGTTATCGCAATTCTGGACAGCATTGACAATGCTTGAACCCATTGATTTACCATCTTGTTACAGTACCCACTGTTAAAATCATCGCTGCCAATTACTGCTCCTAGATGTCTTTCGCCACGTGTAGTAATCTGAATGTTCGTATGTTCGTATGTTCGTATGTTCGTATGTTCGTATGTTCGTATGTTCGTATGTTCGTATGTTCGTATGTTCGTATGTTCGTATGTTCGTATGTTCGTATGTTCGTATGTTCGTATGTTCGTATGTTCGTATGTTCGTATGTTCGTATGTTCGTATGTTCGTATGTTCGTATGTTCGTATGTTCGTATGTTCGTATGTTCGTATGTTCGTATGTTCGTATGTTCGTATGTTCGTATGTTCGTATGTTCGTATGTTCGTATGTTCGTATGTTCGTATGTTGAAAAAGCCAACGAATTGTTTCAAAAAACAATTCGTTGGCTTTTTAAACATACTGCTCTTTAACAATCAACCACGATTTTTGAGGTTGCGGAAAGTATCCGAACAATGGTCCGGTTTTTTTCAGATTTTCCCACCATAAAATCAATGATTCGTATTTTTCTACCGCTGTTAGGTCATCCGCAAAAGCAACCATTTGATCTTAATGTTATTGCAAGCAAGTCTTTGTACCAGGACAACGTTCCGCAAAGTTATTGTGGCGGTGTAGCATGATTTTTATTGTTAAAAAGGGCGACATTAGAAGTGAACGATAAAACAGTAAAAAAGTAACACGTTTTGTCAAAATTGAAGAAAACTGCGGGTTTTGGGCCTTGGTAACATTTAAAATCGTGATCAGCATCCTTGAAAGTATTAAAATCAACCAAGATACCTTTGTCCCAAGATTTGGGGTACGAACCTAAAGGTTTACGTCTCTTGGCCCACGGCCTAATTTAGACGGAGCACATATGCGTGCAGCTTAATAGTTTTATTCTTTTCTAGTTTAATTCTTTTCTTTTTAAAATTGTCACATGGACCTCGATGTTAGAAATGGAATCAGAAAATTACCAAAGTTTGCTTGTTTTGTTTGTTTATCAAAAACAAATATTTTAAAATAAGCCAAAATAAATTATCTCTTTGAAACGAAAACAAAACCACTTTTTTTAAAACATGTTAGCTCTTGGTTTTTCAGTCTGTTCAACTTATGATTCGATTCAACTGGTTTTGTCCAAAGATAACCCAACTTTGTTAACTCTTACAACCCTTTGTAATAAAATAACTTACGTAATTGTGGACATGATCAACCTCGTTCCCAGAGCCCATTTCTTCAAAGGATACAACATGCCCTGGGCACGAGGAGGAGACATGATATTCGCGTAAAAAACAACTCATCTTTTCTAGTTACAATATCAGTTTTGGAAACCTCCAAATACTTCTCATAATTTTTTAAAACAAACCCAACTTAGCACAATTTTATTTATCTAGCAACACGTTTAATTAGCACCGGGGGGGAGGAGGAGGGGCAAAAAGTGCATGACTGGGCATAACTTTTGTTCGGCATGCGATTGAGTGCTGAAATTTTGTGACTTTTCCTAACTTTAATTAGGGCTTGTACTGAAAATAATGTATTACGTTGAAAAAGTTCTTACATGCATGTATGGAGTGTTGTAACATGTTACATTGGTTATAAATTTATAACATGTATGTCATGTTCGTTACCAGGTGGTTACTAAGGGCAAAATATATGGACGACCATAGGTAAAAAATACAAACCAGATTTAAAGGAAAGATGGCTGCAGACTTTTTATAAGTATCCCAAGTTTATTATCTAAGTATAAGTAGTTCCGGATTTATGGCCAGCGGGCACTTGATGCCTTTGGTGGTAATAGGGTTAAGGCGTGTTCACGGTGACCAGGGACTTGTATAGATAACAATATAGAACGAGGCCTCAAACGAAATCAACAATGCAACTAACCGTGCAGAAGAAACAAACACTAGGAGGAAGAAAGAATGAGCATCAGCAGATTCTAAATATTGGAGGATAAACCTTGTTTGTTGTATCATATATCAATATGCAACATATTATTTATTCAACGTCCACCCAACCAAATTACAGATTTTAAATATTTTCCACTTCTGCCTTCAAACGTTCTTATTTTTGCATACTTTGAACCCAAAAGGTTATTCATAACGAAACAAGCATACACGCACACACTTTTATAACAAACCTGAGCTTCAACGTCAGGGCGTAGCGGAAACCCGAAATCTATGCCAGACGTGGTGGGGGTGTAAAATTGGAATCTCTTAGATTGGATACAAACGCATCCTCTGCACAAGTCTCTCCCATATTAACCATGATCAAAAAACATTTGGGGCAACCTCGTCCCCAGGGGTTCTTGCCTTTTTGACACAGGAGGTTGGTTTGCTGTCAAGTAAACGTTAGGGGTTTTGACATCAGGCGACAAACGTGGCATTGTACTTTGTTGTCTAAAACTGCCAATAATAACTTTTAGGTTGTCATTAGTCAGTTTTTCTTTAAAATCCACTATCTGTTATCTATTAAAAAGCAAAGAAAGCCCTGAGAACGAGATTAAGTAATCTCGTTCTCAGGGCTATCTTTGCTTTTAAATAATAAGGCTAGCGCGAGTGAAAAAAGCCCCGGGAACGAGATTGATCCAATTTTTTTTGAGCATTTTCGTAATTGAACTCAAAATGTCGCTAAAGATAAACTGTTGGGCCGAAAATTCGGCGGATGTGACAAAAACCCGTCAAATTAAATTCTCGTTAAATTAAATTTCGCCATATTTTATTTCCACCCAATTTTCTTCCCGCTGAATAAATTAATGATATTGTTACGAGTTGGCGCACAACACAAGAACAACTATCCTTACCTTTGAAACTTCTGAATTTTTATGTGTACTGACCATGCTGTTGTGTTGAAAATACTTATTTTGGTTAATCAAATTAATAATTTTAAAATCTTAGCATCTGCTATCATATCGTTCTATCATGCAAGCTGTGAAAAATCCTTGCAGTGACAAAGATTACACCCTTTCCCACAAAATTTTTTTTGCCAATGTACAATCCACTACACGCTTTTTTTTTTATAAGAATAGTGTTTTTTCGTTGAGGGTGAAGTATTCTTATGATTTGGCAAAATATGAGGGTGAGGTATTCTTAATGTATTCTTATTTTTCAGAGTAAAGTTTCTGTCACATGTATGCACAAGAACAACTATTTCGCGACAGCTGAATTTTCCATTTGCTAGTTTAAGAGTTGTTATTATATTACTGTACATACTTAGCCGAAACATGGATTTTGTTAAAGATTTGTCTCATTTTGATTTCCCTAATTTTTTGGTTAACTAACAATTTTATTCTAAGCAAACTCACCCTGGAAATATTCTTAAGATACAATTTAGGCAATTTTCACCCTGATATTCTTATAGAAGTTATTCTTATAAAAAGAAAGCGTGTATGTGGAACATAATGGTGGCATTAAATTTTTTATTTTTTACACCTGTATTGATAATTAGCAAGCAAAGAATCCAAAATCTTTCAGTCTGTAGGTTTTTTGGCCAACAACATGTTCATCGATTTCATGGTAGCCGCAGATTTATTTTACAATTTTAGAAAAATTAAGGCTCCGGGGTGAAAATTTGGGAGAAAACACTAAAGAACGTAATAAAACAATTCCATTTCTATTTTTAGGAAATAAAGTTAAAAAATCAAGCTGGTCCTGGTTAATACACGCTTTTGATATAAAAATATACGCTATAACAATATTCAAGATGAAATTAGACAAAAAGTTAAAAATATCCTAAGAATATGCTCATCTTGAAATTCTGCTGACATCCTAAATAAGTAAAAAAAAAAACAAGAAATTTCTTTCCCCACAAAATCTAGCTGCCTGTCTGTCAGTTGAATTAGGTTACTTAAACAACAGCACATTAGGGGTGATTTTTCCACCAGTCTGCATTCAGATCTTTCAACCTTAACTGTACAAAGAAATATCAGGACGATTTTTGCCCAAAGTGTGTATTTTTTAAAAAACATGACAAGAAGCCCAGGGGCTTGAAGATTTCCGCCATTAGCCTAAAAGATTTTAAAATTTGAAGTTGATCTTGAAAACGGAGAATTATGGGGGTAAACAAATCATTGAGTATTCTCAATTATTATTGTAACTAACCTGCAATGTTAAAATACAACTCAATAAATAAAAAATAAAATTCATGAATAATTAATTAGTTCTGCTGAATATAGCTTTAGTCTACGTGCTTGCAAAATTGTACAGAAGCAAATGACGTAATTATTAAAGGGAAACGTTAATAACATCAAAGATGGCGCATTATAAGACGATCTTCATTATAATGCTACACTGCACGAGCTTTAACTTTCGATAGCATATAAACTTTAAAATAAAGTATTGTTCATTGGATAATAAAACAATCTGTTGCACTGTTAGGATTCTTATTGGCTTAAAACTCATTTTAGCCTCGTTCTCAGAAAAAAATCTTTAGCCTGGATAAGTTCGGGCGTCCAGCCTAGCTGCGCTGTCTCTATCTATCTATCTCTCTCTCTATCTCTCTATCTATCTCCTCAGGCGATTTTAAAGATTCCGCCTTCGCTGGCGGAAATCAATAATAAAAAGTAACTGTTACATTTCATGATAAATTTTAGATTTTAGGAGGAACCAATATTCTTTGTCGAAATTTCAGGCTACTAGGAGATTTTAGGTGTGGCCAGTCTGAATTTATTTGCTCTGTGCTTTCACTTATAAGTTTTCGAATTTTTCTACCACTTTGATTTTTACACGTATTCCTTTGGCGGAAAATAACTAAATATTTTGAGATGGATCTATTATTAGAAGAGACAGAAATTAATTCACGAAATTTTTATCATTTTATTTCATTCAAACATAGTTACATTATTCATAAAAATATATTTATATACACAATACAAATTTATATGCATTAAAAAACAAGATTTTCAACGAAAAAAACAAAATAATAAAAAGGCGGAAATAGAGGAAATTCTATTCTAACCAAGGTAATTTGTAACTCCGACACTGTACTTGACAAATGTTGAATATTTCAAACGCACTGAGAACTCTTTTGAATCAACATAATCTTTTAAAAGCGTGTATACCCATTCCACTGGATCACTGCGTCATTCCATCTATCATAAAAAAAAAGAAACGCGTATATAAATTATAATCAAATTGGTAAACTATTCAATTTATTTACAGTTTCAAGGAAACAACAGAATTGCAACAAAAACGAAATCTAACATTGTTTGTACGACCATATTCAAGACCAATCGCTATAGCTATAGAATTTTAGTTTAATAATAACATGGAGGTATAAAAGACGAGATGCATAATTCAGCTTTAAACTTGCCCGCGTGTGATTAGTTGATCGTTTAAAAACGAACTGTGATTGGTCAATGCAAACCTACTGTCAATCAATATAATTCATGCAAGAGGTCGCGAAATGTTGTGGACAGCCTTGTTCAAAACGAAAGTAGTTTGTATATGCCTATATTTATTATTTTTTTAATTTATTAAATTTGTACCTCCGTGTTAATAAGCACTTCGTTGACCGATCAAAAAAAATTTGAAACAACATTTAGCGCATTTTAATTTTTGGACACAAAAATGTACGATTTTGGCTTTTCGCACTGTGCACGGAATTAATTACGCGTAAAATCAACATAAAAACCAACGAAAGAATAAATAAAAACATACTTTGTACAAATAGCTTCTTCTAGCGTAGAATTATCTTCCTCTTCATATTCATTTTCGACGTACGGCAGGATGGTGTCTAAAAGTGTTACATAAATGCGGCTGAATTAAACTTCAGAGGAATGTAAGAAAGTATGACTGAGAAGAAATATTTGCTACAACGAAAGACTGGTCACGTGTTTCATCTTCGCAAGACCTGACATAATTGTGTCAGTGGAATAAATCGTCGAAAAAAGGATGAACATATTTATTTAAACGTAAACATTTACCTATTGTTAATTTTATGTCTAATTCCGCAGCTCCAATATATCTTGCTATGCCTTGGTAATGGTATAAATCAAACCTCCTTTCTAATCTCCTAGGTAAAAAAATCTCGCTGTAAATAAAAACATAGCTACATCGCACACTACTCACTGAATTTGGTCAAATATGAACTTTGTCTTTAAAGTCTAGTCTGTATTATTGGCGTTCAAGGTTGAGATTCAAATGCCTTCGTTTCGACGGTATTTACTACACAATCGTGATTCAAGTAGTCAAAAGAAAATAAACCGTCCTGGGAATGAGGTTGTAAAGCTGTGTTTCTTCTTACCAATCATTCACTAACTCTTTCTTCAAACTGAATAAAACACAGAGTTTGTCTAAAATATGGACCACCCAGATTGGATAGTAGGGTGTCTTCAAACAGCTGCCAACCTAACAAGAGAATGGGAAAAATATTTTCAGTACCGTTACCTTGGTACCTCCAGGGTGTAGTGCATATTTCAAGGGACGTACAATCAAAGAATTACAACATATATAACATTCAAATTCGCTCTACGCAAAATAGCTAAAATAAGAAAACATAGCAGTAAGTATGTTAAAACCTTTTCGAAACTATTTATCAATATAGTCTTAATCATATATTTACAAGAAAAGAGAGCAGCCGCTCGTGAACCTAAAAAAACAAAAATACAGTTCGAGGGAAAAATGGGTGACAATGGAAAATGATTTCGAATTTAATCAAACATTTAGATATTATTTTTACAGTTTTTACAGCGATTAAACCAGCAGATTTTAACTTTAAACATTAAATCTTTCTCCATTAAGATTTGTATAAAAATGCTCATATTTACAATTAATTTTACCAAACTTGCTGGTAAATTTATACATTCGACTGCTGCACATCCGACTATTTTGCACTTAAAATGCACTGGACTATAATTAGCACTAGCACATAACGTAGCGATGCACGCAGCTTCTTATACCCAGGGCCTGTTCCCAGACAGTTTTGTCGATGATCTTGTCTTACTATATGAGTTGATTAAAATGAGAAACATGACTAGTTTTGTGTAAGGTTTTATCAAAGCGAATATTATATTTTTGAAAAATAATAAATAAGTTACATTTTGTTTTCCCGTTTAGTAATCCTTTTCGCACAACCTGAAATTCGCGCGGATTCAATTTCGTAAAGTCCCGGCAAATCACATTTTGCAACTACATATAAATAGAAACTTACTTTGGTATGTTTGCTCTCCGAATGTTCTTTGTGAGTTAGAAATCCCACCTCACATCGCTTCTTCACGCCCTTCTGTCTTTCATACTAAAAAAAGTCAAAATGAGCCAACTAAAATGACGACGGCTAGTGGATAGTTCATTCGTGACAAGGTCCCAATAAAAAATGGTTGGAAACTTCTGCAGTTCAAACAGAGAAATCTTTGCGTTATCTCGATTGACCCAAGGACGTGAACTTCACAAAAGAGTAAAATTCAGGAATTCTAAAATTTTTCACTTCACACAAATTTTAACTGCCTTATTCCAACATCTGTTAAATGGAACAAAATTTTAGCAGTCTTACGTCTTCAAAGTTAATTATTTCCACATAAATTCAATACACCCATAACCTCTATTTTTAAAATGCTAAGACAAATTTTTTTCTTACCAAATTGGATTCCTCATCCACTAGAATTGCTCTGTTCCCACTAAACACGTTTGGAACCGCTCTTCCACAAATACAAAGGTTTATGAGTGCCTATACAAAAAGTTCAAGAGGTATTTCAGTGACACTTCTCTACCATCGAACCTCGTAAAGCATCTGCTATAAAGGGATGTCTGCTACATAGAGGTTCTTCCCAAATTGGCTGATATTGTTCAAATTGACCGTAAATTGTGTGAATAGGCTGATTTTGGAAGAAGAAAAAGCCGAAAGACAATATATATTATTGTAAATATGGTATCTTTAATTCAAAAAACGAAAATAGACTTCACATGAAAAAATTCAAATCTTGTTTTGTTTAGCGCAGACGATGCAATATTTTGAACTTTTAACATATTGTTCCAAGTAAAATATAGGCGAACTTCTTAGAATAATTGGTTTATACTACCCACTATTGGGTGTATCCGCTATAGATACCATAAGTATACTAAAGTCAGTTTAGTATAATGAGCTTGAAACGATGTCCACTATAGAGAGGTGTATGCAATAAAGTGTCCGCTGCATAAAGGTTTTGTTATAAGAGTTTGACCGTCATTTCAACTGTCCATTGTCGACAGGTGTCCGCTATAAAGGATGTTAGCTATAAGGAGGTTTTGCTGAAAAACTATTTTCAAATAAAAAGGAAGAAAATTGTATAAAATGAAAATTCACCTGACTTCTCGAATTGACGTCCTCAGATTCATTGCCCATCATTCCATGCTTTAACTCTGCACAATCTTTATGCACGCTGAAATATTATAAAGATATTTTTGTCAACAGGACGCACACGAAACATATTATTATTTGTCGTCAGTGGTTTCACTTACTTTGATAAACCTCTTGAGAGCATCATGGAATATAAAAGCGAGACACAACCACTCATCCCTGAATTTTGAAGCTAAATATATGACGCCACACAGGTGTTACAGTAAACTTTATAAATATGAATTTTGGTGTTCCTCCAGGCAAAATAAAAACTTACTTTTTGTGTAACAAGAAACATTAATCCAGATAAATTTTTAAAATCAAAAACTTACCAAATGAAGATTCCTGCGGCAAAATTTTTCCAACTCATCGCGTTTCTTGAATTTAAAAATCTCCATCTACAAAAGTTTAAAAATTACAACAAAACTTTAAGAACGGAGGTTTACCCATCGTTACTTGCAACTACTGTTTTGGCTCACAGATATAAAAGCTGACACATGCAGCGAGAAGCACTTACCATGCTATTAAACCCAGCTTTCTAACGAAATAGACTTTTTAAACTAGCTGGCTAGCTATATTCTTTTAAAATAAAGTATATTTCAAATTAAAAAAAAGCTGTTTTAGGGGTCTTAGAGCGTTTTTAAAGAGAAAAGATTTCTTCATCGCCAAACCATGGGCATTTTTTTATTATCGTAACCTATCTTAGGCCCTATTAGATTAAATCTCGCGATCCCGCAACAACAATGACCTCTCTTTAGAGGTATTAATTACCTTCTTAAAGCAAGTAACATAGTATTTTTTTACCGAAAACAGCTCTTCGTAAAATATAATGCTTAGAAAATAGCAACAAAAATGTAGCAAATTCATTATAAAAAAGAAATTATTTATGAACAAGGCGTCTATAGTTGTAAAGTCCGCATAATTTCGTGTACTTGACCTTTCGAGTAGTCTATTCATTACATACCTTCATTCAGAATGTGCAGTGATGGAGAGTAACATCAACGACGGAGATCTTTACTTGAACCGTTTCGTATTCCTTTAATACAGACTAGTCACTAGCCCGTAAAAAATCCACGAGTATCATAAAAAATATATCACATTTGCTATTTCGGCAAAAAATATTTCATGTATGCTTAACACGAAATCGGCCAATATGGCAGAGAGACAGGGGTATTATTATTCAAATACCATAAAGGAGAATGTACCTTTTCTGTTACTTTATCTTCTCTGTAAGTAGAATCTGCAATAAACTTGCATCTACCGATAGCCCTAACAAACAAAAGTTGTTATATTCATCAACTAGTCGATTAGGCCCGTGGAATAATCCACTAAGGCAGGAGAACAATGGAAAAAAGAACCATCACTTGAATTTTGATGATCTGGTCCTTACCCGTCAATACACAAAAAATCTTTTTTAGGAAATTTATTAACCCGTTGCCTCTATTGTTTAGAGCTTGAAAATCTGATCATAAAAATGTATAGAATTATGTACTTTTGACAAACGGTTAGGGAGATATTAAGGTTTTTGCTGACGTCAGCAAGGAACTGCCAAAATGCGAATTTTTTCTTTTTTAAAAATTTGTATACCTGTTGACCTCATCATATAGATCTTGAAACGTTATTCAAGAAAATGTATAGGGTCATGTATCTTTGACAAACGGTTGCAGAAATATTGTGGTTTAAAGGTTTTTTAATGACGTCATCAACCCGTTCATTCCGAAAGGGATTTGGGGACCCAGGTTTCGGAAATTTACCCAAATCCTAGTTACCCACGCAGTGAAAAATGACTGACGTCACCACTTTGCTTCCAAGTTATTTGGCCTCAAAATTTTAAGTAGGAAAGTATATTAACATTAGTAAAGCCATTACAATAATATAAAACACAAAGGAACAGAGACATACGTGGAAAGATAACAATTAAACATTAAAAAGTTGAAGTTAAAAACTATATATTGATTTAACAGTTCAATTTTGTTGGAATTTTTCAACAGTTATCAAAATGACATCCTCGTCATCACTAAAAAGTTGTTTGCATGATCTCGACCCTCGATGCATAACAGTTGACTTCTGAGAAGGCAGAAATTTATTCTGCATCTTCAATTTTTTACTCGAGCATCGTCGGATTTTATTGTTGAGGCTGAGAGTCTCGCCAGTCAGGTTTTGTAGAACTGGCTCTACCGAAACATCTTTACAACATTCTGATAGCAGTTCAGCAGTGAAGTCTCTCAGTTCGTTGTGTCTGATAGATATAAATCCACCTTTCGGGCAAGATAAAGCATGATCCAATTTGAAGGGTGCGCCACATACACAAGACGCTTCAAAGGAATGTTATATCGAATATATAAGCTGTCCCAGAACGACTGCTTGTCCAACAGAAACCCTAAACGTTTAATTGGCAAAGTAGTAAGCCAATTAGAAGCTCCAATCTCGAGACTCGCTTCAAGACATCTTTTGCTGATCGGATCATTTAGCAGCAATGTTATTTCTTCCAGCTTATCATCCTTTCTCTTTTTCTTTTCTGATCGAAACGAGCTACGCTTCGTGTTTTGTTCAGCTTCAACAGTTTCATCGTATATTTCATCTTGCTCTTTAACTTTCTTCACCATAGTTTCCGTCACACATCTAGAGTTGTTGTACTCCACAATACAGCGTTCGCACACATTGTAAATCCCTAGTCCACCATGTTTTGCCGGAAGAGAAATTAGCTTTCTTTGTATGTCATTACAATCGTATCAATTTAAGATCGATTTCAGGAAACGTTTTCTAATCATTTCCTCTAAAGGTTGTAGGTCAACAGAAATGTCTGGCACAGTTCTCATTAAGTACGTAAATTTATGCTGGTAACCAAAAACAAAGGACGTATATGCTGCATGAGGTAATGCTTGTGCTATCCCTGACAACACTTCAATTTCTTTCACCCATTCCTGTACAATGTTCGTAACATATTTCTTTTTATATTCCTTACTGCCAATTATAGCTCCAATATGTCGATTTCCCTTAGTTGTGATTTGCACACCAGTACCTTCAAATCGACGAACAGTTTCATCCACGTACTGCTTTTTAACAATCAGCTAACTTTTATCCGCTTTTGGATAATAACCAATGTTTGGTCCATGATGAACAATGTTCTCCCACCATGATCTAAGTTCTTCAAGTTTCCCTACGCCAGTGAAGTCATCAGCATAAGCAACACGTTTAGGTACATTTTTACTGTTCTCGTCAAGGTCATGTAAATTCACTAAAGGAAGAATACCAATGGCATATATACACATAGCAACCGGGTCACCTTGAGTGGTACCTTCGTTAGAACGTATTTCTTTTCCACCAGATACAAACAGGCGAGCAGGTGATTGATAACAATTCTGTATGTAAGTAGCAAACTCTGGACACAATATATTAACATTATGAAGTGTCACAGCTCTGTTGATGGAATTAAAAGCATTCGATGCATCTATTTGCAGCAACCCATGATTTTCTTCTTCTGCAAATAGGTCAACAGATGCATGAACGGCAACTTCGCATCCCGATCTCACACCAGCACATAATTGTCAATTTCCATTTGCATTTTTATGTCTTTCCTAACGCACATAATGACAGCTTTACCAACAATTCGTCGATCACTTCTCCGATGCCGATTGGTCTCAAACCGGGATTCTTGTCTAACGGAATTAATCTACAGGCAAGAAAAGGTTCAAGACTATCAGGATCCGTCACACGTTCAGTGCAGAGAATTTTCGTGAGGCTTGCGATCGCCTTTCTCAGATCCGAAGCAGCTGTACCAAATATATTACTTCCCAAAACTCTGCGCGATTCATCTGCATCCCAACCTGATACACCAGCCGCACCTTTCGTCCTAACACATGCTTTGAGAATACAAGTATCGTCAATACCTTCGTAGATTACATCATTCACATTTACTTTAGGACCTTCAAGAAAAAGGTCAGCATGTATTGGACTTGCTTCAGGATGCTTGAGATGAAGCTCTTCCATGGTATCATCATTCAGTGGAAGGATGCCGTTGCATTGATCTGACGTTAATAACCGTAAAGCACCGTTCACATTTCCTTTGATCATAAGTTTTTGGAATTCTTCCCCAATGTTTCTTTCCGTCTTCGAAGAACCATTTTTCATGCTCAAACGACTCTGTATAACAAGACATTCAGTTAATAAAGACGAAATATTTCTCTGTCTCCATAATCCAAGTCTTCTTTCCAATGTCTTCCTGTTTTCAAGAGTTGAACATTTCGGATTGGTACGTTGTAGTAGTAAACTCGGCAACAACATAAACATTTTCAGTGCAATGTCTCTATAAGGTGATTTGTTATTCCAGAGATCCATCATATGATTCAGTTCATTATTAAAACTTTTACCAATAGTTCCTTTCGGTAATTGAAATAGATTTCGTCTCCAAACGCTCATTTTTGTGTATGCATCGTGTATAGTCTTCTTGAAAACAGCATCGCTGTTTTCATCTTCATATTGCTTTTCAATTGCAGGCCGGAGATCTTTCACTATAGATTTGCATGCTCTCTGATGATTCTTAAGACCTGCTATACTTCTAAACAATCGTTTGCATCCACTACACAGTAAATTCTGTTGGTCGGCGATTGATGCGTTTGTCGATGTTGTTGTATCGGTCGACATATCGTAACTCCCAAATCGTTCTTGTAAATGCAAAAGGTATTCACGTTATAAACCAAGTTTGCTTCAACTTCGTTACTTGACAATGTTTTTTTTTAAAAACCAGAGCTTCAAAGTTACTTTCAAACAATTTACGTTTCAATATTCACAAGCGATTAGCGACCGTTACGTGATAGCCGCCATCTTGTTAAATTAACTCCATTTGTTCTTTCCTTATTGTAGAAAATATTTTTGTCTGTTGAGTTGCAGGGTCAAGGGCAAAGGGTTTGTGATGTGAAGATTATAGATGTGCATACTTTTATATGGCTTAAAGTTTTAAGTGCACTGTAATGGCTTCATTAATTTAAAGTAAGATATTGACGTTTACGTAGTAATATTTACGACGCGCCGTAACGTCAGAAAATTTAACATTTGAGACAAAAGTTTTCGACTACATCAAAGGAAAATGAACATTTGCCTGTTACAGACACAGACACACAGTCTCTGTATTATTATAGAGAGAGATAACTGCCGCAAAATTATAAACATGCTAATATGAAAACTTACTTAATACAGAAAAACATAGACGGTTGTGAGTTTAGGCCTAATCAGACAGGATTGAAATTAATTTTTATCTTCATATAGGTACTGACAAAAAATTTTAATACCAGACTAATCAAACAATTTAGTTTTTGTCTGCAGGAAAAAAGATATCGTACAACGCAACTACAGCATGCTTCTTCTTTCCAGCTTTCCAAATCATGTCAGAAATAGCATTCACCAAGCTCCGAGATTGTGTTTCTGCGTTCGGGTGTAACCTGATAACGAAATTTTAAACAACGAAATATAATAATTAAAATGGAGAACTTGTTTTTTGTTGAGAACATCGAATCTAAAGTAACCAAATCGTTAGGGAGAAGCAAAATAGAATTTTTGTCTCTCTTTTATTTCTTTTTTCGCCGATCAGAAATTTAAGACAAATCTCACATGTATTTACTTTCGCAAATAACGTTTTTAAGAAAATTCTGCCAGTATTATTTTTTGTTAATATTACTGAAGTTTGCGTTTGCCTCAGGTAACTGTATTGTTCTAACCTTTCTTCAAGATTGTATTGTAATGCAGGATCCACGTCAACAAATAACAAATGCTTTATCACATATGCTTGCAACACTGCCATGATTTCAGCTGGTCCATCCTTTAAAGATTACTAGTTCTCAATTTACCAAATAAAAGACATATGCTCGAAGATAATGAAAGTTTTCTCACACAGGAAACACGCCAAGCTAAATTCACACTGACAAAAATGTTCTGCGGCGCGGCGCGTAGCCAACATGCCCTCCAGGGCATTATTTGTATCCATAAGGCGCTTGTTGATGATTGTGTTTCTTGACCAAATTATAAAGTGCAATAGCTGTTAAAGCGTAGAAAGTTGCTTTTTCAGGTACCGCGTTTATGGGGGCTCATAAAAATTCCATCTGGTTGATAAGATACTAAAAGTAATGCAATCTTAATGCCAACTTTAGTGACGGCTGGAGGGTTTTTCTTAAATTGGTGTCCTTTTTTTAATACTTAGACCTATCATCCAAAGTAATTACTCAAATGCACATAAAATAAAAAAACATACAATGATCATATAATTTCATTTCTTTAATTAACATTTCGTGATACCCTGCTTCTTTCCTACTTTCCCATAATCTTCTTACCCATAATCTTATTCTATCTCAATAACTCCAATAAAACAAGATTATTTCTCATCAGTAAGTATAAACACAGCGTTTTCTCTTCAGCGACATGTTTAACTTGAGTGTGAGCAAAAACGCAAATATGGTGCGGCGGAAGTAACGCTAAGCGCCGTGCCGCAGTTTATTGCATCTTAAGTGAGAATTTGGCTTTACGGTAGCATAAAAAATACATTCATAAATTCTTTCTAACTATGCTGTTTCAATTTGATATATACCTTGTAAAATTTGAGAGCATAATATTTTGGTTTAACAAACACCAAATTCTGTTCACGCCAAATACTGTTGAATGAAGATGTGGTACAACCATACAGCATATAGCGTAAGCCCTACAAATAGTTATACAGTAATATAAATATATATACAAAAATGATAGTTTTTAATTAAGGACTGGCGCACCTTCACTACATTTAAAAGCACCTGATAACCTTCGCTACATGCAAACAGGAGACTTGCATGTAAACAAAGCACTCTCTGACCTTCGTTACAATTAACCCTATCTGGTTCGGGTTTTTCGAACTTATTATGACCGGGAGGGCTGATTCCGCCCCCTTCATAACTTTTAATAGGCTTGTCCAAATTGAATCAAACTTGGCACACCTATAGTATGTCATAAAAGAAACAAATTGGCAGCAATAATTACTTGTTTATGTCAGTACTTTTTCTGTGACGTAATCGTTATCTTGAAATTTGTCCAAAATACCACTATCTGCTTAAAATTCAATTACTTGAGTTCTAGAGCGAATTTCAATATTCTGTGTAAAGTTTCTGACAGTCAAAAAAAAGTTCTTAAACATATTTTCCGGTTTTTACATAATTCCCACGAAAAAATGCCAAAACCCCCGATTTTTTCTTGATTTTCGGTGGAAAATCCGACAAAATCAGGAAACTGATTAACATTAATCACGTGCCCAGAATTTAAACAATGAAGTTGTGTTGAAAGTTTCAAGTTCTAAGGATAATCCTAAGTTCTCATATAGATTCCCGATTATAAGGGTTTCATAGAGAATTTGCATAAAGTAAGTACTAAATGACTTTCTCTACATATGAACAAAGCACTCCCATCTACCTTCGCTACACGTAAACAAAAGACTGGCTTACCTTTGCTACATATAAACAAAGCACTCGCTTACCTTTGCTACATTTAGACTGATTGGTTCTCCATATAATCGATCGTTTTCATCTCGTTTCGCATCCAAACAAACACTTTGATCCTCTAAAAGCTTCCAAAGATCGTCCTGCTTTAGCGCTTCACTCCGCTTCTGACTATTTTGTAGATCCATGTGTGAAGGAGATTCATCTTTAGAGGTGGACAGATTTGGCAGCCGGTCATTTTCTTGTATTTTTGTATTATCATTTTCTTGTAAACGTAGTTCGCTGTTGCGTTTACAAAGTTTATGAGGTTGTTCTTTAGGATCCTTTATTTCTATATTTCTAGTTTGATTTAGACTCTTTTTTTGTTTTTTTTCTTCAAACATCACTGTCGACATTTTTGTATTTTTCCATCCTGATGGCGAAGAGTTTGTTCGATTTAATTTTGTCAAATCTTTTATTAAATTCGATTCTTTTTTCTTCTGCAGTTGTTTTAAAAACTCCAACGTAGAATTCTTAGTTGTGGCTTCTGTTTCATTAAAATAGCTTGTCCGCCTGCTTGGTGATAGTGTATGCAAAGACTATTATTACAAAAAAAGAAAGCGATAAAAAATTTAATTGATACAATAATTCAAAATCCTAGTTATTCGAAGTTTCTTGGGAATATCATAACTTTTTAAACAGAAACTCAAGCATTTTTGCAGCAACAATGAGAATTGATTTTGGTTTCAATAATAAGTCTGATTATTAAGACATCCTCAGTAAAAAGCAGTCATTATGTGGAATACTGAATGTGAGTAGATTTGTAGGAATATATACAGCTCAGTAGAAATATTTTGTCAAAAATTGTTGTTAGGTTATTCAACATTTGATTAACAGAGGAATGCATAATCACGGACTACACTTTAGAAAACATTAATAGAAATTTTTACGCGAGAAAAATAACAGTCTTTAGAATTGAAGGAATTTCAATTGAAGGTATAGCACATCAGATACTGATTTGTTATCGCGATTATGGAGATCAAAGAAAAACAGAGGGCATCTTAGGCAAATTAACTTAACTACTCATGATGTATGTGCATAGTTAACTGGAAAGAGATTGCTTAGGTAACGCAAAAAAATATACCTCTAAGTATAAAGATTTGGATCGTTTCTTTGTGAAAGATTTTTTATTTGAAGTACGTGAAATAAAATCTTGCTTTGCTTTCTTCTCTAAATCTTGTTTCAATTCCATTGCTACATTTCTCTTGTTTAACAATGAATCAACATCACTTTGTGTATACGATATCATGTTGACACGAGTAGCTGTAAAATTATATGAAAAAACGGATGTTCTGTTTCTAAGCCTTGGATTTGGTAAAGTTAAATATGTTCATAACAAAGGCACTCTTGAAAATAACAAAATTGGAAACATGCGGTTAGATTTAAATTAGTACCAAATAATGGTATTTTTGATTAAAGTCCTATGTAAACGTCTTAAAGTTTAAAGTGCCTATAAGCGCAAATTGGCACTTTGTATCAAGTCTTTTTTTTGCATAAGGCTAAAAAAATGTATAAAGCATGTATTTTTTTTTATTTTTTAAATTTTTTTTCACAACTTAAAAAAACATCTATGTTCTAGCTATGTTCAATTTAAGCATTAAAAATTTCCCTGTTATTTATATTAATAAAGATTATTGATGTTTCAAAATTGTTGTAAAATATGGTACATATATACCTACTTTAATTTACCCAATTTTAAAAAAATGTACAAGTGCCCTTTTAAGCACTCTGCTCTTGTGAAAAATCAGAAAAATAAATAAACACCCATAAAGCTAATCGGAATAATTTATGGTAAAAGTGGATATTCAAAATTTTTATCAAAATGTTTAGAAGTGAAGTTATATGCAAAACCGATATTTTTTGTTATATAGTACATAGTTAAATTTTAATCAATAAAGCCTTACATTTTTGTATGGCTTGGAAAAAAATTAGTAAAAAGTATATATTCAGACATTTTTTTGTCATAAACACTGGTACACCGTAAACTTACGGGTCTTGACAGTTGTGTGTCTCTCCACTTCATCTTCGTCTAACAAATCCTCAAGTTGCAAATTTTCAACATCTTTCAAAGTCTGAAAAGTGTTTGCTCCAAATAATAATTTTGTAACACACAAAGCAAACTGTCTTTTTAATAAATATTTTGATTTAAATTTATATACATACCTTTTTAGGCATTTCAACACTAAAATAAAATAAACAGTGCTGTGGATAAACTAAACATAAAATGCAACAGATATGTGAGAAGTCTTTTGGTTAAAACAAGCATTTTTATTCTTCAAAATAAAATTTCATAGTTTACAAGTGTGGATAGTGAAATGTTAACGTTATACAGTTCATTAGCTGTGAAGTCCAGATACCTTGAATAACTCGATAAATCACTTACAAGAATGTATAAAAAAACAACTTAAATGAGCCCTATAATTTCAGAAATTTGTAATATATGTACTTGGAAGATTACCATTTTAAACCTCCAGTTGTGGATGTAGATGTCATATGCTCATCTATAAAAAATCATTAATAATCATATTAAAAACATATGTTGCCCTTAGTTTCTTTATATTTGCATAATATTCTTGGAAAGAATGGAGGGGGATAATTGGGTAAGAAAGTGTAGAGACTTGATAGTTCCTGGGGCAAAGCCCAGAGGCAGACCGAGAAAGACTTGGCAGGAGGTTATAAGGACAGACTTAATACAGAGGAAGTTGAGTTTAGATCTAACACAGTCTAGATCAGATTGGAAGAGGGTCATTATTATACCCCGTCCAACCCATGCTAGCATGGAAAACGGACGTTAAGCCAAGAATGATGATGATGATGATGATAACCCTTTTTTACAGACTCTTTTTTAGCATAAGCTTTGGTGACAAAAGCAAATTTTCTCAGGTTCCTTCAATGCAATTTGTTACAGTATGGCCTAAATCATTGTTTATGCACACTACAACAAAATTATGCTGACATTTTTAATTTCGTTTAACACGTCCAAAGATTTTTTTGGTGCTACAGTTTTTAAAAAAAAGTTTTCATATAGTAGGTACCTACTAAAAGTCCAGTAAGAATAGTTATGGATTTAATAAACTTTTGAATATGTTACATTGATGAAACTTGGAATGCATATAGTATAGCATAAAAGAAAATAATATCGATAGATTTAAAAATCTGCTGACATTAGACGTTTTGATATGATATTATTAATCACATTTAACACATTTGCTATTGTTATATAAATAAAAAGTTGCCAAATGGACAAAAATTTAGTCATGAGTTTTAGCCTCATACAAACAACATTCTAGAAGATGATGGTGGAATCTAAACAGCAAATAGGGTTAAACCATACCTGGATATTTTTGCTTATTTAAATCAAATATTCTTTGGTCTTTTTCAGGAGATTCTTTCAATTTTGGAAGTCTTACAGGATAACGTTGTTGGTAAATGTTGAAATTGCACGATGATGATTTGTTCACATTAGAATTGAGCCACTGTAAATTCTTCTTCATGATAGTGTTTTCTATTTGTCATTTCTAAATACTATATACAACGATCTACAGAACTTTAAGTATACGTTTCAAAAGTATATTTTAATTTATGAAAAAACCCTGTAGCTGTCAAAACAAAGCCTAGAATAAACTCACTTGTTCATGACAAGATATTATCTACAATCGTGGACAAAATATGTTGAGACAAGACAGCTAGTTTCGAAGTTCGCCACCACAAGTTAATTGCGTAGGCTATTTCTATATTAGATTCACACATTTTGAACTTGTCAAAGTTCACTTGTCAATGTTCAGAGTAGACTTAGTCCGAATTCTTAGAATGTGCTAACTATTGCTGACATCAGCAAGGTCATTATTCATGAATTTCGGGGCCTTCGTGGTCCCTGACGTGAATTATTTCAGTGTGCGGACGTGCTAAAGAATGTGACTAGCAACTTTTCAACGATGCCTGCCTGGCTTACATGTGTGCAAAAGTAGCGACTTTGCAGCGTGCCGGCTGCAGAGCATTGACTGTTTGACAGTTTTGTCCATATTTGGATAATGAGGAAAAAACTGCCTTTGTCTCAATATTTTTTTTCACGATTGTATATTATTCCAAAAAGGTTATTTTTCTATTTTTTTTCTGATATTACACTAAAGTCAGGTAGTCACTCCTAAGACATAAATAAGTTTTGATTTTACTAGTTATGCACGAGTTGCTTTCCCAATCTTAAAGGGAACCTGAGGTATAAAATGATGTTGGACTTATATTGCAGACCTTAAAAAGTTGGTTAACAAGTCTTTTTAAATTTTTTAAAAAGCTCTGTTCGTTCTCAAGATATTCACATTTAAAGAATTTCAAATTTAATTATGCTGCATAAATTATGATGTCATATTTAAGTAACAGCAAATTTTGACATTTTCTGTCATCAGTAATTTTAGACAATAAAAACGATATAGTGATGTTTGAAGCACACACACACACACACATCTGGGGAAGTTGGCATATAATATTTGACTATTTTAATTAAAAAATAGGCTTCAAAAGTCGCTAGCCTGTGAAATATTCCATAAGGAAACACTCCTCATACATTGATTCCACACCGCTACTTTGCGGATCCTTGCCCGCCTATTATAAAATTAACTTACCGGATAACTCACCAGAACCACTGGTATGATTTTTACTAGGCCAACATTGGTGCTTGTTTCAGAACAGGGGCAGAAAATTAGTTAGATAGGGGTTATTACTTAGGTGTGATTATAATGGCATTTTCAATTACACAACTCCAGTTTTTAAATTGATTTACAGGCAGACACTGAGTATTACAATATAGATAAGGGATGTCTTATTAGGCAATTTTACTAGCATTGTTAGGTGTTAAAAGAACAAAGACATTGCATTGTTTACCAAAGCGTCATAACAATAATAGAAAAAGCTACAATGAATATGTTCTTAGCAGGAGGAAATGGTGGGTGCTCAAACACATGCAGGTAGGTGGACAAGATACTGTGATAAAATTTCTCTTGGCTGCAAGATGTTACAGAATTTGAATGCTTCAACTGATTCGCTTTTTACTCATCCCTGCATGATCAATTGCCTTATTCATTTTAATTTCTGTCCAATAGTTACGAGGATTATGTATTACAGTTTAAACAATAAAAAGCTATTTGGCCACACCATCAGCTGCTTGTCCAAATAATCATGGTGTGCTATACTTCAGCATTTGAATTATCTCTGTTACTATACATATACCAAAATCGCAAAATCCAATACATTATTTTGATCAACATTTCTAGCTCTACACAATACAGTACCGCCTGCATGTAACTTTACATGTACGCGAGTTTTACGACCTCATGTAACGATCTCATGTCTACATAAAGAACGTTCACATATCTTTTGTTTACACACGAACTTAATTGCTTTCTATTGTTATCGTCGTGCGCGAGTCATAACAATAAGATTTGATGAATCCTTTTGTTGTCACATGTAACATGCATGTTATTGTTTAAAAGTGTTTAAGATCACGAAGGCTATTGAAATATATTATTTTAGAAAAAAGAACGAACATAACACTTAATATTTAAAAAAAACTAATGTTGCTACTTTTTAAAACGTTTAGTAATAATTCTTTATCATCGTTTCTATTGCCGTTTTTCGTTTTTAAACTTTTAAAATGCGATCTAACGAAGCTTTTCTATCGCCGTTTTTCGTTTTTAAACTTTTAAAATGCGATCTAAAAAAGCTTTTCTATCGCCGTTTTTCGTTTTTAAACTTTTAAAATGCGATCTAACGAAGCTTTTCTATCGCCGTTTTTCGTTTTTAAACTTTTAAAATGCGATCTAAAAAATCTTTTCTATCGCCGTTTTTCGTTTTTAAACTTTTAAAATGCGATCTAACGAAGCTTTTCTATCGCCGTTTTTCGTTTTTAAACTTTTAAAATGGGATCTAAAAAAGCTTTTCTATCGCCGTTTTTCGTTTTTAAACTTTTAAAATGCGATCTAAAAAATCTTTTCTATCGCCGTTTTTCGTTTTTAAACTTTTAAAATGCGATCTAACGAAGCTTTTCTATCGCCGTTTTTCGTTTTTAAACTTTTAAAATGGGATCTAAAAAAGCTTTTCTATCGCCGTTTTTCATTTTAAACTTTTAAAATGCGATCTAAAAAAGCTTTTCTATCGCCGTTTTTCGTTTTTAAACTTTTAAAATGCGATCTAACGAAGCTTTTATATCGCCGTTTTTCGTTTTTAAACTTTTAAAATGCGATCTAACGAAGCTTTTATATCGCCGTTTTTCGTTTTTAAACTTTTAAAATGGGATCTTAAAAATCTTTTCTATCGCCGTTTTTCGTTTTTAAACTTTTAAAATGCGATCTAAAAAAGCTTTTCTATCGCCGTTTTTCGTTTTTCAAACTTTTAAAATGGGATCTTAAAAATCTTTTCTATCAGCGTTTTTCGTTTTTAAACTTTTAAAATGCGATTTAAAAAAGCTTTTCTATCGCCGTTTTTCGTTTTTAAACTTTTAAAATGCGATCTAACGAAGCTTTTCTATCGCCGTTTTTCAATCTTAAACTTTTAAAATGTGTTCTAAAAATCTTTTCTATCGCCGTTTTTCATTTTTAAATTTTTAAAACGCGATCTAAAAAAGCTTTTATTTTTAAAGTTTTAAGTAAAGTGAGTAAAAACAATAAACCTTTGTTAAATTTTATTTTCGTTCGTGGATCTCTTGACGACTGTAGCAATTAAATACAACAATGGGACACACGCAGTTCACATGAGCTAATTAAATTTCGCGAACAAGACATGAACTCTATTGTTTTCAACATGCAAAAATAGCTCATGTATTTAACAATAGGTTAACAATAACAACGAAAGTTCTAAGGCTACCGAAAGCTCGTGCGAAGGTGATAACTATCGCGTACATGTAAAGTTACACGCAGGCGGTACTGTAGAGGCAATGGGTCACAAATTTCTGAATTCTTTTTCGTTTGGACGGGTCATGGATGACATCATCAAATGTTCTTCTGCCCAAGTGGATTTTTCTTATCAACTAGTATATATATACATTATAATATAAAAACTGTGTTTGCTGTGTCTGGCAAAGTGGATTTGTTAATTTTCCTTTAAAGTAACCAAAAAAGCATGTCTCAAATGCTAATTGACAAAACAAACGTCACAAGGTTATTAAAATTAATTTAATGCCAATATCTTACTTTAAATTAATAAAGCCATTACAATACACTTAATATCATGGAAACGGGCTGGTGATGTCAGTTATTATTGGTGCCGTAGCTTAGTGGTTATAACTCTCGCACTTTGTGCATGAGACTGGGGTTCGATTCCCCCTGGTGGCGATTTAATAATATGGGCAAGTAAATGTTACCATATCACCGGGTTAACCCAAGCCATGTGAGGGAAATTGGGGAGATGGCACACTGTGTGAGCCGTTGGATACCTGGATGTTGCACAGAGTCTGGTAGAGTGAGAACCTAATTGGGTCTGCGTAGCTCAAAATGAGAATTAAATACTTTAGGACTCCCCATCTAAGCCATGGCCCCTCTTAGAATAATAGACCGGGTATATCCGTCGATATTTGTGAGGCTAGCCATGTAAAATATGCACATATTATTCACAACGTGGGTAACTAGGGACCAACATGGGACCAATTTTCTAAAGCTGGGTCAATTCAGACGGGTAATGATATCATCAAAAAATCTTTTAAACCCTAATTTTTCAATCACTCATCAAAAAGCACGTGATCCTATACATTTTCTGCTCAGCATTTCAAGCTTTATATAATAAGAGGCAACAGGTATAGGTAAACAAATTTATAAAAAAAATTGTGTCTTGGACAAGTCCTTGCAAGCATCATCAAAATTCAAATAATGGTTCTTTCCCATTGTTATCCTACCCGAGTGCATTTTTCCATGGACTTATCAAATAGTCATACATTAATACAAAGCAAACATATAGAATGATCAGAGAAAAAATCTCTAGTAGATAGCTAGCTAAATATCCAGCGCAGTTGTTATAGTGTGGTGTGTTCTATAATTCTCCTTCTCTTGTTACTTTGAGGAATGACTTCACACATTTTCCTTTGAAAATAACCCTTTAACATGGCGTCGTAACTTCAAAGCCTCATGGCTAAACGGTTCATGCCAGGCGCAAGAAGGGTTATATAGCTAGCTAGCTAAAATGTAAATGGTCTTCATAACCAGGACCAGGAAGAACAAAAAACGAGTAAACAATAAAGTCTAGCTTGTGTGCATTGGGTCATAAAGCCACAGTGCAAGTGAGTGGAAAAGGGTGTAAAAGCCTTGCTCTGTTGCAGTAAAAGCAGTAAAAGTGATAACAGTTTGCAAAATGTTTTCTTCTCGAGATACCCGTACTGATCTGTGTAAAAACAAAATAATTTCAATGACGGTCAAAAAGGAATATTGATTACAATTTGTCTCGATTACCAATTATACAACCATATGTAAAGCTAGTCAATCGAGTAAAGTTATCCATGGTTACCACAAACCAGGCGTGTTTGCTCTCCCCTCTCCTCCCCTCTCCTCCCCTCTCCTCCCCTCTCTCGTCCGCCCCATCATCCCGGTTACGTGTAGCGCTAACTGTCCGGGATATGCTAGTTTTCGTCACTTAATACTTATTTTTTACAGGTGATTCAAACAGGGTGATTTAAATCCGTAAGATTTTCATCGTTAAATAATCGGAAAAAACTTTTTCCCCCTAAATTTTCGAATTTCGTTTTTCCCAAATAAGAATTTAATCCTGCAATGCAATGAAATTTGACTATTAACCATTTTAAAAACCATTGGCAGAAGAAGAGACCATCGTCCTTATAACATCTTTTTTGTATTTGTTCTGACTGACGAGTACGTCGATATAAATGCTAGCCCTTCGGGACGAGGTTTATGAAGCTTCTCTTTAATATATTACCTGTAAGAATGCATGGAACTTAAATTTAAGCTAAACTTCGGTGCCTAATTTCGCGGGACAAAAGTATTACCTTATTAGGGAAAAAAGTCGGGGGAAAGTAATTAAAATTTTACAGAGGTGATTAAAAGTCTTTCCCGACTAAAGTTTTACCTGACTAAAGTTTTCCCGTCTAATACTTTACCCCGATCTTTTTGTTTCTCAAAAAAAAAAATTTGTCAAAACGTTTTTTGCAACCAAAAAGGAAAAAGTGACGTCATTATTGTACAAGAACGGCAATTGAATGGGATTTTGCTTCTTAGGCATTCAAAACTTTTACTTTTATAGAAATAAGTTTTTTTCTATTTGCACAAACGAAATAGACAAAGAATAACTAACCTAAGTAAAAAATTACAATCAAAACAATAAGATTTTAGTTGATTCCGGGATACAGTAAAGGGATTCTCTATTATTTGAAAGACTTCATTTGCTTTTTTAACCGCTTCAGTTATCCCTGCAGACTTAAAACCATTAAAAATTAAGTCACTACGGCTTTTCAAGTATTCGTACATGTCAACAATCCATTTAGTTTTATCTGGCTTAGTTTCAATGAAACTTCAACATCAGCAGCAGCTTTGCCTTGATTCAGCTGCTTGGCAAACTTTTCTGCGTACCATGTATTGTATTTGTCTTGATAAAACATTTAGCCGGTTTGTTGACTGTGATATCTAAGGGCTGGGATTTGTTTTTAAGGTTGTGGGGAACAATGATGACTAAACAGTTGTTTTCTTGACAAAAAGCCATTACTTCATCGTTGCCTTGTCCCTTGAAATGTCCATGATGACAAAAATCATTTACATCATAATCGCTTTTATGTTTTCCATCTGATCTTTGAATGCCAAATTTGGGCGACCATTCTTTTTTAAGATGCTATCAGGAATTTTTAAATTCCAGTTGTTAACGGATGTTCTAATGAACGTGAGCTTTGGATAAACTTTATTGAACCTTTCAATTGCTGCACCCGTACTATGGTGAGGTGCATAGCTCCCGACCTCCCTTTTGATTTCCTTAGGGATATCTTAGTCGTAATGTTTTCTGGCAGATGTTGCACTTTTGATTTCGATTTTGACGATGACAAGTTCTGATCGAGAAACAACATCATCCGATGCGCTTGAAACAAGAACTTGATCATCAGTCTTCTTTTTGATTTCAAAAAGAAACGAATTAGAACTTATCCATTACTGTTGTCACAAATAAGCATGAAGAAAACACTAAACTTTCAAATCACAACACACAACAATATTCGAATGTTCGAATGTAAACATTCGATTTAATTTTTGATACCTGCAATCTATATTTTTGAAACAGAGCAGCAGGGATCACGTAACAGTAGGGGTTCTTTTACTGTAATTATTGCTTCCAAAGGATATCATATTTATAAGAATACAACTTAGAAGGAAGCAAGAATGGGACAAACTGTATTAATAGAATTGGAGACAAAAAAATCATAATTGAATGTTCATCCGTATTTATGTGCAGTCAAAATGAAAAACCGATTCTGGGAAAGGTAATGGACATGTGGTGAAGTTATTGATGTACAAACCATCTCATATCTTCTGGGGTCTCGAGATACTCTACTACTCACATTTAGTTATGATAAGATGGCATGAGATAAATGGGTTTATCAATAGTTATACGCTTTGAATTATACTGGAGCTGTAGTAGATGAAGATGATAAAAGCAGCGAATCGGATATTGATTTCAACATAAAACCATTGAAGGGGAAGAGGAAAATGAAGATCAGAACGTTGATAAGAATGTAGAAGAAAAGTGACGAATATTCACAGAATGACTAAAAGTTTCCCCCGCCTTTTTTCACTGATAAGGTAATCACATTTCGCGGATGACTGTGTGCAAAATATTTGGAGGATATTAATTTTCGCAAATGAGGCGAAAGTTTACAATTATTTTTGAAAGAAAAGCTTTTTTAATGAAAAATTCAGAAATACACTTTTATCGATCGTTTTATTTGTTGATCACATTTTTACGTGAGTAAAATGTCTCTCTCGTCCTCTTTAGGACGAAAAGTTCACAAATTTTTCCTTTGATTTACAAGCAAGGTAAGTGCTATTTAAAATAAATTATGGACATCAAATATTGTAAGGTACTTTTCTGTCATTTTCAGTGGGTGTCCAATACGATACTAAGATGATTTAGGATTTTGTGGGTGTCCTCATTGCTTATAAATTTGCTAAAAATTTCGAAAATCAATACCTGCGAAAATAAGTACGATTAGGTTAAATAATTTCTAAGTGGATAGGGTTACCATACGTTATTCGAACTACTTGAATTGGTTTAAGAAAGGGATTTTGTCTTGATCTGTGAAATATTACAATAATTCCTGAGATTGGTTTGCAAGAAAAATATATTTCGTTAAAAATTACACACTGGGTATTCGTAGTAAATATTTTGGCCATTTTAGTAAAAAAGAAGAAGACTGAAATACAACACGACACACTCATGTACCCATATCACAAAATTAACTAAATAACGTATTGGAAAGATCAGCAAATTCATTTCGCCAACATAGAAGATATGTACTAAAAAATAATAAAAGTTTTAAAACCTAGAATCGCAGAAAAATTGTTTTTACATTGCAAATATAAATATATTACAATTGATACTTAAATATTTTACAATTCACAATTTATATAGACTTCCTTACATTTAAAAATTCTCATATTTTAACTCCTGTACTTTTCATAAATAAATAAACTACACGTCACGTCGCGATTGTCTGTCATTTGTAAATATCATTCGTTTATTGCCTTTATCAGAACACGATCAGGGTAATTCTTGACATAATTTTACCAAACTTTGGTGACCATGGCTGTTTTTTGATAACCTGAAAACAGGACAAAAATATATAGATATATAGATATGACAAAAAAAAATTCCAAAAATTCTGTGGACATTGATTCACAGACCACATTCTTTATGGGAATGAATTATGCAAGGCTCTTCCCAATAAGATAAGTTAACAGATCATTTCATTGATAAAAATGAACTTTCTTACTTTTCTTTGAGATCCAGTTTAAAGCTCTGCGTAAAATTTGCTAGCTTTTTTGCTTTCCTAATGTATGATGCCATAACTCTAAATAATTGCTCTTTGTGTAAATTATGTGATGTGTTTTCCCATTTCGGCAAGTGATGAACAAATTCACAGGACCGCATTAATATATTCTGCTAAATCTTTCCATTGTGCTTGTTCATACATGCGATGACACTAGTCGTAACAGTTCTTGCTAAAAAAATTAAAAGAAGATTAGCATTTTCAAGTACTCTCACGTTGCCACAAGGACAATATTCAGCAAAATAAATAATTTAACATGACAAGGTATACATTAAGAGCCAAATGTGGGAAGTAAAAAACTTAACACAAATAAATTTCGGCACGATTTATAGAGTTTCGGCAGGCAAATTTTCAGTAAAAAATTATTTATTAAAAAGTTATTTTTTAACTTTAGGTGGGGAAAATATAGTAAACAAGAAGCCCAGGGATTTAAAATATTTTTGCAATGAAGGCAATACAATATAACAAGCAAGGTAACCCTACAACAAGAGATTTTTGCTGAAACATTGTAAAATGTTCTCAGAAAAATTCATCAGGGCCTTTTGTACAATTTGTTGTTTGAAGTGAAGTTTCCGTGGCTTTGCCTAATTAAACACAAGGTGAATAGGTTTAATGTTGCCACATGATGGGCATATGAGAACACAATACTCTGTAAGACTTTAGACCCAATACCGATACCGGAGACCCAATAATACCCTGATTTTTTTTAGATTTTTAATGACGAGAAAAACAAATTTCATTTAAAATCAGTTTACAGTTATAGTGTGATCTCCAACTTTAATACGTCTATTTCAAAGTTATTGTTCTGCAAACAAAAGAATGCGAAGAAGTAGTTTTATCTGGTACAAATTGCTCAGACAAAACAGAGTAGGTAATAGGTACAAGACAAAAATAAAGACAAGATGCATATTATATACACATTTTTTGATAAGAAACCAAGGAAACAGCCTAGTAGTATAAGTTTCTTTATATTTCATGATTTTAGCACCAGGGTAATGATATATCACGTTATATATCGAGCTTGAAAATCTATCTTTTTTGGGTATATTAAAATTTGTGCGTATAATAGTAAAGGCTTAGTGGATTACTACAGTCTTCTGCTTGCTCCTGCCATTTTTAACCTTTTTTAGATAACCCTTTATGAATATGCAATCACACATTTCTAGATTCTACAGATTCATATTTATATTTTACAGGAAAATATAAATCTTTCAACAGCAAAAAATTGAAATAACACTCCAGAAAATGTTATAAATTAATACATTGTAACAATTGTTTATGAAAAACATTCTTCGCAATTTCTCAAAGTTTGCAAAGTCAAACGTATAGGTACACTTGTAGCAACTGAGGAAAGTGCTAAATAATTATCCATTCAACGTGGCTAATTAATTAACTGTTCACGAATGGAATTCTAAAATTATGGCAGGAGAGTGGACAGTATTTATTGATTTCTGATTAAATTAAGGAAAAAAATTCAACATATCAGGTATTAGGTCTTGGGTTGCAGATTCAATATATATCATAGCATAACTCAAAACATTAAGTGAAATAACAAACTTTGAGAAAAGATAACGATTTTAAGGATTAACTGTTTACCTTGAATAAAAGGAGGTGGACTTCTACTCTTTTGAAACTTACTGCATCTCGAGTCTGACCAAAAACTCGATCTGGTAATGCTCGATGAATATTTCTCAGCAAAGTTTGCAATCGAATAACCAAATTGCTGTTCAGTGATTTTTCCTGAAAAAATAAAATTGAATAAAGCTTAACAAATATAGCTTCAAGAACATGACAAAAAACATAACAATGTTTTACAGTTTTATCTCATTCATACAATTGTTTTTTATAATTTTGTAATAAAATCTATAACATACGTAAATTTGTCTGTGACTGAAAATACTAAACCAGGCAAAAGGCAATGGTTTCTCCCCCTCAAAGAAGGTGCTGGATCCATTTCATTTGTTAATCAGCTATTCTCGGATCCGGGTTAGCATTATCAAATTTTGAAAAAGAAAACAAGGAACTTTTGAGAAAAATGAGTGGCATATTTGGATTTATCAGCAAAAATTATATAACATAGGAAATTTAGAATACCAAAAGATTATTAGAACAGGATTTATTGTAATTTAAAGTTTTCAAATTTTATAAGAGTTTGACCATAATATCTAACTGCAGTGAAAAACTTTCACTGCAGTTAATTTGTGTGGTCATTTCTTCATAAAACATCAGAAGTTTGGCTACTAATAGTTGTACTTAGTGTATAAACTTGAAAATTGAATTTAAATATGTTGGTCATTTTTGTTAAAACTGATCAGAAAATTTTAAGCATGTTAACCCGGATCCGAGAATTCAAAAGTTCTCCTGGTTAAAAAATGCCACATAATACTTTTAAACCAACCGCAGGTTAGTATATTTCAGGGTAGCCATTATGTTTTCACAAACATTCACACGGTCAGATCTTCCTAAATAAAGGCTGAATTTCCGTGTTTTCACTAATTTTGCAGTTCTTTAATTCAAGTTTGTAGCTTTTGTCTAACCAACTTCTTCTGGTTGACAATGAATAGTTTAAGTGTGGCCACCCTTTTTATTGGTTGTAGCCGATTTATAGATAGCTAATAAAATGAAAACGTACTCTTTCTTTATGAATCCTGTATTCAATGATATTTTTGACACGTCACACACCAGATCAAGCAACTGATTTTTTGAAATTGGATGCAACTTTTTAAAAAGCTTGCTTTGCTCTGTTGATGATGGTGCAGACAAACGCTTTCTATTCTTCTTGATAATTGGTGTATCTGCATCACTGAGTTCGCCTGGGGGAAAATCTACAAATAATTCACTTTCTTCGTCACTGGAAGAAGATGGTGACGGACACTGACAGTTCACTGCATCTGACTCAGAATTCCTTTTATCGAACACGCTATCCAATTCTGACTCTTCATTTTCACTTATACCACTAAACATGTTTTGATCCACAAAAGAAAAGGATGATTCTGAGCTTCTTTGTCTGCTGCTGCTAGAAGGTAAACTTTTTCTCCTCCTGAAAGCAATACTTCTGCTGTCATAAGAAGTAGATCTGAATATACGTCTCTGAGGAAATAATTGTCTGGGAGATGAAGGCATTGGGTGAGAAAAAATAAAGGATGTTGAAGGATCAGGAGGTGGAGAGGTTGTTGTGGCAGTCGTTGTTGTTCTAGTGGGTGAGGTAAAGAACATTATCTCCTGCCCAGACAACAATGAATTTTCTGGTTCTAAATTACTTTTAGTTACCATGTTTGTTATGTCTTGTAATGGCATGTTCGATTAGGTATGGTATGTCTTTTTAATTAACAACGTTTTACCCAACTTGCCTGCCTGCCTGGCTTCTCTCAACAATGAATTTTTGTGAACTTGGTTTCCTTTGTTTATTCCCGCCTTTGTATTCCCGCGCGATTAATTTATTGATTGATAACAACTGGACAACTTCGTACTTTTTCATCTTTCTACCAGAACAAGCTAAAATTTAACCTCGTTTCCAGGGCTTGTTTTGCTGACATTAAAAAAAAACGTTGGAGCTAGGGGACCGAGGGGTACCCCCTCAATAATTGTCACAAGTCATTTAGAACCTGGGCATGTCGCTTTCACCCTCCTTACCAGGGATTTTTCCTTTTTTTTTGATATGCTAGAAAACGGCGAAATATTTATAACTACAGTGGAATCTCTCTATCTCGAACTCGCAAGGGACCAAAAAATTTGTTCGAGATAGAGAAAGTTCGAGATAAAGAAAGGAAAATAACTTAGGCGGACCACAAAGGGACCGAGACTTTAGTTAGAGATAGAGAGTAGTCGAGATAGAGAGATTCCACTGTAGTAGTCGATAAGGCCCGTGGAAAAATCCACTTAGGCAAAAGAACAATGGAAAAATAGCTTGTTTTAGATGTTTTGCTGACGTCAGCAGTGCATATACAAAAAAACTTTTCCGGAAATTTGTTGCACTTTTGACGAACGCCTAAGGAGATATAAGGGTTAAAAAATTTTGCTTCCCAAACTAAAAAATTTTTTTTTTAGAAATTGGTATACCTGTTGCCTTCATCGTATAGATCTTGAAACACTGCAACCTTGATCCCAGGGCCTGTAGCGTTTTTTGATATGAGGATGAAACGCGTACGAGGCCCTGGTACAACAGACTTAAAATTCGCCCAAAATTAAGCATGCAGAGAAAAGTAATGTATGCGTGACGTTTTCGATCAAAGATGGTGTTTTTGTGGCGGAAGTTTGTGAGATTGTTTTACTTGATTTTTTGTAGGTAGCTGAGAGCCATAGAGCTACCTATAGCTACTGTATACACCGTAAAATTTCAGAATGAATACAACCCTTAATGGCTTTCTAGTCATTTTGTGGTGTATGTTACATATAAACAAGAAGCCCTGCGGCATAAAGATTTCCGCCATTAGCACTAATCTGAAAAAGTACTGAACTTTGAAGTGGACCTTAAAACCGAGGAAGATAGGGGGAACAACATCATTGAATATTTTAAAATTTTAAAATTAATTCTTGATTATTATTAACTTTAAATCATAGCTAACTTAAGGTGGCAGTAACCCTTTTTTAGCTCTCAAAACAGTTGTATTATTTACTGAGCATGTTACGTATAAAAATTTTCTTTACTATTTCTTGAAAATATGGTCCTTAAGACATATGAAAATTATTTTGACTTATTATCTAAATTGCTGAGTCAGCAGAAAATTCCAGTTAAAAATGTATAATAAACAAGAAAAAAATTGGCTTTTATGAGCTCCAACTTTTGACAATCTCATGATTTTTCATCAGCTTCTGTTTTTTAAATGAACCTTGGGTTAACCATGTTAAAAGGGTGTGCGGAATTTTTTAGTCCATTCATATTTTTCTAACAATAAGCTTTTGTTTTTTTTTGAAAGATTATTGGGTAGCATCTTTGTTGAACAATAAAAACAAAATAAGAACAATGGCAAGGCTGAAATTTTACCCATTTTCTCCTTTTCTCTGAAAAACAACATGGGAAATATCTTTAAACGCAGAATTTTTCACAGAACCAATTAAGATTTTGTGAAACTTGTATACATTTCAGGTATACTAATAGATTTCAGGTCTCATATATATATACTGTGAAATTCCAGGCTGAGCAAGTAAAAAATTAAGATCACTTAGCCAGATTTTCTGGTTCTTATAAAAAAAAGTATACAATACAACTGAATAAATAAAACATAAAAATTACAGATTTTACACATAGTAATATTCTAAAAAGAGTAAAAATCTTTAACTCAATATCTTCGAAATTGATCTAGAAAATTCTGGAAATTCCATGATCAAAAACTTGTTATATAAAATTGATGGTTCGAATATAATAGCTTCTGAATAAGGCATGAACTAAGTAGTTCAATATTTCAATAGTTGAGCAATTAGCATTTAAATGTTACAGTATTTAGGCGTTCGAAACTTGTACTATCTCGCTCAATATTTTTTGAAAATGTTGATGGATGTTTTGATAATGGCTGATCTGAAAGAGAACATTTGGAAAATGAGGAACAAGAATACAATTTTAGCATAAACTGAATTATAATAGCATATTATAATATTCAATTACTGTCTCTTTATAAAGCAATGCTTCAATTATTTAAAGAGGGCATATAAATGCCCTCTTTAAATAATTGAAGCATTGCTTTATAAAAGAGACCAAAATTTTTATCTAGCTGTATTTTTTCACTTTCAGCAAAAGGAAACAATGTTCAGTGATAAAACACAAAATAAAAACGATAAAGATAGACGTTACCAAACTTGCCACACTCACCGGCTATACACTTCAAGGTTTTAGACATAGCTACATACATACTACCTCAGCGGCGATGTTTTAAAAATGAAAGAAGATGTGGAAGGTCGTATTGTACTTTTAACATTTGAAATTTTATTTATGTAAAACTGCCACGTCTTATCGTCTGGAAGGTTAACATACATAAATACTTCTGGTATATATATTTGGTGTTTTTATCCTACAATAACATCTTCTCGTTAGGGTCAGTTCATCCTTTATGTATGTCGTATGTTGTTAACTCTTTTAACTCTTGACATTATTTATTGCTGCTCACTGAAGCTAGCTTCCACATTCTGAAGGCACCGTATGTATATTTTGGTTTGCAAAATTTGGATACTTTAAGGAACAGAGTATGTCCAAGGTTAATATTTACTACCAACGTGTTAAAACGTGATTAGTTCCACCACCACGTGAAAGCAGCATGCCACAGCTTACAAAAAAGAAGCTGATGAAATTCTTCACGTGCAATTCTTGATCATCCAATCAATTCAGCCAATAAAATGATTTCTAGCCTGAAATGCATTTTGGGGGTTCTTCATTTCTGTGCAGGTGGAGGACCTTGTTGTCAGTAGTGGCGCGAAAGAGCTATACAACGGAGAAAAGAAACGGAAGGTGAACCATCAATCCAACTTAAATTATGCTTCTTTAAATCTGAGTGTGGGTTGTTTTTTATCTAAATAATAAATTTTATGAATATCTTTGTCTTTTAGATGGCAAAAAGACAAACCGATCTGATTGGCTTTATTCATAATGTTTCGCCAAAAAAGAGTAACAAAAGTTTTCGCTTCCAGCTTCAATGTGACAATTCTCAAAATTTTAAAAAAGCCATATGCTTTGATACAGAAAAGCACGACATTCTACGTCAGAAAGAAACTGCTGGGGAGCCAGTAAAATTAAGAAAGGTGTGTGAAGAATCAAAAGATAATTTCTATGCTGATGTGGTACTTAACAAAGCAACTATTCTTGATGAAGTTGACAGTATTAAATTAGACTTTGAACGTAGTCATCCGGTCAACTTGTATGTCAATCTGGATCATCTATTTAAACCAGGTAGTTTAATTTCAACAAAAGCAAGATTGGATTTAAAACGTGCAGCAGAAAAAACAGTTTTTGCATATGGTAGAAATGCTACAGTTCTTAATCAAGCGTTTTTGTACGATTCTAATGGATCAATGCCCTTCAGCATATGGGAAGAGTGGATTCCATACCTAAGGGAAGAGAATAAAAAATCGGATTACTTTACATTCAACAACTTATTAGTGCGAGAGTGGAATGGTGAAATGTCATTATCAACATGCTCGCAAACTAATATCAGTGTCTGTAATGAAAATGCACCTGATGTTGATATCCAATTAGAAAACCAAGATGGCAAGTCCGAACAGACAATTGAAGAATTCTTTTCTGTAAAGGACGTATTATATTATGTAGTCTGTGGGACATGTAAGAACAATATCCGAGCTGCAAAGGAGACACTCATCACATGTAATTCCTGTCGAGCGACAATGCGCACCAAAAATTTAAAGAAGTTAGTTGAACTCATTGTGAGATGTCATGAAGATGACAACAATCACTATGTTATCGATGCGGCAGAATTGGTACCATTCATGTCATCTTCAATAGATCCTCAATCGTTTACCACCGACAAGGAAGAACTCATAGCAAGAGTTATGGAGTTTACTGATATTTGTTTTTCAGTAGATGGTACCAAGTTGCACATAATCAATGCACTCTCTTCCACTGAAAAAGCCAATGTAAGTAATGAAATTACAGAAAACTGTAATATTTCAGGAGAAGTTAGTGAGTCCAGCGACAATGTTTAAACTATTTTCATCAGTATATATTTTTGTTACACATATTTTGTTATTTCTCCTATTGATCTATATATATACGTGAGATTTTACTAATTTACTTGTAGAAAATTTGGCGTTTTTATACATATTTTTTGTTAACTAGGCTTTTAATGGAGGCGTTCTTAAAACTTTGATTTTTATTTGTTGTTTATGATAAGGTATTGCCTACCTAAACTTTTATTTTATTCTTAAATGTTTTCTAGAAGGTGTGTTCAGTTATGCATATATATTGTCCTAAAATAGAGCTGCTATAATAAAAACAATATTTTCATAACTGAATAGCCTTTTGTACGTTTTTGAAAAAAAAAATTATTTTCTAGCTAGCTCCACCCGCAATGAATAAACTTGCTGTCATTTTGTTCTGTGTTTTTTTATAAAAGTATTTTTAACTACGCATGTTTATATACATATTTTGTTCGAAAAGATGCAACTTGAAAAGGATTATATTAATTTATTTTAACCCTAACAACAAAAACCTTACCATATTTCCAGAGAAAAACCTATATAGAGGAAAAACTAAATACTGATAGTGAGCTAAAAATGCAAGGCTTTCATAAAGCATCAAAATTTTCAAAAAAAAAAAATTTCTTCAAAATTCTACTTCTAAATGGCCTTGACTAATATTTCCTTACATATATATATATACTTCAAAATATGTAATAACATGTTCTACTTTCTGTTGTGATCATTTTGAGGTATCATACTTGTATATGCATGCACAAACTGGTCAGTTATTTCATTTTCGGCAACTCGCATATTTCTTAAAATTCTTGAAAATAAATTTGTATGCTCTCCAGCAGCACGTTTGTCAAGAAACGGTTGTACCAACCCATGCGCTAACATTTTTCAACTTGTGTAACTGTTGTCTCTTCTTTCGCTTTATTATGGCTTTTTGTGAAAATAAATAACCATTCCACTCCAGTCTTGACGGAAAAATCAGTCCTTTAAACACCACTGCTGACTCAAAAAATATGTCGGTTCTTCCTCTTCATCAAGAAAATATCATCTTTATCGCTTTCCATAACTTTAGCTAACACTTCTTTCAGAGAAATTGTACCTTGTCTGTTGAAAGAACATGCCATGTTTGTTTTGAAGTTGATAAGGAGCTACATCTCTTTAATAATAGCCGTATTGTGTCTGTTCAAAAGGGTTACCGCGTCCTGTTACGGAAACACGAAATGCGATATATAAAGGACAGGCGACTCCGTGGATTTTTCCACGGGCTAACGACTAGTCCCTTTAATAATAGCCGTATTTTGTCTGTGTGTCCGCGAAAGACGCGTTCTGTTACGGAAACACGAAATTTTTAAAATACACACGAATACCAAATGCGATATATTTTATCTACTTTGTTGCGACAAGTAAATTTAAAGTACGGACGAACGCGCGGATTTTTCCGCGGGCTAACGACTTCTATATTATAATACCCGTGTGCGTCTGTCTGTCACGCAAAATGGTACCGTAAGTAGCCAGACGCGCTTAAGTGGTATAAAAAGGATGGGCGGCCATCGACTAGTATTGATAAATTTAAGCTATGTGCAGGGCTGTACGGGTTTTATTACTAAGTACAACGTGTTAGTAAATAATTTGTTTTCCATCGACCCTCGTTACTCACCGCCGGCTCAGGGGCGCCAAACATTGTGTGGTCGTTAACGAACGACCGTCTATCGCAGGGTTAGAGAAGCAAGCGATTATGAGGAATGTCTCTGATGCTGATTTTTTATATGTGGAACAGGAGAAATTTTACTTAAAGGGACTATTTGCGCAGTGTTTTCTTTCTGAGTTCGTACAAGCAAGACGACAACAGTTACTAGGCATGCTGTGGATTGCCCAGTATTACCAAAAATTTAACTTTAATTATAACCGAGCACTTTACTGTAATGGAGCAGATTTTTTTTCTTTTATTTCATAAGTAGTTTTAGTTTGATTGCGTCATGATCACTGAAATAGACATTTTTAACGAAGGTCTCGACATTAAAGGTGGTAAACAAGCTCTCATGGATATAGATGTGGTCAATAAGTGAACCTGATATATGAGTTGGAGAGGTTACAACTTGTTTGTATTCAGTGAGGTAATCAAGGAAATAGTTTTCACCACTAAATGCGTTTACATTAAAATCTCCAAGAATAACATCAATGGTTTCGTTTCCCAGAAAATGATGAATAAGATATAGTGATTCGTCTCTATTAAGAGAATTCTTACGATATAGCAGTAAAATGCTTATAGGGTTTTCATGAAACGTTCTTTTTGACAGTTTAAATAATATTACGCCTGGAATTTTTCAATATCAAACAACTCTGTTGTTTCGTTATGTCCAACTAAAAGACTAGAAAATCTATCCGCATTGTTGTTTGGAATTAACGTAAAGGAGTCTAACTTTGTGTCACAGTGCGAGTTTAATGGTACTTGAGTTTCTGTTAAACACAATACATCACTTTCCATGAGAATACGGTCTGATTTGATATCGTCTTTATGTTTGTTGAAGGATCTTGTATTAAGCAAAGTTAATATAACAGAATTATCACTTATAACGCCAGTATCCTTTAGTATCAATTTTGAATGTTCCCGCATATTATTGTATTGTGCGGTTGCTCGTGTATCTGCTTTAATAGCTGATTTTTTAAATGTTCCTGTTACGTATAATCCCTCTAAGTTTGTGACACGACTTAATGCAACATAGATCTGTCCTGGATGAAAGGCTCGTTGCTTAAACAAATCAAAACAGACAACAATTTTATCAAATGTTTTTCCTTGAACCTTGTGGACAGTACACGCCCATGACAGCATTAGTGGAAATTGCAGTCGCTTCATAGAAGGTGAAGATGGATTATACTTGTTAAATTTTATTTCTTTTTCTATTCTATTAACTGGGATGACATTTTCTTGCATAGCATATGCATCTGTTCTCATAGCTTTAAGACCTGCGAGTTTGTCTTCCATTTTTAGATATATTTTATTTACTTTACCCAAGCTATCGGTTTTTATACGATGAACACTCCCAATCTGACCGTTAATAAGTTTATCAATTATATCAATATTTGATGTTAACATGACTTTCGCGTTAAGTTTTAAAATAAGGTTTTGAGCAAGTCCACCTGTTTCCATTTGAGTGCGGTTATAGAGGTTTTGCACTAATTGCGCAGGGATATTTTCTGGAATTTTGTCAATGGCCTCGATATTTATTTCATCTGATGCTAAGCTGTTTAGCATTTTTTGGTTGTGCTCAGAGGCAGGTTGGTTTTCAGCAAAGATATGAATAGCATCTTTAGGGTAGTTAGGGTCATTTTGAGAAATAAATTTAGATTTCAGTAAATTTTCGTGGCTCGTTTCTAATTTTCCCACTCTGATATTGTTTAATAATTCAATCAAACATTGATCACCACGCTGCCTCATAACTTCTGTTAGTTCAGCAATTTTAAAAATATTTCCAGCAATGTGAAAGATTCAACAGTACATCTTTGTAGTCTGCATAAACTGGTCTTGCTTGGATTGGTGGAAGTTGGTAGAAATCACCACATGCAATAACAGATATTCCTGCAAAGGGAATGTCATCTGAACATCCTAATATTTCGGTTAGCCGTTGGTGAATATGTAAAAGCAACTTGTTTGAAACCATCGAAATTTCGTCTATTACAATAATGCTTAGTTCTGAAAACTTGTTTCGGAGCATGCATCTCCTTTTATCACTCAACTTGGAAACGTTTTTAGCAAAACTTCTATCAGCTGGTATACCTAGGGCTGAATGTATTGTATTACCTTCTACATTGATGGCAGCCACACCAGTGGGCGCTAGAATGAGAATCTTATCCTTTTCTAAATTCCCTGCACGATAAGAAAGTGATTTCTTTAGCATGTCTGAAATTGTTGTTATCAAATGGGACTTTCCACAACCTGCACTTCCTGTTAGAAATATATGAATTGGCTCAATTTTATGCTGTGCGTTACATGCCAAGCTTTTTATGTAATTTCTAACCCAATCATTTACAACTTCAAAAATTTGCCTTTGAGTATCATTTAAAGTTCGAATTTTTTCATGGAGTTCATCATCGGACATTCCAGGTTCAGTAACAGATGAAAAAGTGTTCCCAATAACTGGAACATTTTCGGTTTCATTTTGAACTTCATCATCGCTATGGTTATTTATACTAATCTCATCGGAAACATCATCGTTTTCTTGTTCGGCGAACGAATCAAGATTATTTGCATTTGTGTGAAAATTCATCATTGCTTCTTCAACAAGTTGACCGAATGGTTCGCAAATTCTTTTATTTGTGTTTATAATTTCTAATACACCGTTTTCCAATAATTTCTCTGTGTAAGTACCGGAGTTTTCACTTAACAATTCTGCTTCCTGCCGAAAAGGATAAAACATAAAGAGCAAATGATGTGCATACCCTTCTGGATTTTTATCTCGACTAGGTACATGGTATCTTAGAACACATTTTTCTTTTCGCAAAGACAACATTTCCTTTGAGGACATCAGAGGCAGAGTTTTTGGATAAGGAGATTCCATTTGAATATCAGCTATGATTTCTTCAAGTACTTCTGGTTGGCTGTCATTTTCATCTTCTGGTTTCGGTTTTATTTTCATAGAGTACCTTGACAAGAACTCCGCGTAACACATTAGTTCCAACATAGGGTATCTCCCTTTTTTAAATTTTGGATTTGGCCTATCCATGTATCTATCCAACATGTTTCGTTTAAAAATGTCTGTACTGTCTGGTGGCAAACTTAAAATTTCTTCTTCGTTACGACATATTCTGTATCTCTTTTCAGGAATGTTACTGTTTGCAAAAACTACAGCAGGAAATGTCTTTCGTAACCATATTTCAGGCATTATAATAGCAACTGCTTCTTGAACTGACATTTCGCGATGATTTCGATACGCATTTGCAATTGACTTCATTTGTACAAATAATGAATCACCAGTTTCTAATGCTTGCGATGCAGCTTTCTTCATCGCTTCTGAAGATTCGTCTTCAGCTTTAGACAAATAAGCACACATGTAAGACACTGCTTTATAATAATCAAGAACAGGCTGAATGTCTATGTTGGCTTCCCATGCCATCATGCCTTCGGTAAAATAATTATTAATAAAACAGGAATCTGGAAGCCTTCGGAAGTGAATCTGAAACCCATTATCAGGTGAAATGCTTAGTGCGTTTTCATATTCTTCTTTATTAATGTCTAAACTTTGAAGTATTTCTTCAATTGTTTTTGGTGGATTGAAATTTGGTTCGTTTGGATGAAGAAAATTATTAATTCTTGGATTCAAATTTGAATCTATGTAAGTCTTTACCTTTTCTAGTATAGTCTTCCTTCCCTTTAACTTTATTGCCCTTTCTTCCTTGGAGATGTTATCAGTCAAAGGTTCAGCAACAATTGTATGGTCAGTAAAAAATTTCCCGAAAGAGTATCGGCAATTCTTATTTTTATATTTGCGGCAAGATTTGGAATGAGAATGTGTTTGATAGGTTGAGACTAGTTTGTGGAGATCTGGATTGCTTTCTTTATCAGGAAGCTCGCATTTAACTATACTATCCACGAAGGCAATGTATTCTTCCTTATTATCACTACGTAAAATTGGTGCATTAACAACCCATAATAAAGAGTGGATGTGTGGGCTACCTCTTACCTGAAATTCAACTCTAATGGCGTAGTAGTTTACTTTACCTAACGGTCCGTTGACAACTATGGTTTTAAAAAAGGTCTCAACTCTGTATTGGAAATGTCTTGCTAATAGAACTGGATTACTGTTAAGAATCTCAGTTCGTTGATAGTAATTTAGATTGTCGATTTCTTCTTCAGATATGCCATTTCCTTGTAATTTAGTGATGATTTTAACCAGTTCATTCCATCTTAAATCTGCACAGGACAAAGTCATAAAAAACGTTGGAAGTCCTAGCTGTTTTACCATAGCCAAAACTTCAAAGAGAAATCGTTTCCAATATGCAGGAGTTCCTTTCAACGTGTTCATAAACGTGAAAGCGTCGTCACTGGCTATAAACGACTTAACTCTTTCTTTAAAATTTGAAGACATCATTCCTGCTGTAAGGCCGTCAGCTTTAATCTTTTGCATAGCGATATTTATGCGACTATTCAAATTAAGATGTTGAGTTACTGCATGAGCAAAAAATATATAGTCAGTATCAGAGGCAAACTTCTGTGTATAATTCAATAGCCTTTGGTTGAAATACTTGGTCGGGGAAAGTGGTACGTTTCTTTCTGTGCGATATCCGAATTTACCTGTTGGAAATAGATAAGGGTGGGACAGTTCTTCGCAATGCTCATCACAAATTATCGGTATCGGAATTTTATTCTCACCTGGAGCAATGACAATATTTCCGTCGTCAATATGTTCATGTGGAATAGTTGGAACAAAAGACGTTTCTTGACAAGGCAAGCGATGTTCATTTAACGGATTTTCATTCTCTTCTTCACTGTCTTCAGAGCGATCCTTATTTTCAGTCTTTACATCGCCGATATCACCTATCGATTCTACTGTATTTTCACAGACAAAGTCAATGTCCACTTCATTTTCAGTATCTTCAGATTCATGTTCAGAAGTCAAATTTATCCAGGAAGGTGGTATATTTGTGAGGTTAATTTCAATATTTGCATAAAGCGGGTTAATCAGTTTTAGATAATAAAGAACTTCTCGAATAACGTCCGGCCTTACAGATTCTAAGTAAACGTTTGATTTGAAATTCATTTTTTTCTTTAACGCAACTTGCACTACACCATTATTGTCCATTCCTCTTGGTAATACATTGCTAATTTCATCGGATTTCATTGGTACGTTACAGATAGCTCCTTTAATCTTAGGACATTGACCCTTAGGCATTATTGCAATTCGTTTAAATAAAATTCTTTTGGATATAATAATCTTTTCCAATCGTCGTAACGTACACATCGATTTTGGGAGATCAAATATTTGAAGATTATTAGATACGGCTTGGGAAGGAATTTTGCCTTTTGTAAGCTTTAAATGGCATGTTGCACATATGTATTCTTTTCCGTTAAAACTTTGTTTTCTAAAGCAGAAATGCTCCTCTGAAATTGTCGTATAATTCTCATAATGAAACAATTTAATTGACCGTTTATACAAGGAGCGATTACATATAACACAAATATAAAATGGACCATTCTCAATGCATTTTTTAAATTCGCTTATTTTTGATTTAAAGTCAGGCGACACAGTATCACGCTTACATTTTTTTGCTTTACCTCCTTCAGACGCGTGGCGTTTCCTTGCGTTTTTTTGCTTTTGTTGACCCTGCTCAGTTTTTCGATATTTACCTATCGACTCTCTTTGCTTTGCTTGACCCTGTTCTGTTTTCTTATATTTTCCTATCGACTCTTTTAGCTTTGCTTGACCCTGTTCCGTTTTTTGATATTTCCCTATTGACTCTTTTAGCTTTTCTTGACCCTGTTCTGTTTTTTTATATTTCCCTATTGACTCTTTTAGCTTTGCTTGACCCTGTTCCGTTTTTTTATATTTCCCTATTGACTCCTTTTGTCTTAATTGGCCCTGTTCTGTTTTTTTATATTTGGCTCGCGACTCTCTCTGCTTCGCTTGGCCTACTTCGGATTCCCGATACTTTCTGTTTTGGTCTACTTTCCTTTTTTTACGAATGGATGACATAATATTACTAGTTATTTGATTAGTTGTTAGTATTCTAAAATACTGAGTTTCAAGACACCTTCCTTGTCCAGGGGATACATATATTTCGCGTATGTAGTTTTCGACTTGTTGCAATGAACCAAATTTCAAAAGGACTGATGTACCACATTGTGTAATTTTTCCCGAACTGTTCCGGCTATGAGGATCAAATAAATAAATTTGCGAATCACCCCAAATTAGAGCGAAACTTACGCCACCAATGATGCCTAACATTCCATGTCCTTTATCAGAAAGTGACGAATCATGAAATGTACGTAAAGTGGCGCTATTATCTGTTACAATATGAGAAACATTTTCTAAGCTTTGTATTTGTATGACCTCATTTTCAACAGTTAAACTATTTGGGTGCTCACCCACACTTAAGTACTCGTTCGTGTAACCTAAGCTTGTGTATAATTTTGTTCCTTCGTACAGGACATGATCAAGATCACCTGTTTTCCAGATAGAAACCTTTTTAAGGACAGACCAAACAATCGCAAACAGAGAATTACACATGCACTGTGTACCGATAAACGTTCCAAGCCTGGAATCTCCTTGATTAAATGATCCCAGTACTGACTTTAAAATAGAGTAAGGCCCAGGATTTATTTCAACATCACCCGATAGTAAAAGTACCATGCGGCGGCAGTTTCTATACGCGGGGTTCACAATAGGAGTGGCAATGTGTGACATCTTTAAAGAGAAACAACCTTTAACAACACGATCAAACACTAGTAACATTTATTAAAGACACCGTTAATTTCACCGATTCAATAATTTCAATAATTCAATAATTTCACCGATTCAATAATTTCAAATTTCACTAGTTCACTGATATCTCAATCTCCGATTATATCTAGCTTTTATACTCTGTCGAGTTTTTCTGCGCAAGCGCAGATGGTCGTCGATGGCGAACCTAAAAAAGGAAAGAAAATTGGTTGAAACCTAAAAAAACGACTCAAAAAGCAATTATGGAGAATTAGTATAGGATGAAGAATTTCGTGTTGTAATCTTTTTGAAAGCACTTTGAGACAATCATTGAAACCAAAATAAGACGTTACGTTAGATACGTTGTATTTTCTATTGGAAATCCAGCTTTAGATTTAAACGTTTTGGTCAGGTCGTGTAAAAGTACCTTCTTCGTACTAAATTTAGCGGATTAAAAAATTTGTTTGTGCACGAGGTTTAGCACGAAATCACGAGCAAAACGTTCCAAGCGAAAATTAATACTTGCGAAAATATACTTTTTTTTCAAGAATTAGACTGATTGCTAGGTGTTTTAAGCATCAATTCATTTTTTTTTTGCTTTTCCTTTATGATTAAACAAACCGTTTGAAACCAGCTATAAACAGCCGAATTTCATAATTTACATAAAAGAAACACATCTGTATTTTGTTTTTAGAACAATTGTAAAAAAGTCATACTATAAGCATATTTTTGAGCCGAAAAATGATAAGCATACTGAGCCTGTTTTCAAATGTTCATATGCTTATTAAAAAAACAATATGCTTATTAAAAAAACATGTACACGCAAAATTAGTACGAATAAGGTATTCAAATATTACATGTTACATTACATTATATGGAATACACTTCACTTTACAATCAGCAGAGACACCATTCGAATGTAACTTTCTAAGATACCGTAAAATTACGGGATGAGTATTTTAAGCCTTTTGTCGGATTCTGTAATTATAGGATCGCGTAGTTAGGGGACGTCGACAATCGACTTTTATTTTTTTTAACGGCCTCAGGCCGTCAACGCTTCAACCCCCTCCCTCTCTAGCTCTTACAAATTCATCATTTTCAACATAAATGAAAGAAGAAATTACAAGTTCTCTACACCATCACCAACATCTTTGAATCACGGCAGATGGCATATATGCACTATACTTAGTTTCGACTGATAACTTGCAGTTTTTTATTTCCTTATTTACTCGTCATGCCCATTTAGAGACACCGTTCCCGGAAATATCCTCAGTTCACGTCCCTTTCCATGGTCCTGAAATTCGGTCGTCAGCCTCAAAAAAGGTGGGTTTTTTTAAACTTTGATTCAATATGGGTCAAAAACACGCAATTTTTTTAGGGCCGTTTATGTACTGGGAGCAAGGCTGAATATTTTGACGTAAACCGCCACGACACACCATTTTGTTTTAAAAGGTGGAGGGTTTTGGTTTAAATAACCCCCTGTTTTTTTACTCTTCTGTGACCATTAACATGCATTTCGCTGGTAGCAATTGTAGCACCATTTTGTAAAGACAGGGAAAAAATCATCGTTTTTTGCAAGGTCATTGCTAGAATTTTGTAATTTGCGGATTCACCGACTGTAACATTCTAAGATTTTCTCAAATTTTCAACGGTCGGTAGGAGGACGTGAACCGAGGATATTTCCAGGAACAGTGTTACATATAAACCACGAGTTGAGAGTAGCGAAAAGAAGTTAAAAACGAAAAAAAACATGAGAAAATGCTTTTAAAGCGAAAACAGAAAAAAACAGACCCATACAGATTTTATTATTTTTCTGACAGCTTACCTCCCACTCCCAAATAAGTTAAAGCTTTACCTCCTGTGACAAAAAAGTTTATCTAAATCGACTGAATATTTGTTCAGATTTAACATCTTTTTTTATATAATTCGTACTTACTTGAGATATAAGACAAAGTTTGTCTGTTTTCAGAATGTTTCTTGTTCGCTCACTCGGCACATTAAATTGAGCTAACTTTCGGAAGGTCAGCCTTCAAATTTCAGAAATATTTGCTTCGGCAAATAATTGCAATTGCCGAAGTAGCACCATAATTTTAAGAATTTACTTCGGCAGTGCTTTGGCAAAACTTTGACTTCGGCATTATTTTACTTTCCAAAAAATCGTATACGACGCCAAGTTACGTTGAATATATAGATGTACCACGGTCATCACCATTAAATGAATTCCCTTGTTTGTGTTTTGTGTTTTTCTAAAGTCGTGTTTTGTCAATAGCCTCTGGCCACTCTGCCATTTTGAACTATGGACTTAACTACGACATCAAGGTTTCTAACAGGATCATGTTGCCTACCTGGTTTCTATAGAGCGAGCCAATATTTAAAAAATATGTGCGCATGTTTTTTTATTTATAAATAAGTGAAAACAAAACAAAACAAAATGTATGGCAATATATATATAATTTATGGATAATGAAAAAAATCGACGCAGAAACCAGGGTTTGGAAATTCACAAATAGACCGCATCATTCATATTCGTGCGCTGATGCACGTGCACTATATCATTCATACAACAGAAGAAAATCATCTGGGGCATTGAGACAACAATATTTTTGTATTCTTCATGGTTGTCAAAAGTAAAATATTTGTCATTGGGTATCTGTTTGGTGAAAGTAAATATTATGGAATTATGAAACAAATCACATAGGGCGATTAAGTTTATGCTTCAGCAATTTTTTTTCCGAAGTGAATCCCTTGTAATTGAATATACTTCGGCAATTGCTAAAAAAAATTAATTTGGTCATACTGAAATCAAAAGATCGCTTTTTCTCAGTTCTATTATGTTATATTACCTATTATGGGTCAGAATTATCAAATCATAGCCATAAGAATCAATTTTGGTTCTATTTTATTGACATATATCGATATAATAAATCTCAGTCAAACTTCTACGTAATACCCCACTACGTCACTCAGCACGAAACTCAATTCTGTAAGACAATATTGTAGACCGGTTGGGCTGCTCATTATCACAACTTTGAGGGGACTGATCAGGCAAAGTAGGAAGTTTTGGACAAAATAAATATTATTTTCCTAATTAGCACATTAATGCGAGATGATTTAGATCAACTTTTTTGTTTTACAGGAGGCAAGCTTTAAGCTCATATACATTCATAACATATCGAACAAAAAAGTATTCGTTTCGTAAATACTAGAAAGTTCAATTCGTTCAATTCACTTCCGCCATGTTGAATTCCAACTTATTTCGGATTTACTCTGATTTTTGACGTTCATTACGTTACTCAGGGGTGTGCAACTTATATAAGTGTGAGTTATTGGGGTTTTGCAGCCACTATACCCCCGTTTATACTTCCAGCGGTTTAAATTCGGATAAAGCAATGAATCCAATAATTTTACCGACGTTGATATTTACAAAAAAAATTATATATATAACCTCTCATTAAAATTTGCCTGGATTTTTGCTTGGACTTGCTTCGAAGTAGCTTGCTTAACCTTGTTTATTTTATCTTAGTACTCTCTTATAAATGAAAATCAAGCAAAAAGAGATATATTTTCTTAAATAGTTATATGAGTGTTTTGAGATTAAGTTGTTTTGAAGTGGGAAGTAAGTTTTAACGGGTATCCCTGACTAACTGCTTAAAACGCAGAAAGTCATCTATTCTTGCGGTCAGATGCGCGTCATAATACTGGTTGAACCAATCACGGGCCAGTATTCAGGTTAAGCAGCCATTATGAAATGGGGTACAAATGTCGTAATCATAATGTTTTTGTGGTGAAACCTTCATAAATACAATACTGGATTTTTCAAGGAATTCTTTTTTTTTTTTAGTCAAATCTTTAATATGTTTTAGATACTGCTTAATTTTTGCCATTTTGCTACATTTTAACGCCGTTTTACTTGTAAATTCTGTTTAATTAAGGTTGCTACTGTGAAGGTTTGACCGTGAAAAGTCCACTTTGTCCCCCATCGGAGAGCAACGAAGGAGAACATTCTGGCCGCAAGAATGGACATGCTCATAGAAACAACAAAATATAAACAACAAACGCATTCAATGATTCTACTTTTTGGATCCATCTAGCTAAAAAGCTAGCAGGTAGCTGGCTAGCTATATGTCGTTTGTCGCACAGCCCCTTCTTAACGGCTCAAAACACAGAAAGCTGTCTGGATAACAAAAAATATAAACAAACTCATTCAACGATTCTACTTTTTAGGGCTAGCTAGCTAAAAGGAGGCAGGCAGAGGTAGGTATAGCTCTAGAAAATTAGGCAAAAATATTTGTTAGCTACCTGAGCAGTTGACGACCTTTAGGATACGATTTCTGCAAACCAACAACGAACAAGTTGATAAGTTGATAAGTTGATATGTTAACGAGTATATAATTCTCTAAATTTCAGTAGACAACAACCACAGCGAATATAAATATGACTAAATATGACAGCTAAACGTAACGTGGAAGAACTTTCCAGCCAGCAATATACCAGCAAGGAACTTTACTTTCTGGCCCTGAAAAAGGGCGTACGGGCTGAGCCATAGAAATATATTTGATTGATTTATTGATATTCTATTGTTAAAAATACATGTGGCTTAGTTCCCAGGACCTTTTCATGAAAATAGATCTAGGAACGAGTTATTAAGCCTGGATACCAACAACCCTGCGGTGTCAAGGCTCTGCGCTGTCTCTCTCTATCTATCTATATATCTATCTTCCATCAGGCGATTTTAAAGATTCCGCCTCGCGTGGCGCCGGCGGAAATCAAAAAGACTACAGCACTTATAGATATTATAGGATAATTTACATCAGCTGCAAAAATAACAGATGAAAGGAGGACCACTTGGCAAGTTGGAGAAAATTCAGGGATCTTCAGAGAGACGAAGTTTTCTTGACCTTAACAAGTCAAATGCTTAGAGTCAATAACACGAGGACAGGACGTCATTGGAGTGTTCCCAAAGGAATATGAAAATCTCTAATTTTTCAACTGTTAGCTAGCTAGCTACACCAGATGTCATCAGAGAAGCAAAGATGAAAATTTTTTGATACACGAGTTCACAGTTTCAGTTAACCATTGTTTAAATAAATCTCTCTTTTGTTACAACGCTCTTATTGAGAATTGAAAAAAGGAAGTAAACTGTTATGAATTAAGAAGGCTAAGTGAAATAAATTTTTTGTCAAATATTTTTCATAAGAAAAGTTACAATTTCTTCACGTATGTTTTAAGTAGCATAACATACTAAATTTTCATGCCGTGAGACTAATTATTTCTTCAGAAAATGAGAAATATTCATAACGCCCATGGTAAAGCCTTATCAAATTCACTCTGTCTACCTCATTTTTTAAATACAGAAAATGAGCAACAACTTAAACTCTGAAGAGGTGTATTGTCATTGTAGTCACTTGTTTAAATGCAATTATTAAAGATCAGTAAATTTTCTTGAAGAAGTAGGAATGAGAATGACTTGCTACATTTCACATGATTTAAATTTTGAGGAGAATGCTGTATATCAGATGTTGTTTGAGGATCTCTGTTTAACCAATAAAATATAAGATGTCTTGCCATCATTTGTATTGGATGGTCATTGTGACTTCACATTTTGCCATCCAGAGGCAATTTTGAGTGAGAGAGAAAGGAATTTAACGAAAATAGAAATCAAAGAATGTCAAAGCTTGTGTTATTGATGAGGATTACTGATTCGACACCTGATTTGTAAAAAGTAAAATATTATTCATGTACATATATACAAGAATAATTTCTCTGATAACATAATATTAACTGTAAAATGCTATATATATATATATAAATTAACAAAGACAAGAATGTCTGTAAACAACCGGATATCAAAAAATGTAATATAAAATAGATATAGCTACAACCCTGGAAAAAATATATTGGGAATTTCATTTTGAGCTCCCCCTTTCCCCCAAAGTCAATGTTGAAGATGGTATTTGCCTAGCTGATGCTTGCAGAAGTACTCCAGGAACCTTAGAGGGGAACAACATTGACTTTGGGGGAAAGGGGAACAGTTAAAAGGAGTTATGACATAAAAAATAAGGAAAGAAGTTTTATCACATTTTTCCCAAATTTTTCCGGGGTTGTAGCTCAAAGCTACACACTTGTCACACAGCTACTGGAACAGGAAAAACAGTGACTTAAATGGAACATATTATACCTGAAATAAGAACCTTAACAATAATATCTGTCAATCCAAACAGAAAAAATGTATACCTATGCAGAAAAAGGAGAAAAGTTGGCAAGGAAAGCCTTGAAAATATCAAACCACAAACATTATATATTGTGGATTAAGGTTTTGTGGATAATTTACAACTTATAAAAAATGTATTAAACAAACACATACATAACAACCCCTAGCAATTGTGTCGATGAGGGCTGAAAGCATTGGCAAGATTATATTATGCTGGACATAAAATCAGCACTAGGTGTTTGAAACAAAATAACGTTAAGGAGCTTTAAGTGATGATATAACGCTCTTCACACTGCAATTTTTCCAAAAGCTTTGTGCATTCTGGCAGAAAATCTTAAATTGTCTTTTACATTTACGACATATTATATCATTAATATTATCAGTTTGCAAAATTTCGATACCCGCAACATCTTGTATTTTTTCTTGTTGCCTAAAAACAAAAATATATATTTAGTTGTGATTTTTTGTATTTCTTTCTTTTTGTTTATACTTTATTTCCTAATTTATTTCCATTTATTTTTCAATACTCTGGCTAGTATTTTTGTCCCAAAAGTTTGTTAAAAGATGTCGTTAACACGTGTGGAATTTTAAGAAAAATTACTTGTCATTGTTGTAATTGTTTGTGATCTTCAAACCAAAAGCATCTAGCCAGGTACTCAGCATACACACTACAGTTAAATTTCTATCAAGATTTTCTTTACTTTTTAGCATATGAGAAGTTTTTTAAAAATATAAGTATTGTGTCACAATAAAAGGTGAGAAGTACCTGTTACTTTGATCGCACCATTCCATTTGAGTTGTCAGCTGCCTTTTTTCACCATCAGTGAGAAAACAAAAGTAATGTTTTTGAACAGCTTCGATAAATTTGTAAACGATGCAAGGAAAGTCAAAAATAACGTGAATTAATAAATATTTTCTTCATAAACAAGTAACCATAAAAATCTTCGTAATGCTCATCGCCATATTTGTTGTTGATAAAAAAATGCTGTGCTTGCAAAAAAACTTCTGCATTAATTATCTTTTTAACATAATTTCAAAAAGCCGTACACGCAATCTCATTGGTTGAGTAAGTCTGTTGTACCAGGGCCTCGTACGCGTTTCATCCACATATCAAAAAACGCTACAGGCCCTGGGATCGAGGTTGGAAACACTGATCAAGAAAATGTATAGGATCATGTACTTTTGACACAGAAATAGAAATACCAGCACACGATGAAAATAAGGAAATTGTTCCCAATCGCAATGGCCAATCCGTCTCTTTAATTTTGGGTGATTCCATGATAAAAGAAATCAAAGGATGGAAAATAGCCCAATCTTTGAATAACAAGGAGAAAGTAATTGTTAAATCTTTCCCTGGTCCTGGTGCAACTACGGACTGCATGAAACATTACATCAAACCATCTTTGTCTAAATGTCCATCTAAAGTGATACTCCAACAAACGACTTACAAACAACAGCCTTTAATAAAATTGCTTCAAACATTTTACGTCTAGCCGAATCAAACGCCACGAATAATACCGTTGTTTCTATATTTTTCATAATTGCACGTGGAGACCAACATAATGGAAAGGTGACGGAGGTCAATGAAATACTAGAGAAGAGCTGTTTGGAAAAGAAACATTGCATTTATTGACCACGGAAAATCATTTTTGCTCACTTGAATATTAACTCATTGCGGTATAAGCTAGACCAATTGAACTGTTTTATCACTGGAAACGTTGACATTCTCTGTATCTCCGAAACTAAACTCGATGAATCCTTCGCTATGGCTCAGTTTTGCATTCCAGGATACAGAAGACAATTTCGCCGTGATAGAACTTCCTTTGGAGGTGGCATTATTGTATATGTAAAAAATGAATGTATTCCTGTTAAACTCATGAATAACATCATTACACCCAGTGACATTGAGGTTATTGTTCTAGAGCTCAATATTAACAAAAAGAAATGGTTACTGATCTATGTTATTCGCCCTCCATCGCAAGAAGAAGCCTATTTTATATATCATATAAGTAGACTATTGAACTATTATTATCAAACAATCGAAAATGTTTTAGTAATTGGCGATTTTAATATGACACCATCCAACAATCAATTAAAATCATTTATGACCAACTAAGATTTGAAAAATACAAATACTGCACCTACATGTTACACATCAGTAGAAAACCCAACTTGCATCGATTTAATATTAACAAATCGAAAACATAATTTTCAGCATACAAGTACTATTGAGACAGGCCTATCCGATTTTCATAGCATGATTCTAACTGTGCTTAAATCAAGTTTCATTAAACCAAAAGTAAGATTCTTTCATACAAAAATTTTAATCATGATCTATATTATAAAGACTTGAAAGATCATCTGAAAGATGTTCCAAGAGAAATCTTCAGATATCTTAGAGAAACATTTGCCACTAAAAAAGAAACATCTCCGAGCAAACCACAGTCTATTCATCAACAAAACCATCCGTAAGGAGATTACGCGCCGATCTAAACTGCGCAACAGATACAATCAAAACCCATCAAAAAATAACTTCAATTTGTATAAGAAACAGCAAAATAAATGTGTCTCCATGATCTGTAAAGCAAAATTTGAATATTTCAACAACATTAAAGTAAATGATGTTACTAACAGTAAAAGATTTTGGAAGACAATGAAACCTTTCTTATCAAACGACTGTTCATCTGCTGATCGGATTGTCATAATCAATGACAATGATATCATTCAGGAAAGCATTGAAATGGCTAACATCTTTATAATCGTTTTATCAACATCACAAAAAATCTTGGCTTTGAAAACATGAACAAGTCGACTTCTTTTGATGCAGCAATAAATAAATTCAAACATCACTCAAGTGTCACTGCTAAAGTCGTATGAATCTGTTTCGCATGAAAAGTTCGATTTTCAGCCAATTACGAAAGAGGAACTTGTTGATGAAATATCACAATTAGACGTGAAGAAATCCAACTGCTGATGTTCCTATATTTTGCACGACGCTTTTTATGCGGACAGACAGACAAACTACGGCTATTATTAAAGAGACTAGTCGGTTACCGTGGAATATTCCACGGGGTCGCCCGTCCTTTACATAACGCAATTCGTGTTTCCGTAACACGACGTTTTTCTCGCGGACAGACAGACAAAATACAGCTATTTTTAAAGAGACTAGTCGGTAGCCCGTGAATAAATCCACGGGTTCGCCCGTCCTATATATCGCATTTCGTGTTTCCGTAACACGACTTTTTGCTTGCGCACAAACAGACAGACAAAATACGGCTATTATTAAAGAGACTAGTCGTTAGCCCGTAGAAAAATCCACGGGTTCGCTCGTCCTTTAAATTTTACCCGTCGCAACAAAGTAGCTAAAAAATATATTGCATTTGATATTCGTGTTTCCGTAGCACGATTTTTTAACTCACCGGGGGGTCCGTGCAGGGACAGACAAAATACGGCTATTAAGAGATTAATATTCTAGCTTTTTGCGGAGCTAAGCCAGCGAGCGAAGCCCATTTGCCGTTTAAGCGAGCGAAAATATTTCTTACCAAGGAACTTTTTTTTTAAAAGTTAGTCAGGTGTCCACTTATGACCTTCAGTCCGGTTCTGCTAATGACCTCCAGATTAAAAAGTATTTTACCTACACTGGCGTATTTCAAAGAAGATATTTTTTGCGTACTGGGTCTGAAGTGACTTTTCGGCGCGAAATGTGCAAATCAAAATTTAAAATCGATTACGACGTCCAAAATTTCTTCTTTCAAAAAAGAAAAAGAGGAAAAAAACCTTAAACAATAAAAAACTGCTGAGGAAAGTTTTGTCACGTGATGAGCAGAGGAAAATAAAAGAATATTAATAAAGATTATCATTTTTGCGTGTTTTATGATGGCGATTGCGGTTAATGTGTACATTGTTCTTGATGTTGCTGTTGTTCAACCTCGTCCCCAGGGCATCTTGTATCTTTTCTGACATAGAGACAACAGGCGCTGGGAACGAGGTTGGCTGTTGTTGTTAATATCTTAAAAAAATGTTTTTCGATGTTTATCGCAAATAGCTCTGGATACTAGAATGCTTATTCTGCAAACTTTTTAATAAGCGCTTTGTGGCCAAATAATTTCAGTCCAAGTTTAGTCCAAATGCGCGCCCAGAGTAAATAGTTCAAAAATTAAATACTTAAATTCTTATTAAACCAAAAACATGGAAAACGGAAAAAAGCAATTGTGTTGTATGCCGTTAGCACTTATAATAGATTTGCGATTTTTATTAACTTGTACGGAACGTAAGTGCTCTGCACCTCCACTCTCATTGTAAAAAGAAACCCTGGAGAACAACCATTACCAAAAAGTAAAATAGAGCCCTGGTTCGAGGTTGCCTGTGGACTTGTAAATTGCTATAAAAATGTCCGCTTTCGAACATAGGGGACCTATTCCCGCTCCGCAACCCTTTATATATTGATTATAACAAAAATTATAATTATGATATATATTTTTTAACTGTTCCTTTAGCACCATCCCGGCGGTTTAGAAGTATTGGAATAAAAAATGTACGGAATCAAGTACCAAAGCAATCTGTTTATTTTTGGGGACGAGGTTGATCTTGGAAGGGATGGCCAATTATATTGTGTCGTAGGCTTGTAACCTCGCCCCCCCAGGTTTTTTTCTTGTTCCGTTATTTAAAAAAAGACAAAGAGGCCTTTTATTTTTGCATAAAGTTTTTTTCCACCGGCAACGTAAGGTGAAATGCTCACGTGGTAATATGGTCAATTTTTCATTCTTTTTACATTTTTGTTACAAGCAACATTACCCTGGCATGTGGTTTAGTAAATTACAAGTTGCAAGTTACGAGTTGCCCGGTACGAGTTGCAAGTTACGAGTTGCAAGTTACGAGTTGCCCGGTACGAGTTGCAAGTTACGAGTTGCAAGTTACGAGTTGCCCGGTACGAGTTGCAAGTTACGAGTTGCCCGGTACGAGTTGCAAGTTACGAGTTGCAAGTTACGAGTTGCCCGGTACGAGTTGCAAGTTACGAGTTGCCCGGTACGAGTTGCAAGTTACGAGTTGCAAGTTACGAGTTGCCCGGTACGAGTTGCAAGTTACGAGTTGCCCGGTACGAGTTGCAAGTTACGAGTTGCAAGTTACGAGTTGCCCGGTACGAGTTGCAAGTTACGAGTTGCCCGGTACGAGTTGCAAGTTACGAGTTGCAAGTTACGAGTTGCCCGGTACGAGTTGCCCGGTACGAGTTTTTTTAAATACGAGTTAAACTACGAGCTGGTAGAATTATTTTACGTGTCAGTACTTCTTCCAGAGAAAGAAACTTTTTAGGGAAGAAATTTTGGCGGGAAAAATCATTTGCGGTAATTTAAACAACAACTAGTGTAACTTATAAACAACAATTATTTCCGACAAGATTTTTCCTTTTTTTAAACAAAAAAGTTAATTTTTTCTCAGACATCTAGTCTGAGAAAAAATTTACTTTTTTGTCTCCTAACAAAAAATTTTATCACGTTCTTTTTTTAATAATTTTAACCATTTTACCAGCACTCTATTATCATTAAGGTACGTAGCTATGAGCGACAAATCAGCCTGAAAATTAAACAATGAAGGAAATGAAGTCACGAGTTGCGAGTTTCCATATTTAATTCGCAAATTTTAATTGAAATTTGATACTAAATTATTACCTGATACATACTTTAACGATAAAGTAGAGTGGTGATAAAGTTGTTAAAAAGCGCCAAGGTTATGAAACAAAATATGAGAGAACTTTTTCTTAGGTGAAAGCTAGTAGGAATCCTCCTAGGTGACAGTCTTATTATTTCTCTAAACTTTTAGCTTAAAATTTATTTGAAACTTGATGTATTTTCAAATTTCTCGTTGGACTAAGCCTGGCTCGTCTGTTAGGAGCGTGTACCCCTCATCCAATAGAAACGAGTATCTGTCTGATAACAATTTCAGCACTAGCTAGTCAAATAACGGTTCCTTTTTTCTTCTTTCTTTAGAAGCAGATATAGACGGAACAAGTTTAATTAGCAAAAACACCGCAACATATTTTATTTTAATAAGTGTCTGCCATTTTTAATCACAGTTTCAAATCTGGCATTTTTCCAACGATCGAAAAGACTGCCAAAGTAACACCTATATACAAGTCAGAAGCAAAACATTTGTTCTCAAATTATCGTCCAATATCCGTCCTCAACGTGATATCGAAAGTAGTTGAAAAAATTGCCTTTGATCAACTATCACAGTACTTTGAATCGAACGGCCTCTTCAGTCCTTATCAATATGGCTTCCGTAAGAAAAGATCCACACAGCATGCTGTTACCAACCTAGTCAACCATATACGTAATAACATGGACAAAGGAAACAAGACTGGAGTACTTTATATGGACTTTTCTAAAGCATTTGACACCGTGAACCATTCATGTTTACTTCACAAATTACCATACTACGGTATAACAGAGAATGAGCTATCATGGATAAGTGACTATTTATTCAATAGATCCCAATTAGTAAATTTTGAAGGTACCAGTTCTAGAACGGAGAGTATCACTCATGGTGTTCCACAGGGATCCATTCTTGGCCCTCTTTTGTTCATCATTCTTCTGAATGATTTGCATTTTCGATTAAAGAACTGCTCTATTTTGAAATACGCTGATGACACAGTGTTGTACTACTCTCATAAAAACGAACGTCACATTGTATCCGTTATTAACAAAGAAGCTGATGTTGTACAATCCTGGATTAGAGATAATTGTCTTATTCTCAACATGAAAAAAGGAAAAACCGAATTTGTTATGTATAGAAATAGATTGTCAAATGTGGATGATTGTAATGTTGAAATTTTATCTACTACCATCAACCAGTCTGATACTTACGAATATCTTGGTATAACGTTAGATTCTCATCTGAACCTGAACGAACACTACAGCAAGGTGTATAAGAAGATTTGCTCTCGTATATACTTGTTGAAGAAATTACGACATCAGATTTCTCCTGTGGTAGCTAATTCCATATATAACGCGTTGATCAAACCAATATTTCACTACTGTTATCCTGTATATTGTAACCAAAGTAATTCTTGGAAAATGAAATTTGAAGGACTTCATAATCGTGCTAACACTATCATTCATAATACTGGAGAACATTCGATTTCTATTGAAAACGAACGTAAAAGAAAAGCTGTCACAGATGTTTTCAAGATTCTCCATAAAATTGATAACGTTAGCAATATTCAATACGAGCTGGTGAATCATAATATCAACACGAGAGGTAACAAGTCGCAGATAAGATTACCAAAAGTTAGAACAGAAGCTGGCCGAAAGACTACGAGCTACTATGGTGCACAATTGTTCAATACACTGAACTTGGATGTACGAAATGAAAAATCTTTTGTCAATTTTAAACGGTATATTTCTAAGCACGAATGGTAATATATATTCATATGTGACTTATGTATTGTGCCTAGCCAGTCATGATTTTCCTGGTAGTCTTTCTTTCATAACTTCAATCGGTGTTTCTATCACTTCTCACGCCTCTTTTGAAACAGTATCAAATGTGTATGATGATGTCTGAACTTGTGCTTTCTTAGTAGTCTGTCATAGTATTTCACCTCAGTTGGTGTTTTAACAATTCTGATGCCTCTTTTTGACTCAGTGTCTGAAAATTTTATTTTAATAACTTATTTATTTACTTGATTATTTGACACATTTTAATATATATAGTCACACATTCACACTTACGATCAACTATGCCATTCTCCTTCACAGTGACTTATCCTGATACGTGCCTACTTGCTTACTCATCACTCGTCTTTATCCAAGAGTGCTGCACTTACTAACTATGCCTCTTCGAAACAAAATTTTTATAGTATTTTTAGCTTTTACTTTCATTTATTTTTGTACAGGTCCTGCATTGATACCAGATATGTATATATTCTGACGTAGTCAACCTGTGTAAATATGAATAATAATAATAATAATAATAATAACACAAGCCGATTGGCGGTCAGTAGATGGCAAATGGGTTGACAACACTACATTTAAAGTGCACCGAAGTGGGACTCGAACCTGAAACCTTATGAGTACAAGCCGAATGCGCTACCACTACGCCATCTCCGCTCAAATCAAGTTTTCTCCGAAATTTTAAATTTTTGATTAGGTAATACTTTTAAGCGCGTTGCGAGTCGACAAATAAGTGCCTCTTTTTGCTTCACGTGGCTATCTGGAAACCCATTGGAGTAACCAAAAAAATAATTTTAGATGAAACATGACTTAAAAAAAACTAGGTTTATCAAGACATTGTAAATTTGAAACTGAACTTATAAAAAAGATTTCATGGTACCAACACACGAAATTATTTGCATTGCACTACGGCGTTTAGATCTTAAGAGAGTTGCACACAGGCGAGAAAATGGGTTCGTACAAAATAAAATCCTACAAAAAATAATGATAATTTTGTTATTTGTGATCTTTCTCCAGTTCCATTAGTTGTTAGCTCTCTTAGCCATCAAAAATCGCCAATTGCCATTCCTATAACTGTGGAAAACCGCATTTAGCTCTCCTAACTGTCGAAAACTGTCAATTCCCACTCCTAATAGACGAAAACCGCCATTGAGCTCTCCTAACTGTTAAAAGTCGCCATTTAGCTCTTCCAGCAGTTCAAAACTGTCAGTTATTGCCTTACTGTAACAGGTAAATATTTATTTCCAGAGTTTCTTGAATCCTACTGGCGATAGACGCGACTAGTATATACACCTTTGTTGATCCAAGCATTTGCAAAAAGTATAGCATTCTACCAGCTGAAAACATTTTTAAAAAACTAGTCCGCTATAACGAGGTCCTACTAAACTCATCAAAAAGGCATTTTGTTTTTCTGTTGAGTTTGGTAGCGGCAAAAATGTTGGCTCAGGGGCCCAGAGACTGTGGGGACGAGAAGGGAGGTGTCACTATAAGGTCTGTATACTAAGCGAAAGTATAAAAATTTGACCATTCCTGTAAAAAAAGTGTGCATGATGAGAAGATCTCCGATATGTAGATCTCCGCGACCTGCGTTGATAATTAAGGTTAAGATTAACTCTGTGTCCGTTTTCTATGATTTTGTGTTTGCTATATAAAAGATCGGCGGTCGTTTAAACAGTAGGATTATCGATATAATTATCTCCATCATCTTATATTCCTTAAATTATCTGAATTGTGTAATAACCCAGCAGGTTTGGTTCGAATGCACAAAAAATCATCAAAATACTAAAATAGTATAATAATTAAGCGGATTATCCTTTTCTCAGCACAATTTTGTGTTGCAGTTGTTGATGGTTTTACGGTTTTACATTGTTTTATTTTATAAGTAACCGAGTTGCTAAGAGCTGAGATTGAGATTAACAACTACATGACGTTGAAATATGAGCAGAGTATCTTGATATAATGTTACTCTAATTAGTCAAATTTATAGGCCGGAAGAATGGGCACTAACGTTTTGCTTAAGGGGAAAAATACATAATGGGGGTTTATTGTGCTTTTAAAACGAAGCAGATCTCACAAACGGTGTCAGAAACAGAACTGTATCCAGCTTATAACATATTATTATATTATTGTGAACATTTTGGTGAAAGCCCTTCCGAATATAATGGAAGCTTTCAGTACAAACATTAGCTAGCTCAAAACAACAACAAAGATGGTTAAGTTGCAGAAGTTTTAAGGTGTTTTTTTTAAATATTTATCCTTTCCACAAAGATTCTTATACGTTTTAATAGGTTTTAAACTTTTCGTAAAATCACCAGTTACACACAACGGATATTGCTTGATCGTCGTAATCTTCCCGTGGATCTCTTTAATAATAGCCGTCGTCTGTCTGTTCGTCAACACAAAATGTAATATATAAAGAACGGGCGACCCCGTGAATTTTTCCACGGGTTGACGACTAGTCTCTATAATAATAACTATTGTCTGTCTGTCCGCCAAAACCGAGTCACACTAAATCACGCACGAAATCTTTACAAATAACAAATGCAATATAGTTTTATCGATTTTGCTATGGGCAACGACTGTGTCCATAATAATTCTCGTCATAAATCTTTCCGTGAGCCAAAAGGCTAGCTGCGAGTAGCGATTAGCAAACCCCGGGGGATTTTTTCCACTGGCTAGCGACTAGATATATTACTAATGACTGAACATGTGCATTTATCCTCGGGCTACTTTAACTGAGCTTGCAGGGAAGTTATTTCTTTAAAGACATAACTTCCAAACCGCTTTATAAAACCTTAAACGGCCTACTAGGTTTTCAAACACTGTATACCTGTATTAAAAGCACTACCCAGATATACGGCACGGCCTACGTGCACTTAAGCGCTTAATCTGGCGGTCAACGCTAGGTCACGTAACTAGTCTACTTTATTAATACCCTATTTTGTCTGTCAAAATGGCTGCACGCAGCTTTATTGCGGAACCCTGTAGAGTATAATTTGCTGACAGGTGAATATATGAATTTTTCCACGCGCTAACGGCTAGTCTGGATTAAATTGCTTACAGTCTTCTGTGAGCCAAAAATGGTAACTGGTAGAGATGGGTGAATTCCTGTATATTTTTTCACGTGCTAACGACTAGTCTTAAATATTTGCCAAAGAGCAATAAATCTTTATGTAATATAAACTTCAAAGTTTGATTTTAATTGTTATTTTATAACTCTAATATTACTAACGTGTTTGTACGTGAATATAGAAACAGAAAATATTTATATAAAAAACTATTTTTCTATTTACAAATGGAAGTAATATCCTTTAAAATTGAAGCTAAAAACGTTGAAAAGTCTTCTCGTTAGGCCACTAACCGACAGTGTTTTAAAGGAAGCTACTCAAACGCAGGTGTCAGCCTCAATATTGTTTGAACTTTTTAAGAAACTGGTGTTAAGTGTTCAAATTGATGTTAGCAAAGGGATGCCAAATGTGAAGTACGCGTTGGGTGTTAATAAGAATTGACAGAACACCGATTGGTTAAATGCTATGTGTTGAGATCGCGTCTCTGAGTCTCATTATATATCAATTTGAAATTTTTAACCAATATACGAGGAATGAAATAAGGTATCTTTTTCTCTTCATCTCCTTTGTTATCTTCTATCTTCTTGTTTTATCCTTTTTGCTATTCTTTTAATCTTTTAGAACTGTATTTAACAAGGTGTAGCAAGTGCAATACATCTACAACCTTGAAAGAAATTTTGTTGTGGAAAAGAGGGGAAACTTAGGTGGTTCCGTATCACAAGCATTTTAGAAAGTTTAACTAGTGTATTTTAAGGTCGGATATTTATGTTGAAACAATTATTGTGAAACTGTTATAAGGAAAGAAAAAATTCTCTGCAACATTTGTTGAGCAGCAACTCTTGCGTCGCTTTGTTGTGCAACATGTGTTTCCAAAACAGTTGTAACGGTGACTATCGTACAACCGTTGCGTGACTAATTTCTCTTTATTGGAAATGAAGATTTAGTCGATGTTTACCTGACGTACGCATCTACAAATATAGAACTTTTCTAGCCCACTGGATATATAGTTATGGTTATTTGTAAATTTATTTAGATTGCCGACGTTACAATTGTCCACACGTTTTCTGCTCAAATCTGTAGTCTTTCTGTAAAAGAAAGTATAGGTGTACGAACGATGTTTTTATTCGTTTTCTACGAGAAAAATATTTTATGTATCTGTAATCTTTTTAAATTGGAGCAAAACAAATCCTTGCTTATTTTTTATGAATGCAGCCCGTAATCGGATTTAGATATTTTACTTTTACGACTTTCAAACCTACAGAAAAAATGTTTGAACTCAGTCTTTGTTAAGGTCAAAATACATCGTTTTTAGGCATTCGGTGGATTTTTCAGCCCCCTCCCCCCTATATGTTTCACTTCACATTATGCATCCAGCAATTTGCATGCTTAAATTCGTCGATTCATTCGTCCTCCATTTACGCCTACCACATGCTTCTTTTTTTTACGAGATAGATTAGTATTTTTTACGAGAGAGATTAGTATTTTTTACGAGAGAGATTAGTATTTTTTACGAGAGAGATTAGTATTTTTTACGGGAGAGAGATTAGTATTTTCTCATCAATGGTGGTCATCTCTATGTATACATCTAACAATTCGATGTAAAAGTCGTAGGAGAAAATACCTTTATAATCAATAGTGACGCAATTTTTGTGTAAGCTGGACAAAGTATAGTCATTGTTGAGATAATTTCCTTTGTTTCCTATTGATATAATCGAATTCCTTCTTCCCAGGGAATCTAAATGTTTAGTGTATTCTTAGTTTGCGTGGATCAAACTATCAATGCCGTATTGAATGTGCAGCTAGGAGACTTGTTAAGGTGACAACGCTTGTTTGAAAAAGTTTCATTCTCATTGCATCATGTACTATTTGTTTTAAAAATGCATGACAACATTGACTTTCTGAAATAATCATCAGTACAAGTTTCGTCCACTAGATGAAAATAGCAATGCATGAGATAGTATGGTTATGTGTAATTCTCTTGCTGGTTGGAAATGCTACCAGCAAAACGTTACAGAAAACATCGCAGATAAAGGAAAGTTTTCACGACAGTATTGTCATGAAAAGAGGTATGGAATGGTTGTTCTGTTTGTAGGATTCATCTTCATGTTTTCTGTGTTGCTAATTGCTGTACTATGTCGGGACTTTATATTTAGTGTCCCAATTTAGGGAACGTTCAGCTATATTTTATTTAGACAATATTTGTAAATTATATATGAATACTAACAACTTTTCTGCTTATTCAATCTTTTATGGGGTCGCTTATATGTTAAAGAAATATGCTGTTAAAGTGACCTCTAGCTTTAAATTCCTAATTATGACTTTGCAGTTAAGAGTTTACTTTGCAACTGTTGATTCCAATATGCAAGATGCTTAACGCTTAAATTTACGGTTTCATTATCCCTGCCCCAACAACGCATCTTAACAACTTTAGTACCACCATCCATGGTACCACCCACCTTCCTGCTAAGTAACATCTTGAGCCTTTTTTTCTGTCATAAGTTTCTAACAAATGACAAATGATCCTTTCATCCCATTTCGTAACAGTTCGTAACAGTTCGTAACAGTTCGTAACAGAAGTAACAGAAGTAACAGAAGTAACTACCTGCTAATAAAAATTTCGTATATAGATATAGATTATAAAGTATGTGTGACCACGTTATTTACCATAGATGCGGCAAGTTTTTGCGCTGACAAAGCAACTGGTGACTATGCAAGTCCTGATTCTTGCAGTAAATACATCACGTGTAGTTCTGGTATTGACGTCGAACGAACGTGTCCACACAATTTGTTATATGATGTCATTCACCATGCTTGCGATCACGAGTATAATTTTTTGACATGTCCAGGTAATATTTTCGCAACGAGATGAACTGCGTTACATCATCTTTAATTATCCCTCTTAATCTTCAATTATCTCTGCTGTTCTTCGATAGTCTTTTCTTTCCTCCAAGTAAAATTATTACAGTTAGGATAGAGCATGTATGAAAATTACACCTGTTTAAGAAAAAAATACGAAGAGAAAGATTCCAAACAAAATAAGGATTTCTTATTTGGAATTCTATTTTCCTATTTATATTTATTTTCCACTGTATTTTTTCGCAGTAAGTACAAAATTAAAGCCAGCTTTATTTATTTATTTTTTTAGATAGATGTCCAATTCCTGTGAAACGTAAGTACTCGTTGACCATAAAAAAAATTTATATGAGAACTATAAACTGGTGCTGTAGTATTACTGGTCCAGTTATATGTTGTAAGACACAGTTCTTTAATATCAACACAAACGTTATCTGTGGCCATATTTCGTTAGATCAATATGAGCCTTTTGATTTCATCTCAGCATAACATCACCCCTTGTTATTTCAGAACCGTGTGAGACAAGTTTACCTCAAAATACAGTGAAGAAAGCTTGCAAGAGATGGCGAGCAGTTGACCTGCAGAGAGCCCGAGCATGGTACAAACTCACTGAAGAAGGAAAAGAGAGAAAGATTCTTTTCCCTTTCACATTCATACCATGGTTGAACCAAAGCATTGAATCCGTTGTGTTTCATACTGCGATTGACCCATTCGAATCCAGATGGGCTTCTCTTTTCAGCACCGTTCGATCAGCGGTAGGAAAAGTAAAATTAGGAATAATTGAACAAATGTCAACAAAGGAATTTTTTACCTATGATGATTATAAGCAAGTCTATTATTCTTTCAACAATGGAGTTAAGGTAAACCATTGAATTTAATATATGACCTTTATATATCTTGTATTTCTCCTGATAAACATTATTTCACATTCTATTGATACTTATGGTTTAGGCATTGAAAACACCGCAGTACTATGGAAATCCCGCCTTCGACAATGCTAAAAATATTATTGACAGCGAGCAATGGACATCAGATGACTTTTTTGTCATGAAAAGATTGGCTGGAGCATGTCCGTTTCTTTTAAAAAGAGTGACCACGAATAGTAAGTTGAATCCTCTTTTTTTTCGGTATCGTATTTTGATCACCCAAATAAACGCCCCTTTAAACGTGTTTTTTCCTCTAACGGTCCTCTTGGATAAATGCCCCTCAAAATATTTTCTTAATAAAGACTCCTTTGAAATCCATATAAGACGTATGAACTATTAGGTCAACAACATTTCAAAAGTGTGCATAGATAAATTTTGCTTAAAAAGAAATATTTTTTTTATGAGCTATCTCTTCACTGTGAGCTTAAACGTTCACATACACCGGTGCACACAAACTTATGCGAATGATTAATAAATTTTCTTCGTTTCAACTCCCTTCACTATTTCGACAATATTCTTTCTCTTTTACAGGAAGCGTTGGCTTTCATAGAGATCTCCTAAAGAAGCAATTAAACCCAAGTTTTCCTTTTGATCGAGCTCTTAGCATTGCAATAGGATACTCAGTTACAATCGATTCTGTAAGTATAGAATTGAAACACAACTCAGAAAGTGTCTTACTTTGGAAAATAATTTTACAGGAAATAAGCATCGTAAAAACGCTTCATTTTAACTAGGCTGTCTCTACCAACCGTTTGTACGTTCTTTACCACGAGGAACACAATGGTTTGGCATCGTTGAATGACATGCTTGATGTTAATCCAACGGACACGAGAGATATGATGAATACAACATCGCCAATTGCTTTGTTCGTGAAAGATAACACCGGAGCTTTGAAAATTGCAGCTATTCAAATTGATTATTTGCCAGGTGAAACCGCTTAGTTCTATTTCATACGTTGTGCCGTGTTAAGTCGAACTTACTAAAATTCAGGTTTGACTTGGTTTCTGTTTGTAGACAGGTCAAACTAGACCGTGCCAAGCGCACCGCATGTCTTAGTCTGGTTGACAAAAAACTCCACGCCACGTAAAGTTGAATCTAAAACATGTTCTTATTTTTCAAGAAAACGAGTCTTAAGGGTGGATTTCAACTGGTAAGCAATCCTACTTTATGTCGACGTCCTTAGCTTATCTTACTGCGCACATTTTCCACCACATGCCAATAAAACGATTTAGTCGTTATTTACTGAAGGGAATTAGCATCTGTGTCTGTAACTAATGACCGGGGTTAGGATTTTGGAAGAGTTACTATCAACGGCTACACTGGCCTTGTGAATTTATGAAAAGGAGATTTTTTGTAACATTTTATGTATAATAGCAAAATGATACTACAGTGGACTTTCTTAATCTCGAACTTGCAAGGGACCAACAAATTTGTTCGAGATACAAAAAGATCGAGATAGAGAAAATTACCATAAAAATCTAGAATTTTACTAATAAAACAAGTTGGGTTAAAGGAGAACTAACGATTGATAACAAGTTGGTGCTTAAAATGTTCATTATAATGTATAAGTTTAAGTTTATAAACTGATCAGGATCAAAGTAGTCCTGCGGTCGCCGCCATGACAGTGTCGATTAGGACTTTCTGTTCGGTAAAATACTAACTTGTGTGACGCAAGTCTGCGGGGATGTAAACAAACGCATTCTGAATGAACGAAGCAAGGGAATGTTAAACTGTGTCTTTATCAGAATAAAAAAATGTTTCACCGTTATGAATATAGTTTTAGGGAGACAGGAGTTATATGTTGATAAATTGTTAAAAATTATTTTTTCTACGATGATGTTGTTCTACTGGAATTTAACTTGTCTTCTTCATCCCTAAAACCTCGCGATAAATTAGAATTTCTCTTGGAAGACCAAGAAATGAGTGCATTCCTACAAGTCCTGACTGAGCTATATACGCCGTCTGATGTCACAAATCAAAATATGTACGAACCAAGTTGGCTTTTGTTCGATAATGACGGCGACCGCTTCTTGGGGACGAAATTTGAACTTAATAAAATGCGAAAATTTAAAAAAATTTATGCCATGTGGTTTTTGTGATATGTAAGAACATATATATATAGTTTTTCTCGTTAGTTCTCCTTTAACAAAGACTTATCAGGGTTTATTAGACTTCAAGTTTAAATGCTCAGAATTTTTTTTAAAAAAATTAAAAATATTGTACATACATAGATAAAGTTAAACAGGTTTAAAAAAAAAGTCGATCTCGAGGACTTTTCCACCACAGGATTAACTATTTCTTCAATGGAAATCGCTCTCTTTTCTTAATTTGTCTGATGGTTTGACACTTTTGCATCAATTTTTGTGATTTTGAGCTTACGTTTAACAGCCGATATCTTGACTCAAGCTTTCTTAATTCTAAACAAAACCTTTTTACTTTGTAATTTTTTGGTTGCAAGCGAATTTTTTAACGTTTTGATTACGTTCGGATTTTCAAATGTGCTGTGTAAATAGAGCCTTGGACCGGAAAAAAATCGAAGTAGAGAGGGCAATAGTCCCAAGGAACTAAGATTTTTGTTCGAGATAGAGAAGTTCGAAATAAAGAGATAAAAATCTGCCAAAGTTTATTATCTTCCCTGTTCAGGAGTCGACACTCTGAGTCATTGCACAAATTTAAATAGTTATAGGTTATTAAAAGAGTCTTTACAAGCGCAAATTCTTCTTCAATACCTGTTCACTTTAACTTAACATTATATTACTTAAAAACATTGCAGATTCGAAAGTGTACACCCCACACTCCAGTTCAGTGGAATGGTTGACAGCCAAAGCGATGGTCGAATCTGCAGATGGGAACATATGCCAAGCCATGCATCACCTCTCACACATCCATTTTTCATCGACTGTATACTGTACAATATTTCGACGTCATTTTAGCAGACAACATCCAATTTACGACATTATGAAGTATCACTGCGAGGGAATGACACCTCATATCTCTCTATCGTTTCCAGTCCTCTCGTTTCCAGAACAAGCAGGACATATGTTGCTATCCGTTGGACACACAGGTTTCGTCAAGCTGGCCACTGACGCATATAACCAACACAGCTATGATTTGTTGGATTACGATAAACTGCTTTCTGTAAGCTATGTTGCATTTTCCTTTTTCTTTGGTTGCTTTTTGTTTGTTTGTTTGTTTGTTTGTTTGTTTGTTTGTTTGTTTGTTTGTTTGTTTGTTTGTTTGTTTGTTTGTTTGTTTGTTTGTTTGTTTGTTTGTTTGTTTGTTTGTTTGTTTGTTTGTTTGTTTGTTTGTTTGTTTGTTTGTTTGTTTGTTTGTTTGTTTGTTTGTTTGTTTGTTTGTTTGTTTGTTTGTTTGTTTGTTTGTTTGTTTGTTTGTTTGTTTGTTTGTTTGTTTGTTTGTTTTGTTTGTTTGTTTGTTTGTTTGTTTGTTTGTTTGTTTGTTTGTTTGTTTGTTTGTTTGTTTGTTTGTTTGTTTGTTTGTTTGTTTGTTTGTTTGTTTGTTTGTTTGTTTGTTTGTTTGTTTGTTTGTTTGTTTGTTTGTTTGTTTGTTTAAAAATTACTATTATTCATCAATTTGTTGGTAAAACCGCTTTTGTAAACATAACTATTCCGAGGGGTAGCAAAGAGCTTTTTCATTTCGTTCGTAGCAGTATAGACTAAAAAGAAATTACCAACCCATTTCTTCGCAATCATCTCATAGCTTCTTCAATAGAAGCAAGTGGAACAAAGTTCTTGGAAAATTGTTTTTATTGCCTATAAGCAAATTTTTCACCAACCATTTTACTGGTGTATCTCAGAGAGCAAGTTCACGCCTATAATAGGTATCAGTCAGAAATGTTGTAAAAAGAAGTGTGAGTGAGCCTTGGATGGAATTTGAATGATGCTATTTCGTTCATTTTTAGTCTCGTGGTATTGATGACGAAAGCATAAAATACTATCCATTCCGAGATGATGCCAAATTAATATGGGAAGAATTGGAAATTTTTGCGACAGATTTCGTTAACCTGTAAGTATTTCCGAATTATTCACTTGTTTTGATCGTACCCGTTTCATGATTTGGAAAACTGAACATTCTTTTTAAGAGATTTGACAATTCGGGAATGACTCAATTGATTGATTTGTTAATTTTTAACGCAGATACTACGCTTCAGACTCAGTTGTCAGCGGAGATACTGAACTTCAAAGTTTCGCTAATGAAATGTCGATTTCTGGGAGAAATGGTAAAGACGGAGGTAATGGTAAGGTAAGGAATTAGTAACCAAGTTCTAACAAAAAAATTCCTCAACTGTAGCTTTTAAAGCCACCATTTTGATTCACACACTCACACCCATCGTTTCATTCAGATTACCTTTTGTTACAAAATTGGTTTATGCCCATTAGTCCAAAAAGCTAACAGTTTCAATCCTAAATTATTTAAAGTAAACCATCATTTAGAAATCATATATTTCTGCATAGTATTTATCTGTACAACCTGGTCCCAAAGCCCTATTCCTATAATAATTTGCTAACTCGATACTCTGTATCAGCGCTTATCCAGCTACCTAACGGAAAATAATAGGTGCAGAAAATCCCTGGGAACAAGCTTGGTACCATATGCAAACTTCTAATATATTTAACTTTAATATTCCTTTTTTGCATAGATGAAAGGATTTCCCGCTCAATTTACATCGATTTCTCAACTTCGAACGTTCATACAACGATTTATCTGGATGGTTGTCTTCCATACTGTAGTCAATTATCCCGCCGAACCCTTCAACTCATACGCACCGCTTGCACCCACGAAAATGTACCATGACACACACGCGGATGCACAAACTAACTTCGCTCGTGTTTTACCGGATGCTCCAACAACAATAGTAAGCCTTTTTTCATTGGCTGTTGACATTTGTTTCACAAATCCTATTGGTTAAGGGATATGGTTTTATAAAACCATTGGTTTATTTGCATTGCATGGTTATAGCTACTAATAATTTGAGGGCGTGTTTCAGTATAAGTTAAAGATATCTTTGTTTGTTGCTTTTGTGGAATAATCTGTGCGTATTTTACACCACGACTCCCTAGCATTTTTAACGCGTCAGAAGGCTCTGTTTAGGAAAAAGATAAAGAACCTTAAGCTTTTAAAGTTTCTGATTTAAAAACAATTGTCAAAATTTACAGAAATCAAAATTAAGTAGGTTAATCGTACACGACGTTTTTTCTTTTCTTTTCAGGGTATCGCGGAGTTCGCCACCTTTCTTGGCAACACTCGCATTAATCGAATCATGGACCATTATGACAAAGTGGGTCACGATTCACTTTCTTTAATCATCAGAAAATCATACACACGCCTTCATTCGTGCATACAAGGTATTCTTAAGAAGAGAAACAATGAGAGAGTTGCTAATAACCAACTACCGTACCGTTACTTAGAGCCTGATTGGATTCCAAACAGTGCTCATATTTAATTCTGAGTGTAAACTGAGAAAATAATAATAGAAAAATATGGTGATAGTTATTGAAATATTTTGTATTCTTTCTAAGTATAGAATAGAAAACCTTTTAAAATCTACTGAAAATCTTTTACAATTTTGAGCCTGCATAGCCATAAGATCAAACCCTGCGCCGTAACGAGAGTGAGAGTATCGTTCTTCCGATGGTGTGTAAAAAGCACTCAACAATGACAACGTGCGTTTTATAGCCACATACAGCATCAGGCTGTAGGTATTTTCTTGCCTTCTTGCCTTGCCTTCCTACCTTCCAAACAGAACTGGTCAGTACAACTATAGTTTTTGCTTTTACGGGACTATTAAGTCATACATGAAAATCCTCAACTTTGATTAGCGTGAAATTACCTTCTTAATGGTATTTAACCTGCATTAATCTATTTGGATTTGACATTTAGTTTTAACCGTTCGTGTATTTCAGCCTTAAAACATCAAACTTCATCCTTCGTAGTGTGATGGATAAGCTCTACAATCTTTTCTGCTGTAAGAATTTTATTTCTCATCTGGATATCAGTTCATAGAAAATTGTATTAAAAACTATTGGCTGTAATACAATCATAATTTATTTTCGCTGGTTAGAGAAATGAAAAACACAATTCCAACTCATTATTTATTTGGTGCACATGTCCCTGTTGCGAAGGTTAATAGACAGATAAACAAAAAACTATTCAAATTTTAAAGTTTTATTGTGTTAAAATGAAATAAATAGAGTTCTGAAGCTTTTTGTCCGGCAATCGCAGTAAAAGGACTTCTAATAAGTCTATAGCCAGTATGTTTGCATCGACTTCCAATCGCTGTTTTCTAGCGCTTGATAAACTTTATTAAGTTAAAGATTTGTTTCGCTTTGTCGTTGACAGAACAAGCATAATGGAATACACACATCTCATAATTATACTTTTGTATGTAAAAGGTTAAAAATTTTATTAAAAATATGTATTTTGGAAAAAGGCTTTTAAATATGCGATACAGGGTAATAATGCTCGATACAGCAGAAAACGTATTAAAATTGATGAATCGGAAACTATTTTTAACAAAAATACCCGCCTGATTGGTAATTGATGCATGTATTTGAATTAAGTTGTTAACTTTTAGGGAATTAGCACTGGCTCAATTAAATATCGCAGTTGGAGTTTCTGTTTAGCGGTTTGTTCGATGTAGTAACAAAGTGTTCGATGGGATAATTACATATTTGACATGAAAATTACTCGAACTGCCATACGAACTCATAAACCCATCCAACTATAGTTACACAATTCGGTAAAGAAGACAATTTGAAATATCTTGCTCAAATCCCATTACAACACCCATTTAACCAATCAAATTTAATCACAACATTCATTCAACCAATCAAATTAAGGCATTACCATATTGTAACCAATAAATGGTTAGCTAAATTTGTAAATTAGATAAACAATACAATTATTTACCTTCTTGAAGTTTGAAGATACCGTCATTTGCAAAAGAAGTTCTCTTTCTTATTCGGCATGATTTAACATCCTCAAAGTGAGCGGCAAGCTTTATATTGTTCAAAAAGCGTGTATTCAACAAAAACAAAGAACCACACAATGTAAACGCTGAAGCCTTCTGCTGCTTCGGCAGTTGAAACAACTTGTAAAGGTACTTTTAAGCAGTTATGTTAGGTCGTCTCTCTGTGTTTCACATTTTCATCATTTGTATTGCTTGCATTTCTTTAACCGGTAAGAGATTTTGTCCTTTATAACGATTGTACTGTAGCTATGTATATTTGTATATATTATTTTAAATTCATAATGCTATGGTAATACAGTTTACTGAAATAGAGATTTTGACATTTGTTTTGCTCTGTTGTCGGGCATTGTTGCAAAAGATCAGCAAATGCTGTAGAGCTGATGTTGCTATTCGTTTAGTTGCGTGGGGTTTTTTTGTGTTGTGTTTTTAAATATGGATTGATAGACAAAAACACAAAACTATAATGTATATTGTATAGGGGGAGAGGGTACCTGCTTTTTCAAAATTATAACAAGAAAGGTGTTTCAAGTTATTTGTAAATGAAAAAAAACTGACGATTCCTTTTATCTTATTTCACGTCGTATCGGAGAATACGTTTTTGCTAAGTAGTAAATAAAAATAACGGAAAATGACCAAAATAGTAAAATAGCCCACATAGTGACCGGGCTACCAAGATTGAGGCTTTTAACACTCACCACTGCCACAAAAATTAAATTGGGACAGTATGAAATGATTTTCGAGAAAAATTATTTTGATCAAAATGATATTTTTATTGTTGCATTTGTTTAACCAATCTAATTTTCCAGGCTAAAGCTTTATTAGCCATTCTAGGAGGTTAAAATTTAATACATTTTCTGCGCTCATCAGTCCCAACCAGTGGGACCTTCTTTAAACCTGTGTTTCTCTATCGCAAACCCGTAGTTACAGCACTGTACAACATTGTGCCGGAAAGAACTGTAGACCACCAGTAAAATTCCTGCAAAACTTGTTTATAAACAGATTTTATAAATGCAAAACTTTCGTTCTGTTGGTTTATGATCATGATCGAGAAGGTTGTTGTGGTTAGCCAAGCAGTAACGCCTTCTCTGGTAATCAGCCAGAATATGATGGTAGTACCGAGTATGGTAAATGAGCACCTCTTTGCTTCAATGCAAATCATGCCGAGTGTGAGTTAATATGGCTGTATTCTAATTAACAGCGCGTTTAACTTTAACGCAAAAGGGGCGTGTTGCATTTGGTTAGTTAAGCTAATAAAAACTTTACTAAAGTGCTAAAAAACTTTGATGAATTATACAATCAAAATAATTTTCTAAAAGTTTCATACCATAGCAATATAAATTTCCAGGTAATTTAAAACTCTCTTTGTGGATGTTTAATCTAACCCGCGTGTTTCTATGTTTCTTGCTAACTACGACAGCAGAAATTCAACACTTGAAAAAATATCGTAATTTAAAGTAAAAAGTGTGTTTCAAAACGGTGTTTGAGTTTTTGGGATTGTTTTGTAGTGACCGTCTACCAATTGGAAATGTTAAATTATCATGGGAATAATTAGCGTTAGATGCGTTATAGTCTAAAAGATCATATTCACTTTCGCAAGTCATCAGTCAAAAATAAAAAAAAACGAGTTAAAAACATTTTAGGCCTAAGAAATGGCCTTGTGTCTAAGAATATTGGTCAACAAATCAAGGAAAGGGTTATTACCTAAATTGTTTGACAGTAGAAAACATCCCAAACATAAATACCTTAAAGCGCTTTGTAGGGATAACGATTCTGTTCAATCGAAAACCGCTTATAAAAAAATTTAGACTTGAAAAGGAGGAACGTTAAGAATATCCCAAGGGCTTTTTTAAAGTTTAGTGTATGTATAACGTGTATGTAGCAGCTACCAGGAACGGTCATGGTTTTCAAAACATGTTACTGCCAAACTTGTTTTTTTATCCTGTGTATTAGCTTTGTTAAAAACATTTTTGGAATTTTAGCATGTCAGGATAGTCCAATAAATGAGGAATGTGAAGGAAAAGAAGATGGCAGGTATCCTGTCAAAGATTGTTTTAAATTTATGATTTGTACAAATGGGTCAAAGCGTGAAGAGACATGCGCAGAGGATACCATGTATGCACCTATCAAAGGACAATGTACACCAAAATCGAATGTGACATTAGGTGAGTGGCTGTGGTTAATGACTTTTATTTCTGTCTGTATGTGTTTTTATCAATGTATATAACACCTTCTAAAGTTTTTCATGAGAACCTTAAGGATGGAATTTATTTGCGAATTCGCGAAATTTAACGAATTATCTAATACGCGAAAATTTCATCACTTAAGGTAGTTAAATAGAAAAAATATTTTGAAGCAACCAAGTGCGCTTGTTACAAAATACAGTAAATATTTTTTTAGAAAGCTTCTGCGAAGGTCGTTCTACAGGTGACTGGATGAATCCATGGAACTGTCACAAATTCATCAGCTGTGTTTTGGGGTGGTTTACCGAACAAAGTTGTATAGATGATTTAGCATACGATGCAGCGACAGATACGTGTAAAAAACGAATCGCAGGTTCTTTTCTGTCAGGTTATAGGTACGTTACACAATTACCTTTTTTCCATTTTCTTTTTAAAGAACTTAAGCTGATGTTAATTTATTTTTGTAACATAAGTTTCAAGAAAATTTAAAAATGTTTAAGGAGTGTCACAGCCGAATAGGTCGCATTTGACTGACCGAATATAGAACTGAAAATAAATATAGAGTTCTTGTAGTTCATTGCCTTTGAATTGTAATTGGATTTTAGATTTTTTCATATTTTAAACTAATAACGTAGAAGATGATTTGCTAACAGTGAAAAGTACTCTTCCAAAAATTAACGCAAATTTTGCATTTCTGTGTTAAGAAAACCCTGGTTAATTTTCATTAATAAAGCACGTAGGTATTGCAGAGACTGTCATTTTTCCAACTATGAAGATACCCTCAATTCAACAATGAAGACATTGTAAATGACGACATGACAGTTGGATAATGACGTCCTTCCTGGTTCTTGAATCCTCCTCTTTACTGTTTTCAATAAGGATGCTTTGTCGTAACTAATGTGCAGAGCTTTTTTCTATCATTTTTTTGTATATATCTTTCACGCAACTCTGTCTTTGTCTTTCAAAGATTTCTCGATACGCTCTACCGTACCATCCAAATATGATTTTTACAATGTTTCCATATGTCTCGTTACTTTCTTTCCCATTGCACTTCCCCTGGCCATATTAAATTTTAATAACTCCATTAATTTCAATTCTTTATGAACTTCTCTGTTTTCATAGCGTCAATGAATGTTAACGTCACTGCAAGACTTTCTAATACTTCCAACAACAGTGAAGTAATGTCCCTCATGCAAGGTAAAATCATTATAAATGCTGGATAAACGCGGCTGGTGTGTTCCTAAAACAAAATATTTTTTTGACTATGACTATTTTTAGGTAACAATACGGAAAGGCAACCAGCAACCTCAGCATCACAGCATAAACAGTTGGAACATCAAAACGTAGCAGGTAATAAGAGAAAATAGAGGAATTATTTAAGTTGCCTTGGTGTCACTTTTTAAAAAAATTTGGTTAAAATTACTTTCTCATTGCCATTTGTAGACATTTTTATTTTTGATATTTTAATTTTAATCTCTTTAATAATAGCCGTATTTTGTCTGTCTCTGCGCGGACCCCTCGCTGAGTTAGAAAGACGTGCTACGGAAACACGAATATCAAATGCGATATATTTTTATCCACTTTGTTGCGACGGGTAAATTTAAAGGACGGGCGAACCCGTGGATTTTTCCACGGGCTAACGACTAGTCTCTTTAATAATAGCCGTGTTTTGTCTGTCTCTGGGCGGCCCCCCGCTAAGTTAGAAAGACGTGCTACGGAAACACGAATATCAAATGCGATATATTTTTATCCACTTTGTTGCGACGGGTAAATTTAAAGAAGTAGCGAACCTGTGGATTTTTCCACGGGCTAACGACTAGTCTTTTTATTAATAGCCGTATTCCGTCTGTCTGTCTGCCTGTCACGCAAAATGGTAACCGCAGTAGCGGGACACACGAAATGACTATTTCTTTAAAAAATGCGTTTCTGTAATTAAAAACTTGCAGGAGAAAAACATAAATAAAAATGGCGGGTGCATTTTTTTATTTTAAAAAAAAAAAAAAAAAATAGTTTTGTAACTTTTTGAAATCACAAAGAAGAATATTATAATCATGTTCTCTTACTAAGAACCTGAAAACAAATGCAATGGGACGAATCTTCAAAATGGCGCAGAAGTTTCAGCCGTCAATCAAACCGATATCAACAACAACAACAACCAAACTCTTCACCAATCAGATTCAGATTTGATTTCGCCGGCAGATTTACGCAAACTCCTCAAAACTGGTGATGTCAGGCTTATTGATGTTAGAATGGCATTTGAGTTAAAGACGGAGGGGCGTATTGCTCATTCGGTAAATATACCATGTACGTATGTTTTTTCAGTGAAATACGAAAAACCATCCTCTAACTTTTCCAACAGAACTATAGTGAGAAAAAAATAAGCTATTTTTGCGATATTTATTTCGCGTTTCCATACTTGGAATAATTTTGAAAAAAAATACGAAAATATCTCCCCGCGAAAGTATCTTCCATTCGGTCCAGCTTCAGATTTATCGTTTTCGTATTCGTATTGAATACTTTCAACTTTGCATATCCATCCCTTCTCAAATAGATGTTCCTACCCCGCCTCAATCGAATGCCATGCCATTTAAGCTAATAATAAATAAATTAACTATTTTATGGTTATTGCAAATATTTCTGTGGTAAATCTGGTAATACGTTTTAAAACTTAAAGTTACATATTCTGTTTGTTGTGTTGTCATGCCGCCAATTGTTATGTGTGAACTTTTAACCCTGGCCGCATGCTTTCTCTTCGAAATGACAACGAGATTGTCTAATGCGGGAACTTTCACCTGCTGCGTTCCGCCCTAAGCTATTTGTTTCTCATTACCCAACCTGGAGTACTTCACTTTTTCGGTGTATACGAGATTTGCAACGATATGACTACTGGTGTTCAACCGACGATGCTGCATCAAATCCCTAAATAACAGCAACTACTTACTTGAGTAATATGACATTGAAAAAATCCTCGTCTAGTATTTTTAACAAGCACTATTTCTTCACCTTAGTGCCAGAGATTGATTCAGCATTCGGCATGTCGAATGAGGAATTTAAATCCAAATACAATGTGGACAAACCTGCCACGACAGATTGCAATCTTGTGTTTCATTGTAAAAGTGGTGTGAGATCTTTGAAGGCTTTGAACATTGCTAAAACCAAAGGCTACACGTGGTAAGAATATATTATCTTCACGCATTTAGAAGACTTCTAACAAATATTTTTTTGCATTGGGTAGTGAACACGTTTTTACAGCTTCACCAGCCAGAAATCATACTAGGCCCACAAGCAATAGGATTCAGATATTTTAACTTTGGCAAGTCTAAATAAAACGTTGAAATCAATGTGAGGTATTTGCAAGCAGGATGTCAGCCTACCAATTGCAAGGACGAATCTGAAAATGAAATAAAAGTAACAAGGGAATAAGCGTGATGTAGTCTGGGATAATTTTTACCAATATTTTTTATCAGAAAAAAGGTTATGTTTATATGGTAAAATTTCACCTTGCATCTCCAAGATTAGAGTAGAATGAACAGAGTACTTTTTTACAAATCTGCTATTTTGCGACAACCTCGTCAAAGTGTGATCAAATGATAAAATACCTTTACTTTTAGTGCAAAGAGCTTGACAGGAGGTTTCGAAGCATGGAAAGTAGATTCAGCAAAATAAAGTGGAGGTTTCTCAACTGACCACATACATATTTTATACCCAAAGTTAATTTTTATATTTTTGTGTTAATATTATAAATTTTATTTGGTTATACGAAAAATCAGTTTATGTGAGCGATGTAAAGAAAAGTTTAAATGATATTTTTCTTCGTGTATAAAAAACATGAATCGACAATGCAGTGGTGTGCAGTACTCTGGCATAACCTCTTTTGCAACGAAGGTAAACTAAAAAACGGGAATAAAAACAAAGTGGATAACATACTATCGCACGTAACCATCGCATATAACCTGAGCAAAACTAAAGTTGGATTTCGTGACACCAAATTTCTGTATGTATGACATATATATTAATAATTTTTCGTACCTTTATTTTTTTTTCATTACGCTTATTTTGATGGTGCTCCTGTGGCAACACTGCGTAACATGTTTCTGAAGCTTGACTTTTAATAACGCTGTTCAGCAACTATTATGCAACAGTCAACGTTACAAATTTTTTGAAAATACATACTGTACAACAAAGCGAAGGAAGTGATGTTGCACAGCAAATGTCATAGAGATTTTTTTCTATCTCCACAACAGTACAATAACTTTTTTCTTTTTGAAAGCAAGCTGAAGTGACAGTGTTTTTCCTGGTGCTGATTCTGGTGCTGTTGTTGTTTATGTTGTTGTTGTTGTCGTTATATATGGTATATTTTCATGTTTTTATATTGCTTTTACTGTTATACCGTGAGTTCGTTTGTTGTTTTTGTTTTTTGTCGTTGTTGTTGTTGATGATGTTTGTTGTTGCTATTGTTACTGTGGTAATTTTAATGTCAGCTACCTTTGTGAAAAAATTTATTTAAAATTATTTTAACTCCTTCTTATTTGGCGTATATGTCGTTTGATGTTTCTTTTTAGTCGTTTGTTTGTTTTCAAAAGCTTCTTTTTTGTTTTGCTCTGTTTTGGTTGTTTGTGTCTTTTGCTTTGTTGTTTATCTGTTTATTGATTGTGAGTGATGTTGTTGTCGGTTTGTTTAAATTTTGTGCTCTTTCTTCGTACATTGTATATTGACGTCACTGTTTTGTTTGTTGTTGTTTATTTTGTTTTTGCCTTGGCTTTCTTTCACTTTCTATTTCTCGCGTGATTCTACTTCATCGTTCCATATTGTCAATCAAATCAGTGTTTTATGTCTATGATCACACCAGCATTAGCTACTGTTGTTTTTTGTATGCTTCATTGTTTCTTTGTTTAGCGTTGCTTATTTTTGTTTATTTTTGTTTATTTTTGTTTATTTTTGTTTATTTTTTGTTTATTTTTGTTTATTTTTGTTTATTTTTGTTTATTTTTGTTTATTTTTGTTGATTGTTGCTTTTAACCTGGTTGGATTTGTTGTCATCTTGTTATCTGTGGTTATTCTGTTGAATTCTTTGTGCTCTAGTTGTCCCTGTTTTACCGTTATTTTGGTTGATGTCGTCGTTGGTGTTTCTGTTTCAACTTTTTTGTTTGTTTGTTTGTGTTGTGATTTGTTTGTGCATTTCATCATCGTGTCGTATCGTCTTGTGCAGACTTGTTTGTTTCATCCACAGTAAGCAGTTTATTACCTTTGTGTGAATACGCGTTCATTTTAGTTCAACTTTAATTGTTTTTCACCTCTCCACTGAATTTCGAATTGTTGATGTTTGTTGTTCGTCTGTTTGTTGATGTTTATTGATGTTTCTGTTATATTTTTATATTTTACACGTAATTATTGTGTCGTTGATGTTTTAGTAGATTTTGTCGTTTGTCTCTTGTTCATGTTCTTTGTTGATTCTGTATCTTATTTGATGTTAAAGGCGAAATTTGCCGTGAAAGTTTGTTGTTTATGTCACGTTGAAGTTATTTCGTTGATGTAGTGGCGGTATTTGTCGTTAATGTTCAATGTTGATGTTTCGTTTACGTTGTATTTTATATTTTCGTAGTATATGTCGTTAATCTTTGTTCTTATGTTTTGTTTCGTTGATATTTATGGAAATATTTTCGTTAACGTTTGTCGTTCATATTTCGTTGATTATTGTTGATGTATACGATGATATTTGTCGCTACTGTTAAAGTTTGGTGTTCATGTTTCGTTGATGTATATTGCGATATTTGTCATTAAAATTTGATGTTTTGATTTGTTTCTTTGGTATATATGGGAATCGTTAGTGTTCTTGTTCATGTTTCGTCCAGTTTATTTTGTAGATGTTAAAGGATATTTGCAGTGAACGTTTAATGTTCATGTTTCATCCAGTTTGTTTTGTAGATCTGTATTGCAGTATTTGTCGGTAACTTTTTCTCTGTAAGTTTTGTTAACGTTGTGTCGTTTGTGTATATTGCGGTATTTGTCGATGTTTCGTCAATTGTCGTTTCGTTGATGTATATTGCAGTTTTTGTAAGTATTTTCTTTTCTGTTAAAGTTTCGTTGATGTGATGTCGTTTGTGTAATTATGTATATGCGGCATTTGCAGCTAAAGTTTCATGTTCATGTTTCGTTGATACAATGGCGATATTTGCCATTATTGTTGATGTTGTTTCGTAGATGTTGTTTCGTAGATGTTGTTTCGTAGATGTTGTTTCGTAGATGTTGTTTCGTAGATGTTGTTTCGTAGAAGTTGTTTCGTAGAAGTTGTTTCGTAGAAGTTGTTTCGTTGAAGTTGTTTCGTAGATGTTGTTTCGTAGATGTTGTTTCGTAGATGTTGTTCCGTTGATGTTGTTTCGTAGAAGTTGTTTCGTAGAAGTTGTTTCGTAGAAGTTGTTTCGTTGATGTTGTTTCGTAGATGTTGTTTCGTAGATGTTGTTTCGTAGATGTTGTTTCGTTGATGTTGTTTCGTAGATGTTGTTTCGTTGATGTTGTTTCGTAGATGTTGTTTCGTTGATGTTGTTCGTAGATGTTGTTTCGTAGATGTTGTTTCGTAGATGTTGTTTCGTTGATGTTGTTTCGTTGGTGTTGGTACGTTGATGTTGTTTCGTAGAAGTTGTTTCGTAGATGTTGTTCCGTAGATGTTGTTTTCGTTGATGTTGTTTCGTTGATGTTGTTACGTTGCTGTATACGACGTTATTTCTCGTTATTATCCCCGTGTAATTTAATTGTTGTGTGTAATGAATGTACCTAATTGATGTTTGTCTTTTCTGTAACGTGTATTGTTGATGTGAGTCTTTACTGAGTATTGTTGTTAGTATGGCTTGTTATGTCATTTCTGTTTCTGTTTGACGTGCATGCGTTCTTAATGAAAGCTGTCGGCATTCTTAAACATGTAACGTATGTCTTTGGTAGGTGGCATTGTTGCTTATCCTTGATGTGTGTCACCAGTGTGACTGTTTTGAATTGTATGTTTGTGTGTGTATTTGTGACGTAGCGTAGCGTAGTTGGTGTTGAGCAATGTTGGTTTGTTGTTACCACGTGTGATAAACCTTGATTCGCGTCTTTCAAGACGCTTTTATTGCGTATATTGTTGATATTTGTTCTGATGTGTCTTTGCTGTATGTCGTTGGTGTCGTGTGTTGGGTATTGTTGTGTCATGTGTTGCGTATTGTTGATATATTCTTCATGTTTGTTCTGATGTTTGTCTTTGTTGCGTGTCGTTGATGTTGCGTGTCGTTGATGTTGCGTGTCGTTGATGTTGCGTGTCGTTGATGTTGCGTGTCGTTGAAGGTATTTATCAGCAGCTGATATGTAATGTTTGTTGTCCGTGGTCCATTTTATTGATGCCTGTGACCCTGTTGTGTATTTTGAATGTATTGGTATGTTGTTTTTGTTATTGTTATTGTACTGTTTTATTCAGGCGTATTCAGGTATATTTAGGTGTATTGTTAATATGTGCGATTGTCTTTTTTCCATTTTGTCGATTTTTATATTACTGTTGTTTTCTGTTCCGTGATTATTTTGTTGTTGCTTTCGCTGTTGTGAACTTTTGTTATTGTTGTTGTTGCCGCTGTTGTTGTTGTTGTTGTTGTTGTTGTTGTTGCTTTCGCTGTTATGATTGCTTTTGTTATTGTTGTTGTTACCGCTGTTGTTGCTGTTGTTGTTATTATTGTGTCATTTGTAAGCGTTTTGCTGTATTGTTTCCACTGGTTTTCTATTGCGTCTTCAGCATATTTATGGATGCGATAAAGGAGATATATTTCTCCTCCTCTTTAGACTTTTTTCTACATTTCAATGTTGTTTACTTAAAATTTTCTTCGGGAGTACCATCAATAAAGCATGCCTGTCGTTATTTTGTTATTATGTTTGTTATTTATTTTTTTTGTATTTGTTTGCTTATATTGGACATGTTATATATTTGTAAATTTGTTCTGTAAATTTTTTCTGACGTGATGTGACTTTATGTAAAAACACACCAAAAGAGAAATAAAATCCAATCCTTGAGAACTGAGAAATTACTTTTTCAAATATTCACCGATAAAAATGTGTGAACCAAAAACAATTTGCTAACGCGTGTGTTTTTGTGGACGTATTAGTTTATTTATTAATTTATTTTTGTTATGTTTTAAATCTATATTTAGACGGTATTACAACATGATTTAAAAGTGTAGAGTTTAGACCGACTGCTTTTTTTGGCTACAAAATTATTTATTTATGATATAAGCATAAATACATGTGTATTATTTGATGTGTAAAGTGTCTCTGTTTAAAAAAAAACCCGTTCACAGGGCTGTTTGTCTTTTTATGGACTAAAATTATGGGTCCTGGATATGGTTGATTTTTAACGTCCTGTGTGCCATTAGCGGGGTTGGTACCACCAGCATAGTTGATAGACAAAAACCCTGGTTTAGAAAATCGGTAAACTTCAAAGGGCCGGAGATCAATTTTTGGCTGATGTTCATTTTATTCACGTTATTAAATTATATATATGAAGAGTCGAGAAAAATCGACAAAACATTTTTCCGTTAACATTTTTTGTGATTATGCGAGAATAGCGCAACCTCGTCCCCAGGACCTCTTTTCGCTTTTTTGATATCGGGGATGGCGCGAAGAAGATGGCGAAAAGAGGTCCTGGGGACGAGGTTGAGAATAGCGGGACTTTAAGTTTTAATTTTTTTGTAAAATTATAAGACATAACTCTCTTCATTATAAAGAAAGCATTTTATTTGTTAAAAAATACTTCTAATATCATAAAAATAATTACTTTATTGATATTCTAAACTTCTTATGAAACTTTGCTTAATATGCGCAATGTGAAATTGAGTTGTGCACGGTCAGGGAAAAGAACAATAGAATAACTTTCTGAATGAGATATGAATGAGAAACTCGAAAGTTTCTAAACCTGGTTTTTTGTCTATCAACTATGGATGCCGCCAGTTTACAATCTGTTCTTTATGAAAAGCTGTAAACATGATACAAAGATTTATTGATAAAACCTTACATGAAAATAGGAGGTGGGGGGTCGAGAGATGTAGAATGTGAGAATTGATGCCATCAATGTGACATCAATGTTCAAGTTTGGTTCCAAATATTTATTCTAATTTCTTTGAAATATTATTTTGAATAATTATACGAAAACGAGTTCAACTAATCACGTGACCAGTCAACTAATTAGAACTGACAGATAAAAAACTTGCTAAAAGGACAGAAAAATCGGTAAAACTGGCACTTTCTTGCTCCCTCCATTCTTTCTAAATGTCCCAACCAACTTAATTTTCAATGCAATTTATATTGTATATACCGTAAATCCTCATTAAGCGCCGCCCTCGAATAAGCGCCGCACCTTTTAGGCTCCTTTTTGAATAAGCGCCGCCCTCGAATAAGCGCCGCACCTTAGACTGTAAATGCGGCGCTTATTCGAAGCGCCGCCTAGAAGAACGATCATAAAGTGGATTCTTGATGCTTGGGCAGCTCTTCCCTCGAGTCTAATCAAGGATTCCTTCTTGCATTGCGGCCTGAATCTACCAACGGATGGGTCATCTGACGACTGCATCCATTGCTTCAAAGATCAACAGCCATGCGCCCAAGGCCGAGAAATTTTGCGAACACAACTCTCGATCCTCGAAGAACCTCAAAGTAACTTCTTCCAGACCAGTGAATCTGATGTTGAAGATGCGTATGAGCCAGTCCAGCTCATTGATCCTGACGAGGAAGGGGATGAAGATGAGAATGTAGACATTCGCTAGTTTCATTGATTGTCAATCTATTTTTTTAAGAAAAGGGAAAAGATGAATCTGCCTGAAATCTTTAGTTTTTAAATAAGCGCCGCCCTCGAATAAGCGCCGCCCTCGATTAAGCGCCACACCAAAAAAGTCGAGTTTTGAATAAGCGCCGCGGCGCTTAATCAAGGATTTACGGTAATTTGTAAGTAATGAATAAAATAAAAGTAATGGCTACTACAAGAGTTTCTTTAGAAAGAGGACAAGTACATGCAAACAATAAAACAAATAAAAGTACAAATCAAGTTGATGACTTTTCGCGATAATTCGCTTTTCAAATATTCGCGAAAATTTGCCTGCGCCAGGATTACCGGAAATATCAATTTTCGCAGTTACTAGGAACGATTAATTTGCTAAAATTAAACTTAACTCCATGGAATTTTGGTTTTTTTTGTCTATATTTGTCTCGATAGAATGTTGAGTACTGTTACAGTCAGTCGATTTCTTTGGCAGCTATTTATTAATTTTTCTTTTTCAAGCATTTCTTAAATATCCATAGGCGTTTGCAGTAATTCTATTAATATAACGATCTTCGCTTTGGAGTTCATATTGTTGTCATTGGTGCTTTTTCGGTTGTCGTTTTTAAGAAGAGAAAATGAAAACTAAATTCGTAAGCATGTTTAATTCTGTATAATCTCTTGATATAAGCAGGTTATTATTATTATTATTATTATTATTATTATTATTGAATTCCAAGGGTGAAAGGTTGAAGGTTGAAGTTCAAGGGTTACCTTTTTAAACCATATCAAGCATGGGCTGTTTTGCCAGTGTAACCTTGTGAGGGTGGAGTCGGGGGTGGGGGTGTACATAAAATGACCACGATAAGTCCTGAATGATAGAAAGACTTATACAAATATGTGTTTAGGGAATGACGTTCAGAAAAAGTACAGAAACAACACTTTTTTTGTTATGCTTTCATAAAAAAAGAATTTTTTAAAAAATACACCCATTGACAAAAAATGGCAGGGAATTCCATAAAATCAAAAAAATCCAGGAAATAAAACTTCAAAAAGGGTTATCAGAATCTATAGTCACAAGATTTTAACAACCAATTATATACAGATAGAAAATTATTCCTCATCCTCATTCCTAGGCACAATACGGTCAATTAATAGGCCTGAAATAAAATAAAATTGCGAAATTGTAGATTACGAAAATAATTCCAAAATCTAAAAATGGTGAAAACGCGAAAAAATAAATCTTCGCGAAATGGCAAAGTGGATTAATTGGCAACTAATGAATATCCGAGTTTGGACAGATTTTTACGAGTTTTTAAATAGAGTGTGAGAACTTGACAACAGACAAAGATACACAAAATTTAGATTCATGTGAAACTAGGGCAACAGATGTTAAAGTTTGTCGGTATGTTGTGACCGATGCACCTGCAACTCCTATCACCAATTTATATGTTCAATACGTTTCATATTTGTGATACTTCTGTTTGGTTATAACAGCAGTTGTTTTAGATGTTTTCAATCAATAAAATGACACCGATGTTATAAAAGAAAATTACTAACAAAAACATTTTGAAGTAATGCTGAAATAAATTTATTTATTTATTGCTTGAGCCCTATCCCTACTGACAGCGCAATTGATAAAAAACAAGAAAGCATGCGCGTAACGACGCTATTTCGCGCGAAAATTTCCTGAGATAAAAAAAAGACCTGCAGATTATTTATTTGTATCTTTTATTAAACTTGATGAAGCGTGACTTTTCCAGGCGCAAATCGCTTGAGTTGTGTCGTTAGGCCGGGGGTATAGGGGGCGAGTGTAGTCCCGGGGGGGGGGCAAAAATGCCCTACCCCCATAACTTCCCTTGTATTAGGTTATAACTTATAAAACTTGGTACGGATGATGTCTGTCACATGGCTATTAAAAATCATGCCTCAAATGCTGACTGTCAGCAATTTTTTTGCTGACGTCGGCATTTTTTTATTTTTTTTTGAATTTGTGTAGCTTCATGATAGATTTTTATTTCTTTTTTGTAAATATTGAAAATAATTTTAATTTTAATAATTAAATAAACATTTTAGCTATTTTGGCTTAAATTAAGACCCTTTGAGGCGCCAACGTAACAAATATTATTCACATTTAAAAATAAATTTTTGGGGAATTTATTACTTGTTTTTTCTATACTTTTTTTATTGAGAAATGCTTACAATCAAATGAGAAAAGCTTATAAAAATTATTGGCAAGCAACGCAGGTATCAAAGTTTTAGTGAAAACTAAAAAATAACGCCCACGGGCGCGAAAGGGCGTAAAAGCGAAGGGCGCAAGTTATTTGAACAACTTTAGACATATAAACCTAAATGTTAACATTTTAAGTCCATTATAATATCCATATACCAAAATGCTAAATATAATTGGAACAGCGCCTTTCAAAATGGGCGTGGCACACCACCTGCTGTAAATTTTTGAAATGATAAAAAGTCAGCTACTAGGAGTTTCAGGGTAATACCATTTATGGTTCCAGAGTTATTAACGAAAGTATGCCAGGTAGGGCATTTTTTTAGTATAATTAAAGAGTCAGCAGCGTTGTTAGCTTTTCCCGTTAGATGAGTACCATTATACATAAAGTTGTTAAGTGCGGCAAAAATAGCTCTCAACAAAATGAAGTATCCCCTTTCCGTACTAAAATTAGAAATCTATCATCGCCCAATTTTCGCACGAAAACAGAACATATTTGTCTTGTTCCACTGTCTGCCCCAAACAAAAGTCGCTAACACTATGAAAATACGTTACCGGACTGTAATACTTAGATCTTTAGCTGATTTGGGCTATTCCAGGGCCGTACCAAAGATAATGTCGCATCGTCTTGACGCTTCGGAATCTGATGAGATCATTCAGTGTGGAATCAGTAACGTTCCTTACCGTATAAAACAAACTAATTTCATTGAAGAGAACAAAACGAAACAATTCTTTTAGGGAGTAAGCTTTGAAGGCTAGTCTTCATAGAAAAGATAAGCTGGGCTGTACCATCTGAAATGTAAATTGCAGTTTTCCCATTTAAGATATCAGTGATGCATTTTGGACTGCTCCCGCTTAGCTCATGTTGAAGGAAGATGTTAATTGCCGGTACTTTATATGCTGATAGTTTGACTGTAGATACTGAGAATTTAGTTATATGCCTAAACAAACCATTTCTTTGGAAGGCTGCCCTGTTTTTTTTTTGTTCTTCCTCAGATGATTTTACCGTGCTCAGACAGCTGTTGAAGTTGTTTTAGCAATCAGTTGTGTTATCTGACCCTACAAATACAAAGTCGTCAAGAAAAATGTGAGATGTAGTTACTGAGACCTTGAAAATCTAACATGACAGTCAGCTAATCTTCCCATGCCGTGGAGGTTGATAGAGTTTGTCTTAAGCCAAAGGATAAGGTAAAGGATAGGATAAACTTTTTATCTTCTTCGGGGGACTGGCAAGTTCGAGTAAGCCGCTGTAATGGGGAGATTAGTTATCCTGCCCTTTCGTAAAATGGTCCTGATTGTTTGGTCTAGGCATTGGCACGTAACACTGGCATTTTCATCCGAGATAAAAACTATGTACTCTCTGTCCCTTAGGATGTGAAAGATCCAGCATGAGTGTGTATTGACCTTGCTCACTTTTCGGAATGTCATTGTACCTACTTACCTCTAAATCTTGCAGCGGTGGTTGAGAAAGTGTTCTAACTATGCTACCTATACTTCTCCGCCCATTAGTGTTTATTAATAACCTCCGAATTTCACACGTCTTTGCGGACATAGTAGCTTTGTTTTGTTAAACCATTTGATACGTATTCATCTAATTACATTTTGACATCTTATCGTAAATCATTTTCAACGTTTCGACATTAATAAGTCCTGTTTTTCTTACCAATGGAAGTTTTTTCGAACGTTGTACTTCGGTTTCTATTTTATAGTCTTTGCTATACTATTCGTCATCGTAAGAGAACAAATCTCGGACTTCGCTTAACGCATGCAGTAAATCTAAAAGATAAGCGTGTTATTGTGGTGTATTGTACGGGTTAGCCCAAAGTGACATGCTTCCTGAATGGTACGAGGTTGTTCTATAGAATTATAATTCCTTTGTTTTTGTTCTTAATCACATTCCTGGGACAGGAAGTATACCGATGAGGCCCATGCATCTTGTGCAAACATCCGGATAATGACGATTTTTGCAATTGCCATAAAAAAAATAATGTGCAATTATGTGGTTTCCTTTTGAGGTGTCTAGCATAATTTAGACTGGACTGAGTTGAGAAAAGCAAACTCTACACACTTGTTTTCTCCAGTTCTTTTTACTTTTGTTAATAGAGTTGCAGTTATTTACGAAGCCCTTCACCCTGGCCCAGGCAGGAATAACAAGACAAACTTCGACCCTCTTCTTTATAACGGGGACGTCCTGATATGAAAAAGAGTAAAAAAGCCTTGAGCTCGAGGTTGCAGCAAGGTAACATGCTAAACTGACTGTTTTTATCTTGTTTCCGGGACTTTTCAGATAAGCAAGATATCCGTAAGAAACTAGAAATGATCCGGAAAGAATTAAAAATTCCATGCCAAGTGGACATCATTCATGTATCTTGAATGAATTGGTTTCTCATTCATTCGGAACTTTAAAACCCGCGGACGTTTTAGGCGAATCGACATTTTGCCTAAGATCGCCCCGGGTTCGCTTGCTATTTAAGGTAGTTCCCCTAGAAAAAAACTATATCGCAGAGGATTGTCTTTTCTGAAGTTACTTGATGAGGATATCATAGTATGTGACAGTTGCCATGGTTACCCGTTGCTAGGCAAAATATAGGCAAAATATGACATTTTGCTGCTTGACGCCTAACCAAATAACTAAATAACATGCGCTATTTCAAGCGCCTTTTTTGCCGCGTATGTTCATCAAGGGTCACGTGTATGGATTGGGTGAAACGCATTTTCGTATGGCTGACTCGTCTTCCAGAGAACTGATGCGGTATTTCTTGGACGAAGAAGGCTAAAACAGGGCGAAACTGGCAATACCTCGACAAAATAACTGAAAGGCAAAACTTCGATTTGAAAATCGGTTCATTTGAAATTGTAAAGTGTGTGTGCTTCGATCTTGAGAATTCTTGTTTCGCGTAGATTCCGAACTTAAACGGCAAAAAAACTTGTTTAAAGATTATTTTATGGACATTCTTGACTTGTGGATCGACAGAAAAGTGGCATCTAGATTTTTAAGCCTTAAACATGGAACAAGATGTAGAAAGCTCCCTAAAAATCACAAAAATGGTCCCTATGGGCGTTGTTATGCCGGGTTTTTTTTGCGCTTGGTTGCGAAAAGTGCCGGATTGCACAATAAAACCGAAATTTATAATTAGCGCTACTTACCACCGTATTCTAAGATGAGTTTGTTGAAATCGGCGGATGCCAAAACCAATTTACAAAAATATTTCTGTTTTTTTATAAATTATTCTAATCTATGGATTTTTTTTCTAGGACACAAAATTGGGCTACCTAACCCTAGATAATAATAATAATAATAATAATAGTAATAATAATAATGGCTATGTATTTCGACTCCAATCAAATATTACAAATTCCCGGGGAATTTGTAATATTTGATTGGAGTCGAAATACATAGCCATTATTATTATTATTATTACTAGATCCAGGGTTAGTCAGATAAGTCGCGTGACTAAGTGTAAATTTGACGAAAAATGTTAGCCAAGTGAATGATGTCGACGATCCAGGTGTTGCAGACGGAGGGCGTTAAAAAATCCGTTAGATTGTAAATTTTTTACGGCGAAAAGCCATGGTTCACAGCCCTCTCCATTTCGCCTATGGCGATGGTGACGTCAAAGTTGTGACGTCGCTACCATATAGACTGAGAGGGTTCCAAATTATAGCTTACAGATTTTGACTGATTCATTTTAACTAATCAGTCACTCAGTCAGTCAAAAATCAAATAGCTATGGCCCGCAACCCTCCCCATCTCACTTAAGGGGCATGTGACGTCAAAATTGTGACGTAATTTTCGCACTCTATGCGTAGTCCAACAATGTGTGGCCTGTAGCCGACCTAGAAAATTTAAGTTCCGTACAGCGTGGTTACTTATAACCTGTTAGGCTATATGCTACCGACACACTTATAAACGCTGGTATTCGTTTCTGTCATCCCTTTAGCATCATAACACTTTACAAATCTATCATCATCCCAAAACTCACATATGGGCTCGAGTTATGTTCACTTCCGGCGTCTTCACAACGTAAGCTCGAAATTCAGGCACGATCCGCACTGAAATATTTATTTAACGTATCTCGATTTAGTAAAAACATTTTGCATGAACTATTTGAATTAGATACAATCTGTCTTATTAATATGAAAAATAAACTCAATTTATTCCGTCGATTTCTTCATAATGAAGTAACACGTAAAATACTTGTCACACAACTGTCTACAGATCTCCCGAGCTGGGTCTTTCCTTGGTGACGTCATACAGATATGCAGACAACAGCATATTGATGTGCTGGATTTGCTACTTTCAAATAATACACCTGTGCTGAAGGAAAACATTAATGTAGACGAAACAATAATAGACGAACTGAGAATGATTATTGAGAATTGGTATATTCCCGAACACAGACTGCGTTTCAGATCGATTTTAGAGGCCAACATCAGACGATAATATATATATATTTTTTTGTTGTTTTTTATTTTTATTCCTTTCCCTTATTGTTTGTAATATGTACCCGAATGGGTGTTAATTTCAAAGATGAAATATATATATATATAGTTTTAACTCCCATCTGTCAAGATCAGTCACAAAGACTCACGCCATTGGCTTGGATTCTTTCCGTACTATCATGGCTGCTGCAGACATGTTTGTGTGGGTTCTTGCTGATTTAAGGTGTCCGTGCTAATGTTGAATCTCTTCGTGAAATGCAAAAAGAACTTTTAGAAAGTGTTCATTCTCGGACATTTTTGTTTTCTGGAGATATTTATCCCTTGGTCGGTAAAAGTCTGCATCCAAATCCAGGTGCAGATATATAATAGCTACCTACATTCCATCATCTGAAGCAAGGTGCGAAGATAAAGGAATTATTGCTTTAAGGTGAGAAGTATGTTTTTTACTCTCCAACACACCTTACATTTTTTTAAAGGTTTTCAGTATATTAGCTACGAAAAGCTAGTTGAGGAAGTTTTCCACAACAGACTATTAAAAATGAATACAAAAAGATTTAATTAGCTAGCTAGCTAGCTAGCTGGCTAATTGTTTTTGTAATATGAGCTCATTGAACAGATTTTTTGTCATTGTGGAGGAGTTCTTTCTCAATTAATATTTGTGTCGTTATTAGAACCAAGAACTTGACATCTGGATAAGTAAGATCGGTGATGAAATTAAACAACTCTTCGAATGGCTATAGATGACTTTCAATGTTTACGTTTTTACGGGATTCTTGCACATGCGTGGAAGAAATCAGAAAAATGCAGACCGTAGGTGAAGAAAGTGGAATTATGGTTAAAAACTTTTGTACTGTGGCTACTAGCATCTTTTCACTGATATATGATCTAAATCTAAACTACATGCAAGCTATATTCTAATTTCAAGATCAAAAAATGCGTCTAACTGATAAAAAAAGTTTGGAATGGACTGGTCCACGACTTACCGCCTGCATTATTTTGCCTGTCGATTTGCGTAAGAGGTCTGGGGATTATAAACAACACGCGTCACGATGAAAGTCGTCTATTAGGAAACAAAGTTTGTTGAGTGGAAGGTCATGGTAAAATATATTATTTTTAGATCCAATCCATCAGGAGACTGTCTATACAGCTTAGCATCGTTGGTATTGGTAGGTGATAATTCTCTTGTTGATGTTTTGAGAATCTTGACATCCATGGAACTTTTCTTGCATCCTTCCTTTTATTCCAAGCATCCTTGTTTTTCATTCAATATGCTTTTAAGAACCAAAAAGAAAATATTTTTATATCTGAAAAAAGTTTATTCATATTTTTCCTGTCCCATATTGTTTGTGACATGATTCTTTCTCCTGAGGAGGCAGTGAAAGCAGAAACAATCAACAACTACCCCTAAGACATGGTCGCCTTTTCTGTCAATACTTGCCTTATTAACAGTAATAAAAAGAAAAATTAATACGTTTTACCCCACAGATCCAACCTCGTTCCCAGGGCAATTTTTCGCTTTTTTGCTATCCGAGACGGCGCGAAGAAATGACCCTGGGCCAGGCTGGTTAAAATCAGCACGATTCGTGCTGATTTTTAATTTATTCAAAATTTGGTCATTTTGTTAAGAATTGCATGCGGACCGCCGAGAACACCGTATTGCTATAATTCATAAAACAACCAACGATCTTGGATCGAAATCATGGAGAGAGTTTTATTTTTAATCAGAAACAAGTTAGCTAAAGTGTTTTGAGTTTTTGCTTCGAGAAAATATGATTGCAGTGTTGCCTTCGCTTTTTTTGGCTACATACAAATTTTAAATATATATTTATTTTAAAGTTTTTAGCCAAGCTAGCTAGCAAAGGTCCAAGACGTACTTTTGTAGCTACAAAGGTTGTGCAAACCAAGGTAGTTATGATTTTTAGCTATCTTTATTTTATATTATAGTTAAAAGTGAAAGTACTTTTATCCAGCTATAGCTAGCTACCAAGCCACAGAATTCTCAGCAGAGGGTTTTGTGATTAGAATTACTGAAGATGCCTAGCTATAGTTAAGTTTTTAGTATTTTTTTAGGAACATGCAGTCTTTCTAATTCCATTTTTGTCTTGCGGGCGACTTATTGCTGACGTGAACCTCTATAAACCCAAGTTGAGGCTTTATCACGCCGGCATTATGGTGGCGTGTAGCTATATATTATACTATAGTATTGAGTCATCAACGTAACCACCATGTGTCAGATACAGATCAGATATATACGTTTAGACGTATATAATAACTGGCTCCTTTCGTCTGTTATTGTCGTAACGTGCATATACACCTAAATAAAGTCGTATTGTCAAAATTTTTTTACCTAACTTGTTATTGTTAGGTCAAAATTTATAATTGTGTTTAAAAAAAATCTTATCGCCCTGCTTTAAATGCCTAAATTCTGAAATTCGGAAAGTATAGCTATTACAGAATCATTTTTTATGCTAATCCCATCAGACCAACCTAAAAGCATCTCCTAACAAGTTTCAACTCAATATCTTTCTTTTTCATCTTTCTTATTTATCATATTGCACTTTTGGTTTTCACGAAACGGGTCCCTGGAAACTCATTTACAACTAAATGGCCACTACGGTCAAACCAATTGACTTTTTTCAACAATTTTATGTTTGTTGCTTTACTAAGAGATTAAAAGTCATAAAACATAGGATGTTGCATTTCATGCTGTCAGAGAAAATTGTTATTTAATCTTTAATTGCTAATGTTTCCAGAAAAAACACAATATTAGAAAGACAAATGTATTTCATTTAACGACTTTGTGATGTTAATATAAAGGATGTTTGGCGAAAAGGGGTGAGGATGCTGGGCAAGCAAAATGACACAAAACTCTCCTGCGCGTGTACCCAATTTAATAACACTCTCCGTGACACCTATCCTAATCTCATAAAGCGTATTTGTTTTCAACAACTGTCCTTCGTTGTTCCCTTCTCACAATTTTTTACAACTGTCCTTCGTTGTTTTCTTTTCTCTCTCTTTTTTACAACAGTCCTTCGTTGTTTTCTTTTCTCTCTCTTTTTTACAACAGTCCTTCGTTGTTTTCTTTTCTCTCTCTTTTTTACAACAGTCCTTCGTTGTTTTCTTTTCTCTCTCTTTTGTTTCCTTTCTCTCTTTTTTATTACAACTTTTGTTGTTTCCTTTATCTCTCTTTTTTGCAACTTTTGTATTTTCCTTTATCTCTCTTTTTTACAACTTCTCATTGTTTCATTTCTCTCTTTTTTAAAACTATTCGTGTAAAATTGCCCTTATCTCATGAGTACGCACACACCACAAGACGAAGGCTGACGAAGGCAGCCCAGCATCCCCAAATTTCCCCAAATTCTAATGTCCTACCACATAACATTGCTTGTGTGTACAATATACAACAAGATAACAGTTTTCACAAATATCAATCCGGGCACAAATAGAACCCTGTCCTAAAAATATGTACAACTTCATCACAGGGAAAATGTCATAACAATGACACCCATAACGTCCGAACACAACTACGACAGCATCATGGAAATGCAACACAAGAACAAATATCACAGTAATACAGGAATTGTATCCCAAAATTTAGTAACACCACTGAGGCATGCGAAACAGATGGTCATATCAAACTTACATTCTAGCAGTGAAAAGAAGCAAAGTTAAAGGCAAGCAAGATCAAATTTGAAATGTGTGTTCCCCTATAGTATTGACTAAACACCGCCCATACCACCATGAATGTTGGCAATAGAGGAAGCTTATGTAATGCAAGCATGATCAAATGTGGAATATGCATACCCTTTTTCTTAGAGAACAGAACCCTAAAGTAAAATTAATGAAAATCGAAAGCTGGACCATATGAAAACTCCTACTCACTGCACTCAATGTGCTTCCCTTCATTTTAAAAGAAACCCCTTGCCACCAGGGATGTGTGTTAAATGTAAATAGCAGTTCCAAATAGAAGCCTGACCTTATTTATTAATTACTCTGGGGCAAATTTGAACATAGCCATAGAAAAAGAATCACCTGAGAATCACCTTGTCATCACGGATGTATGCCTAATATAAAGGGAATACCTAAAATCGGAAGCCTAACCGTATTTATACCCCCAACCATTCTAAATTAAGGGCCCTGACAATAAAAACATTTCCAGATTTCCAAAACTGCACAAAATATATAGTCTGATCGAACAATTTTGGGTAACATTCGAAAATGCGGCTATGTGAAATGCTTATAAATTGATCCTAAGGACTGTACACATATTGCAAAAATAAAATTAAAAAATTCCATGTTAAAGTGGGGTAGGATCGCCTAAGTAGAAATTGCCAATGAGAAGATACCTGATCTTCTCATCTAAACTAGTAAACGGTTGAAAGCAACGCAGAATTCTATTATAGGCGTTTAATAAGGTTCCTTTGCGCCCAGGAGTCGAGTTAAATTTTTTCTCAACTCAGGAGTGTTTGACGAGGCTGAACTCTCTGGTTTTACGGTAGTCCTACTACATTTTGCCGCATTTCGCTGATTGTTGCGCGATGCCTTGTTTTCTGTCGTAAAATAGTCGACTTCGGCGGCCGCCGAAGTGTGGACTTTTGACCCTCTTAAACAAAAGAATTTTGACGTCAAGAAGAATCGCGCCGAAGTGTGGACTTTGGACTCTTTAAAACAAAGAATATGTGACGTCAAGAAGAATCTCGCCAGAAGTCGTCGAAATTTACGGTAAAAGAAAGATTGAAATTAGGGATAATTTACTCTACCTATTGTTATTGCCTCCCGGTAGCCGGTCGGTTTGATACGGTCGGATTCAACATGTCTAAAGGCTAAGAAAGTTTTGTATTGACTTGCAGCAAGTAAATGGAAGGTTTGAATATATGATTGGGGAATGAAGTTGAGCAAGGTTGCTAAGAAGAAACATTACTGGAAAACATTTATTCTCTGTGTCGCCTGTGATTGCAGAAGAAAAGCAGTTTGGCAGAAAAAGCAGGCTTTGAGTTAACAAAATCATAGCATTAACTTTTAATGACTACGTTTTCAGGTACATCTGTTTACTTTGTGCTAGCAAGTGTGAACATGAAACTGTTTATAGTTTCACTTTCAACAAATCTAAAAAGCTCTGTGTCGAATTCAAAGTGCTTGTGTTGTCTTGGGGTTATTTAAGTAACAAGACATTTGATAGCAATACAATAAATCGAATAGCTGCATAACAACTTTGTATGTTTACTTTTGTAGATTCAAAGCTTCTGGCAATAGACACTTTCTAAACGATTTCTTAACATGCCACAAGGCCACGGACAAGAAAACTAGTTTTGGGAGGATGACTTCGACAAGACTTGATGATGTTTTGGTTTAAAAGCTCTAATCTCATATCGAAATAATTACTGGGAACGGTGTTAATTATAAAATTAGGAAAAAAGCATGGTTTTAATTAATGGGTGAAATGACAAAAGTTGTTCACATTTTCACTAAAGAAGTTGTAATGCTGATAGGCATGGAAAATGTTTGTGGTTCTACCAACATGCCGAAATTACTTAGCACATATACGTATACAACCCTATACAGATGGACAAAATGTGTAATAATGTAGTTAACGATATCTGTTTTCAAATGATTTTGTTTTGTTAAAAATTCAAGTATTTATATATAGTAATTATCGCATAACAGCTAGGTATTTTCAAGTTTGATTCAACATTTTAAAGTCTGAGCCAAAAACGGTTACCGAAAAATAAAACAGTGTGTTTCTTGGTAGGCTAAGGGCTAAATATTTTTGACTGAATGTTGTGCTAAATCAGTGTTCATTCACTTGGCTGCTTTAAAAACCAAATTTTATATAGCGGCCTTTACCTGTACAAAATCATGATATAATTTTGCCATTTTTATTTCATTTGTCTGTTGTTGTTTATGGTGTACTATGATCTAATAATACAAATAAAACCTATTTACATATGCATTTTGTGTTGTTGTTTTTGCTTATTTCTCTATGAGTCTCCTTTTTCATGTGATTAAATGTTTTAAATAGATGAAATATGAAAAGTTTGTATTAGCAATAGATACCGTTTTGCATGTCTTTTACAGAATCTAGTTTCTCAAAATTTATAGTCTCAATATTGGCCAAAGCTATTATATTCACCCATAACTTAGGAAACAAGCCTGCAAATATTTTTCTGGATGTGGAAGAAAGAAGTTTTTCTGGCTAGCTAATTTTAGTCTTAATTCTTTTGAAAAAATTGGCTGTAATTTAAAAATGTATTATAAGATTGCAAAGTGAAAACACGAGGCCAAAATTTCACGCAGAGAAGATTGCAAAGTGAAAACACGAGGCCAAAATTTCACGCAGATAAAGTTTACTATATACAGGTTGGAGCAGGATCGTATCATGATAGTCTATCGCGGTGAATGAACAGAAACAACACTGTACATAACATAACGAGTTATCATAATGGCAACCTGGCTACAAGGTTGGCGTTACTTGTATAAAAGCCATAAGGGCTCTAGGGTGGTTAAAAAGTGACAGTTTCTGGGCTCCTAACATGATAATAAAATATAGCATGAAACAAACCGACCTGGCTACATGCAATATCTGTGCTGAAGAAATATCCGAAGGTTTTTGCTAGAGTCATTGGATGCGTTGCCATTATAGTAATTGAAGCCAAAAGATGGAGTTGATGATAGGTTGCAGTGGGATAGATGCTTCTTGAAAACGTGGAGCTAGCTAGCTTACTAAATTGAAATCTTTCGTTGTTTTTTGAAGACAATGTTGTCAGCTTAGGTCAGAGGCCAATGTGATGTGAAATTCTTAATTTATAGGCCATTGGTAACAGAGGCTAGGCTCATTGGCCTGGTTAATTGAGACAATACCCAATGTGGGTAAACAAAACATCATGCACCAATTTTGAAGCTCAATATAGTGTTTTTATATTTTAGTTCACCCAACCAGCTAGCAACCCAACTGGAAACTGCAATTAACATGAGCTAAACTGTGTTTAGCTCCATGTAACCGATTGTTATTTAATCTGTAACAATTAATTAAGACAATACAGACTAATTAGAAGGTACGTACAGATTAATTAAGCGTATAACTATTTGGTTAATTAAATGGTATGAACTTCTTAATCCAGATTTTAACCTTTTTCAACCAAATCAACAGCATATGATTTTATTTTTTTGTTTATGTGTTCTGCCTCCTTTAGAAAGAATATTAGCTAGAGTGTAAAAGAAGGTCTGTTCGGGAGAAATAGGATTAGTTATGTATACCTGTATATACCTTGTGTTGTATTTGAGCTAGCTAGATAACTGCTAAACATGTCTTCAAGCAAACCTACATTGTGTTTTTTACTACACCCTGTGCACAAAAGCTAGCATAGCTAGCTTTCTAGCTCTAGTCTAGTAGTAGCTACCTCATCCTCAACTGCACTGCAAAAAAAACAGAAGCTTACTTTAACAGTTTAATTTTGTTTGCACGTTAAGCTATACTAACAATGCCAAATATTTTAATTTTCACAAAAATAAATTCAGTCCAGCATATAGCTATAGAAAATAACATTCCAGCGTCCCTTTCGCACATAAACTTAGCCGCCATTATTGTTTTTCTGTTATTATTCATTTTTTTGCGCATAAATTAATTTATCTTCATAATTAACGGAAGCTTGAGAAACCAATCAGATAGCAGAACTGACCAGTGTGGCCCAGGGTCATTTCTTCTCGCCGTCCGAGATTGTCAGAAAGAGAAAAATGGGCCTGGGGACGAGGTTGCCACAGATCAGCTTGTTACGGTTTCGAACTCTCTTTACGCAGTGTATATTGCCACGCCCATCTATTTTACCTCATGGAGATCAGTTAAAAAATTTATTTTGTTATATATAAAAGTATTGTTAAGTCTGGTGTAGACTTCAAACAAAATCATTACGTTTCCCTTGTTCCAGGTTGCAACCTTCTTAAACGAAAGTCGCACTTTCCTATTTCAACCTGCAAGTGAACTCTATGACCTCATTATATATCGTTCCTGTGCATCTGAACAAATACATGGGTTGAGGTGTGTATGTATCATATCACATTTATCACGGCTGTTTCAGCGCGGAAAGTAAGACTGCGCATGCGCTGGTTGCTTGAGCACGTTGCGGGCGCAAAATGGCGGCCGAGAATAAAAACAGTTTTGATAAATAAGTAGATACACTTTCCATATCGTTTTTGCACACATTAAATCAATTTCAGCGGATTTGCTTTAGTTTTTCAAAATTATTGAAGCCGTTGGCGGGCGATGGTGTGCATCACAACATAGACGAGCTAGACGAAGCTTGGGCAAATTTGGTCTAATTTACCCATACATTTTTTATCGAAATTGGGAAAATGAAAGTTACACTAAATCATTTTGAATTTGTGGGCAGTGTGAAGTTATGTAGCTAGTGCGGCATACCTTTTTAGAAAGCTAAAAGAACAATCTAACAGGTAAAGAAAAAATTAAGTTTGTATCAGTATATACTTCTGAAAAATTACTGTTTTGACAAACTTTTGGTAAAAAATGTGCTGAAAGTGTAAAAAATTGCTGTCTCTTTTGGCATGTAATAGACTTAATTCCTAATTTATTAGTATTGTTATTTACTGGTAGGGTCAAATATGCTGGGTATTTAAAAACCTAAAAGGCACCATAATGATATAACTTTACTTTTAATGTAAAAAATTGCTTGTTTTTAACCTAAATTTTTCTGCAAAATATTTGTTTGTAATACCGTACGCAATGCCTCTTTTAGATAATCTTATGATAGCTGCTGGGCTGAATGGGTAATATATACAAAAGTGGACACATGGATGGAATAGATAGCTATATACCTTAATATATACCTAGTAAGTAGGACAACCTATTGCTCCAACATTCACAAGCTAGGTAGTATTCATACGCAGAGTTCAAACAATTTTTCAGCCACAATTATAGGTTCTTTTTATTCTTTTTGTGATTTTGTTCAAACCTTTTAGCTAGCTCTACATAGCTTGTTAGCTAGATGCTGCAATTGGGACCACCATGTCTGGCTAAAGAAAGATCCTAGACTAACTTTATATGTTGTATAACTAGATGTAAAAGTCAAGTAGTTTGCTTGTGATATTTTTTTGAGAAAAAATTATATACAATTGATATTATTTATATTAAAATATTTAAAAAGTAATCAATTCTTGCCTTTTTGTCTTATTGTGTGTTCCATTACATTATTAAATTTGTTTTGGTGTTTTTGTTAGTTTTTTATCCTTTTATTTCACTTGCTTTTTCAATAGGTTAGAACATTTGCATACGAGATGGAACAACCTGTTGCCGTGGAATTTTGATAGTTCTAGTGAAAATATGTATATATAATATATAAATTATCTTTTATTACATAATACTCGCATGTTTAGCAAATAGCAGTTTTCTTTTGTTTTTCAGTTCCCATAAATGCATTAATAAAGAGTCCCCTAGTATTGTATTTGTAGTATATTTATAGTATATATACGTGTGTTTGCAAAGCGGATTAGATATATTTCAAAATATATATATATATATACATGGATAAAATATTTACAAAACTTCAAGTTTCATGCTATGCGATCATCAGTTGTGAATATTTATATGTATTTTTCGTGTAAAAAAATTGTTTCCTGGGTACTCATTAATGTCAGAAATTCTTACAAGCTGGCATCTCGTTTACAAAACTATTTTTTGCCTGGCAATTATATTCTTGCGAAAAAGTTTTATTTGTTGATTTAAAATTTTAGTGCCCCAGAAAATTATGTGTAAGGTGGTCTGGCACAGCTGCAAAAAAGCAGCCATTTTAGCAAAATATGCAATAAATGCCTCCCATTAGTTTGATTTTATAGTCATAATATGTTGCAGAAAAAAATGATTACTGCAACATAAATTTTTGTGAATAAAAGGATGCTTTTGAGACATTGCAAATTAAGACTTAACAACATGCATTTGCCACACATTATTCCAGTTTGAGGCTGTTATGTAATGTATTATGTGGTGTAAACTATTTTGATTGCTCTCAGATTGTCACAGGTTTAAGCTTTTAGAAGTTCTCATTCTCCAAATGTTTTGTAAAATATTTTACATTCAAAATTCCGCTAAGACAATATTTCAACAACATGTAGGTTTTTTTCTATGTAAAAAGGTACCTTAAGTCTAGGGATCATTTGAGTTTCTTGACAAATGTTAAAAAATATAACGTACTATAAAATTCTAATAAATGTGTGGGGCGTTTATTCAATTTTCAGAATTTCTAGGCAGCGTTTACTGGAGACAGGCGTTACATTAATACAAATATTCCTCTTTAACACAAACCTATATTTTTATCATAAATTCACATGAAATAAATTTAAATGCACCTTTTTGAATAAAGAAATGGTCTGTTTATTAGAGCCCCAACGTTGGGGGAGTGGGTGTTTATCGAAGACAGGCATAAATATAGATTGGTTGTTTAAAGGTTCCCTCCGACGTTTTAATGATGCTAGCTAATTAAGTTCTATTCATATAAGTATTAAAGAAAATAACATTCGTTTTTTACAGAAAAGTTTAGTACAGCAAATAATTGTGAATAAACTTTCAAATTTTGTGCTACCTCATTCCATGCGGCTTTATCATGCTCACGCTTCTTCTCCAACTTTGAAATTCATAATGGCTGCATAATTGACGTCACAAGGACCAGAGAATCATAGGATGCTACGCTAATTGAATCGTGTTTAGAGTCCGCTTGATATGTTTCGAATGTTAAATATTAATCATAGATTGACGATTTAGAGCTGGAAAAACTTTGTTGTTTTTAATTTTGCATAATGCATAATTATATGTTTTCGTTCAAAAAAACAACAGAATTGTTAAATACTACAATAATTATGTTTTCTTCGGATGAGTCGGAATCAGAATGTTTTAACGTTGTACTTGGGTTCTAGTTTGACTTAAAACGGAGCGGGATTTATCTGATTCATCGTGGGTAACATATCACAGTGATAACAATGAAGAAATAACAGAGCTAAGGCTTAACCTTATCACTACGTCGTAGTGTAAATGCGCCAGTTGCAGTCAAATGACCACAAATAAGTGTTTTTGCTGTCATAAACAAGATTCAATATAGATAACTTACAAGGTGTGTACAATTCAGCGGCATGTACGTAACTTTATATTTGCCTATGCTGATTATTAAGTTATTCAAAATAATTTAGAAATAAAAGGTATTGTGAATCGCGAAGATTTTGACCCGATTGTTTTGAGGAAATGAAATCTATGAACAGCTGTGATTGGTATGTATGATAGAGAACCCACATATCTTCCACCAAGAAATAACGTTCCTAACAAGTAAGCAGGTAATGATCGAGTTAAAACACGCTGTTTATAGAAATTGGTTTATAAGAACATCAGGCTGGGATTTCTTATAGAACATATCGCTATGATGCTTACCGCCAGTTCACATGGCGGAGACACAACAGACTTGGCAAATCTGTGCGACGAGTCATCCAACCACGTGCAGTAACAAAAATTTGTGATACTTATCCAGAACCCGACCGGAGTATACATAGAATATATTGGAAGGGCGTGTGATTTCTGAAAAACGACTTTGGGTTTTCCAAATTAAAAAAATAAATAAATAAAAAGTTGTTATTCGGGAGAATTTAATTGAGTTTTCTACAAATCGCGAATACGAGGTGAATACGAGGAATTAATAACCATACCAAGCAATCCAAAACATACGAAAATTTGCCATCTAAATACGCAATCCTTACCGAGCACATTTGACGAGTTCTCATACATGCTCGAATGTCATAAATTTGACATAATCACGTTGTCCGAGACATGGTTAAAAAATAATCAGGTATTGATTGATTATGTAAACATTCCAGGATACCAATTTGAATATAAAAACAGAACTGATAAACGAGGAGGTGGTGTTGGAATGTACATCAAGGACGAACTTATTTACAAAACTAGAGACGACATAACCAAACTCGACAATTCTATCGAACATGTCTGGATCGAAGTGAAAGGTAGAAATAAAAATTACTCATATCTAGTTGGAACATTTTATCAGCCATCTTCTATAGAAAGAGAAAAAAAAGATTGGCTACAACGATTTGATATTCTTTTGCGTCACATCACCGCAAAATGGGACGGTATTATCATAATTACAGGTGACTTCAATATCGACTTATTACAAGGTGATAAATCCACAATCGAATTATATCAAGATACACTTATGACTTATGACCTAAAACAACATATTACAAAACCAACCCGAAAATCGACATCCCTTATTGATCATGTTATTAGTAATATACCGGAAAAGGTAGTTAGTGAGAACGTTTTATTGTGCGATGAAATTTCTGACCATGATGCCCCGCATATCGTTATGAATATCAAAAAGGATAAATTCGAAAAACGATACAAATTTATACGTGACGAGAAGCAGTTGAACATCGATGAATATATTAGTGATATCGAGAAGATTCCTTTTTCCTTGATAGATACTTTTGATGATCCGGAAGATCAACTGTATGTTATGAATGAACTCATACTGTCCTGCATTAATAGCCATGCTCCTTTGAAAAGGTGTAAATTTACACGACCACCAGCTCCCTGGATGAAGGACCCATCCATTGTATCGTCGAAACTGAAACTTGATGAACTTCGTAGTGAATTAAAATCTTGTGATGACAGAGAGGCTAAACATGAGTATGTTGAAACGAGAAATAAATTGAAGAAGGCTATCAAACACTCTAGAAGAACCTTCTATCAAAAGGCTTTATCAAGTAACCGTTCAAAGGAAGTATGGAAAACCATAAGAACTATTATTAAACCACAGTTCAAACAAATCAGGCAGAATCCCGATACCATCAATGATTATTTCAATTCCATTGCAATAAAGTTAAGCAATACAAATGAGTTAAACATTTCTCCCACCATGAATGATGAGGCTGCACCGGCAATGGATTTATTTGACCTTCGTCACGCTACCCAAGAGGATGTTCTCAAACATTTGAATTCATTGAGAAGTGATTGCTCTACTGGTGGTGATAACATACCAGCGAAATTCATAAAACCAGTCGCAGCCCAATTGTCGCCAGTCCTAACAAAGATTTTGAATAACTGCATCGATGCAAACGTATTTCCAACATGCTGGAAGAAATCACGTATCTGTCCAGTACCTAAAGTTCCAGGTGCTTCACAACTAGAAGATTTTCGTCCAATATCAATACTTCCTGTACTGTCGAAAGTATATGAGAAAGTCATTTTATCACAGCTTTGTGACTTCATTGATAGATATAACATTTACGCTTCAACTCAATCTGGTTTTCGCAAAGGTCACTCGTGCATCACGATACTCTTAAAATTAAAGGACGACATTTTGAAGGCTATGCAAAGAGGTGAAGTAACTTTATCAGTGTCAGCAGATTACTCCAAAGCATTTGATACTGTGAAATATGACGTTCTGATTAATAAGTTGAAGAAACTCCAAATGTCTCCTGCATTCATCAATTTGATCTCTAACTATTTGTCAAATCGCCAGCAGTTTGTGCAAATTGATGACAAAAAATCGGACACCTTGCTGATCAAATACGGTGTTCCCCAGGGATCTATTCTTGGTCCGATCTTGTTCAACATCTATGTCTCTGACCTATCGTTGAATTCGTCGTGTAATTCTATCCAGTACGCAGATGACACAAATCTTTACATACACTTCAAACTAAAAGAAATGGATATCTCAACAGCAAAGCTTCAAAGTGACATTAACCAAATAACAACATGGTCAAAGATAAACAATCTGATGTTTAATTCCATAAAGACAAAATCAATTATGTACTCGACAAGCCAGTTAAGCTGTATAAACAATTTAAACTTCAGTAACTTATTCAAATTCCATAGTAATGGTGCTGAGATTGAGCGGGTATCCTCTCTCAAAATACTGGGCATAACATTCGATGAACATATGACGTGGTCTACACATGTGAATAACATCATTAGATCATCATACGCTACGATTTCGACATTAAAGCGATTGAAACGTTTGGCACCTTTTCACGTGAGAAAGAATCTCGCTGAAGCACTGATATTATCAAAGATAGACTACGGAAATCTTGTCTATAATAATATTCCACAATATCAAATGAAAAGGTTACAAAGAGTTCTAAATGTCGCTGCCAGCTTTGTTCTTCAGAGATATGCTTCCACTAACGATGTGTTAGTAATACTGAAATGGCTGCCAGTGCAAGAGCGTGTAAATTTATCGATACTAAAACTGGCACACAAGGTGTTGTATGACGAATGCTCACCTGAATACCTTACACTGAAATGGTACAAAAATGGTCGAAGCCTGCGATCTGATGCAGAAAACAAAAATAAACTACAAAGCGACACATTCCGAAAAACGTTTATGGATTGCTCATCAGCGTTGTTTAATGATCTTCCTGGCAATATTCGTTCCGTTGTCAACCATAAAGAATTTATCAAAAAAGTCAAATTATTTTTACACGATAGTGCTTTGTGCAAACTTTTATCCAAATAATGTGAATAACTCTATGCATGTAGGCTACCTATTTCCCCCCATCTTTTCATTATAGTTCTACCTTTTTTGTGTGTCCTTACATCGGTGCCATCAATTTATTTATTTTTAATTAGTCTCTTCTTTTTTTTTTTCTTTTTTTTTTCTTGTTCAATGTGTCTACTTACTCTACCGGCACCATTTCGTACTCTGTGAGCCCATTTATTTCATTATGCACTTAGATTCAATATATTTTTTTACTGATCTTATAGATTTTATAGATTTTTATAGTTTTTATTTTTTTGTAGGCAGAAGAACCATTTGTAAATTATGGATGCCAAATATATGTTTAAAAAAAAAAAAAAAAAAAAAAAAAAATCGCTCTCCACGGGGTCTTTAGGCAGGTGTGACGACAGCTCGTTTTATTCCAGGTTGGCAATCCTTCTCTCTGTCCACTGCATGTGAATATCCACCTAAGATATGTCACGCAAAAAAAATATGTTTTTTCTTGCTTCACCTTTTTTGCTACAACGCGCTTCGTGTATCAAAAAATCCTTGTATTCCATAATTGCGCTAACAGCTGGGTTCCGTTTGCGTTTCGACGATCTACTGCTCCCCAAACACCAAGATCAAATATATTAAAATCAATATTGTACGATTCAGAATGTGATTGCGGATTTGTGATTACAGAAATGTGATTATTAATTAGTTGTCATTAGCTGATTTGGTATCTCAATCGACTGATCAAAGACAGTGACTTTTAAAATAGTTTTAGCATAGTTAAACTAGCTGAGGGAGAACTTCCCGCTTTATTTTTATCCTTTGACAGTCTGTAATTTTTACATCCTATTATACACAACCATGTTTACGATATTCAAAAGATAATATTTTTTAAAGCTAATTAGAATTATGATGGCAAAAAAAATTTTAAATATTTAATTTCGAAATCTCTCGTCGTAGTTTTCATGCTGCAAGACTGCGGTCTGTACCTTTGGCTCTTGTGACGTCATGAGGTATCCTGATATTTTATACAAGACTTTAAAGCGTGTTTTTAATGCTGCAATAATGGCGGTCGAAGCACAAGGTTTTACGAAAACATGAAATAAGTAAATCGTGTTTGTGCTTTTATTTTGAAAGTAACTCTTTAAATAATACTTTTTTCTATAATGTTTTAATGATTTCTTTCAATTAAGATTAACTTGTTATAACATCGGAGGCAACCTTTAATTAGGCATTTACCGTTTTCTATCTTTTCAAACTCAAGTTGGTGCCCAAAAGTTTTTTTATATTTCTTTATTCGCAACAGTTTATGCCTTACCATGCGTCCTTTTCTTCCACAAAACTTGGTCCTTTTTGGCTTCCAGAAAGTTTGCTTTAATAGTAATAAAAATGCCCCCTAAAATAAAATGTCTAAAAAACTGCCCATTTTACTAAAGCACTGTGAGTACAGAATCCTGTTGATTCTGTACTCACAGTGCTTTATTTCCTGTATACTAGCCTGAAATAAAGGGAATAAAATTTGTCGTTACAATAGGATTAAAATGCCTAAGCTTAGTATATTTGGAAGAATTTTCTTGGTCGGCTGAGCATTATTTCAAATCGACATTACCCTGCTAGCGACAAAATCACTTACATGTCGGCCAAGGTTAAAACATTCTCACTTGGAATTTTGTAAAATTGATAATTTTTTACTTATATATAAATAAAATTTGGTTTAACTTTCCTTGTACACAAGAGGTACATATCAGTAGCTAACAACCCGGTTTGTCTCAGGTATTGTGAAGGTCGGTCGACATACTAAAAACAGGTATCCAAGAAATAGCTAAGTGTGGGACAAAATTTTGTTCCCCAACTTTTTTTATGCAAAAAAAACTAATTTTCTGAAGTTCTTTGAACATGTAGAACGTTTTTCCTATCAAGGCTAGGTGGAATTCTATAGTGGCCATGTTGAATTTAACAAAAAAAAATTAAAAAAAAACGTGTTTTGTCACAGACCATAATTTTTTCTAAAGTACTGATACACTTCAAATTAATGTCTTATCGGTTTCACGTAAGCCTCGACTACCTCTTTTAACCAAATTTATTGCCAGGATAACTTCGTGTTTACAAGAATTTAACTAGCCCGGGTTCCTGACGCTCTCTGCATTACGGGGACTACACGGTACACAGGGCCGCGAAAAGTAGAAAAAACCAAAGTAAAAGTCAAACAGGAGAGCGTCAGGTGGACCCTCCTTGAATTTGAATTCACAATCTGAATTCACGTCGCTGATTGGCTAAAATTTTAATTGTCGGCGTGAAAAAAATTTATAAATAAGATGTCGGTGAGGCACGTTCAACGAGCCTCACCGACAAAAGGAAAGCAAAACGAAAGCTTTTTAATCAACCTAGACCCCAACGTTAGTTAACTTTATTTGTTTAAGTTGTCGAGAATTAAGTAATAAGTTGTTCAACCAGTGCCGTCTATTTACATATGAATAGACGGCAGCTGTTGGGGATGGTTTCCATGATCATTAGCTGTTAGGGTGGTTTGTTTTTGCTTTTTAATAAATAATTCTGCTTATTGTCATTTCTTTCATTCTTATGTCATATTCCGTACTTCATAATTCCATTTTATTGCTTATAAAATGTTCATAAACACCCTACCTCCTGTAAATGGCTCTCGCTAATTGAGCAGGACGTAGTGTACAACTGAAATAAGAAAAAGTACTGATGATAAACACCAGGCTTTTCCACAAGTTTTCTTTTTTACGTTCTTTGTGACCTCACATGCTCACATGTACTATGAAAAAACAACAAGAGTTTCTTCAAAGAAATACACATATAGCATGTCCACAGCGTTAAAAACAAAGTGCTCAACAAACAGAGCGGACGAAGTAGCGCAGTTAAAAATGTGTTTTGAAAAGGAAAGATACAGAGGAGATTTCTCAAAAAAGGAGAGAAAAAGTCGACACAAGCACACTCATTGAGGTAAATCTGTATAATCGTATCATGTTGCGGTGTATTCATATGCTTGCTCTCGAAGCTTTGGTTCGTTAAACATGTGAATAACATTGCATTTGGTATAAAATTTCATTTCAAGCGCTGGAAGGCCTTTTTTAGAGTAAAAGCTTCTTCGTTTTCTGATCACTGCTTCTATTACCCCTACCATTTTTAAAGTAACATTTAAATTCGCATAATTATGAGTAATTACGAAATTATGCGGGAAAATTCAAAGTTCGTTTTTTTTTAACTGTCAAAAATTGAAATCAGGGTCCACCTGACTCTTTTTTCTTCCCTCACTTAAAAACTGCAGAAGAAGAATTAGAAGAAAAAAAAGTCAGGTAGGCCGGGCTAGAATTTAACAGGATTGAGAGGGTATCTGTTTTCTACGATGGCCCTGAGGTGTCACTGGGTCCTTCTCAAAATTCAACGAGACCTTCCCATTTTTACTCAGACCTTCCCAATTTTTGACTCGGACCTTTCCAATTTTTGACTCAGACCTTCCCAATTTTGACTGAGACCACCTGAATTTTCAGCTGAGACCTTCTCAATTTTCCAGCAAGACCATATCAGTTTGGATTCAGACCTTCTCAAAATTCTGAAAATAAGTTTTGCTAACGCATATCACAAAAATATTGCGATAAACAAAGAAAGTCAGATGCGACATCAGCATACAGCAGCAACTACACTGTGTATGTGCACAAAATGGATTTGATACCTTGTTTATCCGATCAAGAGAAACCATTGGATGACCTGATTAATGACTATTTTATTGGTGGGTACACTTATGAAGAAATTCGAGAGTTTTTACGAATACATCATGGTCATGATATCAGTCTTTCTACGCTGAAAAGAAACTTGAAGCGTAAAAATCTATTCAGAAGACCACTCAATACCCGAAGGTGCAGTGTAAATGAATTAGAGGCTGCGATACAGAATGATCTTGAAGGTAGTGGTGCTCAACTTGGATATCATCGTGTATGGGCATCGTTGAAAAGTAAAGGATTGATTGTACGCAGGGAAGATGTTCGTAAGACTCTGCTAAATATTGATCCGGAAGGTGTTGATCAGCGAAGAAGACATAGATTATCACGCCGTACTTATAGAAATCCTGGTCCAAATTTCGTTTGCACATTGATGGGCATGACAAATTGAAGCCCTTTGGATTCAGCATCCACGGATGCATTGACGGCTATTCACGCAGACTCATTTGGTTAGAGGTATCATCAAGTAACAAGGTGCCAGAGTTGATAGCAAGATACTACCTGGAAGCTATAACGCAATTGAAGGGAATTCCAAACAAAATAAAGGCTGACGACGGTACAGAGCATTCCCTTATCGAGCCTATACATATATCCTTACGCGATAGTAATGGGGATTGTGAAGCCTTGGATACATTTTCTATTGTATCTTCACCAGTTAATCAACGTATAGAGGCATATTGGTCTAAACTGCGTCGAGACCGTCCTGGTTGGTGGGTTTCCTTCTTCAAAGACCTTGTGGATAGAGATTTGTACGATCCCTCAGACGCTGTTTTACTCGATTGTGCAAGATTTTGCTTTATGCGCCTTATCCGTGAAGAAATACGAACCGTAAAACAGGAATGCAATCAACATCTAATTTCCAAATCTAAAAATGGCGGACCAAGTGGAAGACCCAATACAATGTATTTTTTGCCTCATTTACACGGAGGAACGAATTTTTTGAAAGATGTCGATTTAGACGAGGTTTCAGAATTTTCAAGTATTTCGATACGTACAGTGGAAGATTTTTCTGACGAATTTGGTGAATTTGCTACCACTTTGATGGCTCAAGATGGTTGGAACGTGCCAGATAATTTCGAAGGCTGTTTCAATTTGTATGCGTACCTTATTCAAAAAATTGCAGAATATTCATGAACAGTTGAACTAATTCTTTATGAACAGTTTACTTAGTTTGTTTTCCAGAAAAAAGATATGACATTTTTCTTTTATATAATGCTGTCTTTCGAACAAAAAAACATGCTGCTCAGAAATATAAATGGTACAACACACCACACGTATGCCGTGAATTACCAAATTATAGTCCACTTAACCAGTAAGGGATTCTAATTCAGTCATTCCCGGTGAAAAAAGTATCTCCAAGTTTATATAGAACAAAACTCTAACTCATATAAAATATCCAAGTAAAAATCTCCAAGTTTAAATAGAACAAAACTCTAACTCATATAAAATATCCAAGTAAAAATCTCCAAGTTTATATATAACAAAATTTTATAAAATAACTTCTATGTGAAGTGTCGAAGTAAAAATCTCCAAGTTTAAATAGAACAAAACTCTAACTCATAAAACATATCCAAGTAAAAATCTCCAAGTTTATATATAACAAAATTTTATAAAATAGTTTCTATGTGAAGTGTCCAAATAGAAATCGTCAAGTTTGTACAGAACACTGCTGTAACTGCCTTTGTATAAAATGATAACATGATCGAATTTCAAACACACTCCTAATAGCAAAATAAAATATGTGCACTGTCATGTTTATATAACGTTTTGTTCTCAACTATTTCTGAAGGCTTCTGAATTAAGCAAAAAAAGAACGTAATTTAAAACTACAGTCGACGCTCATTATCTCGAACCTCCGTTATCTCGAACTTTCTCTATCTCGAACTTTTTCTTCGGTCCCTTGAGTTCGAACTTTTCATGAAATACGCTCGTTATCTCGAACTTTCGCTATCTCGAACTTTTCTTTCGGTCCCTTGGGAGTTCGAGATAACGAGCGTCGACTGTATATAAAAATATCAGGTAAATACATACAGTATATGATATCAAGTAAAATCAGTTCCCCAGCTATCCACCCGCAAGATATTCTGGAATTCTTCCCGGAGTTCACAAAAATTGCGGTACGAATACGGCAGTTCCAATAAAGGCGCACACGTATGCGCAATTGGTCTTCTGGCAGCATTTTCACCCATTTCAACAAATGACACATCTATTTTTCTACATAAAATTATGTCTGAACCTGTCAAAAATCGCAACAATTTCACAAGATCAGTATTGTCAAGCCCACGAACATATTGAAGCAAATATTTGTAACAACATCGTTGTCCTTCTGTCTTCGGATCTGCAACGAATAGTTTTATAACTTTTTTGGTAGAAGGTGTAACAGCATCGTAAAAGTTTTTCAAGAAATATATTGATGAAAATTCTTCATATTCTTTCAAACATTGTAGTGTTTTCGCCCAACTGCAAACCATGATGAACGGTTTTTGTATTATTTCTTGCTGTGCAAGTTCAAGAACAACTCCATAAACATTGAGTGGATTAACACTGGATCTACAGTTGTAGCGGTCTAGAAGATCTATGAAATCCTCGTCCTTGTATATTCCTTGATTAGTGGTTTTCAGGGCTTCTTTTAATAATGATGCATCCATTGGTGACACAAAGTTTAAAAAAGATTCCATGAGCAGATCATTAGAGAGCGGTGTGTCCCCAAATAAACAATACGTAACAAAAGCTTTGGCTAAAAAAATTGGAAAATATCCAGTTTTGGTGTATCCATGTTTCAGTATTTTTCCAATTGATTCCCATTCCTCAAAGTACAAATCATGCCTTATGAAAGGTACCCTTTCTGATGTTCCAATACAGAGAGAATCAGCAACCTCCATCCAAAAAGATGTATACAAATCTCTGTCAACTCCAATACCAACGCCACTTTCTTCTTCTCGTGGATCAATAATTGTGAACTTTATTTTATCGTTTTCCATTATTTGTTTGAAGCCGTTGATCATATCTTCCTTCAAGCGCAACCTATGAACTTTGATAGTTTTAATATCATCAGAAAGAACCAAATTTACTTCGTTGCTATCTGGTTCCAAGTTAGCGTGGCTAGAGCTAGCGTGGGATGACAAATCCACAGTTGTGTCACGATGGTTTAAGGTGGCTGGAGATTCCAAATCTACGAGGTTATCAACTTGGTTAGGGTTACCTTCGTATACCAAATTGATGACAGAATTATCATGATGATTTGTACCAGCTTCAAATTCAAAATTGGGATTATTATCGTTTTGATGGTCAGGTACAATTCCAGATTCCAAATCGACTATGTTATCACCATGGAAACCAGGATTTGGTACAGTTTCTAAAAATATAAACTTTAACTGTATATACATTGTGTGTAGGTTTTTTTATCGATTCAGACCAATTTTCAAAAGAAAATTCCTTGGGAAATAAGACCAAAATTACCTACGGCCGAATAAAATCTGTTCTATCCAGACAAATTAGCATACGACACAAATTATATCGAACGAAATTATATCAGACTACTGTACCAAGTACTTTTAAATTTTCTGAGGCTGTTGTACTTACCAGGAACGTCAACAATCTGCTGATCATCTTCTTCTGCAACCAAGAAGTCATTTCCAAAATCCAAATTAGGAATGGGAAGTGGTAAGTTGTGAGCATCATCACAATCAAATCCAAACATAGAATTACTTGGAGGACTTGCATCTTCTCGTTTTCTGGTATTCAAAACAAGGTACAACTTTGACAAATACAAACCATTGTTGTTTAAATAGTCTGTTAAGGACAAATTTTCGTCAAGTGGTTCATCAGCAGAGTTAGTCAGAGTTGTAAAACATTCATCGATTGTTTCTCCGAAATAACATTTTCCTTCATTTGAAAAGAATAATCTCTCTGCTCGTTCCTTAATTGCGGATAACAGTATGTTGTCCTCCACCATTATGAACCTATAACCACCACCGTTTTTTTGAGACACAATAACAGCACGGCCTTTTTCAACATCGAATCTTTTCCACCGAACATGAACCTAGAACGTCAAGAAGTTCTCCATATAGCTACATTGCAATAAAATTTGTTTAAAAAAGGATCAAAAGCTTACAATTTTGTGGTAGCTAGATACCTGCGAGTTAATTTTTCACGTTTTTTCGCCTGATACACTTGTTACAGACTTAAGCTATTAGTCACCCTATAGCTACATAATATAAGGAGAATTTCAGACATGCATACCTACTTGACTTGTGCTATAAATTCATGACGACATGCAAATACCAAAAGCTTGGTAGTATACTTAGATTAGAGTAAAAAAATACCTCCCTTTCTTCAACTTTTCGTTCATTTTCTCCCTTCTTTCTGATTTTAAGTATTAAACCACTTAATCTTGCTTCTGTTTTCCTCTTATTTTCACCAACCATTATCTATTTGCTAAAAATCCCTTTCTGCTGTTCCCTTCACGTGTGTTTATATTTGTATGTCTACCATTTTTACATCGCGATTCTCCTCCAGCGTGTTCCGGCATTCAAACGGTCTGGGTCTAACTTTGAAAGTTTTTGTAGGTCCTCGGCGCTGTGAAATCAAAGAAGGTCTGGTTGAAAATGAGATGGTCTGAGTTAAAAATTGGGAAGGTCTGAGTTAAAAATTGGGAAGGTCTGAGTGAAAATTGGGAAGGTCTGAGTGAAAATTGGGAAGGACCCAGTGACACCTCAGGGCCATCGTAGTTTTCATTAAAAAAAAGACATAAAATCTAAGCTTGTTGTGGTAGCTGATAAACAAATGAAACTTAATAATTTTTTCAAAATTTTATTGATAAATGAATAAATTTTTGTTATCAAATCTCAGTTTTAAGGTTTCAGTGTGTTTAATGGGTATAAAGCTGTATCCAAATAAAGGTTAGCCAGCCTAAAATATGTTTACATTTTAACGGATCTCGCCCCAGTCCTAATTCAAAAAAATGTTTAGACATGCGCAGTCTGAGTTTCCGAAATATTGCCTGCTGAAACAGCCGTGTTATGTACATTTCATCTTCATTATCCTGATATTTCCATATTCTTATTGTTTATATTATGTTTGTGTTTTATTTTGCTGTCCATGGCTGGTGTGATCATTTGATTCACCTAGTCATGCTGATGAAGCCTGATATTGGCAGAAACAGCAAGAATTTATAAATATTGAAATATATTCACAATTGTCTCACTTAATTGTAGTTAATCCCTGTTAATCTCTGCTGTTGTTTTTGATTGATAAACAGTTTAAGTTCTACATGTTAGCACAGTTTTTAGTGACATTAGTGCTTTTATTTATCTAAAATATGACGTATAAGACGTGTATAAGGGGTATGATAATCACGAATAATACGAGACAGAGAAAACACGTCTGTTTGCTATAGAGTGAGATCTCAAGAATCGAGCTCGGATATTTCGTAAGGTTCAAAGTACCATAATGGCGATATATATACAAGTTTTTTTTTTTTTTTTTTTTTTTTTTTTACACAGTATCACCCGCATTTTTTCGGTTATGATACCTTGACTACCAACAACCCGTTTTCCGGATATGGTGTCTCCTACAATAAAATAAAGCATAGTCACTATGGTCTAAGTCATGATGTAGTCGGAGAACTTGCGTGGTACACGGCGATTACGGGTGGATCTCCTGGCCTCTACTACTGGTTCATCTGGGGTTGTCTGATTTTGGCTGGTCGGTCGCTCTTCGGGTGTATTGTCGATGGTTGGTGTGGTTGATGGTGTTGGTAGCAGTTGGTCATGAGGAGTAGGTGTTGTTGGTGGCACAGGTTGGGTGTCTGCTGGTGGAAGTGGAAGCGTTGCAAGTGATATGTTTTGCGGTATCCAAACTGGATCGTTGCGACAGTCGTCTGGTATTTTTCGCAGGAATTTCCTGTTGCGGAGGGTAGTCCTTCTGCTACCATCCAGGCAAACACGATACTGTCTGTGCGGAAGCGCCTCGACGACCGTTCCTGTATTATCCCATTTATTTGGGTGATTCCCGTGTTGATTTTGCACTGAAACGGCGTCGCCTTCTTGAATCTCAGGCAAGCTTGTGGCGGTGTCCTTCAAATGAATGCGGTTGAATCGTTTTGTCATTGCCTTTTCTCGTATATCGGCAAGTTCTAGCCATTCTCTGCGAAACTTGGTGGGATTTGGCAGGTGATCGCGAATGGGTCGACCAAAGAGTAATTCAGCGGGAGATGTGCCGATGTCAGGGGGCGGTGTGTTACGGTGAAGCAACAGCGCCTTGGCTACGTCGTTTGTATCCAGGGACCCGCTTGCACTGATGTTACATGTTAGGATCCGTTTCATGCATTTAACGGCAGCTTCGGCTCGACCATTACTTTGAGGGTAGTACGCATATGTGATACGATGTTTTACACCCCATGAAGAGAGAAAAATTTTTACCTCATGGGAATCAAATGGAGGCCCACCATCACAGGTTATTTCCTCAGGAACTCCAAAGCTGATGAAATAATGGCGGAGTATGTTGCAAATGGTGGTTGCTTTAGAGTCGCGGTGTGTTGACGCAACTTCTGTCCAACCAGAGAATCGATCTGCATATATAATATATTTGCGACCGGCCATGTGGAATAGATCGGTAACCGTTTGCTGGAAAGGATAATCCGGTTGAGCAGCAGTCATAGATGATTCCTTACGATTAGATGGTGCAGTCTCATTGCAGCGACGACACTGATCCCTGTAGTTCTGCAGTTGTGTCCCCATCCCAGGCCAAAAAAATCGTTGCTTGGCGTTGCTTCGCATGCTATTTACACCTTGGTGACCAACATGTAGTTCTTTTATTATATGATGTCGAAGCGATCGTGGTATGAGTATTCGACTATCTATGAAGATGATGTTGTCCAGGGTGTATAAAGAATCTCGTAGTTTCCAGTATTCTCGAAGGTCGTCAGGAAGACTATCACGACTGTCTGGAAACCCTGCTTCAATGACGCAGGTGAGGTGCTGGTATTGCTCATCGCGGAGAGCCTCGTGGAGAATCTCCTGCACTGTGATTGTAGTTTTGCAGTTGCTCCATTGTAGCTCTACGGATGCTATTAATGCTGTGTCGATATCACTGTGCGGTAGTACAGGAGGTGTTTTGGTTGATGGGACCGGTATACGGGACACTGCATCGGCTCCATGGTTTTTGTTTCCTGGTATTGCAATGACTTTGAACTTGTACATGAGTGTCTTTTCACGTATTTTCAAAAGTCTTGGGTTCTTGATTTCATCTAAACGGCGATCATTGAAAATTCGGACCAAAGGCTTATGATCGACAGCTACGACCAGATTCGGGCAACCCATCGTAAACATTTTGCAACTATCGAGAGCAAATGAAACAGCGACAGCCTCTCCTTCTATAGGAGCATATCGGCTTTCAGCTGGTCTAGTAAAGCGGGATCCAGCATATACGACTTTCCAGTGACCTTCGCCACAAAGTGGGTCATCGGCGTATGGGCAGGAGCAATGTTTTTGTGATAGCGTGAAACCGATTCCTGTCTTGCTCCAGTCAGAAGCGAGGCACGTTGGTCGGTTTGTTTCAAACGTTCTAACACCTTCGTGTATTTTGTGCAAGATTTCTTCCTTCGATTGATGGAATAACCGTTCGAGTGTCTCGTCCCAATAAAATCTGCTGCCGTGCTGTAGCAACTCTCTGAATGGATTCATCACTGGCGCCTGAGCGAAAGCGTATGATACTTGATTTACTAAACCAAACCATGATCGTATGCCAGTGATATTAGTGGGGGTTGGAAATTCTGCAATTGCTTTTAATGGTTTATGCGATGGCTTGTATCCTGTTGTGGTAACGTCGAAGCCGGCAAATTCAACGGTGTCTTTGGCAAAATGCAATTTATCAGGGTTGAAAACAATTCCATTGTCCGCGCACAACTTGATATATTGCATGGTGTGCCAGAATGACGTGGAAATGTCGTTGTCCCATAATAAAGAATCGTCAACGATCCTCGCTACTCGTGGGAAGTCTGATGTGATATCGTCAAAACGTTTTGTATATCCGTCGTTTGAGGCGTGAAAACCCTGGGGGGCACGGCAATATCGGTACCTTCCGTATTCAGTGATGAATGTGGTGGCGTCTTTAGCGTTTGGGGATAATGGCACACTGTGGTACCCACTCCACGCATCAAGGACAGTTTTCTTTTGATTGATCGGAACGACACTGACAACGTTGAAAGGTGAAGGAGTATGATGCGTTTCGCGTCTCGTGGCGGCATTCAGATTCTGTAGGTCAATGGTACGTCGAGGCGTGCCATCTTTTTTGGGCACGGTAATCATCCTAGAACACCATGTCGTTGGTGTACCAGCTGGAACCGGTTCAATGATACCCAGTGCCACGTCTGCATCGAGCTGAACTTTGACTGCGTCCTTCCAATGGTGCGGTATCGGAATCGGTTTGTGAACGGCGATCGGGTGGTGGTCGTTGAGGAAGGTGACATTAAGTGCTTCGCCAGTCATGGTTTGGAGTTTCTGATGGGTACATGTGTTAAAAGCACTGGAAGCAAAGTATTCTTTGATCCATTTCTCGAGCTCCTCGCGGTTTTCGGAGGTAGCAGGTAGCGGTATTCGTTGTGGCAGCGATGGTGAGGAGGTGCGGAGGGGGCAACCACAAGATGCCTCTAGGTTCCCATCATTGTCAATGGATGGTTGGTGCTCCATGGTGGATGCCGACACTTCACCGATCATATGGTTGGGAAAGTTTTCATCAATGATTTGAAGTTGTTTAAGCGCAGTTTGTGAAAGGTACAATCCTTTAACCTGGTCACATATATATATAAGCTGAGAAGAAGTATTACCGGCAATCGAAATATTTGCGATAACTGCGCCTCGTATGACTAATCCATCGTTGTTAACGGCTCGTAAACGATGGCGCGTATGTATCAATGCTCTGTTTGTACAGTTCATTTGCTTTAGCAATTCGGGTCCCGCGGTACATGTTTGAGCGCCTGTGTCGGCAACAGCACGAACCCTATAGGACTCACATGATTGTCTAATTGGCACACGATGTCCCAATTTCTGATGCGCTTTTACGTTCAAAGAGATTGCCACTTCTATTGTTGGGGGTGGTTCGGGCTTTTCGGGTAACAATTCGTTGTTGAGCCACTGCCCATGCGGTATTCCATCTAGTCATAACGGGGCCATTGGTGTTGTGATGGATGTCAAAAGCGAAAAATCTTCATCTCTTCATCACGAACAGCGTTTGCGGATGAACTTTCACATACATTGCTGAAATGGTTCATTTTTCCACATCTGTTGCATTGTCTCCCTTGTGCGGGGCATTGTTGTCGTCCATTTTGATATCGATTACGACCGCATCCTCTGCATTTTTGTTGGTTGCGTCCTGGGGGTCTGTTTCCGTTGTTGCCGTCCTTGGTCGGTGGTTGTGGCGGTTGTGGACTGGGTGGTGTACGTGGAATCGTTTTCGAACTTTGATACTCGGACCTGATTGGCGCGACGTAGTCCGGTGCGGTGGGTGGCTGGAAGTGTGATGTAGCTTTGGCTGTTGATTCTAGTATCAGGAGGCGTTCTGTCAGGGCTTGCAGCGTCGGGAAAGACGATACCTCGGATAATATCTTGTTCTGATGTGATGCATTCCGCAAGCCAGCGATGACTTGTGATTTTATCATATCTTCAGAATAAGACGTAATACAGTGATCAGTGTTGCAGTCACAGTTGCGTTTAAAATCACATAGCATGGCTTGGGATTTCAGACGAGATATAAAGCACGCGATTGACTCACCATCACTTTGACGCATGGCGAAAAATTGCTGGCGGTATACCTCAGGGTGGATAGATTTCACTGCGACGGACTTGATGTAGGCAAGAAGCTGGGCCTCAGATGCAGAGTTCAGAGCATCTGGTCCAACAAAGTTGAACAACATCTCGTTGACTGAACTGCTGCAGGCTGATCGTAAGTCGTTTCTGATCTCTACAAGGGTATCCAGTTTAGCCATCTGCTTATAACGCGTCCAAGCGTCGGTAAAAATAATCCACTTGTTGTCGGAGGAATCTGCTTCGATGGATGGTCTCTCCAATTTGACACGTTGGCGGTTCGATGGATCCTGCGTTTGTTGGCCAGGAATAAGTTTCGCCATTAGTTGCGTCATCTGCTCTTGCATCGCGAGTTGCTGTTGTTGCATCTGTAGCATAAGCGCCTTCGCGTTGGCGGACGGGTCCGATGACGCAGTCGCGGGGGACGATGTTGAAATATTTAGTCTACTTTGGTCTTGTTCGGTCATTCTGTAATATTATGTAGCGGCTACTTGCGGCAGTACGAACTAACCAGATTTTTATCACGGTAAAAAAATGGCGGTGTGACCACAGAACAATAACAACGAGAAGCGATAATGCGGCGATGAATGAAAATGTAGGCGGAACACGAGACGAGGGTGATCGATCAAAATTTTCGATAGATCGTCAAATACTTGTTGATAAATAGCAATAATAACGGTATATTGGCTAATGTCATAAGAAAATATATATATGTACTTGATGTGGAAATGTGTCTTTGCTGTGGAAGCGTAGGTTAAAATCTTGTGGAAATGGAATTGAGCGTCGAAGAGAAAGTGATCGGTACGATCGTTGTGTGGTTCTTCTTACTTCTTTTATTGTTTCTTTTCTTTTCCGATTCAGTATAATCGCAGCGCCATATATAAGGAGTATAGACCTTTTTGAATGTTTACATTTTCCGCGGTAAGCCCTTTCGGCTTTAACAATTTTTTTTAACCCTTCATAAGTAATATACAACACTTATTGGCTCTGTTTTTATACCGATAGGCCGCCGGTGTACATTTTTTATTTTATTTTTTTATTTTTTTTAATAAATCATTCGTTATATCGTCGACATGACATTTGACAGTTCGATGTCATGGATGTAATGTTCTTTCTTCAGCGAACGAGAACCTCTAAGGCATAACAACATTGACCGTAACAGGGAAAAGGAAATTTTTGTTCTAATATAATTGACTGCTTGTGATACAGGTATGTCTCTTTTCTCTGCAATCATTTCCGATAAACGTTTGTAAAACAGCTTACACTCTCGCCCCATTCCACCATTTGTTGAGAAAACCAATGGGGTGAACGACCCGTTATCAACATCAAGCACACGTTCATTGTACTGGCGTTTCTTCTCATCCTCGTTGCGTTTAAAGCATTTATTGAGTTCCAAACCCTGGTATCTCCGAGCGTTTAGGTCAAAAACCCGTATATCCAAAAATACCCTTTGACCAGGAGTCCAGAACCCAATAGCGCTTATATCAAGACGAGCTTCTTGACTTCTATTGGCGCTTCGTAGTTGAATTTGCTCACCATCCAACTGAATCAAAATTGGTTCGCGTCGAACGTCCTTACACACTTCGTTTAGAAAAACAGAAGTGATATCACGAACTTCATTGTGTCTCATCGTGATAAAACCACCTTTCTTGCAGGATAAAGCATGAGTCACGTTAAATTTGCTACCACATGCACAATCTGAAGGGAGTCTAGGTAGTGCCCAATTATAACGGATACGTAACGCATCCCTAAATTGTTCTTTGTTTAAGTCATACATCAGTTCTTTAATAGGTAAACTCGTCAGCCAATTCGATGCTCCCACCTTCTTCTTCTGCTTCGGCTTTAACAATTGCGTGGCAGGCAAAAAGATGCGGGCGCTAGATGAAGTGAGGTCCTTTTTAGTCTGTTTCTTCGCACGACGGTATCATTACGACTTTATATGAATATATGTCAATCAGAAATTATCCATCTACACTCGATAATAGTTTAAAGCCTCAAAAATCACTTCTTACAAACAAATAGCCCTGGTGGCAAAGTTGTTGTTGGGATTCGCAAGTTTAATAACTTTTCACCAAACTTAATTCACGCAAAAAGAATAATTTAGGTTCCGTGAAATTTAGTTACTTCAAAGTATATTATGTTGAAATGTATTTACTACAAGAGTAGTTTATACTAAGAATTACGTCGAGACTTTTTTCTTTCGCCATGTCTAGTTTTTAGGGGTGTTCTATCTTCCAGAGAATGTTTAATTCACAAAAGTTCGAAGAAAATGCCAATCACAGCCTCCCCGGCCAGCCATTATATCAGTGTTCATAATCCGGTGACCACGACATAACCAGTGCAAAAAAAACAGAATCGGGCCATGCGTACATAATCCGACCGTCCTGTTTATAAACAGGCCATTTTCGCAATCCGGGCAGAACAGAGCTAGCTAGAAGCATAAATTGATTCTTTCAATGCTTTGAACAAGACAAATGTACCAGGCCTTTTCAGGAAAATTTTGATACGTGTGTGGCAAAAAGCACGCCTCAAGTATTTTAGGTGTGCTTTTGGGTGTGCTGCACTGGTTAACTTCTTATAAAATTTGTCATTTTGCAGGTGCTATCAATAGCACGCCTAAGCCATTTTGCGTGTGTGTGGAGGTGTGCGCGTGCTATTGCACGCCTCTCCTGAAAAGGCCTGATGTACGCATTAAAAATACTTATTGTTAGATAATTTTGTGTAAAAATATGTTAGGATTGTAACAGTGAATTTTACAAAAAAAGTATATATACATACACCTTTTTGTATAAGAAAACCCTTTTTGACTTAAGCCTAAATGTTCTTAGCAAGGTGACTGAATATAGGCTGAAATTTTCTTAATTTTTTTCTTAGTTTTTCTTTTCTCTATTTTATGTATTTTATTTGAAACATCTTTATTGGAGAAAAAAAACTCCTTTTGTTATTTTTAGGATAAGGCTTTGTTAGGATGTTTATTTGACTGGAAAAAAAGAAATTTTTATTGTGTGAATGTAAATATCTAGGTCTCCAAAAATTGGATCTTAACACGCTGGGGCTGGGGATTTTTTGAGGTTTTTAAGGCTCGTTTTCTTATAAAACTATTTCTTATAAAAAAAATGTGTATATATATACTCTTTACAGGGAGAAAGTTTCACGGGGGAGAAGTTCTGCGAGGAAAAAAAAGCGAAATTATAGGGATTTACATTCGCGAATAAGTGATTAAATCTATTTCGCTTAAAATAACTTAATTTTACTTTTATATTTGCTCCTATACAATTTATATGCACGTCTTTTTTACCTGCACAAGCTTAACATTCCAGTCATTATGAAATGTCTATGAAATACATTATAAAAAAAAATCCAAGGCAAAATATATTTATTTCAAAATTTATCCTGTTAAGGTAATGTAAATATCAAAAATCCACTGTCATATTTTTTTTAGTTTCCATGTGGCGTCAAGAACCTGTTAAAGTGTTTATGGATTACTCCTTGTATTATGGTTTCAATCGTTTGGGATACTTTTTGTTGCAAACACAACTATGGTTCTTATTGGAAGACTTATTTTAATAATTATGTCAATGTACAGTTTTTATTTTTATGTTTGCTAAATGAAATACACAAATTATATTGTAACTTAGATTATTTTATCTTTGTGTGGGGCTGTTCTTCATGAGTTCTAAATGTGACATTTCGCACTTAACAGCAAAAGCGTGGCAGTAATCATTGTTCAAAGCATTCATAAGGCTTTATTTGGTTTAGTTTTTCACAGTTTAATTGTGTAGCCACCTATATCAATCTGCTATATCTTAGCTTTTGCTGCATTTTCCCCCTGTCCTGGCATTTTTGGCTAGCTAGCTACCTACCTATAATGGCCTGCTACACGTGTCTAGGTGGTCTTGACTTTCATACTTAGGTTTGTGCAAATCACAGTGAAATCAAAAGAACTGTTAAATGTAATAATAAGATTATTTTAACCTTTTTTGATTATCTAAGACTTATAGAACTTTTTGCCTGTCGTCCTGTCAGCCATGTTTCTTGATATTCAAGGAGGCTAGCTAGCCAAACACCCTTACCGTGGAAAATGCTTAAAAACTTTTAGTAAAAAAATGTAAGCAAAATAAGGTTTTTTGCAGCGGAAAGACAAATCCCGTAGCTTTTCAAAATATATATACTTTACTGGGTAAAAAACTTTAGTTCTCTCTCAAATTTTGATAGAATATAGGAATTCTGCAAATTTGTCGGATAAAAAAACCCTTTTGTTAACGTTGCCACAACAAAAGCAAACCCGTCGATTTCAGTGTTTATACGGAGCCTTGGCCACACTTATTATAATAAAATACAAAGTAAACAATATTTTAGCACCATGCCTTGTAATTTAGCATGTTAAGTCAGGTATGTCGAGATTATGACGTCATCATCGCCACGGAATTTTTGCGTTTTGAGATTTCAAAAGTTAGCGCATGCGCAGACTGAATTTCCCGTGTACAGGCAGAACTGAATGACCGTGGGTGGAGGCTGGTCAAAAATCTTTGATTTTCGCAGATTTTTAATTAATGCACTCGTGTCTCGTTTATCCGGAATTTTTTACTTCCTAGTCCTTGGTAAGCGAGATTCAATTTAATTATCAGGGTCTGGATTTTATCGTGATCGTTAAAAATGGAACTTTTTAGTGAAGACTGCACTGTGAAGACTAAGTAGTTGTGGAGGTGGCTCTAAAGTACATATTGTTGTTTTAAAGCAAGTATATGTTTTTGAATATTGCCTGAAAACAACGCAAATCATATATTTTGTCGCTTTGTTAAAGGCAGTTTTGCCTATGTATTTGGAAAATTAATTATTTTTCATTTACTTGCTGATCTCTTCCCAGTTAAAAATAAAAAGAATATTGTTTTGGCCATCACCTCTAAGCTTCCTTTGTAAATGATCAGGTAAAATAATTAATGTTAATCTGCTGTTGTATTAAACTTGGAACAGGGGGAGTTTGAAGCAGATGAGAGCTTGTTTGCATTACGAATGTATACACTATGAGGCTACACTATAGAATCATGAAAGCGACGTCGTTATATTGCGAAATGTTTAGTGTAACAAACCAACTTGGTATGTTTGTTGATATTTTACTTTAGTTTAACTATCCAACTGTGTTTTAATAATCTAGAAATAGTGAGCTTTGCGTAGCTGCATTGCTGCTGCTATATTTGTTAGTTTTTTTTTTTTATTATTGCGTTGCTGCGTTGCAGAGTTTTATAGTCTTAATTTTTTTACGGGGTGTATTCTATAGTTTAGCCCAGAAACTGAATTCTCGACAAATGTGATACAAGACTGACATATAACAGTTAGAAGAGGATCCAGTTCTGTCGTCTTTAACCCACCTTTCATTGGCAAGGCATTACCAAGGTGTTCTATTCACCGTATGAACTTTTGTACTAACTTTTTAATAAGTGGCGTTCGATAAGCGATCACACCAGTGTTTTTTACACTGCCCTAGTATAGCTTTATGTTTTTATTTTAAAACCCCTTACTTTCTTAGAAGTAACACTAACAGAATTTTTGCAACATGTAAAATCTGTGAAATTAGCATGGCAAATTCATGCAATCCTTCATCTGTATTTTCGTTTATGTATTTACGCTTACTTTGTATTCTAATAATAATAATAATATTATTCTGAATAAAAAATATTAAATATTATTCTGATGTTTAGTAGTAAAAATAATAAATAACTAGTAGCTATCTGTAGCTATAATAGCTACCTATCTTTTTACACTTGTTGTTTTAGCTAGCTAGCTGACCAACAATGTCTTTGTCAGTTGCTAAGGCCGCCATCAAAAATATGTTATGTTCGCGTCCTCCGACCGACTCACTTTTGGCAATAAAAACCCGAGTCGGTAAGTCGGAAAAAACCCGGAAAAAACTTTTTGATCCAAACGATATATATTTGAAAAAAAAAATTCGTGAGAACTAATTTTCCCAAAATTGACAAAAACTCGCGAAAATTAATTCCCGTAAAAATTAATATCTTTAGGGTACTCATGGCAAGTTTACAGACAGGGCGGCGAAAAAAGGGTCTGTCGAGTGGTGCTATACTGTTTTTTGGCCCTGGGAACGAATTTTGCCCCCATCTGAAAATCCCGGGAAAAAATACGCCCGACCCGACCGACCGACTCATTTTTGCGGGGTCTTCAGGACGCGAACATAACATATTTTTGATGGTGGCCTAATATTAATCCGAGCATAAGCAGCATGTAGCTAACTACAAGTACATCTGGGTTAAGAGTTAACTAGCTAGTTAAACCTAAAAAAAGCCATAAAAATCTGCCAAAATGTGTTCTCCAAATATTTTTCTCTTGTGCAAAACATATATGCACAGTGTCGGCCATCTTTTTTATTTACAGTTAATTTTAAGCGTAGATATTTCACGGACCGAGTGACGTATTATCTTACGCATAATTAGATGAAAAGTCTCGACCAATCACGGCTCGGAATAAAACCAGCCTCCTCCAGGGCCTTTTTCGTCAGACCTAAGGGTATTTAACGTAAGGGTATTTAACCCATTCGCTTTGACATACCTCAATCAGAAACTGCCTAATGCATTCAAATCGAATGAAAACATCAAGAAACGTGCATATGGACAAAGAGTGCTAGAAGTAGAACACGGATCATTTACACCGCTGATTTTCACACCATATGGGGGATCCAGTCGAGAGACAGAACATTTTATCTCCACTCTGTCGCATAAAGTAGCGGAAAAAAGAAATCTAGAACAAAGTACCGTTACAAACTGGCTTCGGACGAAATTATCATTTTGTTTACTGCGTTCAGCAATACTCTGTATTCGAGGATCAAGAAATACAAAACGAAGGTTGATAAAAGTAGATGTTGATTGTCTCGAGATATCAAATGCAACGAGCCAACTTGTCAACTAAGAGATTTTCTAAATTTTTTATGTTTCAATATATTGAAACTCGATTATACTACGCACAATCGCCTGTACTATATCAGTCTGAGAAACGGAGAACTTTGTTTTGCTGTTTAGCTAGCTATTTTCTTGTCACTTGTAAAGTTTATAATTATTTAATATAAGATATTGAGTTATTAACGTCAAAAAAAAAAAAAAAAAAAAAAAAAAATCAATAAGCGCAGCGCCGATGAGAGACAAAAAGCCCTGGGAACGAGGTTGCTCTCCACTTATAAATCCTGGCATTGCTGTTACAACATCCATTAACACCCATATTTAAAATTCACAAAAATAATTCTGTCAAGCAGAAGAATCAACTGCACAACTTCACGGAAAAATTCACTGGCGGTAGTGTTTTCTGACCAAACTAATTAGAGACCATACCCCAAACCGCATGGCGAGGATGAAAAAAAACTAGGAATGAAGTTTGCCCAAATAACCTATTTCGTGATGGCGTAACATGAAAATATACAACCTCGTTATTTTGTCTTCCATAATGGTTTCCGATCTTCCTTTCCTGACACCAGAATTCATAATGTGACAAAGAAACCACATTGTTTATTCAGGCGTACAAGTCTTAATATAAATTTAAGATTGATAAGGCAATCTTAGGTTGTATTATTTTCGTTGTAATTATTTTTGTAAACAATTTGCTAGCTAGGTAAGTTTTTTATCTTTTATTTGTTTTTAATAGCTAGCTATAGCTATAATATTTGTTTTGATGGATCCCAAACGGAGGTAGCATAAAACGATATCTGCCAAAAACCTGATGATTGTCTAACATGAAACTTAAAGTCGTACAAAAGTACCGTGTATTTTATTGAATCCGACACACATGTTCGCCCGTTCTTTTTATACCGCATCATAGTGTGCAACCATTTTGCGTGACATCTATCTACCAACAATGATGAATAACAATCGGTAAACGTTACCAGCATATTGAATATTCAATAAACAGTGTCCTTTTACAGGAATTCAGGACCCATTATAGGCTGTCAGCTTGATTGTTAATAATTTCATTGTTGGGCATTTTAACAACTTATCAATTTTGTATTGAATGTTTGTGTCATTAGCAAGTTGATGCTCCATATGTCTGTTGATATCGTGTTGACAATAATGTCCTTCAAGTCTGATTTGGCATCTATTGCGCCGATGTGGAATGAATCCTCTTCTTTGGTATCTTGATGTTGTAATTGATCTACAATTTAACAGACTTTGACAAGCAAACAAGGACAAAATGATTGATTTGTTGTACTTTTTACATCTTTAGCCATATGCTGGACATGCCCCTTTTTATGTTGTATATGCCACATCATCGACAATTGTGAATGATTTCAACCTTAGGATTGTCTAACTTTCTTTATCACATATCAGACTGTTCTTGTTACAGTTCTTTGATATGGATTTTTGTTTGTTCAGCAGAGTTCCCTAGTTGCAAGGTCTTATCTAGGTTTAGATCAGGTTCTCTCAACATTCTCTCTTTTATTCGATCATCACTCACACCTATACAATTATAACATATCTTTTGAGAGATTTTTAAGTTGTATATACAACAAATTCACCAAACGATTATCCTTGTTTCTGTTTATACCAGACCATTTCTTGAATAAAACTATACCAGAGCTACAAAATGCACCCGCTAAAAAAATTATGAGTGCTATGGTGTGCGAAAAATCGCACTCGTAAGCAAAATTTACCAGTGCGATGTGAATATTTTTTGTTTACCACAACGTTATTTAAGCTGTATAGAAATGATGTTTGAATACTAAGGGATCATCTCCACGATCGTTTCAAAAATAATCGTTTCAATTCGTATAATATTTTATTTGAAACGATCTCTATACGATTTGGATTCGAATTTAAAAAAAAAAGATTCGCAAAAAAATTGTTTCAAATTCGTTTCAAAATAGTTTCAAATCGCTTCGTTGAATTGAAAATCGTTTCGTAATCGTTTCCAAATAGTTTCGCATTCGTTTTCCAATCGTTTCAAAAAAATTAAAATTAATTCGTTTCAACATTTCGGTAAATTCGTTTCAGTTCAAATCGTTTCAAAATTGCTTCTAATATAACACATGTTTATCACACATCGCCGATTTCTAAAGAAATTAACTATCAAATTATGTAAATGTCTGCATTCTTCGTCATAAAAATAACAAATCGAGATCGTAGAAAGTGAAAAGATTGCCATGGGTCGTTTAAAAACAATCAAAACGGGATCGTAGATAGCGAAAAGATTGCGGTAGATCGTTTAAAATTCATAAAAACGGCATCGTAGAAAGCGAAAATATCGCCGTAGATTGTTTAAAAGTTATAAAAACGGCATAGTAGAAAGCGAAAAGATCAGCGTAGATCGTTTAAAAATCATGAAAACGGTATCGTAGAAATTTTTGCGCGTGCGATCGCACTCGTCTCAAGGAATGGCCTGTTATACCTAATAATTCGGTCCGGTTTTCCATGCAGGAGAAAGCATGTAATGGTTATATAATCGTTGCCTGTTTTCAAAATATGTTCCTGAAATGCCGTCTTTTTGTAAATCTCCAATATCTGTAGCTACCCCAGTAACATGTCAATGGTTACCCTTAAAACAAGGTAACATGTAGATATTGCATGTTTGTATCAGGTTTAATGTAATATTTTGATATTGAGTAATATATTCACTACACTTTTTTTCATAAACAGTTGATTTTTTTGCACTTATCCTAAAACATTGTTTAGCTATTTATGTAAAATACTCCAAAGATTGCTTAGTCCTTGTTTATTTCTAAAGTATTTTAAAATGAGTCAAAAATGTTTAACCCTATTATTGTACTTTGTACTAATCTTAATCCTACTAAAATTTTAGTGGGATTAAGATTCTAATTTTTTTTTAGAAAATTTGGTCCCAATGGATCAATGGAAATATGTTTTTAACAGGTGGTAAAAAAAAAAACACTTTGAGATGTTTATTTTCCTCCTAATTAATCAGGTATAAACAGGCCATTTCGTAAGATTTTAGGTAGGCGTGCAATGAATTGCACGCCTCAATAATTCCGTGCGTGCGGTGCGCGTGCGATCATAAAAAAATAAATTTTCAAGAAGGAAAAGTAAGAACAAAATTACTTTACCCCTGTACACCACACACGGGTTTTTTACTTATTTTGTTTTTAGTTATTTTATTTATTTTCCAGAAGAGGATTATAAATATATAAAGCTTGAATTATAAATTACAAAAACGTTACTGAACGGAACATATATAGATATTCGCCGTATTCCTTTAACAAATGACATAAATAACACACATTTAAAATTTAATTTGAACAAAGTTTTTAAAAAAAAACCAATACTAAATGACCTCGCTTCATTTACGTGCTTTATTTTTTTTTCTCAATAACGATTTTCTCTCTCTCTAAAACACGATTCTGGAAATCAATTTTTCTTTTGTGTTGAATGTTATTCTAATCTATTTTTATCTTTGCAATCACATTGAGCATATTGAAATGATTTGCTTCTGGTAATAGAGCAGTATGGCAGGTATCAATTTTAGGTGTTATTGACATGTATATTTCACGACCTAGTTCCCAGGACTGAATTGATAAATGCTGTTAAAAATAGTAAAATATGTTAAAATTAAGTTTGAATGATATTTTTCTTTCTTTTCTTTTTTATATTCGTTACTTTCAAACAACAGGTGGCCACAAAAAATATGAAAAAAATTAAGAGATACAATTAATAAGGCACATAAAACTTTGTCCTCCCCATTACTGTTACTCATTTTATTATACACACTATGATTGGTAAGATGAAAATGGATAATAAAATTATAAAACATGAGAAAAGAATCTTCCGTACATCGTTGTTACGGACGATCTGTAATAATCATTATTTTGTTTCTTTTTATGTCAAGAAAACGTTACGTATAAAAGTTCTAAAAATCAAATTATTATAAGTGGCATCTCTTGCTTTCTTGTTATTAATTTATTTATTTTTCTATTTTTACTTCGTTAGATCTCTTTAAATTAAAAGAATTAGCAAATTTATAAAAGTATGTATTTTTAACTATGCAGTTTTCTTCGTACATGAAAAAGATTTAAGTTAACGATAAGGGCATCTTAAATTATTCTCTGACTTCATATTTCGCTTTTTTTGTAATTACGATAATTTCAGAAAGCTATCACAGACAGAAAACAAAAATTTGCACGTGCGATCAATCGCACGCCTAAACAAATCTGCGCGTGTGTGGGGGCGTGCGCGTGCGATCGCACGCCTCTCACGAAATGGTCTGTATAAATATCACCAAAAACTTGTGTAATGTCATAGGCAATATAAAACGCCATTACGTGTATTCAAATTATTGAATTTAACCACTCAGGAGGAGATCTGATGATGTCATGATTCATTTGATGGCGTCATCACCTGTTACTTGTTTTTTTTATACATGTTAGGATTGACTATCTAGCTGCCAAGTTTCAATGTCTTGGCATTTATACTTTTGAAATTATGGAGGGGGGGGAATCCCCCCTCCTGAACAGCCCTAAAAATCCTAGTATGAATAGGGTTACAGTCAGAACATTAAAATATGTAAAATATTTATTCAAAGTGCCACTGTAACAGCCTTTCTGATTCACGTAGGCACACGGAAAATGCGGAGGTGAATGCTGAGGTGATTTGAAAAAAACTAAGTTCGCGTCAGTAAAATTTTGCTGAGGCGAATTTTTTCTTTGCACATGACATTTTTTTTCGAAGTTTATAGAATCCGTCAATTGCCTTGAATCTATCATAAATATATACTGATTTATATCGGCAAAAGAGAGTATTTCTTAAATGCAAAAATTAAAAAAGATCATAAAGTGGTTGCAGAGCATTTTGCTTATTTACCCTAAATAGAATTAAAGTAGTTTAAATTTCAACAAGCTGGCTTGGAAGAAAAAGGCTCGAATTTAAAAGGCAATTTGTCGATATCAGACACCAAATTAAAGTTCATGTCAACGTTTTTGCCGATTTGAAATTGTGGATTGCAGAGGCGAATCAAAAAATGAAAATTCATGTCAGCATTTTTTTGCCAACGTGAAATGGCTAAATGCCGACGCGAAACAGTATAATGAAGGTTCGCATCTGCAAAGAATTTCCAATGTGAAGAAAATTGAATTAGAAAGGCTGCTGAAAGTCAAAGTCACAAGGGTTTTATCTCTGACAAACTATACTCAGAACTTAAGGTGGCAGTAACCCTTTTTTAGCTGTCCAAACAGCTGAATTATTTACTCAGTGTATATAAATTTTCTTTACTATATCCTAAAAATATGGACCTTAGACATAATATAATGATTTTAACTTATTATCTAAATTAAAAATCAGCAGAAATTTCTAGTTAAAAATGTATAATACAAAAAAATCGCTTCTATGAGCTCCATCTTTTTGCAACCTTTTTGATTGATGATTTTTGTGTGATTTTTCATCAGCTTCTGTTTTTAAATAAACCTTGGGTTAACCATGTTAAAAGGGTATGCAGAGTTTTTTGTTCATTCATATTTTTCTAACAATAGGCTTTTGTTTTTTTCAAAAGATTCTTAGGTAACATCCTCTACTACATAAAACGCTGCTAAAAGAAAAAATTCAAAGAAAAGATATTTCGGCACACCATATGATAGCTGCATGATTTTCCAAATATGTCTCAAAATTTTAAAGAAAAAGGAAAATGTTATCAGAAGTTGAAGCTTATGCAGTGCAGTACTATAAAGATTGACATAAAATTCTATATTATGCACCATTTTTGTTGTTATTAACGTTTCTCTTTATTAATTATGTCATTTCTTTCTGCATAATTTTACAAATGCGTAGCACTGGAAGTATATTTGGCAGAATAATTATATTACATTAATATCATTACATTCCGGGTTGGTTGGTGGGGAAATTGTTGCTTTGAGTAGGCAGATACTGTACATATATGGTACCCTATGTGATTTTTTTGCAAGTGAGACTTTTCCTAATATGATTATAGCTAGTAATGTCTGGTTAGGTTAACTTAGACAATTTTTTTTAGATGAATAAGAATGCATGACTTTCTTTATATGATTATATAGCTATAGATATTACATCTGGTTGGGCTAACTAAGACAAATTTCTTTTGGATGAATAAGACAGCCTTGTGCACCACTATTTGTACAAATGCCATGTTGGGCTTCCTAGCAAACATCATTATTTGGGAACTGCATAAATCTCCAACATCAGCATGATGATCATTTCGCCACTTAATAAACTGTATGTCGACTTGCTATGACTCGTACTGATTAATTACATGGCATGTTACCACTTAGTTAAACAAATTTTTGTTTTTTATCTGTGAAGTTACCACTACCCTTTCATGGGAATAGATGAAAGACACTTGGTTGGTTTATCAAATTATTCACGTGTGAGTTCTTCCATTTTAGTCAATTTCGTGTTGAAAGACTGCATTGAAGAAATAAATTAGTATAGTTAATTGAACTTTGTATCATTGATCTTAAGCTGTATATACCTGACACTAAATCAACAACAATTTTCTTTTAATTATGAATTCTTCCTAACCTGTCCACACTTTCAACAATATTTTTCCCCAGGGTCCACGAGAGTGGTTCTCCACTGTCTTGCTATTTTGGTGTTACTTTCTTCTTAAGTTTATTGGTGTCCTGGAGATTTTCTCCCACCATAGACCCTCCCATAATATTGAAGGAAAACTAAGTTTATACCCATCTCTTAACTGGGAGGAAATTATAGTTGTGTTTTACTTTTACGATAATATGAAAAATATCTTTAATATGCTCAACTCCTATATTGTGGGAATTTCCCCTACTTTATTGTTGCATGATTGATATAGATATATAGATATAACAACACATCCTGCCAGAATGGTTTGATTTAGCATGTTCTTAATTAAGTTGTTTTAAATTTTTGTGCTTTAAAAGATGTTTTATCTGTCTGTGTTTTTTTTATTCACCATCGTAAGTATATAGACTAAAAAAAGCTAATGACAAAGAATTTTAATTCAGCACATATTTAACATTGTGGCATTTAGTGTCACGAGTGTTTGGTAAAACTCATGTGTTCATTGAATGTGTCAGACTAATTTAATATTATGAGTATGCTCACACCCTAGAACAAAACAAGATATGAACACATGTTGTAAACACGTGTTGTTAGCATTACTTGTGCTTAAGTAGATTGTATTGCCATTGTTAGACATTGAGTGTGTTTTATCAGGAAAAAACAGCTACCTTTAATTGTGATTTCCCAGGCTTTACTTGTGCTGGCTATTATATATACACTGACAGTGATGCTTTTTATTCCGTGTCATGTATTTACTTTTGTAATCCACCTCGAGCAAGTAGTTGCATATTAACCACCAGGAACAGAAAATAGGGTAAAAAACAGCACACTATTTAAGTCTACTTCACTTGAGTACTAAAACGGTGTCTTAGTTTTACCTTTTTAAGGTCTAGTTTCAAATTTATATTGAAAAGTTGCTTTTTTTATCCACACACTGTGAAAAAAACAGAACCATTTGAGAGGTCAGTATGCCTAGAACATTAATATTTTAGTTTTGTCTCCATATTCATAAGTGTTTCTACCTAGCCTAAAACGTATCAAGATTTAAACGTTTTAAACAAATTAAATTTTATTTAAAAGAACAGAGACTTGTCGTTTTTTGTCTTTTTTTTGTTAAAAATTTATATTTTTTATGTAAAATAAATATTCTATAAATTTTAAGCTTTTTAATGGGATAAAAATCAAAAATTTGACAAAAATAATGATTTGGGTGTTTCATGTACCCTTTAAGAGGGTAAGGTGTGGCCTTGCTAGTTTTATGCTCATTAGTTTGATTTTAATTCAGACTTTGCTCGGAGAAATTTTGTGTTTATTGGTGGATTTAAATTAGGGATTTGCTCTGACACATTTTGTGTCTAAGCTTTCTTATGAGAGAAACTCAATTTTAGTATCCTCTAAGAAAGATTACTTAACCAGGCTAATACGAACCTTCATGAGAGTTATATGTATATATGTTTTTGCATTTTTTTAAGTGTTTTTTGGATTTTTGCTGCAAAGAAAATGCAAAGATCAAACTAATAAAAAATGAAACAATAATAATGAGTGATGTTTTAATTTTAATTACTTTGTAATTAAATGATTAAAAGAGCAATTTGTAAACATTATGTTTGCAGAAAAAAGAGTTTTCCTAACAATCAATATTGTCTTGTTGACTTTTTAGACCTCATAAAAAAGTAATGGCTGTCACAAATATGGAGAATGAAGGAATACACCAAGATCATGTTGCTAGAAGTATGGACAGTGCAGAGATCTTAGAAGGTTTGAAATAAATATATAACACACGAAAATATATTTTGCGAAAAAAATTATTATCAATATGTTCTTTAAACTTTTTGCATATTTTTTTATAATTCTTGAAGAGTATTAATTCTCGCTTTTGCTTTAAATGTAAGCATTTGTTATACACAAGTAATACACCCTTATTTTTGCTATGTATATATTGTTGATGTCAATTTTTTTGTTCCTGCCCAGGCAAGTTTAATCACAGCAATTAGACACATACTTAATTCAAATTAATTGTTATAAAAGCAATATTAACTTTTACATGTTTTTAAAAATATAATGATGCATTGCTTATTCTATAAGTACAACTTTTAGAAAGTCCTTTCTGAAAGCTTTTCAGCGCATTAAGAAGCATGAAATTCTAGAACGCCTTATTGCATCTACTCGTTTTACTTTTTAGTGACATATAGCTTGTGCGTTAAAAATACATCACTTTTTTAATATTATGTTATTGAATCTCTTGTCTGACTAAGCTGTCTACTTTTAATTGTGTCTAACTGTTGGTGTCTGGTCACCAATTGAATGTCTATACAAAAGTTTAACAAAGTAATTAAACAAATTATTAAACTACAGAAGACACCCCTTTCTATAAATTTCCCTTGCTATTACAAACATGCTTGACAGTTCGTGTTACATGGTGGTGGCTTGCTGTGTAATGAAGAATCGTTTAGTTACAGGCGCTTGGATGCTAGTTTGTAGTGCATTATTTACCTTTCATTTCTTTAGATGCAAAATGTTTGTCAAGTATATATTAATATGAAAAGACATTTTGATAGTAGCTTCCTGTCTATATATTTCTACTGTCTCCAGTATCTAAGTGTTCTTTTTGAGTGTTAACGAAATCAGGATGTCCTTTATATATATTGAGTATTATTTTTGAAAAATATAGAAAGACACCCCTTTGTGAGATTGAGGAGTTCTCTTCAATATCAGCTGATATGAGTTATGACCTGGTTTTTATTTATTAATCAATAATCTTTAGTTGACTATGTCTTTGATTGTCTCCAATATGGAAACCATGGTTAAATAAGCTCAATCTTAGCAGATGCGTTTGATGTCTTTGAAATCGAGTAATCTGGCATAACACATTAAGACTGAAAGCCCTTGCTTTATTTTTACTAGACAAGAGATTACAGTAACATTAAGCACTATCAACATGAAGCTTGGGATGGATTTTGTCATGGAAAAATTAGATTGAGCTAATTAAAATTGAAAAAAGTCTTGTTGTTAAAATTTGATATTGTTTAATGACATAGTTTTAACTGGTGAAACTTGAGGGTTTTTTTATAAATAACTAGCTTGGAGCGAGGGATTTTTTGGGCTTGTATATATTTCAACAAAGTATCAAGGAATGATATTGGTGGTGTTGTTTCAATGTTTATATGTCTTAAGAAATTTTATTAAAAAGAACACCTAAAATGTACGAATAAAATAGTACATTTTAGATGTTCTTAGTTTTATTAAAATTTAACTATAAGGAAGAAAACAATTGATTGTGCAATAAAGATTTTTTTGTCCATAATGTGGTGATATCGAACACAAAAATGCACTTTAAAATAACATATTTTTGATTACAGAAACTTTTGCACAAAGACAGTCAACATCCTGGTGTCAATAAAAAACTACACCCTTTCTTTTACTTTCTTCATTCTTTCACATTTTCAAAATGTGATAAAAACGACACACACTTTTATGCACTTAGCATGCATAAGCTTTAATTTTTAGCATGATACAATATTTTCATGCTGACATGAAATTTAGAGCATCTTTGTTAGCTTCCAACAATGTTAGATTTTCTTTTTTTGTACGCTAGTCCTTCAAAGAGTTCCTTCTATGTTGGGGGTATATTAGTATTTTAAGTACTTGTTTATTTTATCCTGTTTAAGAATTATCTGTTCAAGTTTTTAAGTTTAAACTTATTCAAAGCACAAAAGAAGGAAACAATAAGGGATTGAAAGCTTTTCTATTTTCTGTGATAATAATAAACCTTTATTTATGTTTCGCAAAAAGTGATTATGAGGAAGAAACAGACCTTTCTTTATCTTTTTTTACTTCCTGTGTTATTTCCTTCTTAACATAACATTGATAGCCTGTTATTCTAAAAGACCTTATGTTTCAGAATCAATAATTTTGCCATTAATCAAATTTAGCCTATATTTTTTCAAATGCAATTTTTTTTTAAGAATCCACCGAGTCTGCCTGTGGAGAATTTTAAAAATATAGGATCTCCAAATGACTATAATAGCTTACCATTTCCAAATGACTATAATAGCTTACCATTTCCAAATGACTATAATAGCTTACCATTTCCTAGGAGTCATGGTGTATTTCTGCTGCAACAACAGGCCATTCCTTGAGACGAGTGCGATCGCACGCGCACTCGCCCGCACACTCAAAAAGATTTACGAGTGCTTTTTATCGCACTCGTGATTTTTTTCTTTTTCTAAAATATTATAGAGCGATGAAAAAGGCTATTACGCTGATTACATAACATTCATTTCTTCGTGATTGATTTGTTTAAAAAGTATAGAGAACATTAAAGTCGGCCCCTTTCCTTCATGCTGACACTCTTATGCTCTGCTGGTGCATTACACTGAGACTCGAACGGAAGACCATTTGGAACCATGCCACAAGTCAGTCCAACCTTCATCGTCACAGAGAATACTGCGAGAAGAGTGCGCACCATGCAAGTTAATTATAACCAGAACATGGGAGAGGTTAGGTGTCCTGTACCTTAATACAGCTTTCGGACGAATGTTTTCGTGATGTAATACCAAAGAAAAAACATGTTGAATAAAGTTTAAAAAATCTTTTTAAAAGGGGAAAGAGAAATCAAAAATGTCTAGAAATATATTTAATGCCAAAAACATATAGCGAATCTACCAACACATCATCGCGTTCAACGTTGTTTCAACCTTGCACTTGTGGTTAATACGTTTTACAAAATTCATTTCTATACAGCTTAAATAACATAACGTTGCGGTAAACAAAAAATAGTTAAGTGTGAATCACACTTGCAAATATTCACATCGCACTTGTAAATTTTGCTTACGAGTGCGATTTTTCGCACACCATAGCACTCGTAATTTTTTTAGGGGGTGCTTTTTGTAGCTCTGGCATAGTTTTATTCAAGAAATGGCCTGCAACAAGCGCAAAAATGATTTTGAAAAAGAAAAAAATTTAGGTTTAAAGGTTGGAATTAAAATTTAAAGTCTCAGCATGCAAGTTTTGTAACAGGTTAAAAAGAGGGCTTGTGGCAGATCACAAATTGAATAGAGTATAAACTACTGACTATGGTGAGCACAAATTAAATTTTTGCTTTCTTATCAAGAGAGCTTTGTATGTCATTGAATCAGAAGAGTTTATTTGTTTGATGTTTTAATTTAACCCTATTTGGTCCGGGGGAGGGGATTCCGCTCTGCCAGGTGTTTTTTTGCTATGTCGCATGGATATGATACTTACTGAGTTTAATCTTTATCTGGTAGACACCTGCATGCGGAATGTTCAGATCCCTTAGATATTGGCTATTACTCTATGAAATCCTAATAATCAGGAAACTTGATTATCCTTAGAACTTGAAACTTATAACACAAATTTTTTTGGATTTTCATGCAATTTTTGCCATTTCTAAATGCGAACTATGTAAAATCCAGAAAATATGTTAAATAACTTTGTCTGTCAGAATTTATAGAAGTTTTTTTTTAATTACCTGAAACCCTTTTCGTTTTTCGATGTAACTGCTGTCTTTCTATAAATACCAAGAAAAATGTTTGACCAGTTTGTTAAAATTTGGAACCTGCATATTAATACTAGGTACATTGCAAGGATCTGTACATGTCAAAAAATATTTGTTGGAAACCTACATTTTAAAGTTTGTGGGTCAAACTAAACTCCAACCACAACTTTAAAATGGTAATATAAGTGAAAGTTTATTATAATGTTTGTTGACATATTTGGAACCTTCCTGTTGACACTAAGTACATTGCAAGGATCTGTACATGTCAGAGAATATTCGTTGGAAACCTACATTTTGACTACAAACTTGTTGTTGGTCAAGCTAAACTCTAACCACAAATTGTAAATTGTAAATATAATGAGAAAGTCTATGATAGGTTTGTTGACATACTTGGAACCTTCCTGTTGACACTAAGTGCATTGTAAGGATCTGTACATGTCAAAGAATATTCGTTGGAAACCTACATTTTGACTACAAACTTGTTGTTGGTCAAGCTAAACTCTAACCACAAATTGTAAATTGTAAATATAATGAGAAAGTCTATGATAGGTTTGTTGACATACTTGGAACCTTCCTGTTGACACTAAGTACATTGCAAGGATCTGTACATGTCAGAGAATATTCGTTGGAAACCTACATTTTGACTACAAACTTGTTGTTGGTCAAACTAAACTCTAACCACAAATTGTAAATTGTAAATATAATAAGAAAGTCTATGATAGGTTTGTTGACATACTTGGAACCTTCCTGTTGACACTAAATGCATTGCAAGGATCTGTACATGTCAAAGAATATTCGTTGGAAACCTACATTTTGACTACAAACTTGTTGTTGGTAGCCTTGTGGTAGAGCGTTCGCTTCCAGTGCGGGAGGTCTTGGGTTCAAACCCCGGCCGAGTCATGCCAGAGACTATAAAAGTGTGAATCTGTCCTTTCTGCTTAGCGCTCAGCATGAGAATAGGATTGATATCTTAGGCGGTTGTCTAGTTGAGCGATTGCTGTGCTTGCACGACTTTCGTAGCTCAAATGGGAGCTTTAAATGCGTTAGGACCCCCTTCGCAGGACCCTCTTGGAAAGCAGTACCAATAGGAACTGAAGAGGCTATCCTGGGTAAATAATTTCAAATAAATAAATAAAAAATAAATAAAATAAAACTAAACTCTAACCACAAATTATAAATTGTAAATATAATGAGAAAGTCTATGATAGGTTTGTTGACATACTTGGAACCTTCCTGTTGACACTAAGTACATTGCAAGGATCTGTACATGTCAGAGAATATTCGTTGGAAACCTACATTTTGACTACAAACTTGTTGTTGGTCAAACTAAACTCTAACCACAAATTATAAATTGTAAATATAATGAGAAAGTCTGTGATAGGTTTGTTGACATACTTGGAACCTTCCTGTTGACACTAAGTACATTGCAAGGATCTGTGCATGTCAGAGAATATTCGTTGGAAACCTACATTTTGACTACAAACTTGTTGTTGGTCAAACTAAACTCTAACCACAAATTGTAAATTGTAAATATAATGAGAAAGTCTATGATAGGTTTGTTGACATACTTGGAACCTTCCTGTTGACACTAAGTACATTGCAAGGATCTGTACATGTCAGAGAATATTCGTTGGAAACCTACATTTTGACTACAAACTTGTTGTTGGTCAAACTAAACTCTAACCACAAATTGTAAATTGTAAATATAATGAGAAAGTCTATGATAGGTTTGTTGACATACTTGGAACCTTCCTGTTGACACTAAATGCATTGCAAGGATCTGTGCATGTCAGAGAATATTCGTTGGAAACCTACATTTTGACTACAAACTTGTTGTTGGTCAAACTAAACTCTAACCACAAATTGTAAATTGTAAATATAATGAGAAAGTCTATGATAGGTTTGTTGACATACTTGGAACCTTCCTGTTGACACTAAATGCATTGCAAGGATCTGTGCATGTCAGAGAATATTCGTTGGAAACCTACATTTTGACTACAAACTTGTTGTTGGTCAAACTAAACTCTAACCACAAATTGTAAATTGTAAATATAATAAGAAAGTCTATGATAGGTTTGTTGACATACTTGGAACCTTCCTGTTGACACTAAGTACATTGCAAGGATCTGTACATGTCAGAGAATATTCGTTGGAAACCTACATTTTGACTACAAACTTGTTGTTGGTCAAACTAAACTCTAACCACAAATTGTAAATTGTAAATATAATAAGAAAGTCTATGATAGGTTTGTTGACATACTTGGAACCTTCCTGTTGACACTAAGTACATTGCAAGGATCTGTACATGTCAAAGAATATTTGTTGGAAACCTACATTTTACTACAAACTTGTTGTTGGTCAAACTAAACCGTAACCACAAATTGTAAATTGTAAATATAATAAGAAAGTCTATGATAGGTTTGTTGACATACTTGGAACCTTCCTGTTGACACTAAGTACATTGCAAGGATCTGTACATGTCAAAGAATATTTGTTGGAAACCTACATTTTACTACAAACTTGTTGTTGGTCAAACTAAACCGTAACCACAAATTTCAATTTGTAATATATTAAGAAAGTTTATTTTAATTTTGTTGACATACTTGGAACCTGCATGTTCACACTAAGTACATTGCAAGGATCTGTACATGTCAGAATATTCGTTGGAAACCTACATTTTGACTACAAACTTGTTGATCAAACTAAACTCTAACTACAAGTTATAATTCGTAATATAATGGGAAAGTCTGTTATATGTTTGTTGACATAATTGGAACCTGTGTGTTGACAGTCGGTTCATTGCAATGATCTGTACATGTCAGGAATATTTGTTGAAATCCTACATTTTGACTACAAACTTGTTGTTGGTCAAACTCCAACCGCAAACCTGTAATTGTAATATATGAGAAGGTCTGTTATAAAGTTCATGGCATATTTTTTTTACGCTAGACATACTGCTATAATATGAGCATGACATTGTGCTATTGCATGTGTCAATAAATGTAGCATGTTTTAACCTATTTGGGTTAGTTTTGGGTTGCTAGACAATGAAAAAGTAATTTTTGCTTTAATGTCTTCATCAAGGCAGTTTAGAAGAATATTATTATCTAATAATTTGTTAATTTGTAACAATATAAATGTTCTGAAATTTTAAAGATTGTAACAACTTGTCTAATCCCCAGGATAATTTGCAATCATTTTCTAATTTGAAAGGTTATTTTGCAGAGGTATTAATTTTATGGGTACCTTGATGTTTTGTTACACCTACTGACTGGATTTTTTACTTTTACCTAACTAATCTTTATAACTGTTTCTCATTACAAGTTTATAATAAGCTTATAATGACAGCTATAATTACTTCCAGTGTTATTATTTCCTCCATCCTTCTCTGAATTAATGTTATTGTGATATTTTTTCTTCACTTGATTGTGGTTGTTATTATAACTTTTATTTGCTAGATTAAAACACTGTCGCTTTAAATCTACTCACTTTGATTTAGATAAAGTCTTCATGAGAAAAGTAAGTAATGTTTTTTCGAAATTTTAATGTTTCAGAATTGAAGATAAGGTTAATAATTAAACTACATGGAAAGGTATAGATGAGATAGGCTCTTAAAGTTTAACGTTTAATAGATGAGATAGGCTCTTAAAGTTTAACGTTTACATGGATGAAAGTTATATTTGGTTTTATTGTTATAACACAGCAGCTAATGACTTGCTTAAATTTCAGTTCCATATTTTGTTGTTGTTTTTTTGCTGACCAATGGCACCAGTGTCCTGGATGCATGTGATCATTTTCCTTATTAGGAAAAAAATGTGACACCTGTTTCAGCATCTTAAGCTTATAGTTTATAGTTATACCTACCAAGCATGAACTGCGGGTAGGATTCCTTAAAGATTGTGTAAAATGTCTTAAATGTTTTTGTCCAAAAATCTTGTTTTTATATCATTGAAAAGGGAACAATTTCTACAATATTTAATTTGTAATTAAAAATTAAAAATAGCAACACCAATAAAACTGTGTTTAATTTTAATAAGATTTAAATATATTCTACCTGGGAATGATGTTTCAAGTAAACAAGGAAAAATATTTCGTTATAATGTTACTGAAGGGTGGAAAGTTAAAATCTTCATATAATCAAAACTTTGTTCTTATGTACCTCCACATTTTAGGTGTAAATGTGCAAGGACTTTGGAATATCAAGGCAAGAATGATTTTTTATCTTAAAGTTCTTAATTTTTTTTTAAAAAAATGCAGCATTTTAATTATCAATGGTACACCTAAAAATAAAACTGAGACACTGAATCGAAGGGTATACAATGTATGTAAAATACTAGTACTTTTAAGTGTTGGGTGTTAACAACCTCCAAAGCTTGTTCCATATTTTTTATGCACGCCCTATTTTAGGCACTAGCAATTAAGAGTTATCAAGCTTACAAAAAATGTATCATTTTACTTACACCAAACAGAATATACAATCTTTTACTTTAAATTTCAATTGTTAAAATGTTGAAAAAATGGTAATTTTATTTAACAAATTCTTTGCAGAAATATATCTCTATGATGTCTGGCCATAGTTTAAACCTTTTGCATGTTTTTGATTAATTAGCTAACCCACCATGCTTATGTAGTTGTGAAAGCATTCAAGAACCTTCTAGATACACATAATCTGCAATGCTTCATTAAGGCACTATTACGAAAATTAGAATAGTTTTTTTATATATAGATGTTTCAATGAGGTTTAATGAGTGATTCTTATCACGTTGTACACATGACTTTATAATATGATAGAATGTTTTCATGTGTGCATTGTTTCGTAAACATTTACCCCATTGGCTTTAAATGCGATGTCATCAAAACACACAAAGGCAGACTTTTCTTAACAGTTCATTCATTTTTTTAACATGCTGAAGTATGTTTAAAATGTGTAAATGCAATGTAAGCTTTCATTTCTTATTTAATTCTTTGAAAACTCATTTGTTGACTTTTGTTAGCTGCTTGACGATATGGAAATATTTTTTTTTTATATATATAAAGTATTTCTTCTGTTGCTATGGTTATTTTTGTGAAGGAAATTTTTGCTATAATCTTTATCTAAATCTATTACTGGTAATTATTCTTTATGTAATTTAACTTGTCAACAGCAAGTGAATTTTACTTTCAATGCTAAACAAGGATAAGAAGTTTAGGTTTAAGCTATTTCAGAAATTAATAAGTTGTTATTAGTCAGTTTACAGGAAAGAAAATGTGAAGCAAGTTAACTGGAGTTATAAATTGATTAAACTTAATATGGCTGATGATTATTTTTCAGGGTATACTTATTACTTTTGGCTTGATGTTTTTACGTGGCTCTTGAAATAAGAGCAATTGGTGGTTTGACTTTTCTTGATCGCTGCTAAAAGTAGAGAATAAATGAATAAATCCTGTTTTCATTGGCTTACATTACATACATTGAGAAAAGTGTTTTAACATTTAATTGAAACAAAATAAAAAAATTTAAATCTGTGAAAAATTTAGCACTACATTCCCAATGTGTCTTTAAAAGCCCTTTTATTGTAGTGTCAAAATATTAAAATTGATATTTTTGTATTGTTCGAAACTTTCAGCAAGACAGAAATGCTGTTTAGTAAACAAACAGGCTACTTGATTATTGTTTTATGTTTATCTTTACAAACTTGCGAGTTCGTTGGAAATTTGGTAAAAGAATGTTATGTTGTAACCACATCAGGAAAGATGCAGGAAACTTCCACTTGATGAGTGTATTATCACAATACACAATGTCAACTTTAGTTTAAAAAATATTGACAGAATGTTGTTTTTGTCTAAGTTTTCACTGCTTTGTTTTACTTTTTTCAGGTTGTGTTAGTGTGGTTCTCATAAGGCATTTTTTTTGTATAAAGTATTTCGGGCTTTTTAGTCGTTTACAACCAATAAGTCTGTTTTTATGTTCCCCAGCATATTACACTTTACAATCATGCGATTTTAGATAGTATCACAGGTTACTTTGAAAGAATGGAATGATCTTATCTGCAGTTTTGGCATTTATAAAATTATTTAGACATTTTTATAATCACTGACTTTAATTTGGTTTTACTTTTTTGTTTATGCATCAGCTTTTAAAAAAAGATTTTTTTTTCTTCTTAAAACGTTTTTAGTTTGTCTATCTTTTTCTTTTTTTTTTTTGGTTTTCTTTTTTGTTTGTTTACACTTTACTCTATTTGGGGTTTTTTTATTAATAATTTAATAAAGGAAAACATTCAAATGTAGGCATAATCTTTTTTTGCTCATAAAACTTTAAATTTTATAAATGTTTAGTCTTAAAAAGTTTCAACATTTTTTTCATTTTTTCATTTGTGAAGTTTTAAGGAGGCGTGATGTTTGCCACTAGACATATACCCAAAACACAATGTGTTCATATGTTTCTATCATTTGAATAGATTATGTTTTCATAGTTGCAAATTAATTGTGTTTTTTTATTTAAATTGCTTTGACGTCACTCTGTTGAAGTCTTTACAATGCTGTGATAAAGAGATTTAAAGAAAAAAGTTATAGTTTTTTTGACACTTCATCATGGCGTTTATGTTAATGACAAAAATGTTTGTGTGATAATGTTGGGTTTTTAAATTAAATGTTCTTTTTATTCAGTATAATAATTAAAACTTGCTACACAATGATAGTTGTTATAACATTAACGAAGTTTATAAGAGATGGTTGTTTTGTGAGATGTAAAGGTGCCTAGTAAATGTAAGCGTACTTCATTGATCTTAGCATATATGGATGGATATAACTTTTTTTCAGGAAGCCGTGTCGAATTAAAAACCCATTTTATTCCATTGTTGTAAATGAAGTTTGTTTGAAAAGAATTAACCAGATGAATCTATATTAATTGCTGAAATGATTGATTATGACATTCCTTTGTTAAGTAATATTAAAGGTATACCAATGTGACTTGAAGTGAGAAGTTTTATGCTTTTTGAGTTTTTGTGTTTGTTTACGTTTCAAGAGATAATATTGGCTGGTTTATTTATTTATTTATTCTTAAAACAGTTCTCGTTTTAACAGACCTTGTTAGGGTACATTTGTTAATTTTTGTTGTAAACATTACGGTGATGGTTTGTTGATAGTTAGTCTGTGTGTCTTATTATATTTTTATGTAAAAGGTTTCATTATGAAAGTTTATATCTAGATTCTACTACTGTAAAAAAGAAAAAAATGTGTATGTATTGACAAGTTCTTGTTCTTGTTTTTGTTTTTTTAATTCTTTAAAGAAAGTTACATTGATCAAAACAAAAGGAAAATGCTCATTACTTATTTATGGGTTTTGTAAAGTTGTCTTTATTGGTATTCAGCGTTTAATAAAAAAGAAAGTAATTAATATATATATTTTTGTGGCAAATAAAGAGTGAGCTTAATGCCTGTGTTCGCCTACGAATCTGCTATGGCATGTTTATCTGCCGAAATAGCTGCCAACCGTTTATTTGTTCAAGAAGATCAAAAAAAGTCATGGGTACTGAACGAAGAGTTGTATGAGAAATGTAAGTAGAAGTCTTGATTAGTTCAAAATGTTCTTCCATTTCGAACATAGTGAAATACACAGTACAGATCTGGTAATGCAAACACGCAAGAGACAGCAAGTTGTCAAATTAATTAGCAGAAAATACACCAGATAAGCAAGACAATTTACAAAGTACATTTAATGCATTTGAATTCCATATTCATGTTATTGAATTTGTACTGTATTCCACCTTTCTTTAATCAACAAATAGTAAACCTTTTCATTTGTTGCCACGTGTAAATAGATTCAAGATTGTTCTGAAAGTATGATTATGTCCCTGCAACTTATGGTTTAAATGTAGATCATTTTTGTTAAGTTGCGAAAGAATACAAACTATATTTTGTAAAGTTAAACATCATCTTATATGATTTGATTTTATAATAAGGTAAAGGAATGAAATAAGGAAAGGTTACAAAACAGTCGGTGATCAATTTTTTATATTTCAAGAAAACAAATCTTATGGATATTACCATGTACATCTGATCGGCCATTTGAAAAAGTAAATTAGTGTTTTAGTAGCCATCTTGCATTCCAGTGGCGAATTTGTATCATCTTGAATAGATTTCATACTCCACAGATCTTTTACTGTTGAGATGGAAACTTTCTAAGTATAGTTTTGCTGCATAGTTTAAGGGTAATTATATCTTGCATAAATATACTTTCAAGGTTTCGTCAACTACTAATAATAAAAATTTAAATGTTGATTAAGGATGTTTTATTAATTATTGTCCCTTTCGGCACAATTATTTGCAATTTTAATTTTAATCAGCATGTTTGCATTGCTTTGAGGAAGAGATGTATAGATGATTTTAGGAAATTAATTTTAAGTTCCATAAATTTAATAAACTTAATAAATACGTAAACACATGAGTTTGTTTACATACTCAGTAACATCAAGGGAGGAATTACAGTAGGGCGAAAACCTGATCATTGCTATAAGAATTTTATAGGATTTTTTAAAAGCATTAATACTATAATATAGTATTAATGCTTTTAAAGACTAAACTACAAAAAACATGCTAACCTTTCACTACTGGGTTGTCGATTTCATAATCTTGAAGTACTACTAAATAATCCTCTAAAATAAAACTTTTGTCACCATCATCCCAACAAACAAGGCACTTAACTCCCTCTTTTCTCACAGCTCTTCCCATGATACGAGCGTCCATGTGCTGTTCTCCATATGTTAAAAAAGACCATCTACTTGTCTTTTCTGCCTTTATATTGTCAAACCTCCAGGCTTCAGTCGACACTTTTGTATTAGCTTTTTCTAACTTTTCTCATTACTTTATTTTTATGGCTGTAAAAATAACATCCCAGTAAATCATGACATTATAAACAAACTATGGGTCTACTTATTACGAACAAATCTAACTAACTACCCTTCTGCCGCATAAAACAAGTAACTAAAGTAAATAATGATAATAGTGAGTAAATAAGCCGGAATGAGCCGTGCAAATTCGTATATTTTATATTTACATGACTTAAAAATCGAATGCATTATTCAAAATCGTTTGAATGTTCGAAATTCTAGTCAAAAAATTCGAATTCAAAAACTTGGAGAGATAAGAAAAAGTTAGAGTTATAGAGAGAATTCATTCATTGGACCTACAAATTCCTAGCCTAGTTAACTAAGCTTTCTTTGAGGATATAAAATTGAGTCTCTCTCAAACGAAAGCTTAGACGCAAGCGGCAGCCCTCCGAGCAAACCCCAAATTCAAGTCAACCAATAAACACAAATTAATTTCTCATGGCAAACCCCGAGTAAAAATTGACCAATAAGCATGAGGCCAGCCTGGCCACATCTTACTTTCTTAAATAGCTTAGGAATAAATTACATTTGTTTGGGTGAGTGAAACCATTTTCAAAACATTGAAAAAGATAAGGGTTTCCCGATATTGGCCATTTGATCGAAGACCAATAGAAGTATATAACCAATCAAAATGCACGCTCAGTATTCTGACCGCAGAAAATTCGTTTGCGACCCAGCATAGATTTTCACACCTTCACTCTTCCGATTTCCCGGGGTGATAAGAAAAATCATGCTGGGTCTCCTTGCTAACAAATTCCTTCAACCAACTGAGATGGTTAAGTTAAAGATTTTTTTGCCTGAAAAGGGTTAGTAGAGTCAAGGGAAAGAGAAATTTATACAACCTAACAAGATGTTTGCAGAGTATTTGAGTTATCAAGAGTCAACTGTATGTCATTTTATGTCAATTTTATGGAGATACGCCTTTTTATGATGTAGGCATAACTCCAATTTGGAGATAGAAAGTGCTATTTAGAAAAGACGTAACTCCATTTAAAACTTTCTTGGAGATGGGCTTTTCTAAACAAAAACAAGTTGTTGTTTTTAATTTAAAGATAAAATTTCCTAATAAATGTGGGGTCAATTTTTCACCAAATTTTTGAAAAATTGGAGTTACGCCCCTTTTATTTTGACATGGCGATATATAGATACTTTTGTTGGATTTGTGGAAAACTCTGTTGTATCAACTCTGCTTAGTTTTATATTTTGTGTAATCATCAGGCTGTGACATAATCTTGAATGTATCTCTTAATATTAATATTGCCAGGAGAGCGCTGGTGTACCGAGTATTTCACGTTTTCCTTAAAAATTTTATTTTTTATTTAGTGACACTTGTATAATTTTGATTTTAATGTTTAAAACGTCCTCTGGAACTAGATGATGCTTATTAGACCTGGCAATTTAGTGGAAATGGTCGGTTCATTACTGTTATGTTTCTCCAGTAACAATAAATCCTTTTCCCATGGCAATTTCTTCAACATATTATGTTAAAATTATTACTGTTTTGGCCAACTGAGCTGAGAAAGCTCATTGATCCAAAAGTGTAATAAGGGAAGGAGAGCATTACTACAATGTTAGGCATTTTGTCGTTCACATGAGCTTTGCAGAGCGGTAAGAATAAATCATTTGCCTAGACTTGGCAAATTTCCAGGTTTACTTATAATAGTGTTGCAACTTAGTAAATGAAGTTATATTTGTGATTGGTAACTATATAACTGGTCTGTAAAATAAACTTTTCTACTTATAAATGCCTTTTAGCAATTGCTTAAATATACCAGTGATTACAGATGGCCATAGGTTTTTAAGCTTAAAATGGGTGGAAGAATTAGAGGCAGTTTAGGTTCTACAAAAAGTTGATTTGATTGAGTAATGTCTTGATGTGATCTAAACTTGACTTTTTTTCTTGTATAGTGCGTCGCCAACTACAAGAACTTAAAATGGAAATTTGTAAGCAATGCAAGAAAAATTTCGAGCTAGAAAAAGAAGTTGGATTTTTTGACCAAAGGATAGCACTGTTAATTAACCATAAAATTACAGTGGAGGTAATAGTTCACTTGTTATGTTAGGCTGCAGTTAGTTAATAGTTATTCATCATCAAACACATGGGGAAAATTTGTTTGAGGATGAATAAACTATTAAATAACTGCAGCCTTATGTTTTTATGTGTCTTGACTCGTGTTTTAATCTAACAATACGAAATTTACTTAGGAGTTTCCTGACAATATCACATTTGGTGAACACAGACTGGGTGCATTAAAAGATGATCTACAGAAACGAGTAAGAAAATATTTTTTTATGTAATCAAAACCCCAAATTATACGAGAATGATTTGTTAGTTAAAAAATAATTTAAGTGAAAAAGGAATTTGATTAAGCTAGAAAGCTAGGTGTTTCTTAGCAGTCAGTATGTTAAATTGGTTTAGTTATTTAGAGGTATGCTACAAAAGATTTTATTCTACACGAACAATTTGGGTTTGATAGTAGCACATCATAATGTTACAGGAATATTTTATGATAGCTTTTATGTTTAATTTTTTAATTTTGTAAATATCACCAACTTACAAGCTTGTTTTTTTTAACTTTCTTCATGTAGAAATTCTATTTACATGTGACATGCCTGACAAAATTATATATCTCGAATTTTGAAAAGCTTGCATGGATTCCCTTATAGGAAAAACATGTTGCGCGAGTATAACTGTATGTAACGCAAAAGAAAATGAGAAAAAAGTTGAGCAATTTTGTTCGCATTGAATTTCGAAATTATTATTAAAATGTAAACACTTTTTTGATAAGGTGTGACGTGACATAAAAGCTTCTATGAATTTAAACAAATTTTTTTAAATGTAAAATGTAAAAAATACTGGCCACAAATTTAAAATCGAAAAACTCTGGAATTAACTTTTTGATGTGTTTACCCATAATTGGTAAAAATTTTAAGAAGTGGGTTTAGTGTGTTTATTTGATCGGCATGAAGTGGCCAATATAGTTTTTAGCCAAGTGGCACATAAGAAACAATGCAAGATAACAGGTTATCCATAGGTAAAACCTGAAAATAACCTTTGTTAGGTGATTCAGGGAAAACCAACAAATATAACGTTTTTACCACAGCTTGATGATAAGTTTGTTCAAGTACCTAATTCTCTATGCCTACTCAAGTTAAAATCTAGTAAAATTAAAAAAAAATTGTATAGTACAGAAAAGATGGAAATGTGCGTTTGAGTAAAATTATTGAAATTGAACCACTGAGCTGTGTTATAGGAAGGAATGTTCTAGGTGGGGTGATAGCAGAGTAGTTACAGACTAGTCTAGCTCAGCAGCGTCATTTACATAGTTTGTCCAATACACACTGGATAGTAGTTTTTAACCAAAAGTCGTGATGACAAAAAATTCCTCTCTGTCTGTAATTGATGATATGTGGCAGCTTCACTGATTAAAAATAATAAAGTTGAATGTTTTTTAGTGTTTTGGGAATTTATTCTTCTTGCTACAAACGGAACCAAAATACCTCGCAAAACTCACACGATCAGTTGCTCCAACAGAAATAGATGGTAAATTGTTTTAAACATCACATTTTGATAATCATCACACCTCAGGATTTTCATGCAGACTATTTTTAATTTTCTATCTCTCTGTTGCAGAGCTTCTACAGATTGTTATGTTCAGTTTATACGGAAATCAATATGAAGCCAGAGAAGAACATCTACTACTTAAAATGTTTGAAGTAAGCGTAGAGTTAATAACTATTTTTAAAACATGTGATCAGAATGTTGTCCGAAGGCTTAACTATTTTGGCCACTTTTTCTGTCCAAATGACATTCAAATTTAACGGTCACTTGTTAACAAAATTTGAGTGAAAAGCAAGATGTTTGAACATAAGAAAAAATTATATTATGATGATTTATTAGGTAGCAAATTATCAGCTGTACTTTTTACTTTCAGCTGTCTCTTTGATAACTTGTGACTGATGAAAGATTTTGACCCCTGCTTTATGATGCCTATGATAGTTCTGACTTTTTACTCACCAGCCCAAATTTTGACCATCTTAGTGGACCCCTTGCTAAAATCAATATTGTTTACATGCTCTTTAGCTTGCACTTCAAATGGAGTTTGATGAGACTGATGAGTTTGGCAGTTTGATGCGTGCCAACACTGCAATATCAAGAATGATGTCTACATATACAAGGTAAAAATTATCAAGTCCATTTTTCTCTTCAATCACGCTCTGTGTGCTGCTAACTTGTCGTAACTTGCTTCTTTTTGTTTACTAGACGTGGACCAGGTGCAGAGTATTTAAAAGAGACACTACAAGAAATTGTGGAAGATTTAAATGCAAATATGGACCTTAATTTGGAAGTGAATCCAGTGAAAGTGTACTGTGCCGTACATCATGTTATCGATGACGAGCAAAATAATATAACAATGGAACGTGCTTTAAAAGATCCAAAAGTTGCAGACGTTATAAATTATAGACTTAAAGGACTTGAGGAAATTACATCTAGATTTTTCGATGCTATAGTTTCTTCATTAGATTACGTTCCCTATGGAATTAGATGGCTGTGTAAAGCTATATATCAACTTTGTCGTGTAAGTGAAAAAGCAATTCCAATATTTGTCACACTGCTTTGAAAACCAACTAAAAAGCATTTGAACGTTTGTGATCAGTGTCTAACCAGTTGATGATTGTTTTTGTTTTTTTGTTTTAGGAAAAATTTCCAGAGATACCTGTTGAAAACATAACTGGTTTGATTGGTGGTTTCTTTTTGCTGAGGTTTCTCAATCCCGCTATTGTTTCACCACACAGTAAGTTCTTCTACACTGAAAGGAAACTAAATGCCTTGCCTGCTTGGGTATATCTGTTTATATAATTGACACTTATTTTTATCAATAGACCATATGCTTTTGAATTCCCAACCTAGAGCTGCTATGAGAAGAAATTTTGTGTTGGTAAGAAAAGTTCATTCAACTTGTATTGAAACAAAGGCTTTGGTGAAAACAAACTTGAGTTCTTAGCATTACGAACCATCTGACCTTACTTTATAGATTGCAAAGTTACTTCAAGCTATCAGCAACAAAGGTGCCTCACAAGTACTAAAAGAAGTGTATATGAAACCACTACAACAGTTTGTGGCATCGAGGCAAGATTCTCTACAGGTGAGTCTATTGATGGGATTAGGATATTCCAAGTTCCTCAGAATTGTGTTGTGTCGGAACCGTAATGTACCCAATTGTTATTAAAAAATTATTGTTTCTTTCTTTGTATTTAGCATTTTCTGCATAAATTATGTGATGTGGACGATTTTCACTCTTACCTTGAGGTACAGTTTGTGTTTTTGCAGAGAATTTTTACCTATTTATAGCTAACGTGTTGTTGTAAACGTTTGTGGCTAAAGGAATTATAATCCATTTGATACAAATAACCTGCAAGAAACAACAGACCACGTTCAAATCTTCAAAATAAAAACTCCCTTTCATGAACGGACTGCATTTTTTATAAGGCGCAATATGTTTTGCACGTGTTTATGCTCAAATCGCATTGTTAGATTTTATGCTATTGTTTACATTTAAAGATTGAGCAGTATCTGTCGCTTCCTAAAGATATGACGATCTGCATCACGCTCAAAGAAATGTACAGACTTCATGAACTACTCTGCAAATATCAAGACTTTCTAGTAAGTTCTGGAAGCAACTTTTAGTATAATTTAGTAGCTCAAAGAAATGTATTTTTCTTTATAAGAAACACTGATCTGATTATTTCGGTTTTTAGACAACATTTTCTTTCATATTTATTTCGAATTTACTGGAAAGGACTTCTTTAAATTTATTTTACTTAAAAATCTATCACACTCTTTTTTAAACAAAGAGTCTCAAAATTTAAACATTCGTCCCAAATATTGCCAGAAGATTAAACAATTGCTAAAGAATTTGTCTACACGGTAAGTTTTAAATAATAGCATAAATAAATTCGTACTTTGAAAAAAAGCAGTTCACCTATATGAATGACTAAACAATTTTTAGGTGGTATTTTTCCCTAAGTAGCTAAACAATGCGTGGGGCGAAGTGTAAAAAAGCAATTGTTCATTTACAATCAAAGCGTATAGTGGATTTTTTTTAACGTGGAGTGTCATATAAAACACACTTTTCCACAGAAGTAAAGCCCAGGTTACCCAATGTGTATTAATTTTTCGCGGCATAATTTTTTTGCGGATTCGTCAGTAAAATAAAGCTAGCTAAATTCTTAAACTTGTGTTATTATCTTTCTTGATCGTTATCCGCAAATTTTTTCTTTGTTTTTATTACTTTAATTATCACCTCTTTTAAATAATAAAAGAAGAATGATCTAATTAGCAGAACAGTAAAATTAATTTGTAAAAAAATATCACAAACTTGTCCTTTTAGTGCAGCCCTTGAACCTCATAAATCAAGTCCCAATGCAATTCTTTTTTCTCCATTTTGCTTAGGTTGTTGGATTTCTCATACTGTAAAGTATAAACGACTAGAGTTTCTTATAATCCAATTTCTTATCAGAACCTCTTCTTTGGTCTTTTTCCTGAACTTCCCAGCATCGTGTTTTGCATGTGTTTTGACGTCCCTGTTTGTAGATTGTGGAAGATAATGACAAGTTAACAGTGTTGTTAGAAGAACTGGGCGTTCCTGTCCCTTCGTCCTTCGTCCAAGAGAACGTGAGTGTGGACGTGAACCTATTGAGTCGTTGGGACGTCACCACTAACTTGAAGAATGAAGTGTCGGACTTTGATCGCACGTCAGAGCGAGGCATCAAAGCATTACGTCAACAATGTCGGAAGATTCTCACTCGTCTTCTTAGCACAGTAAGTAGAGAGATACTACCCTTTTTTGTAGTAAGTTTAGAGATACTACCCTTTTGTAGTAAGTAAAGAGATACTACCCTTATGTAGTAAGTAAAGAGATACTACCATTTTTGTAGTAAGTAAAGAGATACTACCCTTTTGTAGTAAGTAAAGAGATACTACCCTTTTGTAGTAAGTAAAGAGATACTACCCTTTTGTATTAAGTAGAGAGATACTACCCTTTTTTGTAGTAAGTAAGAGATACTACCCTTTTTTGTAGTGTAGTAAGTAAAGAGATACTACCATTTTTGTAGTAAGTAAAGAGATACTACCATTTTTGTAGTAAGTAAAGAGATACTACCATTTTTGTAGTAAGTAAAGAGATACTACCCTTTTGTAGTAAGTAAAGAGATACTACCATTTTTGTAGTAAGTAAAGAGATACTACCCTTTTGTAGTAAGTAAAGAGATACTACCATTTTTGTAGTAAGTAAAGAGATACTACCCTTTTTTGTAGTAAGTAAAGAGATACTACCATTTTTGTAGTAAGTAGTAAGTTAAAGAATGTGTGGCCAGGACAAAAACAATAAGTAGATTATCACACAAACAGAAGGACTTTAACGATATTGTGTTTTTTAAATCCAATCAGTTTATAAAATTAAAATAACTTCAAACATTTCGTAATATTATTTCTTTTTTTATTTTTGTCAGACCTTCCTCTTTATATACCTTATTGTATTTGCTTATTGTACTTTGACTACCCATACTTAGCAGTGTGCTTCTCTTTTTACCAGGCCCCCTATCTTATGCAACAGTTAACACTAAATGACGCGATATCACGTGCCAAGAGCGTGCACGATGAAGAAGTACGAAGACTTGCCACGCTAGCTTCTTCACATCTGGAAGCGTTACGTCAGAGCGATAGTAGTTACAAAGAGGAAGAATTTTATGATATTGTGAAAGAGGTACGGAGCGTTATTACGTGGACGAATTTTAAAAACTACTTTTTCCTCATATATGCCAAAAAAATTAACTAAACGAGTTACTTTACAGAAAATACCCTTTTTAGTGCCTACTGTAACCGCTGCCAAATCAATGCCCTATAGTTAACGTATTAAAAAAATCCTACCTCCCCTGCTGCACATGATTTCATGGCATTTGTTACCATTACAGGCTTTCTAGTGAATCAGAGAAACCAGGGAATATCAGGGAATGTCAGGGAAAAAGATTTGGTATCGGAGCAAAATCAAGAAATTGCCTCTTCAGTGAAGAGTCTGAATTTCTACTCTTCTTCAGGGAAAAAATCGTGATATTCATGCAGATTTGGTCTTTGTTATACATATGTATCATATTCTTGTCATTCTGAAATTTTTTCTTTTAATTTTTCTCCAGTGTTTATTAATATATGGAATCTATATGTCGTTCAGGAAAGTAAATAATATGTCTTCAACATAGTTACATCGAAAAATCAGGGAAATTTGAGCAGGAGTTGGAATCAAAATCAGGGAAAGGAATTTGAGCAGGAGTTGGAATCAAAATTAGGGAAAATCAGGGAAATTTGAGCAGGAGTTGGATTCAAAATTAGGGAAAATCAGGGAAATTTGAGCAGGAGTTGGAATCAAAATTAGGGAAAATCAGGGAAATTTGAGCAGGATTTGGAATCAAAATTAGGAAAAATCAGGGAGATGTGAGCAGGATTTGGAACCACAGTTAAGAAAATCGTATGATAAAATCTTCGAGAAAGCCTGTTTTACCTGTCGCTCGAGAACTAAATGGGAACTAAGCGCTAAATTGATTACTTACGGTAAATACTAATTAGTAATTTACAGTAACTCAACATCGTTCATCTGAAATTTATTATAATCTGAAAGTTTTGTATTTATTCGATAACTTTTACTGTTACTGGGGCAAGACATTTAAAAATAGAACAAAAATGTTTGAAAATTTCCTAAGTTGTAATTTTATCTTGACTGCGTGGCAAAGCATTGACGTTAACTTGGCAAGGTTAGCTTGTGTTATGTGGGAAATTGTGTGCTTGTTTTGTCTTTTTTTTATCACCTTGTTTGATATTATTTTGTTTTCAATATGTTTTTCTTTATTTCAGCGTGTCATGCAACAAGAACTGCAATACGACCGAATGTTGAGAGAATTGAAAGGTTTAAGAAACGTAAAAGAGGTGGGTTTGACTATTAATATGATTATTAGTACTCATAACAGGGTGGAATGAACTTAAACTAACCAAAACGATTTTGTGTTTGTTATGTTGTTTACTTAGCTATATAAAAAAGAAATTTTTATTTATCTATCATCAGAAACTGTTGTTTACTACACGCTTTTGTTTTATACCAAATTTCTAATCAGGCTGGTCATTATTCTTATTTCACTATTGTTCTTAACAATAGTGAAATATTGTTTTTAACCTGAAATCCCAGCCTCATATCCTTATAAAGAAAAAGTATAAAAGAAAAAGTGTGTAATTTTGCACTTCCAATGTCGAGGACGAGCAAGGTTTTAATTATGATTTCCAACTTTAATATAGCAGTGCAGAAGTGTGAACTGTGTTTTAAGTTGTTTTGGCATCGTAATCAGGACTACAACAAGATCGTTTGCGACGTCCTTTGAAATGTCGTCATTGGCAACGGCGACGTCATTACCGGACTTTTATGGGTTTTTTATTCTTTTAGACCTTGTCATGGCATGGAGATTTCTTGAGTCAACAGTTGGATGCGTATAAAGGTAGCTTAATTGTGTTAATTTATTTGTGTTGCGAGGACTGGGTAAGAGGCTGCTGTATTACGTCATGTTTCAGCCATATTGATTCTTTTACTAACATATAGTTTATTGTCACGATCATCAATGAGTTGATTGTTCTTCATAAGGAAGCAATCAACAACCACTAGCGATGCTGTCTTCGCCAATATTACTTTCATAAATGACAACTTAAGCGATAAAAGCTCGTTAGTCTTCACGCGTTGAGTGACGCACACCGCTCTTGATTGCTGTTGGTGGTGATTGTACAGGGCTTTGAAATACTAAGCTTGGCCAGACATAAAAAAAAATTATTTGTAAACTGTCGACAACGACGAAGTTCTTTGACTTTCCTTTCCGATTCCTGTGTAACTGGTAGGACGCCAAACTTGTGGGCGTGCAGACGGGCGCCCTTTCATCTTGCCAAGATAAAAAAAGATTAGCTTTCTGTTTATTTCATTATCCGAATTTAATTACGCCAATAATCGGATTATTTTTCGGATTTTTTCATAACATTAGTTTTCTTCTGATCTGAAAAACAGTTTGTGCTCAGACAACGAAACGACACTTTTTATGTGACCTATGTCACTTTATTGTGTGTAGAGTCCATAAGACGTTGACGTGTTTATCAGCTTTCAAACATTTTTCAAGTTCATCAGAGAATAAAGCACGCTAGCGATAAACTTGTGGAATTAATTTATGCAGTTAGATGACTTTTCTGGGGGTTTATTTGCAATCTTTGTTTTCCAGGGGCTATTAGTAATCTTTGTATTTTAAAAAAGAAAGTCTACTTTTTTTAGAATACCTTCAAGCAGTTCGAAACAAAGCTGCTATCAGAGTATGTATTTTGGTTTATGTATAACGTTGATTTATTGATTTGTGTTTGCGTTTCTCTGTAATGCTTAAGCATATCTTTTGGAGTCAAAATATGACATTTTCTGATAACTTATAGGAAGGACGTGCCACACCTGGAAAGGTAAACAAACAAACGTCTGGTCCGTTCAAGTTCACCTATCACCAACTGGAAAAAGATGGAGTTATCTTAGAAAGTAAATCCATTACAGACAAGAGGTATGGTGACTCAAAATCGCAACCATTTTTGTAGAAAGTTGTCCGCTTAAATGATATTAAATTTTTTTACTCGTTTTCTTTTTCCAGGAAACAGAATATCTCATTCACAGTGTTTTCAACCGAACCCGGAATATATCGAATACAATTACATTACAAAAGTAATTGTGTATTTTTACTTTGTTGTTTTTGTCAACCTCTCAAAATGAACTATTTGAAATCAGATTAAAGTGACTGAATTTTTTAATTTCAGTACCCATACCTGGTCATTCAAATTTGATGCAACTCGACCTTCATTTGGAAGATTTGCTGGAATTACAACACTTCAGAGATCCTGTAAGCAAAACAATCCAATTCTTGCTTTCTTTGAAACAATAACCTTGACATATCTGTTAATAACGCTTTCTGCTAAGGATGCACGAAATATACACGACAGGGCTAAGCAACTAGTTTTGTGTCAACTTGAAATTCATTGATTTTTTTAGATTATGAATTTAAACGAATTCGTGGTACTAGACGTTCGTCGCACACTTCTTTTCCTTCATAAACATTTTGCACCGAAGAGATTATGACTAACCGCCGGTACATTGAACAGTCAACTAAAAACTCTGAGAAGATCCTTTCGAAGAGGTGAAGTCCGCAAATAAAAGAGTTGACAAACGATTGACAACTGGAAATCGACATACATACATTACCCAATGGCCGGCGACGCTCGAAAAATGAGGTATCTAAAGGGAAACTGTCGCGTAATGGACACTTCCGTCGCGAATGAAATAACCCACGCTGACGCGCGCATAGGTCACAATATGATCACGGAGAGTATACAGAGGTTACGACAGTCATATCTTGAAATAACTTGCAATGTTAGTCATATCTTGAAAGAACATGCAAATAGTTTTCTGTTGTGTTATTGTCCATAAAGAAGAGAGGTTTTCTTGAACACAAGTTTGACGGGAAACGAGTTTGTAATTTTAAAAAGTTTATTTATGTTCCTATTGTAAATATAATGTAGTTAAAAGCCTAGTCTCAAAGACTTTTAGAAGAGTCTGGGAAAGAGGTCCATTTAGTTCAACGTAGGAAATATTAACTATTTTTCCATTCAAATTTTTTTTTTTTATTTGCTGTGTCAGCGTTTTAGACGAGGAAAACAACTGTCTTCTTAATCCAGTGTGTATATAGCTTACATGTTGGCACAGCAAAAATAGGTCTTGACAAATATTCGCTTAAAAATTTTTGTACAAATTTTTTATATTTTATGTGTTTATATAAATTGTTGTTTATTCTTCGTAGAATTACGTCAAAACAAACTGTGTTTTTGTCTTTTGAAAAATGCGTAAGCTAACAGAGCGAGTTTGTTAGATTCTGCAATTTATAACCCAAATTTTATAAAAGACAACCTATAACCTAAGTATGAAGTTTGTTCTGGGTATTATAGAGAGCTGGGAACAGAATTGCTGTTTAAGAAAGAAAATGTTAATGAGTTTCTAATCTAATTAAATATAATAAGATCTAAATGAACTACTTTCCGCTAAGATTTAAAATTTTAAGATAAGCAGACCATTTATAAAAGAAACAGTTCACGAAGGCAAAAGGGTCAGGAGCCGAAGTTGTGATATTCATGTTTGTTAAACTTTGTTTCACTGTTGATTTTAATTAATTCTAAGTCTTACTACTTGACGCAGCGAGATTCGGTCTAATAATCTCGAATATACTTCGATAGTCCTTCTTCTTCTTCTTCTTTCGATTTGTAAAAACAGTGTTTTATTTATCTTAGGCGAGGCAAATGACTTTAAAGTCATTTGATTCTGTAGACTAATCCCTTTATGTTAAAATGAACAGGGAGACGGGACGTCAGTCCGCCATTTTGTTCCTCGCACAATGTATAAACTTTTTTTATCAACCTCGTTCTAAGAGCATTTTGCTTCTTTGATAAATCGGGCTAAGAGACCCTGGGGACGATGATGCTCGTTCAGGTTACGTCTCGATGGCTTGAATTGTCATGGAGAGGGGGAGGTTGGTTCCATTCACCTACCTAGAGTAAAGTTCTTTTCGAGTCAGGGTAAGATGGGTAATAGAATGTTTCTTGAGTAATTTAATCCCGAGATGAAAATCAAAAACTTTAACAATAACGTTATTTGAGAATAAAGTAAGATCTGTGTGATTCTTTTTAATCTAAAAAATGATCTATGACTTCTAACTGCAAAAGAAAATGCTTTGAACTTATTTACTCACGTCCGCCATAACGCGCTTTATTTTGAATTTTTCATACTTGGTACCAGTCTTATTTCGCGGAGCTGAGCATTTTACGTCATGTGTACCTTAGCACCGAGTGTGCGCATGAAGCTAAAAATTATTATGCACAACGTAAGCTACTTTATGATCAACAACGATGTTTTTTGTGGTACAAATGCTTTAATTGCAAAAAAATGACAACGAACAGTGTCTGTGTTGTACGGAGATTGACGAAATCAAGTACCGAAATTTAAATGGTTATTTTTCATACATAGCTGACAAAAAATACTCCTAAATTTTGGCGGAAAGAAAACTGGTGGAATGTAATTGTGTTTGAAAAAAATATGGCTGATGACAAAAGCTTGTTTTGAGAAAAGGAATTAAAGTTATTTTTCTTCTCAGGCAACAGCATCACAGCTTTTACAATATCAGGCATATATTTCTATTTTCTTACCATTTAAATTTTTTAAATTGACACAGCGAAATTTTGGAGGGTATTATTATAAAATATAAAAATTTTCTTTCCGCCAAAATTTCTTTCCTTCTGGTAAGCATTGTTGAAAATTAAAAAGATTTGTTAAATTTTGCGCGTATATTTTGAAAATGGTTAGAGATTTATTTATGCTTGTCATATGCTCAACCTCTTCCCTTTCTGAACTACACGCTTAATGTAAAACATTCTTAGTGGACGCTCAGAAACGGATGAAATCACGGTCAACTCTCATATAACAAACATTTGTGCACAAATAACTCGATTCTATTTAAGTTGAAGTTCCGTGAACTTGCCACAAAAAATCAAAATAATACAATTCCTGGATTTTTTCCTGACCAATTAACAAAATTTCCACCCCATAGCTTGTTTCAAAAAAAGACCAAAATTTGTTCAAGTAAATAAAACTTCGCTAACCTAATTAATTTCCACTTATGTTTAGCATTTTAACGAATTTTCCAGGTTTTCACTTTGGCACCACACAGTCTGAAAGATTTTAGGCGAGAGGAGAGCACATAATTCGTGACCGACGTTGCGTCATATAAAAAGTAAATATCGGCTCATAAAACTATTTGACATGTACCCCCGTCTTATAATCTCCGAAAACAATATCTTCTTTATCATATTAATAATACGCCCTTTCTTTATCTCACAAATGTCTTGTGTTCAGATGTGTAAATACAAAACAAGGACTTCAAAGCCGCCGTTTGCTTTACTTATACCGCTTGGTTGAGACTTTCTGGTAAACAAAGCGAGTTTTGCTCGAAAAAAATAATCAAAATTTCATCTTTTTATTGATTAAGCTTCGTGAATAATTAAAATTTTTAACCAATAGATTTGTAGGAAGACATCTGTCTCCTCCCATCGCTTCCCATGTCTTTGTGTTAGAGAGTTTTATGAGTAATTTTCTTGTTGTGATTAAAAAGATTTATGAAAGTTGTTCATTGAAAATCTTTTCTTGTCTAAACAGTGCAGCAATTGTTGCGTTTAACAAAACTTTTAAAAGCCTCAATTGATAGAAATTTTGAAGCGGGAAAGTTTATAATTTTTTACAAACTAACACACGTGGATCAAAGATTGTCGAAAAAAAAATTCTTATCCAGCGAATGTTTTTTTTATTTCTTTAGGCGCCATTTTTTTTCCATATGCACGTACAACATTGTTTTTCTTACATTGAAATGAAGATACAAGAAAGATACATACAGTGTCACTTAAAATAATCTGTGCTGAAAGTACATACCAAAAAAATCACGCCTTAAAAGTATACAGAATAATATAAAAATAAAATTAATAAGAAAAATAAAATTCATTCCACTGCGTATATAAAAACAAATTCCTTCTTCGAGAGAGACCTCTGAGCACGACTAATATTGTACATTGAACTTCCCAATATAAAATAAATTCTATAATATCTCATGAACTAAAATTAAAAAAAAAATCTCAACTGATAATAAAATAAAGAATTTTTAGGAAAAAAATGCTTTCACAAATCACGAAAAGAACATTACACACAATCTTAAAACTTGTTCATACTTATTGACTTGGGAGCACTGTGGCTTAGCTTGTTTTGTAAAAGTAAGTTTATTCAGACTTCTAAAATATTACAACTAACATTAAAGATACAAAATATACAGCTAAATTTAAAATCTGATATGTACCTGCATGGTCCATATATATATATATACACAACACAGTAACTATAAAATTAACAATGGCATAGATATACATCCAAGTATCTTATTCCAGCATTATATATAATACATTTTATATTTAGCATAAATATAATATTGACAATGATATGTACAACCCTAAAAGATTTATACCTTAATAATATAAAGAATAATATCACTCAGACACTGCCAGAACAGGTGAATTCTGTTGCACAGAAGTATTCATGCTTCGAGCTGGACTCGGTGAATGATGTTCAGGCATTGTAATAACAACTGCAGGATGGGGGTTTGTTCCTTGCATTTCCACTCTTTTTGCTTGTCCGATTAGAGCCATGGAGGCATATTGCGTTTTTGGATCATAAGCTGTAATATTGCTATTCTGATCAACAGCAACTGCTGTGGGATACATTCCACCAATTGGATAGTAATGACTTGGTAATGCAGTTGCTGTAGTAGTTGTACTAGTTGCTTTTGCCGTTTCAACAGTGTGTGCTTCTGCTGGCTTTTCCGTTGCTGTGGTAGTAACAGCTGCCTCATGCTTGACAGTCACTGTATGTGGGTAAGCTGCTGCAGCTGCTGCTTGAGCACTATAGGCACTCATTGTAGCACCATTTAAGTAAGGAAATGATGAAAATGGGCTATACATATATGTAGTCCCACCAGGAACAACACTATATTGTGCAGCAGTCACAGGTGTAACAGATGTTGCACTAGATGAAGTAGTTGATTGTGGTAAGCTTGCAACTGCTATTGCTGTTCCAGGTGGAATACCATACATGGTAGCACCAGCAGGATAAGCTTCATGTCCATTAACTAAGGCTGACATATAACCGTTAAAAGGAACCGGATAATTTATACCACTGGCAATTGCATAAGGATATTGTGCTGACATAAAGATTTGTTTACCATCTGCACCAATTACAGCAGTAGGCATAGCAATTTTATTTTCTGTTTTCTTGGACAACGACTTTGTCTTGCGTCTTGGTCGATACTTGTAATCTGGATGGGACTTCATGTGCTCTGCCCTTAGTCGTTTTGCCTCATAGACAAAGGGTGCTTTTTCCTCATCAGTTAAAACTTTCCATTCAGCTCCAAGTCTCTTACTTATTTCACTGTTATGCATTTTAGGATTTTCTTGAGCTAATTTTCTTCTCTTTTCACGAGACCATACCATAAAGGAATTCATTGGTCTTTTTACCCGTTCAGGGTCATCCAGTTTCGAAGGATCACTGTCATGTGCATATGATTGCGCCTCTTGAGACATCAGATGAGAAATGTTGGAAGTTTGCATAGTAGGACTAAGAGAAGTTGCAGACATTGTCATTGGGAGAATATGATGAGTTGGATAATTATTATCAGGCTTAATATGGTTAACGTTAATAGTTGCAGTTGCTGTTTGTGAAATAACTTCGGCTGTAGTTGTCATATTTTTATGTAGTATAGCTAAGTATATATATAATATTTATTCATTCAAAACACTGTTTGATTTCATTTAATCTCGATCCACTTTTTGTTTCACAATTTCCAAGAACTTCTTGAGTTTCTTTATTAGCCTTGTACTAAAACCTCTGTTCTGTATCTCTTTCAAACAAAAGCAGAACAACCGTAATAATTTCTGAATAAAAAAGCGAATAATAGCAACCTATTCAGAATACGTCTCTAGAGAACAACACACACGTTGGTTCGAATCAAATATTGTGATGAACATATTGTCTAGTTGTAATCACACATAAAAGTTTGATTGACAACTTATTAACCAATCACAATGACGCTTTCAGCACTTCGGCCTCGGGTCTTTTTAAAACACATAAACAAAACTTAGAAGGAGTAAGTACCAGGGTACATGTTATGCTATTTTGATTCGCTTCACAGTTTGTTGAATATTGAACAAAGCATCAACAATAGCTTATTAACCAAAAAAACAAAAGGCTCATTCAGCGATTGGCGTCATGTGAAAAGACTATAATTATCTATTAAACAATATTTTCCGGGGGTTCAAGTTTTGATATTTGAAAACCTTTTTTATTTGTATATTTATATTTTACCATATATCACACGCACAGTCTTAGAAATTTTAGAATAAGTATTGTCATCAATGACTGTATACCTTTTGGGTAAACAATGGCTAATCCGAATGTTTCCTCTCACTTGCTCAGAGAGTTGTTCTGTAAAATTGATTTGCTGCTCTTGAGCATAATATTTATCTTGTTTTCGCGTTTTAGGTAGTTTTTAAAAATTTTCTTTAGTTTTCCTTTATTACCAAAGCTCATTAAATTAATTAGCTGGGCTGGAGAATTAACAGGCTAACTCTTTGTAATCGGGGAATCAAAGTATAATACATCTTACCTTTTATTATGCATCTGTTTCTTCAGCTAATAGATAGCTAGCTAGATGACTAAAGTAAAGTTCACCAAGGTTTACGGATTTTTGTAAATGCGCGCACATTCTCTTGTAGCTAAAAAGAAGCAAAACTGCAGCTAGCTCTAAAGTAAAATAGCTATTATACAATGTAACTAATAGTTCTGACAACACAAGATGGGAAAGACACTGAAATTATTTTTTAACTTCATTTTTCTCTTTATTTCTGTTTTGTCAATTTTAAGCATTTGTCTCTCCAGTAGCTAGCTAAGCCAGCTAAGTATGATTTTTTAGGAGTGTTAATATAATGTACACAGGGACTAAATTTGTGAAAGCAATTCTTTATTCTCAAAGATTCATTGATGCTTGTAGGTTCGCTCAAGTTTGATCTATACTGGAGCACTTAATACAAGAGCTGTGCATGGCATGATATAGAGTTGAAAATCACAAACAACAGATATATAGCTATATAAGATTTTTTTGTTTGAGTAGCTGTTAAAATATTCAGTGTTCAAATTTTTGTATCATAATTACTTCGCTAATATTTCACTAATTGGTATAGTATAGTCCCAGGAGGTGTCCCCATTGTTGTCGCTGTAGGGATTTGTGATTTTAGGGTGTCAAAATTGGTGGAAAATGCATTTTGTTTTCTTTTTTAGTTCTTATGGTGCGTGCTCACTTTTTTAAGGTAGACGAGTTAAGAATAACCTCTTCTCTGTTTCGACGCACTGTACTTGGGCAGTGCATCTTACAAATTATTTACATTATATACATAAATTTCTAACATTCTTTGAAAAAAAATTGTGCTTAATATATACCTTTTTAATATTTTTGTTTCTGACTCAAAAGTTGTGCAATAGAGATGATATTGCACAATATGGCCTCAGTGTTAGAATTAAATTAAACAATAGGTCTTATCACCCAGTGAAGGGACAATTAGCTAAAGCCAGGCGCGGATTTAGACTATGTCAACCCTGTCACGCAACGTAGTAAAAAATGAGGTGAATATTACGCTGCGGTGCACAAGAAATAATTTCCGAAATAAATCCTGGTGTTTTAACATTACACCCAGAATCCCGGGAACGAAATTCTACTTCTTAGTTTGCTTTGACTTATCTACTATATCACATACCTCACAACGCGAATTCAATCAACCGATGTTGGCCTTAACCTATTTTATGTCAGACTAACCATATACTTATAACACACAAACCCTGTCAAGGTTGTTTCTAGGTATAACCATGGAATGTTTCTCTGTAAGGGTTTGACCGTAAGACTATACTTTATAGCACACAAGCCCTATCAAGGTTGTTTCTAGGTATTACTATAATATGTTCTTCCGTGAAGGTTTGACCGTAGCGCTAGACGTTATAGCGCACAAACCCTGTCAAGGTTGTTTCTAGACATAACTACAGTATGTTCTTTCGTAAAGGTTTGACCGTGGAACTAGACTTTATAGAACACAAACCCTGTCAAGGTTGTTTCTAGGTATTGATAAAGATTATAGGCGTTTGGTATAAATATTGGTCGCACATGTTCGGAAGGATCTTTCTGTTCTCAACTCAACATGGCTTGCAACAGCTTGCGAGAGCGTGTGAAGTTGGCTCTCGAATGAGAAAATCCCATGATACATAAAATATATGCCGAATTGCTAGAGGAAATTAAATGTAATTCTATGTTACTATTTCCTGACGTGCTACAAAAACAAGTTGATTTTTGTTTAATCCAAAGAAATTAACCTGCAGAGTACTATCTTCCTGCCTATGTAAAAACAAACGAGGATCGCTGCACAATAGCTTTAAGGTGGGTTGTTTTTGTTAATCTTTTTTGTTTCTATAATAGCTAAGCTATGTGTTTCTCCTTATTTGTTACTATGGCTAGAATGTTTTGTTTATAATCTTAGCTAATCAAAACGTGCAAAATATTGGACTGAGAAGAGCATTTTTCATTCAATTTTGTGGCTATATATGTGGTTTCAGGTTGCTACATGTTTTGTTTAGCTAATTTCTAGCGTTTATCTTATGACTATAGTCTAGTAAGTAAACTAATCATTTTTCCCTGATATTTTTTATGAGAGCGGGGAAGAGAGATAGGTGGTATCCTTTCTACTTATAACTACTGTCCACAAAATTTATTACATTTCGTTAGCAAAAAGTTTTAAATGTTTTAAGTACTGTAGGAATTAAACTAAAAATTTTCGTTGAGTTTTTTATACCGAACGGGTTAAGCAAATCATTTGTTTTTGTTATAAGCTTTTTAGTGATTTTATTTTTCAAATAAAATTGACTTTAGTTATCAAAAAAAGTTTACTTTGCCTCACATGTCGATTAAAAAAGTTTGTTATGATTTTAAGATATCCTGATTGGTTTAAATTCTCGCAAAATCAAGCTGATTGGTTTAAAAAACAATGCCATAGCGGATCAACCATGACTAATGTAATAAACAATGTGCCTGGTTTTCGATCGCTGATTTCGCATTTCTGTACAGAAAATGCAGTAAACACCTCCGACATTCAAAAATGTGTTATATATTTTTTAGGTACAGCAACAAGCAAGATGCTGAAGAAACTCAACTCTGCCGATCAAAATGTTCAAGAATATTTTTTAGGAGAAAGATGTATTACTAAGACTTAAATAAAAATTAACCTCGATACGGCTTGATATTTTCCCTTGTGTCACGGCCTTGTTGAGGAAAACAACTTGGCGGATTAGTGTACGTGAAACTCGTTTTAGTAACAAAAGCTTCTGAAGCTATTGTGTAGAACACTCCAAGACCCACAGCATTTTGTTTGTTTGTTTTTATATTTAACGCTCTGACATAGTAAAAAAAATGGCTAGATCCGCGCCTGAAAGCTCCTTGTAAATGGGATTTTGATAAAAGAGATAAAATGTGCTTAATGGCATTCTTGATCATTTTTCAGGTTATTGTATACAGCATCTCTATGGGAGCAGGACTAATAAAATTTTAAGATGTTAAAGTTAGTTTTGGTGCTGTTGGTTTTTGTGCTGTTTGCACTAATAGGTATATCTCTTAATGTTTTTTTGTGTGGATCTATACTGTTTATACACGAATGACCACACACAATATATACCTTCTCAAAATCCAAAAACTCTTACTGACAATTACTCTTAACCACTGAGTTGTACAATCCTGATGCTATTAATAACTGCTCAATTTGATCCAAACTCTAAAAAAAATGAAATTGCACCATATGAGACATATTGGTGATCAAGATGGTGAATACAAAGGCTTCGAGTCCTAATCCTACTTAATCAATCATCTTTGTGCTGCAATTGTGAAAGTATATAGATTGAATATTATTTTGCAGCATTGGAAATCCTATTGTTTTTAGATGTCAGTGTTTTCTCGCAGAAAAATCATTGTGGTTTGTTTTCATCCTTTGATGCTGTGTGTACAAAGTTAAACCAGACGGTGTTTTTGTTATCTGCAAGACCATGCTATTCTGATCATGCTGTTTCATTTACAATTCTTCGAACTGGCAGTCAATCTTTCTTTTATCACAATAAAACAGAAAACAATATTGATAATGTAAAAATTCAAATTGGTAATAGCCTTAGATTTTAAATTTGTTATCTATATATGTTTGTTAATAGTTTTTTATTATTATTTTAGTTGCTATTTTTATGATTTTTCAGGCACTAACTGTTATGGTATCATCCTTGATTTGCACCGACATCCCCATGAAGAAGATTACAAAAGTCGTCTTCATGTATCAGTAAGTAAAACCAAGTAATAAAAAAGTACTCGTAGGTTATAATATAAAAAACAAGTCATTCTACAACTCTTATCAATTTCATGCTAAATTTTTTTTGTGATAAAAAAATAAAATCTGTGTTAGCAGCTTTAAAAGTTCTTCTGGTACAGACAAAGAATACTCAGACGTGGAGGATTCTTCTAAGCAGACCTTCTATTTCTAGCAAGTTTTGCACTCATTGAGCACCTTATCAATGCATTTTCTTTTTTTAATATATACATAAAAAAATGCTTGTCAAGCTTCAATAGTGTATTTCTTTGATAACTGACTAATACTTCTAAATCTTTCACTGTTTACATCAAGCAATGTCTTGATAATGAATAGTCAACAACATTGACCAGATGAGGTACATAAGAATCCAGTTTTGTTCCGAAAAGGGTTACTGCATCATTAGCAAAATCAAGGGTAATTCCTATATACTTTATAGCCCCCTAACAAGTAAGTAATTGGATGCCATTTTCTCTGACCTGGCAACAGTTAAATTTTTTTTGTTTCTACCCATCTCCAAAACTAAAAACAGACCAAGATTTTTATGAACTTCATTTCGAGTTCAAATATATATATATGTACTTAATTTATTCCTTCATGTGGTACCAATTAGTTTTTTTCCAACTGTTCCCAAGACTTGTAATACTAAGCTTTTCTTCTGCTCCCCCTTTCTCTCTATATCTCTGTATCTGTCTTTGTATGTTCTATGTTGATATGCCCATACTAATATATCTCACCTTTACCATGTATGTTGAAGGCTCCACCAGTATTAGTTTCATTCCGTTCTGGACTAGAGTGCAGACGTGCTCTTAAAATTGAAGTAAATACATATAAATGCTGAAAAAATACTCTCAAAGTTTGAAATTCGCTGTAGTAAATAAAGTGAAAGTATAATATAAACATAACACTGTTACCTGGATCGCCACAATATGCCTTTCACAAGGTCAACGAAAGAAAATGATGAACCAAGCTCGGCAAGTGACACGTTGGATATACTAAACGAATTAAAGAAACTTAACGACAAAATTGATCAATTTAAGGACAGTATTGTGAATGAGGTAAAAGGCAAAATTGCTAAACTCGAGGAGAAAATAGTATTTCTCCAACAAAAAAACAATTATCTGTCCAAAAAATCCGATACCCAAAGTGTGATAATGAAACAACTTGAAGAAAACTGAATCATTTGGATCAGTATAGGAGACGATAAAAAATGGAAATTGCGGGCATGTCTGATGAAATAAATAATGAACACCTGGAAAAAGAAGTCCTAAAGATTTTTGATGCTATCGGAGTAAAGGTTGGTTGTAACGATATGTCACAGGCTCCCCAGTAACAATAACCACCCCAAAAAAGTCATTGTTCGCTTTGTGAACAGAAAGATTTGCGAGTCAGTGAAGGCAAGGAAATTAAAATTGAAGACGTTGAAGGACTTTCCCAATAGAATTTACTTTAATGACAACCTCTGTACTGATTATAAGAACATTTATCACAAATGCAGAAAACATTTTAACAGAAAAAAAATAGTGTCATTCTGGACTTATAACGGCGAAGTTTTAATAATAAAATAATTTAGTATCAAGGAAGATGACGATGCCAAGAAAATCCTGCATGTGGAAATCCTAAGAGACCTTTTTGACGATGTTGACATAGATAATCTGGAGTAATTTTGTAATTTGTCGGTATGATTGTTGTTTAGTGTGCCCGCCCATTTTTTTTTGCGCTCTCTCTTTCTTCTTTTTCCAACAAGAATTTTGATCAACCCACCTTGGTCCTCTTTAAAAATGGTAACCGTTCATTGTTATTTCAGCAGCGTGCTAGATAAAGCTACAATATGTCCTTTATCAGCATTTTTAACGTTTTTCCTTGTATAATTTCCTTTTGTCATCCGTTTTACGTTATTTTTTTTACGATCAGGAATTTCTTGCGCTGTTTTTGCATAGTCTGATATTAGCCTCCCATCTTTTTGTTTTGTTTTTGTTATTATTTTTGTATTTTTTGTTTCCTGTTTTAACTTAAATGCCTATCTCGTTCCCATGTGGTATATGTAAAAGACCTGTTGCGACTACTCATTATGCTATTAGATGTGATATATGTAATCTGTGGTGTCATATTAAGTGTAACTTTGTCAGTAATAAACAATATGCAGAACTGGAAGATGACGAAAAAAGTTGGAGTTGTATACAGTGCTTCAAGAAGGCTCTACCATTTTCAGATGTTCATGATGAAGTAACTAAACTAACAAGGCAAGGTAAGAATATTGATATTTCTTGTTTTCCTGAGCCTAACTCCCAAAATATCAACCTTTTCCATACTCTACAAAACAAAGCTCTCCGTATCTAAAATCCTACAATTTAATCACCAAGTCAAGCTCCAAAACTGCTTATTTGTTTTTGACCATTAAGAAATAAATTACCTGTAATATTTAAAGATTATTGTATAGCTGTAAATAATATTTATCAGTATAGTACAAAAAATGCAAAATATAAAATCCATATTGTACAAAACATATTCAGTGAAAACACAAATTTCAAAGGACTGGAATTACCTAATTTCCAAAATCAACATCTGCTTGGACAACTGTTATAAAAGAGCGCTAAAGAAATTGATCCAAGAATTTCTCTGCCTTAAATAGATTACACTAACACTTCAATTAATTTTCCATAGATACCACAAACTATCACGTCGAACAATGCTGCTCAGGTTTGTATTTGTGCGCAAATGTGTTGTTTCAGTCTTGTCCTGTTTGATGTCAGTGTGTACAGGTAAGCTGTTACCTGTGTGTGCGTATTTGTAGTCTTGTATTATTTTCAATCCCATCTCCCAGGCTAATCTCAGCTCTGCGAAGCAGACAAACTTCCTTTCTTCATTTTTTTTTTTTTTTTGTTAATTTCCCCCAACCCCCATCAATCAAGTGATTAGCTTTTTCTAGCTGTTGTTATTTCTACAGTCTTCCCTCATGAATAATTAGAAATTATATATACTGAATTATATCATTGTAACTGGTTTTATGAAAAATAAATTATCTATCTTATCTATCTATCTATCTTGATTTACGTAGTAACTATAAAAACAATAGGATTGGACAACTGAGCTTAACGTAGATCATTTTAAACCCAACAAGTTTAAAATGATTGAGAAATAAATTCTTCATAACAGCAACGTAAAATTTGTAAAAGTCAACTTGTAGAATGTGGAATTTGTGGAATTTGATAATACTAGTCGTTAACCCGTGGATAACCCATGGATAAATCCACGGGTTCGCCCGTCCTTTATTAGCCGCATTTTGTGTGTCTCGCTACTGCGGTTACCATTTTGCGTGACAGACAGACGCATACGGGTATTATAATATAGACAACGTATATCCAATTCATATTTGTATTGGAATGCTTGAGAATTATAGAACATTAAACGATTTAATCGAAGATGTTCGACGTTTTGTCATACAATCAGCAATTTATCCATCTGACTGAAATCTTTAAACAAGCTCTATCTACCCTCAGCCTGATATCTTTGGTGGAATGTTTATCAGTAAAGCAGGTTATTTAAGGTCTTTCTGAAAGGAGGAACATTTCCTGCATGGTTGATGCCAACAAATATGCCATGTCGGCTCCATTTTCTAATACCATTGTTTCTGAAGCTTATTGACTTCTAGTCACTCTGGATAGTTTCTTAGATTGCCTTTCTTAGGCATAGTTTCTTAGATTGCATAAGAATAACTTTCTTACAATCACTTATTAAGATGATGGACATTCCCTGAGAGGAGCCACATTTCAAACTTTCAAAAATATTAGCATTTTCTATGTCAGAAATAGCAGGAATGTTTAGCTCTCTCTTTCAACTTCTTAACAGCTTTATTTGTTAGCCCAGATATTTACCAGCATTACCACAGTACAAGTCTTAAACGATATATCATGGCGTGTGTGACCATTAACCCAAGATAGCTGACCAGTTATTGACTTCAAATTTGGCTTTTAAACAACAGTGATATTTTCAATAGACTGTTTCTCACTGTGAGCTGTTACAGTATCCAAACTCTGAATATATTGATTTTTGTTTATGGTAATGCTACTTCTGTTCTTGTTCAGACCAAAATATTTAAATCAAGAACTTGCTTCAGCACTGATTTTAATTTTTTTCTTCAACTTCTCGATTATTTGGTCATGAAACTGTTTTGTTCCACAATAAGTATAATCATCAACATGTCATACTAATAATCCTATAACGTGTGTTCATACCACATGAACAATGATGGATCAACACTTATTTTGGCATTCAAATTCAATAAAGTGCTTTTTTTTTCTAGTATACCAAGCTCATCATTCATGTCATACAATACATCAGTTTTTATGCCACTTTTCCAGAAACAATATGAGCAGGAGGTCTAACAAAGACATGTCATTACATCGCCTTTCAAAAGTGCTGATGATATGTCTAATGAATTGATTGTCCATCCTTTCCTTGCTGCAACTAAAAGAATTAAACAAAGGTTTTTTTTATTACATGCAGGAAAATCTAGATTTGTGAACTCCTTCTTAAGCCTCTAGCAACTAATATGGCCTTTGTAATTTTCTTTCCATCCTTATATTTTTCAGTAATAACCGGACAGGTTGACCCAATATAACTAAGATCCTCAAAAACTTCATTGGATTTAAGGTTATTCATTTCTTTGCTTTTCACATCCACAACATCTTGCATAGCCTCATCTCTACTACATAAGTAAACCTCTTCCTCTGGTGATTTAATTTTTGACCAATCTTCCACTTTTGATGACCAATCAATACTACATTGTACTGATTCTTGTTCTTTCAATACATTCACCCAGTCTGTATGTTTGCCAGATTGCTTAGGTTGTCTTGATAAAACTCAAGCTCTAATTTCCTCTTTCAGCTAAAAATTAATCTTAATATTTACTTTGGTTAGACTTTGATTAGTTATTTCTTGATTTTCGTTATCAAACAACTTCCTCTATATCACTATTGTCTGAGTTGTACACATGTCTTTCTGGTGCTATACTTCTTATTCAACATTGTTCTTAACAGTGCCTTCGCTGATTGTGTTGTCTGCAAGATGTTTCTTTCGTGTTGTATTTATCTCAACAGATGGTTAGCTTCCATACCATACTCGAAACTCTTTTTGAATTGTAAGCATCTACAACTTGTTTTGTCTCCTGATCCATCTTAGCTACTTTGTCTTCATTTAGCTGTTGCTTGTTGTCTTTTGCATGCATCAATTAGCTAGGTTGCACTTTATATTGACCACCGAAATTTCTAACAAGAACATCTTCACCATCTTTGCCCAATGGTATGTCTGGTCCCTTTCAGCTTTTGAATTCTATAAAATGCTTGATTCCAATATGTTATAACTTGGTGTGATAATGCTCATTTGATCCTACCACTGCAGTGTTCTCTTGGTGTCTGAAACATAGTATCATAACAGTTGGGCAAGAGTTTTTGTGGTGATTTAAATGAAAGTAACATGTTGACTGTATTATACTCCTTGCATTGGGGCTGTAAGAATATTTACTCTGACTGGTCAGTTGTGACTTGCTTACTCCCTGCTACCAATGCAGAGTGTTAGCTAGAAATTTACAATTTCATGGAGAGTTATTAGCAGATATTGTGTTAGGTAGGTCTCTCAAACACATCAGCTAGGGAAAAAATTAATAAGTCGTTAGAGAAAAGTTTTTTGGAGAAAGTTAGCTAGTGATTACAATTTGGAATTGTTCGTCAGACAAAATAAAGGCCAGCTAAACAACCTGCAATGTTATGGACAGTGCTCATAAGTTAAATGTTAAAAGTAATTTAAGAAATTGAACAATAGTTCAAAACTGATTGCTCTTGAAATTAAAAACCTAAAAAATTTCAGAAAACACTGAATAAAAGTATTTTTTTTAAATAAAATCTATTTCTCTACAATAAGAAAGGTTATTGAAACTATCCATTTTTTTAAAGTTCACAAATTTAAAAATGTACAAAAATGATTTTAATGACCTTTAAAAGATGTTCTTCAAATTTCCATTGAATATTGTGCTACTTTGTAGTACGCAATTCTTGCAGTTCACCTAACAAATAGATCATGTTTTATACATAGGTATGATGATAACCTGCAGTTTTAATTTTTGCATAAGATGGTCATAAGGTTTAGCACTGTTGTATATGTGAACAGATCTTTATTCTTAATTATGGCATAAAGCCGTACATCTAAACCTAAAAGATATAATGAACATAATGACAGTATACTTTAAAGACTTAAAAAACCAAAAAAACACAAAGCAACTTCAGGCCATTTCTTGAATAAAACAATGCCAGAGCTACAAAAAGCACCCGCTAAAAAAATCACGAGTGCTATATGAATTTTATTTTAAACTGTAAGCTTAAAAATGAAACGAAGTGGAAGCGAATGGGAAACGATTCCGAAACTATTTTGAAACAAATGCAGAAAAAACTTTTGAAACGAATTTTGAAACGAATTCTGAAGCGAATTGTTCTCCCAAAAACAATTAAAAAACAATAAAAAACGTGATAAATTAATTGCTTGAAACTATTTTTAGACATCCCTTTCTCACTTCGACAGCCGTCACAAAAATATGCAAAGACTTTCATTGAATGGGGTGATAAAACTATGTATTTGCGAAAAATCAACTATGACTATATTTGATCCCGTTTTGATAGTTTTTAAAAAAGCTACGACGACTTTCATAGTTCTCAAGCGAGTTACGTCAACGTCTACGATCCCTTTTTGATGGGTTTTAAAACGATCTACGGCAATGTTTCTGCTTCTTACAATAGCGTTTCGATACTTTTTAAACGATCTACGGCAATGTTTTAGCATCTTACGATCGTGTTTTGATAATTTTTAAACGATCTACAGAGTTGTTTTCACTTCTTACGATCGTGTTTTGATAATAACAAAATCACGAGTGCTATGGTGTGCGAAAAATCGCTCTCGTAAGCAAAATTTACAAGTGCGATGTGAATATCTGCAAGTGTGATTCACACTTAACTATTTTTTGTTTACCACAACGTTATATGTTATTTAAGCTGTATAGAAATGAATTTTGTGAAACGTATTAACCACGAGTGCAAAGTTGAAACAACGTTGATGTGTTGGCAGATTTGCTATATGTTTTTGGCATTAAATATATTTCTAGACATTTTTTATTTCTCTTTCCCCTTTTAAAAAGATTTTTTAAACTTTATTCAACATGTTTTTTCTTTGGTATTAAGAAAGCTGTATTAAATGTTCTGGTTAATTTAACTTGCATGGGTGCGCTCTCTTCTCGCAGTATTCTCTGTGACGATGAAGGTCGGACTGACTTGTGGCATGGTTCCAAATGGTCTTCCGTCTTTCAATCGAGTCTCAGTGTAATGCACCAGCCGAGCATAAGAGTGTCAGCATGAAGGAAAGGGGCCGACTTTAATGTTCTCGATACTTTTTAAACAAAATTAATCACGAAGAAATGAATGTTACATAATCAGTGTAATAGCCTATTTCATCACTCTACAATATTTTAGAAAAATAAAAAATTCACGAGTGCAATAAAAAGCACTCGTAAACTTTTTTACGAGTGTGTGGGCGAGTGCGCGTGCGATCGCACTCGTCTCAAGGAATGGCCTGCAACTTACTAAATTTTGATCTTGTTATTGTAGGTTTATTGGGTTAAGTTGTTTCCAAACGGAACCAGAGCTGATCAGAAGGTAAACAACATCACTGATGTCTATTTCACCATGGAAACACAGACGTGTGCTGCTAACAAACATGGCGATAATGACACGTCAACTCACATGGGTTAGTTTAGTTCAACCTATGAAAAGTAAAAGAATATGTTTCAACTTTTCACATCTGTAACAACAGGTGTTTTTTTTTAAATTGATTTTAAACCAAATGTCTCGTTTCATATTCGTTGTTAGAAATCAAAAAAAAAATTACCAATGTTTAATAAATTGTGAACTTGATAGTGTAAGCACAACTTCTTGATTTATGCCAGCAACAAAATAGAAGCTTCATTAGTTTAAACCAACCCAGCAACTTAGCCCTTCTTACATAGCCAAAGCTGTGTCTGATGCACTGCCTACTGTGTTGCTTCTAGGAGCAATTGAGGATTTTACTCATCCTAGACATCTCTACAATACAATATGCAAATGCTGTATGTTACCTTTGTATTTGCATTTGTGTTGAATAGAACATTAGCACAGTGTTTTATACAAGAAAATCCTCATTAACTTGTCTAAAGTAGCTGTGGTAACTTTTCTATCAAAGTAGTGCTGCCAAATCAGTAACATGCATGACATATTAATTTCTGCTTTGTATTTTGTTGCAGTTACAAAGTGTAAAGTTAAATTGTGAGGATTCATAACAATCATTTTCTTAACAGACATTAAATATTAAAAACCAAACTATAAAAGTTATCAGTTTAAAGAATCATCTCCGTCTTTCTATTCTTTTTTACAACAACAATTTATTTCATTGCATTGAAATATGACTGTAATCTCAATAACCTCTGTCGTGATCCACAGTGTGGATCTCCTTGAAATTATTAATTTACCCAGGATAGCCTCTTCATTTCCTATTAGTGTTGCCATCAACGAGGGTCCTGCGAAGGGGGTCCTAGTGCATTTAAAACTCCCATTTAAGCCATGAAAGCCATGCCATCACAGCAATCGCTCAGCTAGACAACTGCCTAGGATATTAATTCTATTCTCATGCTGAACGCTAAACAGAAAGGATAGGTTAACACTTATTAGTCTCCAGCATGACTTGGCCGGGGTTTGAACACAAGACCTTTGGCACTTCTCGTTAAAATCATTTTCTTTTCTTTTTTTTAACTCCTGGAATCCTCCTTAAATTCACTTTTTAAAAATCAGTAGCCACTCTGTTTTAAGAATATTGAAGCTCCAAAAGCTGCCATGTTTCCAATACATTGTGTTTTGTAATAAAAATTGAAAAGTGATCACCTGTAAAACGTTTTGCGTTGTATTTGTTTATGTCATTGTGAAAGATTATTTCAGAATTCACAACATCCTAAGTGTCAGATAAAAAAGCATCATGGCTGTCTGCATTCAGGAAAAGCTGGGGACATACAGCACATTCTCCCCATAGCACGAACAACCAAGGGACTAAGAAATCATTTAAAAATTATCTAATGTTCATGTTATAGAGACATTTAATAACCCAGTTTTTGCAAAAATTTAAAAAACCTTCTTTCAAAAAGTGTAATGTTGGCAAGGTTAGGTAAAGGACAAATAAACGATTTTTAAAAAACATTCTTGTAGGTAAAGTAGTGATTTTCCCAGTTATATAATCTCTATATTTGTTCTCTCGAGTTTGTGTTATCAGTGTTATTTTAACCTAGCAGACAAGTGAAACATCGAGTTATCAAGGGTTTGTTTTAAAAAGAAAGTATTGCTGAAGGTTGAGCGGGTATTCAAAAAGAGGTCTAGTTACTGGAACTTTGCATTATCAGGGGTTTGAGTCATCGAGTTTGTACTGTATTTTTAAGGACTTGAGAAGTTACAGATATTTTTAGACAAGCCCAACTGGAGCGACACTTAGTTTCGTCAAAATAACATTAATTCGTTTAAAGAAGAGTCATCAAAGAGTTTTTGAGGAATGGCTATATTTCTTTTAGGAGTGCGGTCACCATCTGTTGATTTTAAACGTCAATCATATTGTGATCAGTCCCTAAGACTTGGTGATTTTTCAACTTTGTGCTATAAAAAAGATGAAGTCATCTATGTAACAGCATTAGATGTGTGTACATCGCCATATACAACCGTTGTTCTTGTGTCCGAACCACATCGAGATTTAGAAATTGTTGAAAAGTTGACTGCGTCAAGGAAAGAAGCTATTCATGTAAAAGGTGAGCTAGTTTTGTGTATTTCAAAGTCAAGCATTTGCAGTATTCACTTTTGACACTTAAATTCTTCTGAATAAAATATAAAGCTTTGCACTGAACTTGCTTACAACATTTTGCCGCCACCAGGCATGTAGATTCCTAGTTATACTTTGCACTCACACCATTTTCAGATGTTTCTTTTAGTCACATACATAATGCCATGTGTGCTTAATAGTTTGGCCATCATATTTATATTGCTGCCCCATAAAGCAGGGTTTCTTCCATACCTTAAGAACATTGTAGTCAGACTGGCTGGCCTTGAAAACCTTATCAATCATTTCCTATAGAAAGACCTTGAAAACTTTGATATCAAAAACATTTTTGTGGCACCTTATTTTGATCTTTTTTAAACCTTGATTGTGTAAAATTTGTAGATCAAAAAAACTTGTCTATAAAAAAGAGGGGGGAAAGCTTTCATTCAAGTCTTCTTCTGCTCATTTTTTACTTGTCTAGGAGACAATAATGTTAAAAAATAGTTGCTGTGTCCTGTAAGTTTCAGGTATTAAACATAACTCTTGAATTCCACTTTCAGATATGCTCACTCCCAAACAAAATAAGTATAAAAACCACAGTGGATTCCTTCCGTTCAACAAACGTTTTTAAAAAAAATTATTATTGCTTGGTTGGGTGTGTGACAAAACTGTTCCCCAAGCAGAAGATATTTCTTATTCAGATGACAGTCACAAGGTTCTGAAATATGCTGAACTAATATTTGAGTTTGAGGAAAGTGGTTTAAAAAGTAGACTAAGAACATGTCGAATTTTCAAACATATGAGAGCTTAACACAGTATTTATATTTGTCCATGAGGATTAAAATTGTGAGTTATTTTAAAGGATGTTAGAATCTGTAACTTGTTGGTAAAAAGCTCTGTTATATAAACTCGACAAGTCGCCTCTCTTAATGAATTTTTCATCTGATACGAAATAGATCATTTTTCTCTTACTAGCTGCAAAAACGCTTGGTGGAGAATGTGGTGTTCAACTAGAAATGCATAGTCACGGTTCAGCTCAGGAAAAACAGCATATCACCTTAAATCGCGTGTGTACAAATTTACCTGGAATTAATAATGGCTTAATCGATGATGCTTATTTCACTACGTATGGTATGATTTGCCAACCAGGTGAGAATATTTTTCTACGCATAAATGTGAATATTTGATTGTAGGTGTAACACAAGTAGACTAATCGAATGTGATTTACCTCTTTTAATCCTGCTCAAAACTCCTCAATTTTGAAAAGTTCCCTTAAAACTCCTCTAAAAGTACATTTTTTGACAACTTTCTCCACAAATCAATTTTCTTTTACAAAACCTAATGTGGTTTGTCATATGTTTTGATTTTCAAAATGCATAAAAATGCTACATATGTACAGAAATCATTTGTTCTTCACTCGTACCTTTAACATAAAATCTCATCAAGCATTCTCGATTTCTTTAGAAAAATATGAAATGTCCTCAAATCTACTCAACTCTTTCTATGAAAATACCGTCATCTTCTTAAAAAAACTAAAAAGAGTAGCAACCCTGAATATTCCTGCCTCTCTAATAATCTGGCATGCACTTTGTACCGTACCTACATTCTCCAATATTCCCATAGTTGTGTGAGTATCTTACAACAATTTCGAATGCATACATGTTAGAATTTTAAATAGAAATTGTAAAGGTAGAGTTCTTCATTTCACGAAACAAATTTGTGCTAAATCTATTTTTGTCCGGGAAAATACTGGAAAAAGATATTTGTGTTGGAAAATTCTGACATTCTTTGAATTTTAACACAAATTTGAAGCAATGGAAATATAAGAAAATTTAATCTAGTCAGAAACCAGAGATTTCATAGGAAGTTTATGCGTATGTCTCCTGTCGATGTGTGTTGTTTGTTATTTTTACCCACTGCAAGCTTAACAATATGAAATATCTAGAAAAGCAGAGATATCATCATGGGAGTTAAATTTGTGTACATCATTCCAATATTTTTAGCATTTGGAAATCTTACCATATAGTAATGGGATGTCATCCGCTTAAATTAAATTTTAATAAATGTAAAAACCATAAGATTTTTGGGTGAAATAAAAAGCGTATTCTTCAAGTTTTCTTCGCATCGGGTTCCATTGTATTGGTGAGAAAGGAAATGACTATTCCATAAATTTAACTGTTCTTGCAACTTTGCCCCCGACTAGTAGAATGGTGATCATCTATCAAATATATATCTAGACATCTGCTCTAACAAACATATCAAAATAGGTTTTGAATATTGTGTTGCATGCATTTTGCTGCATACGCGGTGCGACGACAGTCTGTTTTAGCAACAAAATCGCATTGCGTGCGGATGAAGAAATCCTGCTTGTTACGCTTACTGGTTGCTTTAAAATGCACTAGGACAATTGGCAGGACCCTCATTAAACGGAACTGGAAAGGTTGCCAAAAATAGTAATAATTCTTTCTTGTTTACAGCCACTTGTAGTCGACTGACGCCTAGTTCGTATGAGTGCAACCGAACTCTCATATCACCAAATGAGGGTCGTGAAGCAAACGCGAAAGTGAGACTGAACTTTAACATCTGCACATCGATTACTTTAATCGCGGACGTAACAGTACAAATAGAAGGCTTCAAGAACGTTTATAATGGTCATCTTGTTGGAGAACATCACTTTACTATTCACGATAACGATTTTCGTCACAACTTCACGCTTGGAGGACCAAAGGTAGACCCAAACAAAGGTTATTTACCACTCGACGGTGGAGAGATCAGTTTGTTTGTAAAAGAAGATGAGAAAAAAAACGTGTTTCATGTCATGGTGAGTACGTTTCAAGTAAAGCAGAAGAACAAAACTTGTTTTGCAAGGCTAGTTGTGTCAATACAGCTAATTTCGAAGTTTATCCCCACTAGTACTTTAAAGGAAGAAAGTGTTTGCGGATTTTGTGGTTATTGAAAAATTCGCCGACCCGCAAAAAGTAAGGTCTATCGTAAACTGCAAAGTTTTTTCTTTCACAACGTTCTAGTTTCGCCAAAACGCGAAAATTATTCCCGCAAAATGTTCCAATTAGAAATTGTCTAAAAACAAAATATAGTTAACCAGAGTACAAATAAACAATTGCCTTTCTTTATATTTTGAACTTGTCATTATTGGATCCTGGACAGAATTATTGAGACAACGGTTACTTGGTTATTTCAAATTCGTAAATTATACTATTTGTTGCTGATGTCGAATGACGAAAATCTGGTGTTGTGTCAAAAATTCTGTCTAGAAACATTCATTATTTGTCAACTTATTCCGTAATTTTGAATAAGTGGCGATTTAGAGGGAACCGCAGAGCATAAAAATAAACAATAAATAAATTATTTGCCGTGATAGCAAAATTTAAAAATTTTACTTCGGATTGAAGCATGTGCTGTTGTTTTGTTTTGTTTGTTGTACGTCACCACGCCAATCTTAAATTGTGCACAACTTCTACAATTTTTGAATAATATAAATATTATCATGTCATGAACAAGCGAGTTTATTCTAGGCTACGTTTCGACAGCTACAGCTGTCATCGACGGGCAATGATCGTAATCATCTTTGGCTATTTATTATTTGAAGAGATAATTAGAGGATCGAAATTAACCAATCAGATCACAGCAATTAAAGTAATTAACTTCTTCACGGACCCAGATGGAAGCAATAGATTGATTAAAATCTTTCCTTTTTTCTAAAAGTTCGCTTTATGTTACGTAGCTGTCGAAACGTAGCCTAGAATAAACTCGCTTGTTCATGACATGATAATATTTATATTATTCAATGACAATGACTGAACAGATAAGTGGTAGTCCAGGAGCTCATAACAGAACTTTAGGTCTCATTTTCTACAAAAGGTTTGACCCTCCAAATAGGTTGGTAGTATCACGGACAATAAAAATCACATGGTCAGCTGACCCAATCTGGGGGCGTTTGGGTCCCAGGCCCCTAAAATTACCCTAATTCGAGACTCCTATTTGGTCCCATAATTCTCAAAGCTTAAAAGTTGGTAACGTGTGTCATTATATGAGAGAATCTGAAAAATGATAAAGCTTACCGAAAAATTGGGTCTTAAGACTGGGTCAGACCCCCCTCAAAGACCATATTTAGGACCTTAATTTATCCCCATAAGCTACAAACTCCAAATTTTGCACAAACATTCTCTAACATAGTGGAATGTCATTGGTCATAAAGCTGACCAAAAATTTGGGTCTCTTGGCCTAGTCAGACCGCGTCTCGCCCCATATCCCTATATGCCCATTTTAAACAGCGTTTAGAGGGTGTAAAAAAACCAGTGACTACAAAGCCCAAGCTCAATATTTGTGTTCTATACTATGTAATACATATATGGTTGAGCTTACCAAAAAATGCGGTCCTATCAGCAGGTCAGACAAAGATCTGAACAGGGACTCAAATTAGACCTCATAAGGTACAAACTCAAAATTTTGTAAGACTATTCCTTTGTTCACACGAATGCGATTTGGCAAAAAGCAAACCAAAAATTACGGTCTCTTGATCAGGTTAGACAATAGTTAGCGATATCAAATAAAAAAGAAATGTTCTGATAGCATCTAATAAAATATAAATATGTACAACAGGTTATAGCAGCATGATTGGTGTTGTTCTGCATCAGCATCTAAAGATGAGAAATGTCATTCAGTCATAAGATCTAGTTTAAACTACAATACAACATTAAAAAATATTTAAAAAGTTACTCAGTTCTAGAATATATGACATTGAATCCTATTTTGTGTAATAGTTTCGTCATATCACACACAAAAATTCTAACTTTAAATTATCATTACACATCTTCGTCGCTAGTTTCGTCATCATTGTCTGAATCGTCATCACTTGACAGTTCATCAAACCCTTCAAAATCTGAAGGAGAATGAAATACTTTTAATATTTAAAGTAGCGGCGGCAGTGGCGGAAATAAAGCATTGCCTCCGAGTAATAATTAAGAAACTAAATGACTTGTAAACTTGATATCCAAAATTTTACCTTCTACTTCTCTGGAGAATCCATTATGATTTTCATCGCTGGTGACATCTACCGCTTTTGGAGGCATTTCGCCTTCGTACCACTTAATGGTATAGCTTTCATCTTTCAGCAGCCAACCTGTCTTCAGGAAGGTGAGTTAGAGGCTCGGTCGTTATTGATGACATCCATAACTGTGCAACATATTTTGTGCGATAAATCTTTTGACGCAACACTCATAAACAAGGTGGTAGAGAACTTTCATCAAACTTTTTAACACAGGAAGTTGCTTCATTTTCTCCTTATGGTTTACACTTTTCCAAAAACATTACCAACCTAGCTTCATCTACAGATGATATATTCCTTTTTCCATACATGCTGCATACAAATTTTTCCAACGTTGCAAAAAAGCATCATCTGTGACATCAAGATTTGTTCCTAGCTGTTTAAATACTACTTGCACACTTTCATCTTTTTCTAGTAGTTTGAAAGGTCAGATTTTTCCTACTAAACGAGGCTGTATAGTCACATCCAGTGAAAGCATGGTATGCTGGCAAGGCCATGCAAATATTTTTGCCCAATTTCTGGTATATTTGATTAATACTACTGTACCTTAATGTATTTTAGCGTAAACATCGGTTTCCATCCAAATATTCAAGTTGTCAGGTAACTCACTGAGGCAGCCAAGAGCAATTATCAGCATGTCAGTATCTATCGTTCTTCTCACAACGTTTGCAGGTGGTTGAATCGAAGATAGGTGGTACAAAATTCTGGCTTCTTCATGAGTTGAAGACAATTTAACGATCTCGGTTTTGACCACGATCTCTCCTTCAACTCTAAATATGTAGCAAGTATCATTGCAATTCATTATGACTGTTTTGTTTCCAAGTACTGTTGAATGCATGTGGTTCTCCCAAAGGAAGGCTAAGAACTTTACCAATGCTGCTTTGTAGTGATCATTTCTCAATGCATTCAACCAGTTTAAAGGTCTGTTTTGCTCAGTTCCATGTCTCTCAGTACATCGCAAATCCCTTTCACAATACTTGATACTCTGGTGTACCAGTTTGTCTAGAACAAAATGTATGATGTTTCCCTTGCTAGCACAAACGCGTTTTAAAATAAATGTTGCCAGAGCTCCAAATGTTGCCGGAAGGTCAACAAAAAGATGTAGGAAAAACATTCCATCAATTATGTTAACATCGATGCGATTTGGATCGTCAGTTTTCACTTTTGCTTCTAACTCGTTCAATAATTTAACTTTAGGGGTCTTTTGCATTTTGCTATCAACATGTCCAAGAGATAAAGGGACTGGTGTTAGAGAATACTTCAGTACCTCTGCCATATCAATTTTCCTTTGTACCGAATGGTACAAGATTCTACCAAACAAATCTCTCATCATCGTTACAGCAACCACTTTGTTGTTAGCAGCTTTAATATTCTACTTCGTTCCCCCAGTTTCAAATGTGTGTAATGTTTGTCTTCGTATAGGTTTCTCGAATCTTGCTAGATCTTTAGAACATTCATTAATAAATTTGTCACGTGGTTTGCTACCAACACTAACGATGGTGAGACAAACTTTGTTGTGTCTGGGGAGGCTGCTTTTCCTGATTGAAAAGATGTTGTTTCTCAATGGCATCGTTAAATGGATTCATCGTTTCCTTGAGCATGTTTAAAACTTGATGTAGTTCTTTAGAATTTTGTCACATTCTGCTAACCTTTAAATCTTGAGACACGTCTTCCTGTTTTGTCATCCCCAAGTTTTCAAACACGTATGACACAATACTTGTTCGAATAGAATGACTTTGTGCCCATCGTTGACGAGCAGAAATAGAATTTGTTAAAGCTGATATACCTTTTCGCTGACATGCAGCATCTGCATTTATCGTCTGCTCTAATGTCAAGTCGATTGGTAATCTTGAGAATGACTTTTGGGTTCTTCGCAGCGAAAATAATCCCCTTTGAAATTCAGTGTAAACCTCGGGATGAGAGTCCTTTAGTTTAAGAAGATTATTATGATAACAGACAATCCAACGAGCGTAATTTGGATGGTTCATGCTAAAGAAATAGTTTGCGACTTTAGGCAAACAGCACACATACAGATCAAAGTTTCCATCCCTCAAGCTTCTACTGAAATCATGGTAAAGTCGAATCATCTCAACGTACCCCCATCCAATATTGTGCTGTTGCACTATGATTTCCTTTCTCTGTATCTTGTTGACTTCTTTGGATACTTCATGTCCTTCATGCAAGCTCCAGGATTCTTGGGATTTTATAAACTTGTTTTTTTCTTGGATATCTTCTTTTAATTGACTTTCCTCTCTTTCTTGTAGAAAATATTGAAAATGAAGAATCTCCATTGCAAGTGGTGACATCTTTTACTTCTTTTGTAACACTTTCCTAGCAAAAATGACTTGAGAGAACCTGTTCAATCACACCAGCTTCATTTAGGTTATGCGGACCACCAGATTCAGCGATGTATTTGCCAAATGAGCCACATATATATTGTCACACTTTGGAGATTCTTCTGCTTGAAGTGGCGTAGCCACTTTGGCAATCACAAGATCATATGTTACTGAAATGTTTTTCGTACCACATTCATTCGCAATCACCTGTGCACGTCTCAATGTTTCTGCTACTACAGCTATAGAAGTTGGAGACTGATTAATTTGTGGCAGGTACCAAACTTTTTGCAGATTGTTGGTATTTGGAAAAATTATAGAATTCCAGCCAACCCACATTGGTGTAGTGTCGGGTGAAAAATAAAAATCCATCATCCACAAGACCAGAGAAGAGCGTCAGAACCCCTTTCATATATCAAAGCACGCATGTACGATACGTACATGCGTGCTTTGATATATGAAAGGGGTTCTGACGCCCTTCTCTGGTCATCTAGCGGAAGCATTATTCTTGTTAACATCTTAGGTTTTTTTCTGTACGGCTCTATGTCTAATCCTACAGTGTTGTATTTGGACGAAAACGTTCTATTCTATTTAAAAAAATTCTAAAAATAAGTTAAGGCCCTGAACACATTGGAAATAAGACAAACGTTCTTCTATTGCTTCTCCTGCGCATTATAAAATATCTTAACAGGTACAACAGGAGATATTAAAACATAGATAGTAACTATAAGATGCAAATTATGTTATCTAAAAAAAACAAATTGTGATCTGACATGATCAAGAGACCGTAATTTTTGGTTTCCTTTTTGCCAAATCACATTCGTGTGAACAAAGGAATAGTTTTGATAGGAATAGGAAAAGATTTTGAGTTTGTACCTTATGAGGTCTAATTTGAGTCCATGTTCAGATCTTTGTCTGACCTGCTGATAGGACCGCATTTTTTGGTAAGCTCGACCATTTATGTATTACATAGTTAGTATAGAACACAAATATGGAGCTTGGGCTTTGTAGTCACTGGGTTTTTTTCACCCTCTAAACGCTGTTTAAAATGGGGATATGGGGCGAGACGCGGTCTGACTAGGCCAAGAGACCCAAATTTTTGGTCAGCTTTATGACCAATGACATTCCACTATGTTAGAGAATGTTTGTGCAAAATTTGGAGTTTGTAGCTTATGGGGACAAATTAAGGTCCTCTTAAGACCCAATTTTTCGGTAAGCTTTATCATTTTTCAGATTCTCTCATATAATGACACACGTTACCAACTTTTAAGCTTTGAGAATTATTGGACCAAATAGGAGTCTCGAATTGGGGTAATTTTAGGGGCCTGGGACCCAAACGCCCCCAAATTGGGTCAGCTGACCATGTGATTTTTATTGTCCGTGATACTACCAACTTATTTGGAGGGTCAAACCTTTTGTAGAAAATGGGACCTAAAGTTCTGTTATGAGCTCCTGGACTTAAAATTCTACAATCTTCTAAACAACCTAAAATTTGGACTGAAAATTTCGATTCTTTAAAAACCTCCTAAAATTGTTTATGGTGGCATCCATTATTTTTTTCAAATAGTAACTTTTCGTTATTACGTTTTACGTTTTATGAGACAAAAAATGAAGCATATATGTTTAGCTTGCAACAGACTGATGAATTATATTTACATAATTACTGAAGTTCAAAATGAACAGTTTATTTGACATTGAAATAAGGAAAGGTTTAATTATGAGTAACTTCTTTGCCTCGTAAAATTTTAGCATAATTTCTTAAAATACAGAATGGTTTTTATACGTTTTTCAGTGTTTCTAAAATTTGACCTAAAAACCTAAATTCCACTAAAATCTCCTAATATAGCGAAGTTTAAATCTGTGGCCACCCTGTTAGTGTTAAACTATTTTTTATCTTTAGCTATTACGTCATTATCCACTATACCATGATGCATTTCCGTTGATGCACCAAGATTTTTATTTGGAGAGAAAAGCACTATGTACGTGGTTTTACTTACTTTTACTTCAGCGCTATTCCATCTTAACGCCGTTGCATTTGTATAAATGGTGAACTAGTCAGCAGCCACGTATTTTTAAGGGGTAACAAAGGCGCTGCCAAATATGAAGGGGTGTGGAAGGCAGTAAGCTTCCCGTTAGATAACATAATTCTCATTTTTCGCGATTTTTCCTAGGTAAAAGAAAAAGTATTTCGCATTCAAGTCACGCAAGCAACGCTGTTAAAATAGTGATTCCCGTATTATGCGTGGTTGTTATACTCATTTTGGTTGTATTTGCGGCGTGGTGGTGGAAGAAACGGAAATATGGCGGCACAGGCCTACCATACCAAATAGAACTAGGAGACGATGATAATGATGATGATTTGGACGATTTCAACTCGAGAAGTTGATGAAAAATTAGTTTAGTGTTCCTTTGTTGTTTTTATCTTTGTTTATGACTTGTAATATGTATATTGATGTTGATTTTTATTGTTGACGACACTCTACTTGTATGATATATTTAAACGTATACGATGGCTTTAGCCATATACCATGGTTTGTACCTCTAAAAAACCTGGAAATCAACGTTTTTTTGAGCGAAGTCAGGACAATTTAGAAATTTTTGAAAAACTTGTGTAATAGGGACTTTTTAATTGATTCTTAAGAAAATGTACGATCCCTGGTCTTGCCATTTTTAGAAACATTGAATTTTTCTCCTTTCTTGCTTTAGCAGAATTTTAACGATAATTTAAAAAAGAATTTTTATCAGCATTGTATAGGGACTACATTTCTGTACGTTATTTAAAAATAATTTAACGCGTTGTTGAGAATTTACGTTATTTAAAAACAATTCCACTCATTATGGAGAATTTACGCTACTTCGAGGCATGTTTAGTCGCCCTGTGTATGTATGTATCCTAAATTGTTGGCACAGTATCTGTTTTAACCATGATTCAGTTTTGTGCGCATGAACGCGTCGAACTCTCCCCATTGAAAACGGTTTTATGGCGAACAACTCTGCCACGGCGGCATTGCAAAGTACGGGATCGGGGATACTCGTGTCTACGCGCTAATATTTTCATTACTTACTAGAAATTTGTCATTGGCAAGTAGTTTTGGCTTTTCTCGGGAAAAAATAGAATTTCTAGAATAACAAGCCGTATGATTAGATGCGCGGAATAGAACCAAATTTAAACCAGGGATTTTGTGTTCACTTTCAAGACCGACGTGCATCTTTTGTTCACCGTGCATATTTTTGGTGAGAAAATATAGTGTTTTACATTTTTGGACTATTTTGAATTTGTCAAATAAAAAGCGTATGTAACACAAACAAGAAGCCCTGCGGCTTAAAGATTTCCGCCATTAGCAATAATCTGAAAAAAGATATAAAATCGTGACATACTTGTCACGATTTTATAGCTATAATACATTATCTTTCACCAAAAATATCCAGCCTCAACAATTCCTCTTTAAATTAAAATTCATTGATAATTAATTAGTTCTGCTGAATATAGCTTTAGTCTACGTGCTTACAAAATTGTAGTACAGAAGGAAATGAGGTAATTATATAACACCAAAGATGGCGCATTATAAGACGATCTTCATTATGCTACACTGCACGAGCTTTAACTTTCGATTATAAACTTTAAAATAAAGTATTTTTCATTGGATAATAAAACAATTTGTTGCACTGTTAGGATTCTTATTGGCTTAAAACTCATTTTAGCCTCGTTCTCAGAAAAAAATCTGTCAAAACGAGGATTTAAGCTTTAGCCTGGATAAGTTTTAGGCGTCCAGGCTCTGGGCTGTCTCTATCTATCTATCTCTCTATTTTCCCAGGCGATATTAAAGATTCCGCCTTCGCCGGCGGAAATCAATAATGTGAAGTCAAAACTCGCTACACGAAAACAAAAACCCGGGGAAACAGAAGTCGCGGTAGCATCATCATCAGGAGACGCGCGATCGGTCCGGGAAGTGTGCGCGCTTCAGTGTACAAAGTCCACTAAGTATTAAATGTGCCCGGAAAAAGACTAAATGTCAACAAATATGGCGGCATGGGATAGAAGAAGAACTTTGAAAAGAAGGCTGTTACTTTTGATTATCTTACGAAGAAGATTTAGGCAAAGGGAAGATGAATTGCGAAGACAACGGGGACGTAAAAGGTTCTGGGTACGACGGATTTTTCTCGAGAGAAAACAAAAAGGAGATTATCACGCATTAGTGAAAGAAACCATGCTTTTCGATCATCAATACTTTTTCAAATGTTTCGAATGCTTCCAATTCAGTATATCTTGGCACAAGAAACCTCACTTGGTTAGCATTACGTCTTAAGTTTGCCACATATTGCATATTTCTTTCCACTTCCCTGTTTTCTCTAGCTTCATATAAGCTTCAGTGTCAAATTGTGATTCTTCTTCTTGGAGGAAGAATGGTATTCAAGCAATTTGATTGGTGGAAATGCTTAAGTTACGTCATAATTTATCAGCGCTCTCGAGAGCGGACATTCAAAATATCAAAATGTTTTGTTCGTTCCAAAGCGGGCGGAACGACCAAAAGCGCTCATGAAATGTTGCGCAATAATGTGCGCTTTGGAGCCGTGCGTCGAGTACGTCGTGCTATGCTGTTCCATTCGGAGTGTGCAGCTATACGGAGTACGGCTCCGTATAGACATGCGTATACGGAGTATAACTTCGTATAGCAACATGTTTACTCCGTATAGACGGAAATATTTAGTACAAAAAGCTGCGAGCGGCGCAGACAGCTTTGAGAGTATAATGCCGACACTGGTTTGGGTAGACATTAGCGAATGCAGCATGAGCGTCGAAGTCTAAGACTATGTTCACACATTGCGGATAGGTTTCAATTCGGAATCGTATTGTTCTGGATTGACGTGTGAACATGTTTTTCAAAAAACAGAGAAGCGGAATCATTTCACTATTTATAGCGGAACGAAATCATTCCGTTTCGCATATCGGATAGCTTCGAAACCGTGTGAACGCGAGGCCTATCCGCAACAAAAATCATTTCGGAACGACGTCTATCCGCAATGTGTGAAAACCTCCTTGGTGAGTTTCACCAAGGAGGCATTCTTATTAAAAATTTACTCTGAGCTATTCCAGTTTAGAAAATCGTGCCTAAAACAAGCAAATAATTTGTGTAAGAAGAAAAAAGTCTAAAATATGAGACAAGCATGCAGAGTACCAATTAGTTTTAGTGGAACTGCCACCAAGCTTAGTATTTAGCTGATAAAACAACGAACCTAATTAATTAACCTCTACAACATTACAAACCGAGTCTCAAAAATAGGTGTTTTTTACGTGGCAGGATCGTTGTTCGCGCGAGTTTTTGGCTCAATGAATGGACACGTTGAGCACCAGAAAAATTTCCTGTCCGAGCTAGCCAGGAGACCCAGCGTAATTTTTCTTACCACCGGGAAATCGGAGTAGTTAAGGTGGGAAAAATTACGCTGGGTCTCAAACGATTTTTCTGCGGCCAAAATCTGGCCGCGTTTTTTGATTGGCTAATTCTATTGTTCTTTGCTCACGTGGTCCATGTCGGGGAAAGCCCTTTTCATCCGAATATTCCAGCGAGTGGTTTCACTCACCGTAACAAACATTAGTAAACTATAAAGTTTTTACCAGAGTAAGATGTGGCCAAGCTTGGTAAACAACTCACAGATAAATTAAAATGGCCTCCGAAGCGATTAGTCACATTGTCCAATTTAAACTCGGGGTTTCCGCTGAGTCATTCGTTCGCGTCTAAGCTTTAGTTTGAGAGAAACTCATTTTATCAACTCGAAGAAGAAAGCTTAGTTAGGCTAGTCTTCCACGGCAATAGAGCGATTTCACGAAGGATCGCCAATAACAAATATCAATTGCTGAACTATCCTTCTCTTGGTTTGACCAACATTCTTTGTGTACCCTTGAAAAAGGTACCATTATATTTTACACATTTATGAAATTAGTGACCCATTTTGTTTTTAGTTGTTTTTTGCACAACAGGTATTTTTTTGTGAACGCAGGCAAAACGCGTAGTAGTCTATAGTAGTTTTTTATAGTATTATTTGTTATTATTATTATCAAGGTCCCTGAGTTTTCTAATTGTTTTTTTTTTTTGGGGGGGGGAGGAATAACCAAAATAAGCACTTGGCAAAAGTTTCTTAAAATTTTAGAGCTGTGCGCAGTTTCTTATATATGTGTTTCTTATAAACTTAGTTTACAACAAAATGTCTGGTATAAGAATTTGGCCATCTTATAGTTATACGTATTCCGAGTTTTTTACGTGGCTATAAATCGTGTGTCTGTCTGTCGTTTAGAATGTTGCAGATGATGGTCATACTCCACTAGGAAGATTCAGAAGAGTAGCTACCAGCGATGAACTCTATAAAATTATTGAACGTGTACATGCTCAGGAACTCATTCATTCAGGGATTCTAAAAACATATGCAAAGGTGATAAAAATTATTTATTGACTGTGTCGCTAAATGAAATAGAGAAACAAACAAATTAATAGTATGGAAAACAATATACGAAGTATTTGCTATGTAGTATAGACTGTAGTCAACCTTGTCTGCAACATTTTCATTTTAGCGTTTTTAGATTTATTTTGTCTTTTTACCATCGCTTTTGTTTTATTGTTGTCTGTAGTTATGTGAATATTATGGGAATGTATCAAGAGAAATCGTGGCAGCCCCTTTATCAAAAGTTGTACAACATGTTGCCTAAAGTCAGTTCAAACATAGTCATAAAAAAAAACTGTTTTTCTTATGACTATGGTTCAAACTAAAAAACCTCCGCTTAATCCAATCATCTCCTCTGGTTTCCTGCAAAGACTTCAGGTTAGTAATTTGTTCAATCATATTTGCAATTTTGACGAACAATGTCGCTGTTTTTCCCGTTAATATTCTGTAAATAAACGCTTTTTTATAAGGAACAGTAAAATATTACCTGGAGGCTGTCTGTTGTCATTTAAGCCTGCAGCTGTTCTTATTTTGTTCTTATTTTTCGGCATAATACGAGGCTCGTTTTCTTATAAAATTGCTCTCATAAAAAAGCATGATTTTACAGTTACATTTTACATGTTTACAGTTGTTCTATACCTTATTATCGATCGTTTTTTATTAATATTTAGGCTGGGTTTATGTTTTTTTTCATAAAAAAGGTGTGTACATTAAAACTTTTTTTATGTTTTTCTTGTTGCAGGTTGATCTCATCGACATGGCCAGATGGTGATTACAAATGGATAGGTCCAAATACCACGTTCTTTTTTCATTAAAAGAAAGACCGCACAAGAGACTGTTGATAATCTAAAAAAACCGTTTTTGCTTACTTATGGCCTTCCAACCATTTTACAAAGTGATAATGCAGCCGAGTTTGTAAAAGATGTAGTTTACTATTTGCGTTTTGTATGAAGTTTATTTTTATGGCTTCCATTATATTCATTCTAAGCTTTAGAACTTTGTTTTGTATGTTTCTATATGCAATAAAATTGACCATACAATCAATGACTTTTTATTATACAATTTTAAAATTGTGTACCAGCCATTGTATACCTTAACTCATTACCAATACATCGAATTCTGCTCCTACCAAACATGTCACACTCCGCATACTCAGCATGGCACACTCCGTATACTAAGCCTGTCACACTCCGTATAGCAAACTTCGTATATTAAGCATGTCATACTCCGTATACTAAGCATGTCATACTCCGTATACTAAGCATGTCACACTACTCCGTATACTAAGCATGTCACATTCCATATACTAAGCCTGTCACACTCCGTATAGTAAGCATGTCACACTCCGTATAGTAAGCATGTCACACTCCGTATAGCACACTTCGTATATGAAGCATGTCACAGTCCGTATGGCATACTCCGTATAGAATACTCCGTATGGCATAGTCCGTATAGCATACTCCGTATGGCATAGACCTTATAGCACATTCTGCATACTCCACATAGCAAATTCTGCATAACATACTCTCGGTATCTCACAATCTGTATGCCATAATCCTTTTTTTGCAATCAAACTAATGTTCTCACACTCCGTATAGCTACAATATACTTCGTATGTTTACGATGGATAAAAAAGTAGGAAAATGACGTACTTGCATTTTTAACTTGTTCTTTATGGTGATTATTTTTTATTTTTTTCGGAAATAGTTTAATGCGACCGAAGTGGACTTTCGCCTTAACATTTTGACTGATCAACATGGCGGCAGGAACAGCGAAAAAGGGCAAAACTGGTCTTTCACAAGAACAAATCATAACTAAGTTTAATCAAATGCGACAGGAACAACGCATTCTGGTGAATAAAATCAGTGAATTAGAAGCAGAAATAAGTGAGCACAGGTAATTTGTCTTGTTCTTAGTTTAGCTCGGATAGGTTATTATTCAGCTTTATTTAGCTTCAAGCAAAACCTCGCTTGAAGCTAAATAAACCTCAAGTTATACACATTATTCCTCTTATGCGGGATCTTTTAACATTTTTTTTATTTTTAACGCTGCTAGCTAATTTGGTAAAAATTTAGGACGTGGATATTCTGCCGGTACCGGCAGAATAAATGGGGGTATTTATTCTGCCGGCACTAATTACCGGTAGAATAAAGGGGGTATTAATTCTGCCGGCAGTAACCAACTACCGGCAGAATAAAGAGAGATATTAGTCTGCCGGCACTAACTACCGGCATAATAAATCTGCCGGCAGTAATAGCGGAAAACACGATAAATACACCAAAAAGGTAATAAATCATAATCGTGGCATAAATACAAAAAATCTCCAAACATTTATTCCTATCAGGATCACTTGACTCTTGCACAATATCCATCAAACTTCCATCATGTGCCATTTTTCTTAACAGCAGCCGCCAATGACAAAACCACCTTACTTGTTCTTTTTTTTCACGTTGTTCTAAGAAGCAGAAGTGACTAATAATAAAAAATTAAAGCTAGTCAAGTGGAAAAATAATATGATGCTTCTATATACCTTCTTCGATTGCTTTTTCATCTCCCCTTTTCCTAATAGAATATGGTAACATTATTTTAAGAATGTAATGACAAAAGAATTATAGACTTTTGTATTGTAAACTTTGGTAAAAAAAGCAAATATTCCCATCTGTGCTATTAAAACAAATGCTGTGGTATCTAATTAAGCACCTTGCACAAGAGAGTTTGACAGTTTAAGCTCATAATAATATTTTAAATCAGGGTTTAGTGTTTTCTTTACTCTCCTTTAAGAAGTTTTATGTCCAAGAATCTCTAATCCATAAATCTACAAAATGTGATGTTTCAAAACGTTCTAATCTATCACATAACTCCCCAACAGTAAATGCACCATCAACCGCATCCGCCATTACGATAATGCCTGAATGATGTTGACGTACGCGATTTGGCGGGAAATTTACTGCCGGCAGAATAATTTTCTTCCTTAACCTGCCGGTACCGTCCGACTAACGCGTGTTACTATTCCGCCGGTACCAGCAGAATATACACTCCGAAAAATTTACCCTCTTGATGGTGGTTTCGATCTTTTTCTGCCTGCTATCTTTTAGCCTGGCCTAGTTTGTATATATAGCTAACTACATTGCTAGCAGTGCCAGAGTGCTTTCTGTGAACAATCCTTTTGTGTGACGAAATGGACTGAAAATAACTTTGCTTCACCTAGCGCCCCATCTTTTTTCTTGCCAGATAGCAGAGCCAAAAGAGCTTACTGCTGAAAATGTAAACAAAGAAATTCATCTATGTATACTGAAACAAAAAAGCCTTGCTAAAAATTTGTTGAATTTTTTTAGAAGAATATACCGTCCTTAGGCCACCCTCAAAAATATGTTTGATTAGCGTCATTTGTAATTGCAAAAGTAAATTGATCGGTCAGTTGAACATTTTTTCCAAAAAATTAAAGAATCCCAGCAATATATATATATCTCACAGCTATATTTTGTTCCTTGTTTTTACAAATGTAAACTCGCTGTACTGTAGCTTCCATTTCAAATTCTGTTTATGAAAATCATCGTCGATTTCATGGTTTTCGCTCGTTTAACTGATTTTGCTTAATATACTGCCATTTTAGGTATGTGGGCGCATTTCTCTTCCCACTTTGATGCATGACCGCATAGCACTATGTATACCTGCTTTGCGATCAAAGTGGACTTTGGCCTTAAGCATGAAGCAATCAATTCACTTTGGTCTATAATGTGCAAAAATTTTAATGCACAAGGTGGATGTATTTTGTTGGTTCAGCCGTGCAGAAAAAGAAAAAGGCACAAGTTTTACCATCGTTTGGTTTATTGTTTTCTCAAACTAACTGACTCCCTAACTCAACTTTCACCTTTCAAAGTGAGTCAGTCAGATGTTGCTAACCAATCATATTTTTTTAGGGTGGCCTTATTACATGATTATCTAACTTAGCAAAAATGCTAGTGGACATGGCACGTATTTGTACCGGTTCAAATTATGGAGAATTCTGTAAATTACCGCTGTGTAGTACTCAATCGGAACTATCGATTAATCTTGCTTGCCGTCACTAGGTATAAATTAAATGCATATGTCACAGACTCCAAGAAAAGATAATTGTTTTACTAGTTTTGGTAGCAGTAGAAAATCATATAAATTTGGATCTTCACATAGTATGAAGAAGTTTAATTCCAGTCTTTGGATTTGGTGTTTGTGTTTTGAATTTCATATATATACTCATTTTGTCCTACATCGTCCTGCTTTTTTTTTACCAGTACACATACTACCAGACTGTGCATTCTTGTACAGAAGAATGAAAACATTTTCTAAACATTGGAACATCTATATTTGGAAGATCCGAATTGCTGACCATCCTACTCTATATACCAAGTCTCGCACAATTCGCGTGAATCACACATAGCAACATTAAAATTTCATTCAACATTAAAATCTCATTCAACATTTAAATTTCAAACATTTTTCTTATTCCTCTGTGTAATTCTTATTAAGTATCAGTCTTATTTTATTTGTCTTTAGGGTAAAAACAAAATAAATAGTGAACTTGTGTTTTAACATAATTTATTTTTTCCTTTTAGGGATAGCTACATATTTATTTGTATGTATGCACTTTATTTTATATATAAACTTTTTAAAGGTCCAATTTCTTTTTATTGCCCAATCATGGTGGGCAACATTTTTAGGTAATTCTAATTATTATCACACACATGAAAGGTCTGATATTGCTAAAATCCAGAACGAGATTTTCCATTCTTTTATCCCCAAAAAAATTCTTCCAAGGAATTGTTTTTTAAAATAATTACTTTTTATTTGCACATAGTCTGATCTGCGATCCTTAAAGCCTGTACTGTCCTGTTTTTTTAGAAGATGTAAGTAAACTTAAACAAAGGGCCAAGGCTAACAACATAAAATTTAAACCACTAAACACTAGTGACACGTCAAAATACCATAATTTCTGAAATCTATTTTAGGCAAAATACCAATTGGGGCATTCCAGTTAAATTTACATATATATTTTCCAGAAAAAAATTATTTTTAGACTTGTCTAATTCTTGGCCTTGGTCTAATTCTCTTTTTAAGTAGCTAAAATCCACAATTTTCACTTCTAAATATTTTCTCTGTAAACACAGACATATGCAGTATTTAAAACTGCAAGGCGTGCAATTTTTGGGTCTGTTATACATTACATTTGTGTGCATAGGTATTTCTCTTGTGTCTGTGTATATTGGAACCTTGAGATGTCACAAAAATTATAGTAAAAAACTTTAAAAACACCCTAAAATGATGGAAAGACACCCCTGTCAGTTTTTTCTGGTTGCTTTTTTTAGCTTTAAAGTCTTATGAAGACGTCTAATTTGTTAACTAACAATTGACAAAAATCAAAAATCTCCTTAACCTGTTACACATACAAACCTTTCTGGTGTATTATATATGTTTTTCTATAGTGTTGTGATAGAGACATTAAAAAATGTGGATGTGGATAGAAAATGTTTTCGTATGGTTGGTGGAATTTTATCAGAAAGAACTGTAAAAGAAGTTTTGCCAGCTTTACAAAATAACAAAATGCAGGTATAGCTACAAATTTTTTGTTTGATGACATTTTGTTTATGGAAGCACCTATATAGTTTCAAACTTTTTAACAACTTCTAGGCTACTCTTTTCTTTGTTTCTTTTTTGTTTTTGTTTTTGCACAGTATTTTTATTTTTGTCAGTCAAACATATATATGCAGCGAGGGAAACGTACATTAAATTTTTCGCTTGTGAACCTAGGGCCCCCTGTCGCCCGCTCCTCACAACTTACTCCTCACAACTTACTCTCGTGCAAATTTGCAAATTTTACTCTGTTGTCAAAATCCTTACAATGACCTTGCATGAAAAGCTGCAATAACTTATTATCCCAATTTAGTCTTGTGATCATTCTTGTCTTAATTTTTCTGCTTTGAATTACTGTGCACTCTGCAGAATACTGCTAATTCAACTTAATCCAGCCTGACAAAGCACTGAATTTATTTGGTATTTTTTATTTACTCTTAACTCCTCTTTGAAATTTAGAAATTTGTGCCTGTTTACTTGTTCTGAAATTGTTTCTGTTATGACTTTAAAAAGCACATTAAGCTAAATTATATATTCAAGTTTGTTTTTATAAGACAGCGAGTTGCTAAGGGCAGAGAGATTCTAGCCAAACGTTAGGGAAGTCAGGGATTGTTATTGAATTTCTGACAGGTTCTCTGGACAAAATGACTGGAATGGAATTATCCATGGTAATAATAAATAATGAAGAGGGGTGGGGGTGGGGGTGGGTGGGTATTAAGAAAAATGAAAACGTTAGAAAGGGGTCAAATTTCTGAAAACAATATCCATGACTCCTTAAGCATTTTGTCTTGGTCAGCCTATTTATAAATCCTGGAATTTTGTTATAAATGTGGTTATTGATACAATGAGATTTGCATACGTCAGTTCCGCATTTCCTTAACAACTAATCGCAACAATAAGTTATAGCAAAAATTTATTCCTTAAAAATTTATTCCCTAAGTACGATGGCTCCTATGGCTCACTTCTCTTCCAATTTAAAAACACTTCTCATCTATGACTCAAACAGTTCTCTTCCATATCCTCACACTTCTTTTCTGTATTTTGACATTTCTCTTCTGCACTTAACACTTCTCTGCATTTGGCTCTTCACAACTAAATTTAAAAATCTGGTCCGCGATTTTATACTTGGCTAACAATAACTTTATATTGTTGCAGGTCCCGGATGTACATGAATAAAATAAAACAATGTCATAAATCAATTCAGCTTTAGTAGTTTACTGTAAAGTTTACTCAGTTTAGACTGGTTTGTGCTTGCCTATAAACTATTACAGTATGTTAGATAACTATGTACAAAAGAAAAATTTAAGTTCTTTAAAGATGTAAAATTTAAAAAAGGTTTAGCTTTGGAAATCAATCCGATATTTTTAGAATTTTTATTTCAACAGTTTGTATATGTTTTGTTAGATTTTAATCTAACAAAACACCTAAAAAATTCATGGATGATTGTCTTCTCATATTTATGTTATTTAAAGTCAAATTAAGTAAATTGAGAGGTATGTCGTGGAGTTTTAGAAGATTTATGAAATAGAGTATATTTTGTTTCATCTACATTTAAAGAAAGTTAATTACTTTTGAACCATTCCTCTAAATGTTTTAATTCCCTGTTAACTATTTTAAGAAGAACGCTTATATCCCTATGTGAGTAAAAGGTATTAGTATCATTTGCAAATAAGATAAGATTTAAAGTTTTGACGCAGAATGTAGATAATTGATGCATAGTATAAATAGAAGTGGTCCAAGTATTGAACATTGTGCGACCCCACAAGTCACCGTTCTTTGTTCAGTTGTATTTGTACCGTAACGTATGCATTATTTTCTGTTCGTGTTCAACTGAGATTATTATCTCTTACGCTACAGTATTGAAGTTTTGTAACAAGAATTTTACGATCTACTGTGTTAAAAGCTTTAGAAATGTCAATGAATACTCCAAGAGTGAACAAATTTCTATTAAATGCATCAGTAAACCCGAATTGTTTGTTGTAAAGCATTTTATTGTCAGTCAGATATGTATAGAGTCATGTTATACATAATTCGTTCTTTAAACATCATTGGTTCTAACAATTTAGAAAAACAAGGAAGTACAGATATGGGCCTGTAGTTTGTAACTTTGGCATTATCTCCAGCTTTAAAAATAGGTGTGATTTGCAAAATTTCTAATTTATCTGGAAAGTTACCAGTTTTAAATGATAGATTGAAAACATAATGAAGCGAGGCATGATGACGTTGAAATGTACTTATTACATTGAAGCTAATTCCATCAATGTCTTCACTTTATTATTTTGGAAACTTCCAAATGCTGTCAGCAATTCTTTAATAGTTAATTCGGATTCAATCATTGTTGAATCAAAAGTTTTCAGATAAGATTGATAGTTCTTGATACTTAATGGAATTTTGGAGGCTAACTATTAGCAATAGCTGTTTTGTAGCTGCGTTATTGTAAATAAACTTTCCATCTATACAGAGTTTTGTAGTATTGTGATAAAAAAAGTGTATTGAAAAAGATAAAGGAATGCCTTAACCGGAATACCACAATATATTTTTATGTAAAGTATATGGTCCACTACACATAAAATTTATGGAGAGTTATTAATTATTAAGAACACTTGATCTTTTTTCCTGGCCGGGAGCCGGTATGTCATTCATTTAAAAACGCAAGTTAGGTCTGGGAATTTTTTAAGATTTCGGAGGAAAGAAGAGAAGTGTTTTTATTAAGAATAGAAATGATCCATATTGGCCATCGTACCTAAGGGCGGAAGGATTTCTTCTGTAAAAGACAAGCTATTCGGATAATATGATTTTTTAGATTCCTGTTTTAGAGCCGAATAAGATGTTATCAATATTCATTTTTGTGGCGTAATTTTGATCTCTGTTTAGATCGAACAAGTTATAGAAAAGTTAAAGTTTCAGCTCACAGAAAAAGGAAAAGAATTAGTCAAATTTCGTGAAGAACATAACATAACAATACGGGGCGAGAAGGAGAATGAAAAGAGCAAGCCAACTACTTCGAATTCGACGTCCGGTGTATTAGTATCAGATACTGCTAGCAAGGAGAGTTAGGTGCTCATAACCAGAACATGGACTGACTAAATACTTGCCAAGATCATGTGAGTGACAGCTGCAATGAACAGTGTATACAAAATGTGTATATATCATATTTTCTTAAAGCATTGGTTAATCCTAAAACATTTAATTTGTTTTTCATGCATGGATAATGTATGTTTTCACAACATTAGTAGTAATATCATACACACTTTTTTATAAGCAACACGAGGCTCAAAAACGAAGCAAGTTATAAGCAACAACTTAAAAAAAGTAAATAAAAAACAGAATGATCAGAAACAGGGATTATAAAACCAACAATTCTTCCCGAAATTATATCCTGACCACGCCTCATCAAAATTCCACAAGTATCTTAACGCTACGGGGAAACGGAAATAAACTTCATGCGATTGCAACAAAAAACATGATTTGTTACCATCGCATGAAAGTGTTTAACTGTGTCCCCACATTAAATTTCTTCATTTTGCAACTTTTTTTCCTATAAATTTTAAACAAATTATTCATGCTGCAAATGAGAATCATTAAAAAACCCTCGTGTTCCCTTGAGTAGCCTTTTTTGCAACATTGTCCTCAAGTATTAATTTTTTCATAACTTTTTACAGACTGCTCTGTATTTTCAAGAGTGATATTGTGATGCTGTAGGTTGAACACCTTTTAAATATTTTCAATTTCTTTAAGATTTCGGATGTATCAGAAATCTTATTTAAACGAGCGGTCGTTTCCTTCTTCTTCCTCTTCTTCTCCTTCTCCCAATTTTTACCCGATTGCCGTAACGTCACGACGTTAAAGTCCGACCTGACCCCGCGACCTAGCGCTACGCCGGCTGTGTGTGTATCTTGATATTCGTGAAATTGGGAAAAAATGAAGACTGCGTTACGAATTTGATCACAAATATTGTTATCGACTGTTATTTTAATATTATTTGATGAGCTATGCTAGATACTCCTTCAAATTTTCGTTTCCGGTTATGTTTTTAATGAGGCGGATTTTGTTCAACTAAACCGAAATCTAGGGGTTAAGGTACCAGTCGTTCCTTTTGAGGGACCGAGTTCAAGGACGCCATATTGATTATACTCCAACTTCCAGCTTGTTTACGCACCAGGTAGGCACTATAACCAGGGATCAAGTCGGAGGCGAATCTTTTAAATTAAATTCTTCGAGTTACTCGTCAAAACTCGTCGTGCCTTATACATTCAAAGAGCTCTCCACCACTCTTTACAAAAACAGAGGGGATAACAAATAAAAAAGTAGATAATAATTTTTATTGCAGACTTTTTTCCTCTACTCAAGCGTTACAAAAATATTTTTTGTTCCTTGATTTTAAAATTATTGGTGGGGATATTTTCGCATTTTTGATGAAACCACTGTAAACATTTCGATCATTCGGCCATGTCATCTGCGTGCGACTTCTTCGTCGTAGGGCATGCGAGAACTGCAGTACAACTCAATAGCCAAACTTTTGGTTTCGCATCTTAAAGATCTTAGGGGCTGATTATATGAGGCGAGTTGACCCGGTGCTGGCTCGTTTTCAACCCGGCACCAGCTCGTTATTATATGGAAAAATTCAAAAGAGCCAAAAGCGCGCCAACTCGTTCACAACCCGGGAAAATATCAAGATGGCGCACGTATTGGCGAGGTTTATCGCTATTAAAATCTTTACCCTTGTATTCCATAGATGTTTTGAATTCTCCTATGCAATTCAGTAGGTCATCAACAAGTTCATCTAGCATTTAAATTTACTTTCAGTCATTTTCTTTTCAGCATGCAGTGTCTTCTTTCTTGCAGTCAGTTCAGTTCAGTGTGCGTTTGTTGACTGGGAAAATTCTACCATTATTGTTCATGATATCGGCTAATTCGAATGCGCCAACTCGCTTCTGACCCGGGACAAGCTATTACATGGGGCGAGCCTGCTCGCTTAGGCGAGCTGGCCCGGGTTGAAAAAACGAGCTGGCTCGGCAAGTGAGCCAACCCGTTTTCAACCCGCCTCATATAATCGAAATTGTCTTTTAGAAGAAATTTCTGAAATAGCCGGGTTGTGTTTAAAAATAGATTTCCCTTTAAACGAGCCAGCACCGGGTCAGCTCGCCTCATATAATCAGCCCCTTAATGTTTTTCCTTCAGGAAAAGGAAGCATTTTTTCTTGATGCAGGCACATGACTGGAGAGTAATGACAATGACATTCTAGCATATATTTTATATTGATATTTTGTTCTTTAGATCATAACATTCGTTATAAATATATATATAAATACAGAGAAATATAAATAAACATTCTGGTTTACATCTATGAATGACTTTTGTCCAATGAGTAGATGCAGACGCAATCTTTTACGATCGTAAACTATTTTAGTTGGATCACCCCCTAAAGCAAGAGTGTTGCAAACGGCAAACGCAATGGCGTATAATCCACAATCCACAGAATTTTTTGTTGCTGGACGGAACATATCTCCATCCTGCTATATTAAATATTGGTTCTGTAAAATACACACTCTGTATTTCTTTGTATAAAGCAAACTTTTTTTTTTGAAAAGATCATCCTCGTTATGTTGAACTACTGTGTGCTCTTTCTCTCTCCGTTTGTGATAATAAATACATAACACACCCTTATCTCCGGATTTGCTGTATGGCAGAATAATGCTATTTGTCACGCAACGCTGGGTGTGATGTTACCACTACTTAAGGATACGGTAACCCCCTGAGGCACATACTCAGTATATTTAAAATATCCCCTGTGCTCGCTATATTAACCCTAGCAAATATATATATTCTGGAAGCCGAATAAATTATCTCTAGAATGATGATAAAATATTTCCATAAAAAAAATCCAAAAAGTAGAAAAAAAATTATATACAAAAATTCACCCTTCCAGTTCATTTTGTCGAACACTCCCCTCAGTAAAATTTTTGTTCGTTGAAAAAAATATGATTGCGAAGCTCTTATTCAGCTCTAAAAGATTTTGCTTTTTTACTCAAAACAACACGTGGTTCCAAAAATATAGCATATTTTGTGTTACAATAGCTGTTTTATGACTGATTTATCTATTTTTAAGCATGATAGCTAAATAACTCGATATTTCCTCACTTTCTGCGTTAGAAAAAGCAAAGTTTTGTAGCCAAAGATATAATTGTCGCAACAATCTTGTTTTCGTACAATTTCGACAAGATGGAGGGGAGTGTTCGACAAAAATATATACCGTTACGACTGAAAATTTTATTTCGAGAAAAAGCAAATCAAAGACCTTTGCTTTTACCTGCAAGAATCATGGTTACACCCACCTAAAGGTTATGAATAATTAATAACTCATGAATATTTTATTTAAAATTAAAGGTAAAGTGTTTTCGCAGAACTATGGGTCTAGTTATTGTTAAACAGACAACAGGATAACATAACATAACAGGATAAAAACGAAAAAAATAAAGAAATAAATTAAAACGGTATAGATGATAAATAATAATATATTTGTATAGATTATTAAAGTGTGAATGTTTCCTATGTTATATGTAGAGATGCAATTTTTTATTCGTTCTGCATAACTCTCTTTAATTATTATACAGATATATATAAATATATTTGAGGAATTTTAAACTTTGAGCACACTATTGAAAACACTAAGGCCAGATTAGACGCCTCATTTTTGCCGCGCGAAACTTAATTGAATTAAAATCGGCAAAAGAGCGACATTGGTATTTAGTTCGACACGGCGTGGAATTATACGCTGAGTTAAACTAAATGCCATGCATTTAAAATATCCGTGGTTTATTGTTCCACTCCATTTCACAATAAAAGTAAAATATTGTAAAAGGGTCGGTGTGACCATGACTAACATTGACCTTTATTCAGAAACAATATTAGACCTTTCTATGCAGTGATGGCCACGCTTCGATGATCACACTGTTTTTTAAAAAATAAAACACAAGTTAAAGATCAAAATAGCAAATATGCTATTAGTTGAATAACACGACGAAAATATTTTTATTTTTATTACTAAACTTAGTAAACTAATTCATGAGAAAAGATAAAGAAAATAAAGATTAGTAAACACAGCTAAAACCGCCATATTGCACGTTCGATTTGTTGTTGAAAGTTTCCGGTCTGTGTATTTATCAAATTTGGCGCCATCTCATCACAACAAACTTCATCGTTCGAGTTTTTTGTTCGCCTCTCCTTTAAGTTAGTTTGTTTACGTTCATACAGTATGCTCTCCTCGTGCTTCAAACAAATTTGCGCGGGGCGTTTAAAATTGAGTCGAGTGATATTACTGCGCATGCGTAGTTTTCCCTCGAAAAATAAAAACCCGATTTTTTTTAGTTTAGCTCGACAAAAACTAGCCATCTAATCCCGTGCCTCACTTTTGCCGATTGAATCGACAAATTCTGCTGTACTTTTTGAATAACGTCGACCTAATTATTTACGTTGAATTAGACGTCGTCTTTTTGTCGAACATAGATTTTTTTCAAAAATGAGGCGTCTAATCTAGGCCTAAAAGATAAAAAAGATTTTTTCTCATTTTATGCCTCTTAACAATAAATATTTTTGATTCTTTTTTTAAAAATACCAGGAAAATATGCCAAAGAATCAAAATTAAAAAAAATAATTTAAAAAAAAAAAATGACCCTGAGGTTACCGTATCCTTAAGCTATCATAAAGATTACATGAATTGTTATGATTTTTAGTGTTCCCTACACAAATCCAATGCAGTGCACCAGTGTGAAGGATTTGTATAAAAGGCTTATCTGACCCAACTAATTCATCATGTTTAGGGATACCGAGACACGTGTCGAAGGAGTTCGATGTTGTAGCCAACCATCTTTCCCAGGCTTGCTCGCAATGAAAGTCGCACAATAATATAACACAGTCTAAAAAATCTGAGAAAACAATATTAATATAAAAATTATTCCAATGTTGTTTGAAATAATACTCAATACTAGTTATCATAACTGGAAAAATTGTCCCAATTGCTTGAATATGTTCCTCGCAATTGTCAACCATGAAGCAGCGCGATTTCCAATCAGAGTTCCAAAACTTAATGATAGTCAAAGCTTTTGTCAAATTTTTTGAAGCAAAGAGAAATATTTGGCTGGGTTAGTATAATTATTTAACTGCCTAAATTTCAGTTCTATCAACGTTTAAGATATTCTCTTCATTGTGTCTATGTTTTCACATATTAGCTAAGATGAAAATATCATCACGTTTTCTAGCCATGTGTAAATCTGAAACAAACCAATTTCAAGATTTTAGCTACAAACGTAGATTGAAGCTGTAGCTAGCCTTATTTATTCTTAAGTTTGGTATATTATTATTTATTTTTATGTTGGGGTTGTGACTCTCTAGCTAGCTCTTTAGCTACCTCTGGCTGAAGAGTAAAAGTAGCCAAATGCAGTTTGGCTAGCTACAACAAAATTCTTAATCAATATTTCTTATGCTAAATGCAGTTAGTAGGTAGCGACACCTTTTATTACTGTCCTGAAAACCTACTCCGCAAAATAAAATTGCTGAGTGATTTTTTTAGCTGGACGGGGTAACGACAGGCTGTTTCCAATGTTTTTATTTAAACCGAAGTTGCAATAAATTTTTTTGGAAAAGGGTATTACGCATATACACATGTGCAACACTGTTAACCTGTATTAAGCGTCAGCCCGTTGTTAGCGACAGATTGTTTCCTGTTTGTTTTGTTTAAATTGAAGCTGTGATAAGTTTTTTTGAAAAGGGAATGACGCCTATATGGATATGTGACACGGTTTACCTGTGTTGTTATGTAAACCGAAGTTACAACACAGTTTTTATGAAAAGGATATTACGCCTAAACGCATTGGCGACACAGTTTACCTGTACTAAGCGCTCAGTCCAATGTTAATAATGGCTGTTTCCTGTGTTTCTGTTTAACCGAAGTTACGATATAGTTTTTTTCAAAAAAGGGTATTATACCTATATGGATGTGCGACATTGTTTGCCTGTACTAATCACTCAGCCACGGAGTAATATTTATTTTTGAACTTTTAGCGAGAACGTTCTCTGAAAAATAAAAAAGGTTGGCCGACTGTTTTTGCTATGACAGGGTAGCAATGAGTTGTAAACTGTGTTTTTATTTCAGCTAAAGTTGTGGAAAGTTATTTTTTGAAAAATATATTACACCGGAAAGACCATAACGTGCACCTATTTTTTGAAAAATACCGGAAACACCATAATGTTCTGTGCCTCAATCGATTTATGACATACTTTACTAAAGCGCTCCACCTGAATGTGTGGCACAGTTTACAGTTCTTATTAATCGCTCTTCCGGGCGTTCAACGCCGGGTAACACAGTTACTTGTGGCTTAACCCGGCGTTTCGACTCCGGGGTCCCCCGGCTAGTCTAAATATTAATACCACGGAATCGCATTTTGGATTTAGTCTCTTTTGTTAATTCTAAAGCGATGAACGTAGTCATAACCTTTTTGTTTCTTTCGCATACTTCTATTTCTTTTTTGTTTTAAACTTGTAGGATCCAACTTTATGGTCAAATCTTAGATATCTTAAACTTCATCACAATTTTAGTCATGTCGCAGGTATAATAAAACATTTCCGAAATATCGCTACACCACAAGCAATAATATTTAATAAATTGATATGCTAAAACGTCTTCATTTCTTTCTTATGAATGTTAAGTGTAGTGCAGTATTGTTTAAGGGGGTGATTACATGGAGAATTTCAGCCCGGGCTGAAATTTCAGCTCGGTGCAGGTGGCAAAAATTTCATCCCGCCTTTAACTGAAAATTCACTAACATTAGGAATTGTGATTACATGAAAAAATTTCAACCCGGGCTGAGATTTCGCCCCGGGGCGAAATTTCAGCTCGGGGTAGAACAACCGAGCTAGGATTTTCGCCCCGGGGCGAAATGTCATGTAATCGCAAATATTTTTTCAGCCCGGGGTGAAAACAACCATACGCATGCGTACATGAAAAAATTGTAACATATTTTCACCAAACATGTTTTGTCACCATTGCTCAGTTCTCCCCCGTTGAACCCCGATAGATTTGGGTTTTCTTTGCATACGTTGTAAATGCGATCGTATCTTTTTTTGCAACAAGTAATTCTTTTTAGCTTTTTAGCAGATAATTTAGCAGATAATATGGCACTAAAAGGCATGTTCCTCTTTGCCTGTAACAACTTGTAAATAATTACCAAACCCTGCAATTGAATAGTCAATGCTGCAAGCAGTCCAAATTGTGTTACCAGAAGCAATAATATCTTGCGCATTTGTGTGATCGATAACATTTTTCCATATAGCCAACTTCTCTTCTGTACAACACAACTTTCAATTTTGTTTGGATGATTGTTGTTTACAAAATTTCGCGCGTTTCCAACGAGCTACCATCTTTTCTATGGTTGTTCTTGGTTGGTTAAAACTTAACTTACATTCCATATTTGGAAAAAGATGTTTCAACCCGGCCGAGTTGAAAAATGTTCAGCCCGGGCTGAGATCATGCTCAAATCTCCATGTAATAGCAAAACATTTTTCAGCCCTGCCCCGAGTTGAAATTTCAGCCCGGGCTGAAATTCTCCATGTAATCACCCCCTTAGTATTAATATTCAGAGATTACTTTTTGATTTCCGCCGGCGATGGCGGAATCTTTAAAATCGCCTGAGGAGATAGATAGAGAGATAGGTAGATAGATAGAGACAGCGCAGCTAGGCTGGACGCCCGAAACTTATCCAGGCTAAAGATTTTTTTCTGAGAACGAGGCTAAAATGAGTTTTAAGCCAATAAGAATCCTAACAGTGCATCAAATTGTTTTATTATCCAATGAACAACACTTTATTTTAAAGTTTATATGCTATCGAAAGTTAAAGCTCGTGCAGTGTAGCATAATGAAGATCGTCTTATAATGCGCCATCTTTGATGTTATTAACGTTTCACTTTAATAATTACGTCATTTGCTTCTGTACAATTTTGCAAGCACGTAGACTAAAGCTATATTATTAAGCAGAACTAATTAATTATTCATGAATTTTAATTTAAAGAGGAATTGTTGAGGCTGAATATTTTTGGTGAAAGATAATGTATTATAGCTCAAAAACCGTGACAAGTGTGTTATAAAAGAAAAAATAAGTATATGTAGTCTGAAAATAACCTTTCGTAACTGATTATGTGAAAAAAATTTGCTTTAAAGTTATTTCCCAGTTGTTTTTCAGAGAAAAGGAGAAAATAAATAAATTTTCAACCTTGCCGTTGTTCTTATTTTGTTTTTATTGTTCATCAATTTTCAGGTTTATTATTTTTCTTTTAAAATTGTTCTTATATAGAGAACTGAAGTTTATGTAAGTTAAGTTAGCTATGATTTCCAGTTACAATAATAATCAAAAATTGAAATTTAAAATTTTAGAATATTCAATGATTTTGTTCCCCATATTACTCAGTCCTCTTCACAGTTCAGTACTTTTTTAGATTATTGCTAATGGCGGAAATCTTTAAGCCGCAGGGATTCTTGTTGTATATTTGGGGAGACCTTAATTCTGATATGATTTTAAAACTTTAAAGATTCACGATGAGTTGCGTTACGGTGGTGTACTGTTGAGGATACATATTTCATGGAGAAAGGGGTGACTAACAAAAAAAGGTGCTAATGCAGTTATTCTGTAGGGCTACATCCGTCGTCCGACGCACCGGGCCCCAGCTAGTATTTCTAAAAAATATATAAAACTAGTCGTTAACCCGTGGAAAAATCCACCGTCTTTAAATTACACGCTATTTCGTGTGCCTGTTGCACAACCTTTTTTTGCGGACAGACACAAAATACGGCTATCATTATAGAGACATATAAATACACTATAAATGTTTAAAGATATACTAATAACATAAAAATAATTTTAAAAACAGGTTGAAATAAATCAAAAATTAAAACCTCAAAAAATTCAAGCAATTTGTTTGGTCGGCGCGTGGCAAACGGCGCTGGAATAGGATTGGATCCTACTCTTTCGCCTGGTCGCTGCGACCAGACGAAATGTTTTTGAGAGCATCTGATTCTGAAGTCTGATCGGCTTGCATTTTTTTTTACCGCTTTGAGCTACTTACACTTGCTTTCCCCGCTAACAGTAACGCGTTGGTTTGTTCTAGACTGTATCTCACGCACTACACGAAACATTTTGCAAGTTCAAGATAATACCATGGGATAATACCTTTTTATTTCAAATGACGGAGCAACATTGTAGAAGTTCTGGTCAAAACAGGCTACTGGCGACCTTAAAAGATAGGGAACAAAATTACACACCAACAAGAATCCGAAATCTTTTAGCCTGCAAGGGCTTTTCATTAAAAAATTGAAATTGTCCTCAAATCTCAACTTTAAAAAATACCGTCACCTTGAAAAAGTTGGAAATCCTCATCAAAAGTCCTTCAACCTTAAATGTGATTCAAAAGTTTAATTTTGATTGGCGCACTAGCAACGGAGCAAAAAACACGTCTATTCTTCTTAGGCAAATAAGGCAACAAGCCTCGCCCAATTTTTTTGTTTATAAAAAACGTAGCGACCTGGAAGTGCAATCTTTTGCATGGATTAGGAAGAGCAAAATAGGCATTACACCACATTATTTTTAGGGCTGGGCGGCACACCAAGAGAGATTTAATAGTCTACCATTGTACACGGACCATTCTTGGTGCTGAAGCGCAAGAAAAAATATTGATATGTTTAGCGTATTTTCATGCCCCTCCGCGGCCCTTTAACTCGTGCTTTTCGATTGACTGTCTCTTCTAATCTCGTGTGGCGGGTTCAGAGTACCACTTTGAGAAATTAATGCGAAGGATGACAATTTGACCTCACATGTGCACTACACTTATCAATTATAATTTTCCTTAGTCTCTTCAAAAGTAAATTTTTAACCAAACCAAGCTGATAATTATTACAATCAGTCGCTAACGCCAGTTCATGTAGTTTAATTGAAACATGAATTAATACCACTGGCTTTAGTAGAAAGCGGTATAAGAAGACTTGAGCGTCCAGTGAAGCCCCTTGCTTTTAGTTATTCTTCTACCCACGCATTCTTTCCTAACATAATATTTTCTCTCGACAGGTTAGAGAAAGAGGCCGTTTACTCGAGATTCAGAGTTATAGTGAACTCAAACCGGTTAGAGTCACTTCGGTGCACGGTATATTTTATCACTTCGGGCAAAACTCACTTCTGGTCTGAAATTTCACTTGAGTCCATTTTTACGAAGTGGAAGCCACCACATAAGCAGCCGAAATGGTATGCCATGTTATCATTGTTACTCAACATACGATACTGGATATTATAGTGGTATTTTCATTTTAATAAATTTTCGTTGTATATCTGATGACATGAAAATCTAAATTATTTGCAGAATAAAAAGCACAAAGGCAACACAAATATGACAATGCGAAATCAAAAGATCTCGCCTGCAAGAAAAAGACAAAGCAGAAAAACGAACACTCACATTAGCCTGTGAAATAAGGCCAAAAAGGATCTCTCTTACCTTAGCAACCTAAGGCCTGATCAACACGTGTAAATTTTCTCAATTTTAAAAATGTATCGTAAGTTTACAAATGTCAACACCTTCTGCATCCTGTTTTACGAGGTGCTACACCATGCTTGTTTTGTCAGCCCGTAGAAGTTGTCAACACCTTCTGCATCCTGTTTTACGAGGTGCTACACCATGCTTGTTTTGTCAGCCCGTAGAAGTTGTCAACACCTTCTGCATCCTGTTTTACGAGGTGCTACACCATGCTTGTTTTGTCAGCCCGTAGAAGTTGTCAACACCTTCTGCATCCTGTTTTACGAGGTGCTACACCATGCTTGTTTTGTCAGCCCGTAGAAGTTTAAGACACATCAGCTTTTTTAAAACAAATTAAACACAAAAGTAGATCCTGACGACAAAATAAAAAAATAAAAAACATACAATAGTTATTAAACATATTAAGCAAGTTCACATCAAAATAAATATTTTTTGTGCGATTTAGTCGTTCATTTCGACATCCGCATCACGCTCAGATTCCAATACTTCTCGATATTGGATTTTCCAGGACTCGATTGAATCTGCACCATAAATCTACGAACAACGTAAAATGCGTTATGTCGGACTGTAAAGGTTGGTTTACATGGTTTTCTTTTGTGGCTGATAAAAATAATGGTCAGCCTCTGTGATATGAGCAAGTTTAATTAAGGCTACCTACCATAATTAAAATCGCGAAAGAGTAACACAACTTATAAGGTAGTCGATGATTTATTCTCGTTGGATTTTAAACCGTGCGTGTCTAGCTTAAAAATTTCCAACATACCTCTGTAACAAATTCAAGTATTTGTCGTATAGTTATTTCTTTTTTCGTCCGAGCTCCAAAGTGATATTGGTAGGTAGGTCCCTCTGGTCCTTGTATTTTTGTTTTCTCCAAATAACTATAAACGAGCACGATAGCACAATCAAAAACAATTTGCAATCTACTTCAGTAATCTAAAATCGGAAATGTAATCAATTCTGCCGAGATATGCCGCCATATAAAGCAGTTTCAGGTAAAAAATTGACAAATTATATTTATCCGGGAATAAAATAAATCCGGAAAAAAGGATTGCGAATAAAACTTTGAGAATTGTGCAAAATGCGCAATAAAAAAATGCGAAATTGAAATTTCGGAAACACGAGGCTCGAGTCGTTCAAGAGAAAGCAACTTGTAATATACAGCTAGTCTGAAGTAAGTAAATAAATAAACACGAAAAGAACAAACAAAAGGGGTTACATAGACAGCAATATTTTTCCAGATGTTCCATGCGGCGGTGAAGGTGATTAAAACAGAAGTTGGACTTGCCTTTAAAAGTGTGTTATCTATATAATGCCCGTATACGTCTGTCCGTCTGTCTGTCTGTCACGCAAAATGGTAGCTTAGGATTTTAGACCTAACCAAATAAGTTTTAAGTCCGCTGTGAACATTGACAATTGAACGTTGAACGTTGACAAGTTAAAATTGAACATTGACAAGTGAAAATTGAACGTTGACAAGTTAAAATTGAACATTGACAATATAGAAATTGAACATTGACAAGTGAAAATTGAACGTTGACAAGTGAAAATTGAACATTGACAAGTGAAAATTGAACGTTGACATGTGAAAATTGAACATTGACAAGTGAAAATTGAACGTTGACAAGTGAAAATTGAACATTCACAAGTGAAAATTGAACATTGACAAGTGAAAATTGAACATTGACAAGTGAAAATTGAACGTTGACAAGTGAAAATTGAACGTTGACAAGTTAAAATTGAACATTGACAAGTTAAAATTGAACATTGACAAGTTAAAATTGAACGTTGACAAGTGAAAATTGAACATTCACAAGTGGAAATTGAACATTGACAAGTGAAAATTGAACATTGACAAGTGAAAATTGAACATTGACAATATAGAAATTGAACATTGACAAGTGAAAATTGAACGTTGACAAGTGAAAATTGAACATTGACAAGTGAAAATTGAACGTTGACAAGTTAAAATTGAACGTTGACAAGTTAAAATTGAACATTGACAAGTGAAAATTGAACATTGACAAGTTAAAATTGAACATTGACAAGTGAAAATTGAACATTGACAAGTGGAAATTGAACGTTGACAAGTGAAAATTGAACATTGACAAGTGAAAATTGAACATTGACAAGTGAAAATTGAACATTGACAAGTGAAAATTGAACGTTGACAAGTTAAAATTGAACGTTGACAAGTTAAAATTGAACATTGACAAGTGAAAATTGAACATTGACAAGTTAAAATTGAACATTGACAAGTGAAAATTGAACATTGACAAGTGGAAATTGAACGTTGACAAGTGAAAATTGAACATTGACAAGTGAAAATTGAACATTGACAAGTGAAAATTGAACATTGACAATATAGAAATTGAACATTGACAAGTGAAAATTGAACGTTGACAAGTGAAAATTGAACATTGACAAGTGAAAATTGAACGTTGACAAGTTAAATTTGAACATTGACAAGTGAAAATTGAACATTGACAAGTTAAAATTGAACATTGACAAGATAGAAATTGAACATTGACAAGTGAAAATTGAACATTGACAAGTGGAAATTGAACATTGACAAGTGAAAATTGAACATTGACAAGTGAAAATTGAACATTGACAAGTGAAAATTGAACATTGACAAGTGAAAATTGAACATTGACAAGTGAAAATTGAACGTTGACAAGTTAAAATTGAACATTGACAAGTTAAAATTGAACATTGACAAGTGAAAATTGAACATTGACAAGTGAAAATTGAACATTGACAAGTTAAAATTGAACGTTGAAAAGTGAAAAGTGAACGTTGACAAGTGAAAATTGAACGTTGACAAGTGAAAATTGAACATTGACAAGTGGAAATTGAACGTTGAAAAGTTAAAATTGAACATTGACAAGTTAAAATTGAACATTGACAAGTGAAAATTGAACGTTGACAAGTTAAAATTGAACGTTGAAAAGTGAAAATTGAACGTTGACAAGTGAAAATTGAACATTGACAAGTGAAAATTAAACGTTGACAAGTTAAAATTGAACGTTGACAAGCTAAAATTGAACGTTGACAAGTTAAAATTGAACATTGACAAGTGGAAATTGAACGTTCACAAGTGAAAATTGAACATTGACATGTGGAAATTGAACGTTGACAAGTTAAAATTGAACATTGACAAGTTAAAATTGAACATTGACAAGTGAAAATTGAACATTGACAAGTTAAAATTGAACATTGACAAGTGAAAATTGAACATTGGCAAGTTAAAATTGAACATTGACAAGTGGAAATTGAACGTTGACAAGTTAAAATTGAACATTGACAAGTGGAAATTGAACGTTGACAAGTTAAAATTGAACATTCACAAGTTAAAATTGAACGTTGACAAGTGAAAATTGAACGTTGACAAGTTAAAATTGAACGTTGACAAGTGAAAATTGAACGTTGACAAGTGAAAATTGAACATTCACAAGTGAAAATTGAACATTCACAAGTGAAAATTGAACATTGAGAAGTGGAAATTGAACATTGACAAGTTAAAATTGAACATTGACAAGTTAAAATTGAACGTTGACAAGTGAAAATTGAACGTTAAACAAAGCGTGCTAACTAAGCGTATTTTTTAACCTTCTGTATCTCTCATCTACAGATAGAAAATAAAAATAAAAATCATGTAGCCAAAACTTGATAAAAATTTCAAGTAAAGTTTATTAAATATTGTAATTGTAAATCGAAAGAAATCAAAAGTACGAAAGAAAGTGGAGCTATTTTCACCATTGCTTTTTTCTGTAAGCCATTTTCAAAGCATACCTGTGGTTTCGCCACAGGGATGCTTTTCGAAACAGTACTTTTGGGTTACGGAAAGAGGGAATTTACCTTTTCTTCACAAAATCCTGTATTAATTTATCAACATCACCAAAATATCGATGTGATCTAAAAAGATTTACGGTTTTTTAATTGAACAGAATTAATTTAAGGTAAAGAGGGCGGCGACAGATTAAAAAATTACTAATTTTAGGAGAATTTAGGTTTCGGACTCAAATTTTAGGAGAAAACATTAAATGTATAAAAACTATTCCATATTTTAGGAGATTTTGCCAAAATTTTAGGAGAAAAATCAAGCCTTTACTTTTTTTGAATGGCAGAGGAGCTGTTCGTTTCAAATTGTAGTAATTAAGTAAATATTATATGATAAACATATAATAACTTGTTTGTCACATTGTTTGTCATTTTTAGGTTATTTATGTGATTTTAGATGTGGCCATCCTGGTCAAAATACGAGGAGAAAAAATATGAACGTACTTGTCTTTGTGGATGCCAAACTTTCTTAAAGTATGCCACAACGATACTAAAATAAGCAAAAAGTATTTTTTGAGCGTTGTTCACACTAAAGGAGTTGACAATGTTAATGGCGTCAACAGTGTTATCTGAAAATAAAAGTGTTAAGCGTTAGTTGGTGTTAAATATCAAAACGTTTCAATATCGGAACACTTTAGTCGGGGAGTTGCTGGACTGGACTTGAGGGCTAAAGGCCGATAACGCCAACATTAGATAATTGGTCAATGTTTCTAATGCGTTGTCTGAAGATTTCTTTTGTAGAAAAAAAGATCTAGTTGACACAATGTTTCGTCTTTTTTGTATAACTCCATAATCCACACTCGCTCCAATTTGACTGTGTTTTCCGCTATATAGTGCAAAAAGCTCACGGAAACAAGACGTTATGGTGCAGCCTTTCTAATTCAATTTTTTTCCTGATGCGAACCTTTATTATACTGTTTCGCGTCAGCATTTCAGCCATTTCACGTCGTGAAATGCCGACGTGAATTTTCTTTTTTTTGATTCGCCTTGGCAATCCACAATTTCACGTCGCCAAAAACGGTGACATTAACTTTAATTTTGGTGTCTGACTATGGCCCTTAAGCTGCAAACATTAATAACCAAATTTTAATAATGAATTGATGTCGTTGACATAAAACTCTAACAAAATTTTATAAAAGGCTTAAAAAAGTTCAGGGGAAAAAAGGAACGAGCAGGTTCTCGTACCTCTTTTTCCGAAATTATAGAATATATGAGAACATTCTTAAATTTTCATAAATAGTAAAATGCAGAATAGAAACTCAAAGTGGAAAAAACAGCTAAAACATTTAATAACTAAAATTTATATCTTCTTTGGCAATATCAAAGAAGAAATAAATAAATTATATGAACTACAAATGAACTATAATACTTCCAAATACAAGGCAATTAAAAGATATTGCTAATTTTAGTACTGCTCATGTTCAGCATATAAGTGATGAAGAAGTATAATGATGTAAAGGAAAAATAAAATGGTATAAAATTATTTTAATTAACCATTAAATGCATACCATCATTCAGAGTGTACTCATTCATAAAAATCATGCTGAGCATTATCATCAATAAACCCATGTTTGATTTCTCATTACTGGTAAATAAAAATACAAAGTAAATCAATACCTTTCAGATAAAATTTGCTGTATATCTATTATAACCTACGCAAAAAATAGGGGAAAAAAATATAGAACAAAAATTTGATGCCATTTATTTAGATCTTTTAAAAAATACCTTACCACAAACTTTTGGATTAAATCAATTCAAATGCACATTAAACAAAATAAAAATAAAAATTCGGACTTACGTTACTCCAGTATGCTGACAAATGAAGGCGGAATGATTATGCAAATTGTTGACGAGAGTGTATCCTTTTTGTTTCCCGTCATCACTTTGCATTGGAACAATATCAAATCCAAATATCTAGCACATTACACATCACAAAAACATTATTACTAACAATATCATTGTTCGTTCACAGTTGCAAAAAAAAAAAAAATGCTTAATTTTTTTTATATATTTTTTACCTCGTTAATCTGTTTAGATGCTTCTTCAAAAATCTTTGCATACGATCTAGAATGCTCCTTCATGACATGTTTTACAAGATCTACAATGTCAAAATTTACATGTAATTCCAACTATTATGGAGTTTAGATTTTTTTGGCAAAGTGTTGATTTAAGCCTTCAAGTATATCGTTCATCTGTGTGATGGGGACTGAGTAGCATAGATAATTAAAATAAAACAGGCAACAAAACATTGTTCATAATTTCCAGGTACTGATAGCAGTTCAACGTCATAAAAACCACTTGAACTCACCTATATTTACAACCATTTGAAATCCCTTCTCGATATTACTTAAAATCTATTATGTTAATTTAGTAACTGGCACAACTGCAGGCTAAAAGCTTTATGCTTATTTAAAATAAATACTAGTCATTAGCCTGTGTAAAATTAGGCTCGTTCGTTGTACATATTCCAAGCATAAATATTTTGTGTATCCTTGCCTGCCTGTTGACATGAAGTAACCAAATTTACTTGGGCGGTGGTTGTTACTAAGATTATAGGTTGATTATAATGGCGTTTTTGATTACAAAACCTCACAGACAAACAATGAGTATTATAATATAGATGTTATGCACATTCATCTTTGTAGACATGCATAAAATCACACTCTCACATATTGATATTTGTCTTTTACATGGTCCACAGGGTGGACTATTAGTAAAAATGTTAAAATAGTGAAAAGTTAGTCTAGTAGAAAAATGCACCATGTTTTTGTGGGTTTATTAGTCAAAGGTTTTCTAAATTACAAATGGCTTTTAACACTTAAACTGAAAACTTAAACTACAGCTGCAGTTAATTTTGGAGCCCATACAACACTAAAACACTGTATTTTTTGGGAAGCAAGTTGTTTTTATTTTTGAGGACGTATAGATAGATTTAAAAAAATGATTTACCTGGTCTTTTTATGCCAACTTTCTTTCGATCAGCAAAAAGAATATATCTAACCATATCAGCAACCTGAAGAAACAATGCCACGTCATTTATAACTGTACACATAAGCCTTTACATACTACTTTACATCCAATTCCACCTCTAAATGTGATTTTTCTTTTCGTGTCGTAAGCTTTTAACTGCATTACCCTACTAATTATGTATCCCTTCCCACTCCATGTTTATTCAATCAATTTTAGTATTTCACACTAAAGTTGTCAAGATATGCTTAAATGTAAAAAAAATTTACAATGTATACAAATAATAAATCAATTTCATTATGTACAACTATAAACATGTGTTCATACATTTCCTTCTTTTTTTAAAAAATTAAGCTCATTGTCATGTTTACTAGAATTTTGCTTACTTTATATCGTGTTATTTCATACCAAGTAATTTAGTTGGAACAACGTTACTGTTGATTTTATTTACTTAAAATAACAACATCATCCATGTTGTCGATTTGCCACCATCATACAAAAAATAAAACTACATGGCTCAAGGTTCCATGGTTACGTGTTTATCAGATGTACAAAACTAAAAGTGTAAAAAAATACTATATATATATATACAAATAAGCATAATTGAAGAATTAAGTGGTGGTGATATTTTGTAGTTTTTAGCATTTTTGGTTTCAGTTTTAACTCTGTATTTTTCTGACAACCCTAACATTTTTTAAATTACCATAAATTAACTTTTTGGATTTCCTTAAAAATGTAAAAAATAACAAACATATTAATAGAACAGGTTGGTTAAAAATGAATGCTAATTCTTTTAAAACAATTCTGAAGTTTGATCCTTGCCAATATTTTTAAAAAGGATTGGCCATCCAACCTAAAATTCAAGTATTTTGGGCGAGAAAGTTGGCAGTAGCAATGACTGAATCACCATACACGATCGATGAAGCAAATAGCGGTATTGATGAGAACTTTGAGAACATTGAGTTGACTTCAAAATCAAAAAAATATATTCGAGACTGTTGAGACTGTTGAGACTTTTAGATCATTGTGTTTCCATATACAATACTTTAGAAAGGAAGTGTTGTGTTTATGTTCTGTCGGCCAGTGTCAGTAATTTTGATTAGTTTTAGAAGTATTAACAGTTACCTAGTATCTATCTTGAGATATGTATGAATCTCTTTATGTTGTACAAAAAGTCTTCGTAAAAATAAATTTTCCTTTTGCCACAGCGGGACATTAAGATAGGGGGTAAAAATAGTAGCGTCACATCAACTCAACATAGCCATGGCACCTTAAGTTTGAATGGTCCCCTGACTGTTTTGGGTAGCTTAGCTAGCTGGCTAGCTATTTTTTCCAGCAGGGTGAAGAGACGGCACATAAAAATTTGACTCCAAAATATAAAACAAAAAACCTACTTTTCTATTGATTTCATCTTTTGTCATCTTATTTTTCTGTGTTTCTTGAGAACTTTGAAAAGACATATTTTTAATAGTTTATCTGAAATAATTATTATTTGTAGCTATCTAAAAACGCCATTAGCTACTCCCGCTGTAAATTAATGTGCAACTTTGGCTTAAGAACACAAACATGAATAACTCTTATCATTTTATGGCTTGCTGCAAAAATCTAAAAAACAATGCAATTCCAAATGTAATGTCATTGACGCACGTGCCGCTTCTACCCCAGAAAATGAAAAAACAAAAACAAATTCCCGCGATAAACTGATTATCTAAACCAGACCCCTGATTTTATGCCCCGGACTTTAATATTTCTTCCGTCGCGTGTTGCAGGGACTGAGAGAGTAGTGAGGACATTTTCTCGAACAAACACCACTTTAAAATATATTTTCTAATAGGCACCGTTCTTGAATAAAAGTTTTATCAAAAGGACACTTTTCTCTTTTAATAAACGTCCGAAGTTTGTTGTAGAACCAACATAACGGTAGCTTTTTTAAGTGGGCTTTAAAAAAACAACTTTCGCGGGCAGGAACTTTCGCGGGCATATCAATTATGGAATAAACTTTCGCGTTTCGCGGTTTTTGGAACAAATTTCGCGTAAAAAACTTTCGCGAATCGAAGAAAAAGGTCATATTATATTAAAACTTTCGCGAATGAGCAAAAAATAGATTTTTTTTAATTTGTTTTTAGTTTTTTTGCTTTGTTTAAAGTAAAATAGACAAAAGTTATAATAGATTGATAGACTGAAAAAGGCAAAGATGTATACGTATTAATAAAATTCATCCATATGTCATTGACTTTTTTGATAACAACGAATTTCAGGGAGGGGCCTTAAATTTTCTTGAAAAAAAAAAAGATTTTTTCGCGTGAAAAAACTTTTGCGTTTTTTGAATTAGCTATGATTTTGCGTGAAAAAACTTTTGCATTTTGCTGTTTTGGAATTTCCGAAGGCAAAAACGTTGCCGAAAAGGGCAAAAACGCAAAAAACGTGAAAGTTTCTGCCCTTAAAGTAACTCGAACATGGTAAAAAAACACATCTCATCGAAAATCTCCCGTTTGCAGATACTATCGATTCACCCTCTCACCTTGGATGTATAGAGGATTTTGGTTAAACAATTAGCAAACGCCGAGGTATATAGCGCCCTAAACATTTGCAAAAATTTAAAACCAGGAATAAGTAGAAATGGACAGTGTTTCTAAAATTTACCACCGAAATTATGCGAAACGAGATCACTTTTAAATTTTGGATAACTATCCAAAAGATATACTAAATCTCGTAGGCGGAATACAGGGCGTGGTTCACTTTTCCCCTAAAAATACCTCAAGAAACCACATGAATATTTAAATAAAACGCTAATGTACACTACTCCGTTTCTTTTAAATTTGGACTGAAACCTCTTCGTGAAAAATAAACAACTTTTAATTTACAACATGGTATTTTTAGCAATGAGCAAAAAGTGAATTCCGGGGGTAAAATTCAAGGCATTTTGCAAATATTGGCGCATTTACCATGTACCATGTTGTAAAGTAAAAGTCACTGAAATCATAAAACCGACAACTTGACCAAGTTAAAGAATGATTTAATATGGCTGTAAATACCCTCTAATCCTTTTAAAAAAATATTGAAATAATATGGCACAATATACAAAAATATACTTTTCTTGGGAAAGTGAGGGAATATTCATTGAATAATTTACTCATCAAAAACGATGCCGTGTTAGTTTTCAAAGTCAGTCACATTGCTCCTGATTACACGCGCTTAAAAATCCTTTTGGCAAAAAACTGCCACAATCACTAAACTAGAGGAGCTTCTAAAAACAGATTCACACTTCCCTTGGCCAACACGGAATTTGGCAAAAAAGCCTTTTTTCCATTTAGAGCTGCTAAAGTGTGAAATAATTTCCCTGGCCAAGTCACCTGTAATAAAAGCCAGCTTTCCATAAGACTTCCATCTCTAATATATTTCGGCAAATTCTAATGGAGGTCACTTTTTAATTTGTGTTTTTAATTCTTTTTCTTTTTAATTTTCACAGATTATAAAATATTTTACTATATTTCATCTAGGATGTTAGAAATACAGATTTTCTATTTCTATCCTCCTAGATTTAATCGAGCTGGGGCAGTTTAAGGTTTATCATTTTTTGATGATGACAACCTGGCTTCCTGGCGGCCCATACACTTATATGAGCCAAAATGAAAAAAAAGTATGCAAAAATTTGTGTAATAAGTTCATTTCATGTCTATTAAATTTCCGAATATTGCAGGGTTATTTGCGTGTCAAGATTTGCGAAACATTAGTCAAGTTTTGCGAAACATCCGTCAAATTTGTCGACATTTCACTTAAAACAGAGTAGACAGCAAACCTCAATTTCTTATTAACGTGGTCGCGAACGATGTAGCTAATTCTTGAACATAAGTTGGAAATTCATGTTGTCGTATATTTTTCACACAATCCGCAGGAATGTGTGTTTGGTTTAGCCTTTCTTCGTCTCGGAATAAAAAATGAACACATTGGTGAATATTTTACGCGGAGCCAATTCATGTTCGAGATTACATGAGAAACTAGCCAAGCGGTAAAAATTTTATTTATAAAGCGGGTTGACATTGATTTTTAAAAGAATGTCTTAAGATCTAGTGCTCATAATGTTGTATTTATTATAGTGTAGTTAAGTCTAGCTTAAGATAAACGTATTTCATATTCCTGTACAAGTTACCGACTCACACCTTAGGTGGCTAGTGTTTGGAAACGAAACTTCAGGAACGAAAAGTTGTTTAATGGCGCGCTGTTTATTCATTTTTGTGCAAAAGGCGCATATTTCGCTTTCCGTACAAAAGTTACGTTACGTTACGAACCACATTCAACAGGACTAATCTAAAATAATCTAATCTAAAATACAAACAAAGAAAAGAAAACAAAGAAAATTGCTTCGCAAAAAGAAGATAGAGAAGAAGTGTTAAAAGTTGTTAAGTTAAAAAGAAGAAGTAACGTAAACAATTAAAGTAACGTAAACAAGTGAAGTAACAAGTAAATCAAAACATTACGGAGTAACCAAGTGAAGAAGTAACCAAGAAATAAGTGAAAGGAAGCAGGGAAGGATAACTTTGACGAAAATTACAGGAACAGCGGTATACCTAGATTGGGGTAAAACTTATCTTATAATTTGAACTTCGTACTGAAACTTCGTACTTCCAAAGTGTGAACAGACAAAAAAAGTTTGAACAGACAGAAAGACTAAGAAAAGAAAATACGTAGCTAGTTACGTAGCTAGTTTTGAACAGATAGAAAGACCGAGAGAAAAATAGTGGAGGGGATAAGTGAAGAAATAATGTCCTTTTATGCAGTGAGAAAAGGAAAACAGCCTGGAGTGTATGATGATTGGAAAGAATGCGAGAAGCAAGTGACAAACTACAAAGGAGCGGTGTTCAGAAAGTTCAAAAAAGGCAAGAAGCGGAGGAGTTCCTGAAATACGGACAGTCAAGTAAAGGTGAAGATGAGAAAAAAGACGAACAATTGGAAAGGGAGAATTCAAAGGAAGTTCAGGAAAGGAAATGCATAGGAGAGAGTGTGGATGGAGAAGAAGCAACACATGCAACAGAAAAAAGTGAAAAAGACGTGATAAATGGGGATGAGAAAAAAGAGAAGGAAAAAGTCTGCAATGTGGAGCAAAGTATGAAAGATAACATGGAAGTGGTTGATGATAAATGTAAAAAGTGTGAAAAGGAAGTTGGTCCAAGTGCAAAAGCAGTACAGTGTGATGTTTGCAAGGGATGGCTACATGCACACAGACGATGCGGAACAGAGTTGGAAAAAACATATGAATGGCTGAGGGAAATTGTAGATGAGGAGGAGGACGCAGGGAAGGAGTATAGCGTAGAAGGGGTATGCAGAGGATGCAAAAGAAAGAGGAAGGAAATGAGAGGGAAAATGGAAAAAATGGACCTAAAGATGGCAGAACAGCAACAGAAAATGATACAGAAGGAGGATGAAATTGCACAGCAAAAAAAGGAGACAGAGAAGTTAAAAAGAGTAATAGATGAGTTAAGTGAAGATAATGAAAGATTGAAGGAACAAGTTAAGAGCACAGACAGGGATATCGATTTGGAAATAAAGAAAGGGAAAGAAGAGATTAGAAAAGGAAAGAAGGAAATAGACAAATTGAAGAAAGATATAACCAAATACATTGATAGGATAGAAGAAGAACAGAGAGAGCAGTAAGCTGGAAAGGAAGATATTACAAATCGAAGAAAAGTATAGTAACGCATTAGAAATAAACAAACAACTGGAATGTAAGGAAGCAGAAAGAAGCAGAATAGGAGACAAGACTGAAGTGACAAAAGTGAGTAAAGGAGAAGTTCAAAAGAAAGAGGACAACAGAATACCAGAATATGTACATAAGAAAAAAGAAAAAATGGTAGAAGAAAATGATGAGTTGACAGGGGAAAGGAAAGAAATGACAAATGAAGGGAAAAGATGGAAAAAGAAACAAAATAGTAACCAACAGGAGACTAAAAAAACTAACAGTGAATCTATGACAGAAGAAAGAGCATGCCTACCTTTTGCAAAAAATGGGGTGTGTAAATATGGCAGGGCATGCAAGTATAGTCATGTGAAATTGTGCAAATGGATTATTGAAGGGAGATGTACAAGACAGGACTGCTGGTTTAGTCACGATCACTCAGCAATATGTAGATGGGACAGGGAAGATAAATGTAGTCATGGAATGAGCTGCAAGTTTGTTCACAAAAGTAGAGGAGGAAGGCAAGGGGAGAGGAAGACTAACGAAGAAAGGAATGTGACGCAGCAAATATTGCAAGAAGAACAGGAGGTAGATGGAAAAGGCAAAGCAGAAAAAGTACAAAGGACGAAGGAAATGGAGGAAAGGATAATTGAAAGATTATATTTATAGTTTAAAAGTTGCGGAAATAGTGCCTGTAGGTAAATAAGTGTATGTGTTTTTAACTTTCAGCAACACGCTCATTCCAACCCAGTGCAACCCAATTTCTATTTAGGCTAAATTGTGACGAAAAAAGAAAGGATACTCTAACTTGCCCCTCCAACCTATGATAGAAGTCACACGTGCCCCGCGCGCCCCCTCGTTCCCACAAAAAGATAAAACGACAGAACAAACACCCCTGTATTCGCATAGACGGCTCCAGTGCCAAGCGTGTCCCATTTTTTTCAAACTTTAGTCCGTATTTCTATAACTTTCCCCTTTAACCCATAAGTCTAGTCACACGTGCCCCGTGCGCCCCTTCATCCCCCCCAAAAGGATAACGACAGGACAATTAACCCCGCACCCTGATGAACCGCGTCAGTGCCGAACAGCGGTTATACGTCAATGCACCAATACGCGTCCGCAATCCGATACGCGTCTTACCCTCCCATGCAGCCCTTCGCGAGCAATTGTAGTTATGGTAAATCGGCAAAATTAAATAACGCTTATATTAAGTCATAAGCCGCATTTTGCCCCAACAGGTTGTAGCCTAGAAGTCCGTGGTGAAAAAGCTACAACCTTTGCCAGTCTATAACAATTTATCGCGCGTCCCTTTACCATTTATTCCCGCGATGCCCCAGAAACTTGAGGTAAGAAAATTGTGACTACTGCAAGACGGTGGCTTTAATCTTGTCACGCATATCGCTCCACAGCCTCTTGCCTAGAAGCTTAGATAAAATTGGTAATTATAGCAAGCGATAGTGCAACTAGTGCATGTTGCGAGCGCGCTTGTTCTCAAAATATTTTGTATATGGTTGGGTACAGAGATTGTTCAAATTTGGACTTCGTTGAAATTAAAAAAATAGCATAATTTGTTGATTTAAATTTATTTGGAAAAATAATTTTGTACGGGCTTACCATGGCAGTGGGGAGGTGTATGTGTGTGAGAGATATATCACTAAAAATAGCGATAATCCCTGTATTTTATTGTGCTTTCTGATGCTGTTGATTTATATTCTTTTTGTTGGGTTTGATAATTGTTTTGTTTTGGTTTTCTTTGATTTTTATGGTGGTCATTGGATTTGGTGTTTTTTCGATTGGAATTGGAGTTGGTGTTTTTGTAGTATAATTTAGGTGGTCGGATTTTGAGATTCATGAGTGGTACTGGTCGCTGCGTTTGATTTGGAATTTCTTCTTTTGGGAGGAGTGTAGTTCTTTTAGTTATTGGATTTTTGTTGTTTGTGGTCACAGGTGGAGACAGAGGTGTAGAGGGATACTTACCTGACTTACCTGGAGAGGGTTGGCCGCACGTTACGTTGTCTGGTATGGGTGTAGGTATATGTATGTACTGTAATTGTAATTCAATTTGGTTTAATTTAGATTGTATGTGCGTGATGTTTTCATTGACTTGTTCCAGAAGAATATGGTGAAGGGAGGTGGCTGTATGTTGACATATCTGCTTCCAGTGGGTAGTTCGGTTTTTGTAAGGGAAATGGTGGGGATGATATTTATGCATGGCCCAAAGTTCTCGATTTCTGTTTTTTTTAATTTTTCTTTTAGGAGCAAGTCCAAGCTTTGTTTTTTTCTTTTTCGAGGTGTCTTTGGTGCACGAAGGTAGGGGAGTCTTCTGGAGGAGCAAACATGTCAAAGTCTTCTGGAACGCCAGTACTGAGTTGATCGCAGTCCATGATTAAAGACTAAAATTTTAAAGCAAAAAATAGCGAACAACACTTTATCATTTATTTTGTCGGGGTTAAAAAGGGGGAGGGGGGGGGGGGAGACCAAAAGGGAGGTGCATGTGAAATAGTTTTATAACGATCCCCTGGTATCCCACTCAAAGAGAGCATTTTGTTTTCAAATATGTCAAAATAATACCATGTGTTTAATTTGTGTTCCAAATTGGTTGTAATCCATCTAATTTGGTGGATGCGTTTTATCGTTTTCATAGCGTTTTTGTTAAAGTGGCTACATAAAATATGTTGTATGCAAATTTGTGGGGGGGCAACCATTTCCAAACATAAATAAAATTAATTTAAATGTATCTGAATCGGATAGAGGGAGGTTAGTAAACAATAACTGCATATCTAAAGGCCATGTGTGTATTGGGAAAAAGCTGTCACCATTTATAGACTTATAAATTTCGCCGCGTATTTGTTGGATATTGCTATTGTTAAGATTGCTGAAGAAAATTTCTGTCTTTTTTATATCTCCTTCATCGGCGTATGTTGCGTTCAGCGACATTATCTGCGCAAAAAAAATTATATAATAATAATGCTGAGACGAATAATGGAATGAAACAGAACGGAAGAAAACCGAACGGAGCGGACTGTCAAAACAACGAGAATGATTAGTTTGCCAAAACGGCCTTCATCAGGAGCAGGTACCGCTTCTTCCCTGTTTCTGTGAAACATGTTTCACCTGCCCGACAGGGAAGTGTCCGAGCAAACTCCTTGCGATTACAGAAGTCCCCGTTCGTTTTTCTTAGAAAGAAGTGTGTACTTAGACCAGATTGAAAAATAACGGTCGCGATGTGCGCATTAGCTATATACAAATTGAACATACTTACTGAAGATAAATAAAATATGTTGGTAGCAATGTTTACAGTTGGAGAATCTCGAAGATAATGTCAATAATATTTTGGTTGTGTCTAGGCCCCCAAAAAAAAAATTTTTCGAACGCGTTATTCGATTAAACGGCGGTGGTTGCGGACTTTGATGTAAACAAGAATGTTCGAATCTGGGAGCGGGAAATTTCGATCCTTATGTCTGGATAATTGTCGGACGCAAAAGGAAGCATAGAGCGGGAATTTTCGATCCGAAAATGGCGGGAATTTTCGATCCGATTGCAAAAAGGCGGGGTTTTTCGATCTGTCTGGATAATTGTCGGACGCAAAAGGAAGCATAAAGCGGGAATTTTCGATCCGATTGCAAAAAGGCGGGAGTTTTCGATCCGTTTTATTAAAAGACGAAAAATGATTAATTCGAGAATTTTTGGCCCTTTTGAGAAGGAGTTTTGTCCCCTAAAATATAATTGCTTAATAGGACCTTTGACTTAAGGACGACAAGGCTGTTGAAGAAAACCACAATAATGTTTTACCTAAAATATATATATATGTAGACAGAAAAAAAATTATTTTTATATAATTACAAAGGTTTTTGGGCCGATTTAACCAAAGTGTCTCTTAGGCTTGTGCCCCGTGTGTATGCAGTTACGGGGCGGGACGGCCAGATCGATTTTAAAGTCTCATTTTTTTCGATAACTGACCAATGTTTGTGAATAATTCTACTTTGCGCCATACCAACAGGGGAAAATGGAGTGATGAGTGGTGTGATTTCTTCTACGTGTGTGTGCATGACGGGTTCGAGGAGTTCATTTCTCAAAAAATTCAGAGCCTTTGAAAATTTATCAATTATGAGATTTAGGGGGTATCCTCTAGCCAGGAATGTGCGTGCAAGAGTATATAATTCCTTTTCTAAATTTTGGTCATTGGATATGATTGTGCAATATCTCAATGCCTGGGTATATACGATGCTAGCTTTAACATGATGAGGGTGTTCAGAGGAGTAGTGTAAAAGCATCATTCTATCAGTAGGTTTGCGGAATAGGGTTGTTTGTAATTTGCGAGACTGGTCAATATATATGCGTGTGTCAAGGAAGGGAATATCTGATTTTGAATACTCAAAAGTAAATTTTATGGAAGGGTGAATTTTGTTCATGTGTGTGAATAATTGTTTTAATTGTAGTTCAGTTCCCGTAAATATGAAAAAAATGTCATCTATAAAGCGCTTCCAGAATTCAATAAAACCGGGAAAATCAGCTATGATTAGGCCTTCAAGTACTGCCATAAATAGATTTGCGTAAGGTGGGGCCATTCTTGTACCCATGGACGTTCCTTTAATTTGGTGATAAAATGATGTCATAAATTTGAAAAAACTGTTTTTAAGAATGAGATGCAGCAGCGTGTGAAAGACATGATTTGGTGGGGTATATTTAGGCATTTCATTTCTAAATTGTTTTATAAAATCGAGTACTGCTTTAATTCCTTCATCATGGGGGATGTTTGTGTATAGAGCCGTAACGTCTGCTGTTACAAGAAAAGCATTTTCGGGCATAGGTGGGAGCTCCCGCAATCCTCTGAGAAAGTGTTTTGTGTCTTTAATGTAGGACGGTAGTTTCGTGACCAAAGGTTGGATGAAATGTGTTACGTATTTTGATAGGTTGTCTGTGGCGCTGTCGCAACCCGAAACAATCGGTCTTAGTGGGATCTCAGGTTTATGTATTTAGGTAGTCCGTAAAATAGTGATGTGCGCGGTGGATTAGGGGGAGTTAGAAATCGTCTAGTCGTTTTATCAATGTATTGTTTAACAAAAAGGAAATCGACATAATCTTTTACCTCTTTGCTAATGTCATTGGTTAGGTCATTTGGCATTTGTATGTATGTGTTTCTATCATTAAGGTGCAAGTGGACTTTGTCTATGTATTCGGTAGTGTTAAGAATGCAGATCCCCCCACCTTTGTCTGCTGGTTTTATGGTGATGTTTGGGTTTCTTGCAAGATTGACAAGAGCTCTTCTGTGTTGGTGATTTATATTATGTTTCCCGGGAGTTGGAGAATTAATTAAATTTATGTCGTTTGTGATTTTTTCAAAATATTCGAGCAAGTCCTTGTTATCAGGTGTAGGTGGTTGCCAATTTGTTCGGACGTGGAAGGGGTGAGGCTCAACTTTCGTATTTTCAGGGCCCTCGCTTGCGAAAAATATTTGTCTTTTCATAGTAGTAGTAAAATTTATTAAAGATCCCGTTTCAGATGGGGAGGAGTATTTTGTTGGTGTAGGCACAAAGGAGAGACCCCGAGAGAGGATTTCCGTTTCTTCTGGAGACAATGTGTGTGCGGAGAGATTGGTAATTAGGTTGTTTTCGAATATTCTTTTGTTTTCTTTTAGTATTGCCGACGTTTTCCGGGATAAGCTTTTGTTGCGTTTCTTCCATTCCACGCTATGTGGGAACAGACGTCGGATCGAGGGAAGTTTTATGTTTCGTTTTATAGGTAAGATTTCCAAGTGTTCTGCAATGGAGGGAGTTGTTTGCGTCAACGATGTCATGCTTGCGTAAATTTCTTCCTGGTAATTCTAAAACAAGGGGGGGAGAAACTTAAAAGAACCTTTAGTAACTATGTATCAGTTAACCTTATAGGGGAAGATTTGAAATTAGCGTGGCGCTGAAAGAAAAGCGTGGTGTACAGGTAGTGTGTGTGTATTCAAGGAGGATGGCCTCCGCTCATGTAATATCATATTTATAGTTTAAAAGTTGCGGAAATAGTGCCTGTAGGTAAATAAGTGTATGTGTTTTTAACTTTCAGCAACACGCTCATTCCAACCCAGTGCAACCCAATTTCTATTTAGGCTAAATTGTGACGAAAAAAGAAAGGATACTCTAACTTGCCCCTCCAACCTATGATAGAAGTCACACGTGCCCCGCGCGCCCCCTCGTTCCCACAAAAAGATAAAACGACAGAACAAACACCCCTGTATTCGCATAGACGGCTCCAGTGCCAAGCGTGTCCCATTTTTTTCAAACTTTAGTCCGTATTTCTATAACTTTCCCCTTTAACCCATAAGTCTAGTCACACGTGCCCCGTGCGCCCCTTCATCCCCCCCAAAAGGATAACGACAGGACAATTAACCCCGCACCCTGATGAACCGCGTCAGTGCCGAACAGCGGTTATACGTCAATGCACCAATACGCGTCCGCAATCCGATACGCGTCTTACCCTCCCATGCAGCCCTTCGCGAGCAATTGTAGTTATGGTAAATCGGCAAAATTAAATAACGCTTATATTAAGTCATAAGCCGCATTTTGCCCCAACAGGTTGTAGCCTAGAAGTCCGTGGTGAAAAAGCTACAACCTTTGCCAGTCTATAACAATTTATCGCGCGTCCCTTTACCATTTATTCCCGCGATGCCCCAGAAACTTGAGGTAAGAAAATTGTGACTACTGCAAGACGGTGGCTTTAATCTTGTCACGCATATCGCTCCACAGCCTCTTGCCTAGAAGCTTAGATAAAATTGGTAATTATAGCAAGCGATAGTGCAACTAGTGCATGTTGCGAGCGCGCTTGTTCTCAAAATATTTTGTATATGGTTGGGTACAGAGATTGTTCAAATTTGGACTTCGTTGAAATTAAAAAAATAGCATAATTTGTTGATTTAAATTTATTTGGAAAAATAATTTTGTACGGGCTTACCATGGCAGTGGGGAGGTGTATGTGTGTGAGAGATATATCACTAAAAATAGCGATAATCCCTGTATTTTATTGTGCTTTCTGATGCTGTTGATTTATATTCTTTTTGTTGGGTTTGATAATTGTTTTGTTTTGGTTTTCTTTGATTTTTATGGTGGTCATTGGATTTGGTGTTTTTTCGATTGGAATTGGAGTTGGTGTTTTTGTAGTATAATTTAGGTGGTCGGATTTTGAGATTCATGAGTGGTACTGGTCGCTGCGTTTGATTTGGAATTTCTTCTTTTGGGAGGAGTGTAGTTCTTTTAGTTATTGGATTTTTGTTGTTTGTGGTCACAGGTGGAGACAGAGGTGTAGAGGGATACTTACCTGACTTACCTGGAGAGGGTTGGCCGCACGTTACGTTGTCTGGTATGGGTGTAGGTATATGTATGTACTGTAATTGTAATTCAATTTGGTTTAATTTAGATTGTATGTGCGTGATGTTTTCATTGACTTGTTCCAGAAGAATATGGTGAAGGGAGGTGGCTGTATGTTGACATATCTGCTTCCAGTGGGTAGTTCGGTTTTTTGTAAGGGAAATGGTGGGGATGATATTTATGCATGGCCCAAAGTTCTCGATTTCTGTTTTTTTTAATTTTTCTTTTAGGAGCAAGTCCAAGCTTTGTTTTTTTTCTTTTTCGAGGTGTCTTTGGTGCACGAAGGTAGGGGAGTCTTCTGGAGGAGCAAACATGTCAAAGTCTTCTGGAACGCCAGTACTGAGTTGATCGCAGTCCATGATTAAAGACTAAAATTTTAAAGCAAAAAATAGCGAACAACACTTTATCATTTATTTTGTCGGGGTTAAAAAGGGGGAGGGGGGGGGGGAGACCAAAAGGGAGGTGCATGTGAAATAGTTTTATAACGATCCCCTGGGTATCCCACTCAAAGAGAGCATTTTGTTTTCAAATATGTCAAAATAATACCATGTGTTTAATTTGTGTTCCAAATTGGTTGTAATCCATCTAATTTGGTGGATGCGTTTTATCGTTTTCATAGCGTTTTTGTTAAAGTGGCTACATAAAATATGTTGTATGCAAATTTGTGGGGGGCAACCATTTCCAAACATAAATAAAATTAATTTAAATGTATCTGAATCGGATAGAGGGAGGTTAGTAAACAATAACTGCATATCTAAAGGCCATGTGTGTATTGGGAAAAAGCTGTCACCATTTATAGACTTATAAATTTCGCCGCGTATTTGTTGGATATTGCTATTGTTAAGATTGCTGAAGAAACAGAAAATGATACAGAAGGAGGATGAAATTGCACAGCAAAAAAAGGAGACAGAGAAGTTAAAAAGAGTAATAGATGAGTTAAGTGAAGATAATGAAAGATTGAAGGAACAAGTTAAGAGCACAGACAGGGATATCGATTTGGAAATAAAGAAAGGGAAAGAAGAGATTAGAAAAGGAAAGAAGGAAATAGACAAATTGAAGAAAGATATAACCAAATACATTGATAGGATAGAAGAAGAACAGAGAGAGCAGTAAGCTGGAAAGGAAGATATTACAAATCGAAGAAAAGTATAGTAACGCATTAGAAATAAACAAACAACTGGAATGTAAGGAAGCAGAAAGAAGCAGAATAGGAGACAAGACTGAAGTGACAAAAGTGAGTAAAGGAGAAGTTCAAAAGAAAGAGGACAACAGAATACCAGAATATGTACATAAGAAAAAAGAAAAAATGGTAGAAGAAAATGATGAGTTGACAGGGGAAAGGAAAGAAATGACAAATGAAGGGAAAAGATGGAAAAAGAAACAAAATAGTAACCAACAGGAGACTAAAAAAACTAACAGTGAATCTATGACAGAAGAAAGAGCATGCCTACCTTTTGCAAAAAATGGGGTGTGTAAATATGGCAGGGCATGCAAGTATAGTCATGTGAAATTGTGCAAATGGATTATTGAAGGGAGATGTACAAGACAGGACTGCTGGTTTAGTCACGATCACTCAGCAATATGTAGATGGGACAGGGAAGATAAATGTAGTCATGGAATGAGCTGCAAGTTTGTTCACAAAAGTAGAGGAGGAAGGCAAGGGGAGAGGAAGACTAACGAAGAAAGGAATGTGACGCAGCAAATATTGCAAGAAGAACAGGAGGTAGATGGAAAAGGCAAAGCAGAAAAAGTACAAAGGACGAAGGAAATGGAGGAAAGGATAATTGAAAGATTAACAGAACTTATAGAACTTATGGAACTTATAGAACTTATGGAAAGCCCAAAATCAGAATTTTTATCCGAAAACGCACAAAAAACAAATTACCCAGTGAGGATAGTGGAAATGGATAAAGGCAATGGAACAGGGACAGACAATGATGTAATGGACATGAGTAGAAAAACAAACAAAAAAAACGGGAAAATAAAAAGAAGAAAGACGATAGAAAAAAATTTGAAGAAAATGACAACATATTTTGTGAACATGAGAGGAATAAAGTCTAAAATAGAGAGTATAAAGGAAATAATAGAAGCTCAGAAGCCAGATGTATTCGGAATAGTAGAAACACATTTGCAACCCGAAAAACCCGTAGACATAAAGGGATACAGAGTAGTAGGACAGGATAGAAATAGCAAAGGAGGAGGGGTATTGGTAGCAATAAAAGAAAAATACATTACGTCATGTGTAAGAATGGAAACTTTAAAAATGAAATATGGATACAGATCGGAATAAAAACAAAATATAAAATTGGGGTAATATATGCCCCACAAGGAGACAAACTAAAGATAACAGAGATCAGAAGTATATACAGAAACATTGAAGAAGAGATAAATAAGGGCCGTGATGAAGGAAAAAAATTGATAGTAATGGGAGATTTCAATGCAAAAGTAGGAGATAAAATAAGAGGAGGAAGCAACGAGGTTAATAGAGGTGGTAAAGAATTGATAGAAATGGCTAGGAGAAGTAGAATGAGGATAATAAATACGCTTGAGGTGGCAGAAGGAATCTGGACGAGGGAAGAGAAAGACAAGAAATCTACAATTGATTTTATGATGATAGAAGAAGGGGAGAAGGAGAAAGTTGAAATATTTGAAATTGATGAGGGTAAGGAATATACTCCATACCACATTATAAAAGATGGAGACAAATTAAAAGAAGTATACAGTGATCATAACGCGATAATGGCAAAAATAAACTGGGAAACTTGTGACAAAGAAGAACCAAGAAAGCAAAGATAGATGATGACGAAAAAGAGTTATACGAGGTACAGACAAAATGTTAATAAAGGTAGAATATCGGAGATGTTAATTAGACAAGAGAAGACATTGCAAGTAAGATACAATGAATGGGCAAAAACTGTTTTTGAAATGAAGAGGAGATGCCAAGTAAAAATTAGCGAGAAAAGAGAGAATCGAACAGTTAGAAAGTTAATGAGGTCGAAAAGAAATCTAAAAAGGGAAAAGAGAAATAATATGATAATTAACAGAATTAAATTGATCAATCATCATATATATGAAGAAAAGAAAGGAGGGTATGCAAGAAAAATTCACAAAGTTGTCGAAGAGCTAAGAAAGAATGGAGGTGGGATGAAAGAGGAGAGTTTTTGGGAATTTAGAAGGAAATTGAATGGGAGGAAGAAGGAAACTGGGACACAGATGAGAGACGACAAGGGAAATATAAAGTCAGACCCAGAGGAGATAAAAAAAGTGTATAAAGAATTTTACCAACAATTGTTTACAAAACCTATAAGACAAGAAGAATCAGAAAAATGGGTAGAACAAAATGTAATACAAAAAGTAGAGGATATTGTAAAAGAGGGAAACAGGCAAGACCCAATGATAGTCAAGATTGAAACGGTAGAGAAAGTGATAAAGAAGCTGAAAAGAAGAAAGGCTGGAGACTGTGAAGGGTGGTGTAACGAAATGGTAAAAGATGGCGGAAATGAAATGGTGAAATCAATATGGATACTGACTAACAATATATTGGAAACATTGGAAGTACCTCAACAGTGGGAGGAAATGCAAATTAAATCGGTACACAAGAACAAAGGACAGAAAACATTAATGAAGAACAGGAAGAAGTACAGGGAAAATTAAGAAACAATAAGCACCAAAACGGAGGAAGGAAGGAGAGATCGACGAAAGATAACTGGCTGGCGATAATGGCTGTAATTGACCTGAACAGGGAAATAAAGAAAGACACTTACATGCTTTTTGCAGATGCTGAGAAATGCTTCGACAAATTGTGGCTGGAAGATTGTATAATAGACTTGACGAAGGATGGCATGAGAGAAAGGGAAGCATCACTTATCTATAAGCTGAACCAAAAAGCGAAAATGAAAATAATTACACCACTAGGAATTACAGATAAACTTGACGTTGAAAACGTGGTGAAACAAGGAACAATCTTTGGACCACAGCTTTGCTGTAGTAGCACCTCGAAGGTAGACGAGATGGGAGAGGTTTCACCCAAGACTGTGATCTCATCGAGCATGGAACTTGGAACATTGGTATATGTAGACGATATAGGGGCTGTAGGGTCAAAAGAAACAATAGAAGACGTTGGAAAAAATCTAGCTGAAATGGAAAGAATGAAAGGCTTTGTATTTAACAGAGACAAGACAAAATATATGTTAATCAGGACAGGAAGGAAAGAACAAAAATCAAGTGAAGTTACAATAGAAACGAGACAAGGTAGAATTGAAGGTGCAGAAGAGTATAAGTATTTAGGAAACTGGATTGGAAAAGAAGGAACAGTGTGTAGGCAGATTGAGAAAGTGGAAAAGGGAATAGAAGGTGTAATTAGTGAAGTGTGTAAAATAGGAAAAGAAGAGATAGTAGGAAGTCTATCAACAGAAACTAGACTGGTCCTGTTTGAAAAAACGGTTGTTAGTTCCTTAACATACAACTTAGAATGCTGGACAGTAATATCAGAGCAGCAGATGGAAAGGCTGGAAAGGGTACAAGGTAAAATAGTGAAGAGATTATTGAATGTGCCTGAAACTACACCTTACTTGGGATTGATGAAAGAAATTGGAATATGGACGATGGAAAAAAGGATTTGCTACCAGAGACTGATGTTGTACCAAAACATGATGTCATCAGATGAGGATAGACTTGGCAAACAGGTGATATTAGATCAGATAAGGAATGGACAAAATGGTTGGTACAAGGAAACAGAAAAGATTGCAAGTAAGATAGGAGTAGAGTTGGAACATGTAGAAAAGATGACAAAAGCAGAGTGGAAAAAGAAAATAAAGGGAGGAATTGAAAAGAAACTAGAAGAGGAAATGGAGCAGAAGGAAAATAAAATGAGGACAATGAGACACCAAAGTGGACAAAAATTCGAAAGAAATAAGTACATAAGTGGAATGGGGATAAAAGAAGCTAGTTATACGATAAGAAGAAGATTGGAAATGTTAGACATAGGTAATAATATGGGGAAAAATAGGACGTGTGTATGTGGAGAAAAAGAAACAACGGAACATATAATAGATTGTAAAAGAGTAAACTTGTGTGGGAAAAGAGATATAGCAAAGGAATGGTTAAAGGAGACAAACGGCATCGACAGGATGAGAGAAACAAATGACTGGATTGAAAAGTATATGGAAAGAAGAGACAAAAGGATATGAAAAGAAGTGACAGAAGGGCAATGGAGCAAAAAGAGTAGAAAAAAGAAAGAAGAGAGAAACAAGAGAAAAAAACACAAAAAAAACACACACACAAAAAAACAAAGAACAAAAAAGAAACAATTATTAAAAGAAAGGAAAAGAGAAAAAGGAAGAAATTAGCCTTCCACCTAGTCGACAAGAAAGACAGCAATATATTGTATCAATGTATAGTTTATCTTTTTTGACTAGGAGCTTGTTGGCAATAACAAAGTGGGCGCTTGAAAGATTCAAAGATTCAAAGATTCAAAAAGTTTGACTGATTTTTTCTGCCATTATGAGTCTTATCCCACATGTGTTGGGTGTTGGATGGTTACTGGTTACTTGTCGTGGATTTTAATGTATGTATTTAGTCCTTATCTTAGTCTTTCAACTATGGTTTTACATTGATTTAATATCATTTTGGAGCTTAAAACATATTGATTGCATCAATTATAAGGAACTTATAGCTAGCTAGAGTGGGTTCGCCCAATATTACGGCCAGAGATATAAATTATGTATAACTTCATTTATTTATTACAATGTTATGTTAATTCCTTGTTTGAAACACTTAAGAACCTTTTAGCTTCGAAAAAAACCAAAGTTCATCAATTCGATCACTTAATTTGTCAAGAAATGTTGGTTCGAAGCTTGTCGCTGACTGCGCACATTAAAAATGGCTGACAAAATATTTTTTCGAAAATTCTTGGAACTCTCATAAAACTCTGTGTAAATTACATACTTGGTGCTGTCCTTTAACAGTTCCTTATCCAGACTAGAGGATTGGAAATAATAGACCCAGGAAATTTCCACGTTAAAAAAAAATATGGTGCCCTAATACAGCCACATACATTTTAAGTGGATTTTAATGCTTTAAACAATGTAAAGTTTCAGTTTAATAATAAATATTGTAATAAACAACCTGTTGTTATTGTTTGCTTTGACATTGTTCCTTTTCCTATCTTTAATCGTGACAAAACAACCACATGGTTGTTCTCGCGATAAAAATGGGCCCTGGGTGGGTCACAAACTGAGCTAGGGGACTGGAAATGAATGTTGGATAAAAATCATTCATATCAGTTAAATGTATATTGTATAGAATGTTTGGATCTAAATAAAACAAAACAAAGATAATATCCTAAGGTAAATATAACGTAAATATAAGACAATGGTCCTCTTAGTCCATTACTATACATCCCCCTTCAGTTCGTAACTCGAATTTGTATCGTAGATATAAACATCCCCCTTCAGTTCGTTGGGTTACGAATTGTCATCACTTATTAATCCATGTGCCGGTTTCCGGTTCGTAAAGCGAAGGCGATCGTCGTTGACGCCGTGGCCGTGTTGCCTCAGTGGACGGAGATCTGTGAAGTGTCTTGTTCGCAAGGTTTGCAGGACAAGGTGACGTCCCGTCGGTCGCCGTAGGATGATGCACATTTGGAGCCATAGTAACCGTCTGCTTAGGGTGCTCAGCTTGTGGAGGTGGAATATCGTCATGTTGGCGCTCCGTATGTGGAATGTCACAAGAATTATCATCGTATCTCGTATCTTCTAGAGCAGGTTGAGTCGTCGGCGTTGGGTTTAGCAGACGTGGTTGCTTGTAGGCGCTTGGAGACATCGTTGGTATGGGCTGTTGCGCGATATACGGGGGCTGTTGCACGTTATACGGGTGCTGTGGCAAACGTTGGATGGTGGATGTTACTGGAATGAATTTCCTCAAAAATCGTCTGTTCCGGCGAGTAACACGACCTGTACCGTCAACCTTGACAGCGTAGTTGTCATGATCGAAATGTTCAACAATCGTCCCAGATCGATCCCATCTTTTGGGGTAGTTGCCAGTTTGGTTCTGTACGTAACAGCGATCTCCAACCTCTAGGTCTGGAAGCTTACGTGCATGTTTGCTCAATCTTTCAGCAGTCTTGTGGAACCGCTCGCGTAGTGCATCTTCCTTTTTATTCCAGGCATCTCTCCAGATGGGCCGGACGTTCTCATTCGAAAACTTCTCGACCCGGTTGATGAAAGCGAATGCATCTCTGATTGGGCGTCCAAAAACAATGACAGCTGGTGAAACATCACAGTCGAGATCTGGAGTATTACGTAGCTGCATCATTGCACGTAAAAATCTGTCTGTGTCAAGCGTACCAGACGGCCCTGTATTTGATCGAAGAAGCCGCTTAGTTAACTTGACCGCAACCTCAGCTCGACCATTTGATTGAGGATGGTAAGAAGACGACAATCTATGGGCGACACCCCAACGTTGAAGGAATTCTTTTGTGGAGTGTGCTACGAATTCAGGTCCTCCATCGCTAGATAGTTCGGTCGGCACTCCAAATCTCGAGAAGTAATTACGTAGACACGCGGTGAGCCCGTCTGCGCCAGCTTGAGGTGAGCCGTGTGGTGATTGAAACACATCAGACCAGCCGGATAGACGATCACCCACAACCAGGTAATGAGGACCTACACAATCGAAATAATCGGCAAAAACTTCTTCGAATGGTGTTGATGGTGGGGTAGCAGGCGTTGCAGGTAACGGGGCTTGCGATGGAGAATTGTTGTTACATTCTCTACATGTAGCTCTGGTGCGTTTTATATCGTCGGTCATTCCAGGCCAGAAAATGATCGACTTGGCACGATTCGACATGGTGGTGGCCCCTTGATGTGCTGAATGAAGAGTCTCTAACGCAGTTTGACGGAGTGAAGGTGGTATAACAACACGGTCGTTATACAACAAGACACCAAACGATTCGTATAAATATGACGGTACTGCCAGAATGGGCCGACTGATGGGAGATATGACGAGAATCTTCTGGAAAGTCTTGGCGCAAGGATTTCAGAAGGCTTACCATTCCTGGATCGTTGCCAGTCTCCGTCTGGAGACGTTCCCACGTAATCGACATCATGTGCTCTGTATCTCTGCGTATCGCCGCAGCCAGTACTGCCTCAGATTTGTCAGCGTGTGATAACTGGAATGTTTCTCCTGCAGATGAAGGGTGGCGTGATGCAGCATCTGCAGCATGGTTGGTATTACCAGGTAGGTGACTGACGTTGAAACACCAAGGAAGCGTTCTTTGCTTAAGTCGAAATAGACGAGTGTTCGTAATCTCATCCAACGTTCTGTCACCAAAGATCTTGACCAGGGGCTTATAATCTGTAACAACCGTGAGGTTATCGCATCCGAGTGTGAAGTACTTGGTCTGTTCAAGGCCCCACGACACCGCCAACGCCTCGCCTTCAATCGGAGCGTAGCGCTGTTCTGCCGGCGTCAGAAATCGGGAACCTGCTAGGGAAATTCGCCAACCATCAGTACAACAATCAGGAATGTCAGAATCACAGTTACAGTGTTTCTGAAGAAGGAAGTAACCGATACCACGTGTAGAATAGTCTGGCCGAAGACAAGTGGGTCGGGTGATGTCAAAGATCTCTACACCATTTTTTATTGAGTCGATGATGTCTGTTTTCGACCTCTTGAAGGCATCGTTCAATTGTTCATTCCAAGAGAAAGCATGACGAGGAGACAAGAACGGCCGAAAGGGGGCCATGTAATCACGTACTTGTGCGTAATTGGTGACTTGATTCACCAAACCAAACCAGCTTCTGATGTCAGTGGTTGACAGTGTTGTTGGAAAGTCTCGTATGGCATTGTAGTATTTAGGGAGAGGGTCGATAGTGTCTGCTGCTATATGGAATCCCGCAAATTCAACATCACGTTGGGCGAATTGAAACTTCGTGGGATTCAAAATGATTCCAGCTTTCCCTACCAGCGAGAGGAAATCAATTGTTCGCCACCAATGTGTTTCGAGGTCATCATCATAATGCAATGTGTCATCGACTATTCTTTCCTTTCGTGGGAATTCTGCGAGGATTGCATCAAACCGACGATTGTAGCCGCCTCCCGAGGACAAGAAGCCCTGAGGTGCTCTTTTATAACGCCATCTACCGAATGGTGTAATGAAAGTTGTTAAATCTCTGTCTAATACACGCAACGGGACGCTATGGAAGTCATTCCAGGCATCAGTGACGGTTTTCCAGGTGTTGCAGGGTATACGACGGGCGAGATGAAAAGGAGATTCTGAGTTATGAGTCTCTCGTTTGCAATGTTTATTAAGTGGCGAGAGATCGACAGTCCTGATTCATCCTGTTTCCTGGTGACAACCATGCGATGGCACCACCCAACGGGCTCGCCAAGGGGTACTCGTTCAATTACATCCAGGGCCTCGTCGCGTAGGAGGTCAGTATGTACTTGCCCTTGCCAATGCAGTGGAATTGATGCTGCCTTGTGGCATGCTATTGGTCTGGTGCCTTCTCGAAGGTGGATTTCAACAGGTGGACCAGACATCTCAGGAAGACTCTGATGAGGGCATGTATTGAAGGTCGAACTTCTGAAACGTTTGAAAAGCCATTCTTTCATCTTATTGTTGTTGTCGGGGCTGCAAGTGAATGGAAGAGATGATTGTCAATCGGGAACCGGTGTTCTCCGAGGGCAATCACAAATGGCTCCAGTATCTGTTGAAGCACCACAGATATCCCCCACCAATGTGATTGGGTTACCCACCGATATGATTGGGTTACCCACCGTGTGAGCTGCAAGCCTCGCATGGAAGGCTCCGTCAATTCTGATGGGTGAGCGATTAGCTGCTTGCAGATTGAGTGATACAGGAGAAAGATCATTCTTAGTGAAACCGGCAGCAATGAACTGATCCAAAGACCAAATGTCGGATTGCGCACCAGTGTCAGCAATTGCCACTACATCGACAGAGTGTGACGCATTGTGGTCCAGAGATAACTCCAGGTCAATTTTTTGATGGTCCGCAATTTGAGCACGGCGCCATTCCCCTTTACCAAAAATCTGATGGGAAGATAATTCAGTGATACCAGCTAGTTGACCAATAGGGTCAACAGCAAGGCTGATAGAGTTAGCCGCCATTCGTGTATTTTCACGTTGTTTTTTCCAACAGGACTCACATCTCTCGTGCGGCTTATTGTTCCATCCACGATATTTCTTAGTAAATAAGTGAAATGATTTACAACAATCTGGACACCGTGCCATCTTCTCACGATCAGATGAAGTTGGTGACGTCCGTTGTCCACTAGAGTCTTTGGATACACTAGTGTGAAGTTTGCTGCTTCGACGATAGGCAGACAGGGTGGAGATACCAGATGTCGGGTTGGCATTTCGTGCTATCTCCCTACTTTCCACAAACGCAATAACTTCATTGATGACTCGGTTCTGCATGCCATCTGCACTTAGTGCCTCAATTCGTATATCAATGTCTGATATCCCATTCAAGAGGACATCTCTAACCATTTCATTGGTATAGTAAACTTGTCCATTATAGTTTCCATTGCAGCCAGAGCAGGTGCCAGCAAAGTTTGTTGTAAATTCGCACGTCTCTGCTTTCCCTTGAACGCGGGCTGAAAAAGTGCGAAATGGTTTCTCTGGACCCTGACGCATGGAAGCAAGGTCAGCACGGAGAACTCCCAGAGCCACTGGTACAACGGCCAAGGATTTGAATGTCTTTAAAGCATCGACAATCGGAGCAGTGGTGAAAGCTGGGTCAGCCCGTAGGATGATTTTTGCAAGTTGGTCCTGGGCACATTCGAGGAGTTGCGCAGGTGCAGCCGTATCTGAGATCCCAGAACCAATACGGAATGTGTCCCATCTACGCATAAAAGCATTCCAATCTTCAGTGGTGGCATTAAGATTTAACTTTGGTCGCTCCAACCTTGGCGCTCTCGGTGTTGGTGTAGCTCGAGGCGCTGCGTGGACGTGAGCATGCACATTCATTACAGCAGCAGCACCTACTACGTCGACATCCTCCGTTTGAAAGCCACAATCAGGTATTGGACAAGATAACACAGTCATATTGCGAAATGCCAGTAGTGTTGATGTGAAGATAATCAGCCAACTAGTACCAGAAAAACATTTATAAAACTCAATCCATCAACGTAAAAGATCCAAGCATGGATAAAAATCATTCATATCAGTTAAATGTATATTGTATAGAATGTTTGTATCTAAATAAAACAAAACAAAGATAATATCCTAAGGTAAATATAAGACAATGGTCATCTTAGTCCATTACTATACAAATGTGAAGCATTTTGGGAGTGTTATCAGTTGGCATATAAGAATGTTTAACTCCCTCTATTGCAGATTATACTATAATGACCAGATTTGAGTGTCTATTAAGAAAATTAATTGGTGGCCGGTTTAGGGCGAAGTGGCCGCAATGGGCAATTTTGGCTAAGTTGTTGTTTTCCCTGTTTACCCAGGGTCTGTTTGTGCCGTACACGTGACAAATGGCCATAATGGTGCACGAACATACCTGTACTTATCAGGACCAGACGATAGTTGTTTATCATAGCCGTTAACAAGTTTCGAAGGTAGATGTAAACACTGGCCGTATATGGGCGAACCCGCTCTAGCTAAATTAGGTGCATTTTGGAAATTCATTCTGCAGACTTTGATTCTATTTTTTATTCCATTTTATTCTATTTCTAAAGTCTTTACCAGTGTTGCTAATGATTTTGTATCTCCATTATGATGATACGATCATCTTGAAATTTGTCATTTCAGACGATTCTTCACCCCAAAAGTCTTGACATCAATCAAATATAATTGTAAACACAAGGTTTCACTTTATTATAGACAACAACATCATTGGTTACATCACAAATTTATCGCCAATGAAGTCCAGAATTTTGCATTTGTTATATGTTGAGATTTTCCAAATCGAAGAGAAATAAGCTGCGTAGGAGCTTTTATATTATTTAGTATGTATATGTAGAGCCTAGCGTATCTCACATTGAAAAAAAAACACATCACAGAATTAAGACGTAAATCACGAAATTAGGACGTTTTAGCTAATTCATCTTTTGTTCAACCGGGAAAAATTTCCACTTTGTTTACCCGCATTTTTGCAAAGTTATTTTATGGAATAAATACCACGAGTGTGCCGATAAGCCGCATACACCGTGAAAAGTGCGGGCGTTTTCTGGCGAGTTCGGCGTTTTGAAAAAAAATCAGGTATTCGCCTGAGAAAACCCACATAGAACCGAACAATGCCCGAACAAAAAAAAAAGATTCACCACAAAAACACTCAATGATTCACCACAAATTATTTAAAAAAGTATCAAAATTAAAATGAGCTTAAGAACTGTTTTTGATGGTTTTTAATAAGATTTACTTGATAAATAACTTATACATAAACTTTATTAACTCCTTTCTCTTCAAGCGCATGCTTTCAACTGTCGTCCGCCATGTTTATGTTACAAGGTGTTGCATTTCGGGAATGCTCCGGGCGAGTTCGGGCGTGTTCGGGAAAGTGCGGGCGGTTTCGGCGGACAACCGTCAATTTAATTCGAAAAGTCGCCCGAGCTCGTTTGCGGCTTATCGGCACCCTCGTTAAAAACCAGGAAGTTATGTGGCGAGATGAGAGTCACCAGATCATCGCTGGAGTAATAAAAGGATGGTAGAGGACATATATTTTTTTCACTTTCAAAAAATGCAATAAATATAAGAAAGAAAAACAATGTGGTTGCCTAATATATTTTATGTATATAAATATTGTTATAGAGATTTATGAGAATAGCTGTCAGCTCCATTTTCTCAGTTTTAACGTTTATTGTTGTATTAAATAACACAATTTTTGAGGATTGAAGTCCGAAGTACCTGTACTTTTTTTCCTGATGTTACTTCTATTCCGATATGTTTGTGAAGATTTTTGAGAATCACATCCAAGCTGCTACTTTTTATAAATTCCTTGTCTTTCATAAGTGATATTTTTTTCTCATTTGCAAATTTGTTACTTAAAATTGCAGTAATATGATGTGCTGATGGTACAAACAGGACTTGTCTATTGGGTTTTACAGGAATCAATTTTTCGCATACCCAGTGTTGTATCTTTGTTTTTATTATATATATACTTATATATATAGTTAATTGTGTATTCTTTTGTTATTCATGGTTTTTGAAAACAATTTATTAAAAGAAAATAAATAAAAAATATTACTGATATTTTTTTATAGTAAAAGTTCTTTATATACAGTGTTTTTTTAATCGACATCACCCTCTATATGCAAGTACTGCTGCTACCCCTTATAATAGAACATTTCCAAAAAAGCGTAGATAGTTGAAAACCTTCTTGTTTCAACTGACAGAAGGTCAGAATAGCCTTCTGGCAGTTGTGAGTGTTTAAGCCGTCCCACTTTCTTGCATAGGCAGATTTTAACCATGTTCTAATTGATTTATTAGGATTGGATTGTGTGTTCAAACCGATAGGTTTTCTTGTTTTAATTTGGCAGCGGTTCCATTTTTTATGAGGAAAAAAAACAACAATATTTCTCTCTAGAGTTATCCATAAATCTTATGACATGCATTACTACGAGTAACGCTGACAAGATCTTGGAGAAGGCAACCAACCAAGGTAATTTAAAGAAATTAAGGTCACTGAGTATGTACATCAAGAATGACGTGTTAGTACGCACTCGCACCAAGAATGACGTGTTAGTACGCACTCACACCAAGAATGACGTGTTAGTACGCACTCACATCAAGAATGACGTGTTAGTACGCACTCACATCAAGAACGACGTGTTAGTACGCACTCATAACAAGAATGACGTGTTAGTACGCACTCATAACAAAGGTAAAGATTTTATAATCTACTCCCATTAGTTACTCACACAGAAACGACCTAAAATCTGAGCAGTCTGAGAAACTATGATTTCTAACCATATGTCAGCCTCGTCCTCAGGGCTCGGGACAGCTCCGTCCAAATATCATAGGTGTAGAAAAGGCCTAGTTTAATGATATGTTTATCCCTCTGCTACTGATCAGTTTAAATCTCATATGTTAGTCTGCTTTTTTGATATTTTAAATTTTGCAAACCAAAAGTTCGGCATCCATTTTTTTCCGTGAAAACATGACAACAAAGATTGCAGCTTGACAAATATTTCGGTGAGGAAAAATAGTAGCATTGGTGCGTAGGTGCATGACCTTTACCAAACAACTTACGTTCACTTCTGTTATATAAAAAAGCAAAATTATAAAATGTAGAAAAATACAGCTGATTTTCAATTTATCAAATCCAAAGGACAGAAAAGAGAGTTAGCATACTGCAAATATCGTGTGTATGTTATAATAAAAAAAAAACATGGCTGATAAATTTGACGGAAATGTCGAAAAGTCAACTCTGAATTTAAAAATATGTTAAACCAACAGAACATAATATACAGTACAAACATCTTAAATTATAAACGACTATCAAAATGTGTATAAATATTCACAAAAACATCATTCCCGACAAAAATTAACGATGATTAATTCTAAAAATTGTGTTTCAGCGGTATGGAAAAAAGCTGTCACTGGTAGTAAAAAATTTTAGAGTGGAAGATAGATATAATTGTTTCTTTGTTTGTTTTCTTTGTTGTTGTTGTTTTTGTTGAGAAATACAAAACATGACGTTAAAAAGGTAAACTTCCTCCAATTCAAATATTATCTGCGATACAAAAAATGTGCTTAAATAAATCGTCTAAACCGATAAAAAGGAATAGACAGAGCCTCTCTTCCAGTTAACTTTGTTTATTTCGCGTTACAATGAACTGAAAGCGAGACTAAGTCAAATAAACGTACAAAAACACTAAGTACATATACGACATGAATTATTTATTTATTTTTCTTCTCCATTCTGTAATTTCTCTGACATAGCTTTGCTGCCATTTATACGTTCAGGAAGCAAAAAGCTTAGCGCAAATATTAACAATATAAAAAGTCCAATTATAAAAAACGGTAAACGGAAATCAAGCGGGAATTTTATGTCGTGCTTTTCATCGTTGATAGACCAAGCAAACAAGCTACCAAACAAGGTAGGCGAGGCAACTCTACAAAAACAAACGAAACGAAGCGTAACCAAAAAATAACGCTTATTAAGCTAGGTGTCCCCCTAAAAATATTTTGTATAAAACCTATCGCAAAATAATATCGCAGGCGTCAAACAAGGTGAACATATTTTCATAAGGTTTGGTGTCCATTTAAAAAAAATTGTTTGTCGTGAATAATATTCACTTTCAAGTTTTTTTATCATAGTGGAAGAGTTGATGTACTCAGCATTGCTTTTAGTTCTACTAGCAAACGCTTTCTCGGTCACTAATTCTCAACAGCATCCAAGAATTTTCCCTTCCTCTTTTTACTTTTATAAACACTGTTCGCCTAACAAGGTTATTCTTTTAATTCTTCTGTTAAACTTTCACTCTCTCAGTAATGTTGTTCATGCTTCGTCCCATGTTTTTATTTTGACACGCATGCCATTTAATTTTTGCTCAGGCGGAACATTTTTTATCCATGTAAACGAATAAAACGCACCTGTTTACACAATCCTTAATTGAAAGGCCAAAGTTTTCAAAATTATCAGTCACTTTTTCAAAACTTTCGCGGAAAAGCATTTGTTTCGAAAATCTCCGTCAGAAGAAGCAAAAATTCTACCTCAAATGTTCTTCCTACGATCACTTTTCTGCAACCATATTGGCACTATTTGTTCATAATTATTTCGGATATATTCCGATTATGATGCAATTAAGTTGTTTTGTGGCGGGCTGACATGGAAACTTATACGCGTTTAACAACGGATTTGCATGGATGTGGCTTGTCTGTTTACCCTCACACACAGACACCTCTTGCGACTGTAGATTAGACGGAAAAAATGTCTGAATATTGTTCCATGAATATTTGAAAATGAAATCGTTTTAAAGTTATTGGGTAGTTTTAGAGGTTTAATTTGTCGAAAATTAACAATGCTGTCCCAATTTGGAAAAGATCTAATAGACCTTTTCATCGACAGCGACACCATTTTGAATTTCCCGCTCTTGCAATGCACCTCGGGACGACGGGGTATCTGGAGTTAATGTCAACAGAAGAATTTGTTGGATTGCGTTGGATTGTATTTGTTTTAATCATGGTTTTTACTGAAAAAGAATTAATAAAATGGAATGTAGAGGCACTTAAGAAATATTTGTCTTCCCGAGGCATATCTTTATCTGGGGGAGGAAGTAGAAAAGCTTATTTAATTAAGAAAGTCCTAGCTGCTCAGTTACTTGAACTTCCAGTTTTACCGTCCTTGGAGGAGAAAAGCAGAGAGATACAGGATGGAGGAGCTGCAAAATTGTGTTGATTGTATCAAAATTCCTTTTCCTGAGGAGTTAAAATTAGGCTGGATGAATTCCTTCTTATACTTTCCAGACATCACGACAAGCTGTCTCAGGGACTATGCAAAAAAAGTATTTCAGAAAAAGGTTGCAAAGAAGGCCACAATCTGATGTTTGCAGGTCACGTTAGGAATGTTGAATTTAACAATATTTCACGTTGTTTAAAGTATTGTTTCATTCGAGGTAATGTAGTGCCAGAAACAAGAGTTAGTGAAACACCCTATAATGTTTGGGTGTGCATAAACTATGACAGTCGTGAAATTGTGACTGGAGAGCGTGGCTGTGTTGCAGGATGCAGTGAGTCGTGCAAGCATATTTTCGCACTGTTACATTTTGTCTTAACAAAACTTGCACTTCTAAAAAACAAAAGTGGCAAAAAAACTGTTACCAAAAAGGGTAAAGTTCATCAGCCTGTACCCTTAAACTTAGTTAACTTTAAAAGACCTCATCTAGAAAACAAAGATCTTCCTATAAAATGTCCGAGAAATATGTTTGATCCTCGTCCACCTCAAGAGCGACATTTAACTATTAACTGGAACGAACTTGTATCAGAATCAGAAGGTAAAGCTTCTGTTCTTTGCTTTAAAGAAAGTAATATTGTTTGTGAGCACAGTTATAATGAAGTAACACCAGTGGCAAGCAAACCATTAAATATGACATCTGATGATTTCTACACATCATTGAAGGAAAACCGTACTGAAGCACAGATATTAGAAATTGAAGTTTGAACTAGAGGACAAAGTTCGAACAAATCATGGTTTGATTACCGCTATGGTGTTATCACAGCTTCAGTAGCACATGTTGTTCTCGCTAAATATAACCATTTAAACCCTAACACTTCTGCAATAAATAATTTGGTTGCTAAGATATTGGGCTATACACCAGTTGCAAAGTCTGCATCACTTTAATGGGGTATTAAACACGAAGAGATATACACGACAACAACAGAGTTTGCATAAAGGTTTTTTTGTAAAGATGCTGACCTGAGAATACATCATGAAAAATTTACGCTTGGTGCTGATGGTGTAATTTCCTGTACTTGTTGTGATGGTTTTGGAGTTTTGGAAATCAAATGTCCTTATAGTACTCGAGATAAAAATATGCGTGATTATGCTACATCGCATAACTCTTGTATTAATGCCATGTCTGTTACATCTGGAGTTGTCTATACCTTAAAACCTAGCCATCCTTATTTCACACAGCATCAAATGTATGTAACTGGAGCAACTTATGCTGACTTTGTTGTTTATTTACCACAAGAATCATGCACAATTAGAGTGAAAAAAAACAATGTTTACTCGAATAAATCAGTGCCTCGATTGAAACATTTTTTAGGACATATATACTTCCAGAGATGTTTAGTGGGTAGCCACCGAATATATATGCAAAGATGTTTTAAATGAAATTGTTGATTATGTTTCAATAAGTGACGGTAATCAGATACAAAAGGAATTAGATCAGCTGCTCTCCTCCCAATCCTGATTAAAATTTTGCCTCAAACAAATTTTCTGTGCCCATGCCTCAATAAAACGGGTTTTTTTAAGCCACACATTTAAAAAAAACATTAATTGGTAAAAAATACAGGTATAGTATATATATATATGTCTGATTTGATATGTAATCTGCATATGTAAACATACAGCAATAGGCTTAGCCTTTCAAAGGGTGGCACTAAGTACCCCTTACATACTGTAAGGGAAGAAGTGTTTGCGGAAGAAACTTTTGGTTTTTCTTGAAAATTTGCAAAAGTTTTTTCCCACAAAATGTTATTTTGCCGAATCGCAAAAGTTTCTTCCTGCAAACACTTTCTTCCCTTAAAGTATATTAAAAGCCCTGTGATGCTTTTGCTAAATTAATTAATTACATAAAAAAACATTTGAAACACACTGTATAATAATTGTACTGATACGTTTGCCGTAAAAGCAAAGGAATTTCAGCTTTATGCCATATATGCCATAAATAACATACTTTTAAAATGTGTGGCTTTAAAAAAAGCCGTTTATGATGGTGTTTGTATTAAGCCTAACATTTCTCTGCAAATTGAAGGGAGTACTCGAATATTATTTTAACAAAGGTGGTTGCATATTTAATATTGCCCCAGCTATTGTCCAAATGTGGTCACATAGATCAGTCATTGATATTGGTAAAGTATTACTAAGCATTCTAAATTCCTTTAATCTTCCCAACACTCTTTCTATGTGGATCCTTGCTCTAGCAACACGTTTACCATGATATACCCCTGCTCGAGTAAACTGTCTTTTTTGACAAACAAATGGGGGCAAAACACAAGTTACCGGACGTGATAAGAACAAATCTTGTACGTTTATCAAAAAGTACCATAAAATTAGGAGTGAATTTTTTTGCAACATTTGTGTCTTCTGTTATGAATCGGTCAATACATGAACCAGCATATGCAGGTGATATGTATGATATTGAACAGGATTTTGTGCAAAATATCAATTTTTTCAAGGTGTTATGACTTTTATATGTGCTATAGGTCTGATATTGTGCAGCAACGTTGTTAGAATGTTCTATCCACTGTTCAGTACAATCTCCAATTCCTTCACACTTGTTAAATGTCCCAGCAAAGTGATTATGCTTATATGATAATGTCTCATCAGGACTTGGCCAATAAATCAAAGGTTCTAGCTCTAAACTAAGTAATAAGATAAATGTTGTTATTATGTTTGAAGCATGGCTTGCTGAGATCCCAAATCTGAATGCCAAATCTTCAACAGGTGCATCAAACTGAATTCTCATTAATGTCATTAATATTTCATCCTCCAATGAGAGAGACGTCGTTGGACCAGGCTTTCGTTGACAAAACAGTTTTATCGGACTTGCTTGGTATTTCTTTACATCATCATTAGATGATTTGGAGCCTCGATAATACTGCAGTTTTTTATGCTTGGGTCTAAGATGGTTTACAGTATATAGCTTGATGATACGCATATTGCTTTTGATACATTCCCAAGACATTTGAGACATTGTTTTTGGTTGATCCATTACAATATCAGTTGTACTTACCAGCAACGATGAATTAGGGATGCCAATAGGCGAAAACATTTCTGATGAAAACTAGCCAGGGAAGTATCGGGTGTTATAATTTCTTCTTTTACTTCTTCACCGGCTGGTCCTATAGATGCTTCTTTTTTTGTAGGTGTCGATATTTTGCCTAATTTTCGCTTTTTGGATGCACAAGGTAATGCCTGCCTGTCCTTTGGTTGTTTTCTTTACCTAGCAGGCTCTTCACCATATACTTTCAAATATAGTGTAGGGCGTTGGCTAACATCAATGGGTCTTCCATAATCAAAATGGTTTAAGCATATAACACTGTGTTTCTTAAAAATAAAATGCTTCCTATTACATGCAAACCCCCATTTAGAATAAAACTTTGGATCAGGACATTTCCAGAATTTTAGCCCAAGACTCCCATTGTATGCAGAGATATGTGGCTTAATTACACATTTTTCCTTATATTTTCGAGCATTATTACAAGCTCCAAGAGCACAGCGATCATTAATTCCCATTTCACAAAAATCCAAGCATAAACAATCTCCAAAATGGCTATAATCTTGTAATGTTTTGATTTCTCAGATACCCAGGCCGTCCTGAGGTGCATTGCGAAAACGGGAAATTCAAAATGGTGTCGCTATCGATGAAAAGGTCTATTATGGAAAGATATTTTTAAAAAAACAAAAAAACACAATTACAATCGAAATTTATTATTTTAAACACCTATTATGAGAAATCACGATAACCATTGTACGGTTCAATTCACCCGCACATGTTTATAAGGGAACTAACATCCCACCTAGCAGATATATTGGTATTTGAAGTCAAATCTCTCTTAAACATGCTGGCCAGCTTCTCATGTTAACACATTCAAGATATCTGTGCTAGGCGAGAAGAATTATTTTGTACATGCACTATAAACTAGCGAAAAATATAAGAATACCTCATTATTTCCTGAACAGAGAAAGCTAATCCGTTTGCTCGGCCAGCTTTGTCCACGTAGACAGCGTTGTTGACAAATAAAGCAATACATGAGCGGCTACTGATGTCAGATATCATGCGAAAAACTCCAAATATGATTAAGAGAAACCAAAGTAAAGCTTTGCTGAAAAGAAAAGGTTTATTAAGAAAAGTGTCTCAAGCAGGGTTCAGACAGGCTATTGAAACACATTTTCTTTGGTTTTCGCAAGGTTAGACCTCGAAAGAGATTTTTGAATTTAGTTCGAAATGCATTTTTTTCCAAATTTAAAGAAATCAACATGTTGAAAAACGGAAAAACATGCAGAAAGACTCTTCAGGTCTCCTGGTTTTCTTCTCAGTTTTCCTGTTATTTCCAGAAAAAAAAAACTTTTCTCACCTTGTCCAGGTTTGTCTGAACTCGATGAAAGAAATGTGAACCAGAAAGTAAGTTTTGTTTTCTACCAAAAAATCGGCCATGTTGTCGAATATAGCGCAACTCTTTTGCCGGATTAAAACAAATTATCGAAAAAAAACCAAAAAAAACAGACTTACTTGTCTTGAGAATAGTGCAAAAATGGGAAAAAAATTGTACACACAGCCAGAACTACTAATGTGATTCGAAGAGTCTATAAATCAAGAGCAGAATTATCAAGTTCAAAATATAAGCTAGTTCAACAAAACAGAACAGATATAAAAAACATGTCAAAAAATCACATACCCATATTCCTCCAAGCCGTCTTTCAAGCTAAAACGAAATACGTGAAAACAAAACATAAAAGAGAGGAAAATTAAAAAGATCACATCATTTGTTGCTATGACAATTTTTTGACAGACTCTCTTGTCATAGCAAGGGGAGGGTTGCCTGGCTACTCTTGACACTGGTCAAATAACTTTAAAAGAATATACCCGACTAAAGAGGATTGGCTGCAACACCACAGCTCCCAATGCAGGTATGAGCAAAGCAATACCAATCTTGTCAGTAGAAAACGTCAAACCACCTAAAGCAAACATGAAACAGATGACATTTTTGCAAATAAAGAAAATTGTCCTATTGTCCATCTTCAGTGAAACTAAAAAAAAGCATAAAGTTAGCAGCTACAATCCCCCACAAAATGCACTGGGACAAATTTTGAAGTTTTTCCCCACAAGTAATTATACAGGCTATTTTTATACTGGGTTCACATATTTTTAACTTGTGTTAGAAAGTGTGACTAGCGCAATTTACCTACCCACCTGAAAAAGTAGCACTTTCGCAATCTATTAGCTGCGGAGAATGCTCAAGTTGATGTGTCAACTTTATTAAATGGCCGAAAAAGTGCCATTGCCTCAATATTTTGGTTAGGGGTTGTAGAGTCGAAAGTACATAGAATAAAGTAGGATCTATTTACACTGAGTAAGATCTATTTACATTTATTATTTAGAAGATTTGAGAAGAGATTGGGGGCCGAGTGAGAGATTATTACCATATTTTATATTCGTTGCCATCCATAAGGAGCCCAGTTCAGAAAATCCGATGATGCAGAATCCAGATATGCCAAACATAATTATCACCAACATCAAAACTTTATCACTATAAAATAAATAACTTGTTCGATTTGAAAATCCAAACTTTAAGTAATACTTTTTTAATACCCTCTCATACAGACAAGGTGTTTATGAATTTTGTTTGTAAAATTCTTTTCCAGGTTTTAGAGCAAAAATATAAATAAAAAATCTTCAGTACTAATTGCCAGGACGATTTTTTCAGAAAGAGATTGTAACGTAATATAAAGACTAAAGTTTTTCCACTCTATTTTATAGACGGATCCGTATTTTACTGATATGTATCTCTCAACCTGAGTAGAAGGTACGTTGCACAACTGACAATTACAACTAATATTTTCATTAGAAATAAGAATTCAAATTAATATTTTTTATCTGGAGAACTTTGGAAGTTTGTGGACAAATGAAGATATCGAGTGCAAACAAAAATAAAGTGCCCTTCTCTCTCAAACCTTCGGTATTCCTAGCCATAGTAAGGCCCACGTAACGTTCTTAAAATTAATAGAAGTTGCAGGCTACCTTAGTAATCCAATAATTGACCATGACTTTATTTCTCCACAGCATCTCTTCACTTTAGAATCTTTATCACTCTCCCCCTTAGAATTACCAGGTTTATCTTCATCTTGGCTCCCAGCAGCTTCGTCACTCTTTATCACATATTGAGTGTCAGAGATCACATGAAATGTTTCTTCCTCGTTGTCATTGGGTATAAGCTTTGTTTTTTCAGTCGGTTGAGAGGCATCATATCTAGACAAACGTTTCCATGAATAAATCTTGCATGTGGTGCTTATTTGGGATGAATTTGGAACTAATAAACTTCTTAACCTAAATTCCACAAGCATTTAACAAAGCTCTTTACCTCTCCTTCTGTGTTTCTTCAAACGTGAAATAGACCAGCAAGATGGCAAAAAGCAAAATTGAAGCAATCAAAATGCTGGGTAACAAGTATGCAAATTTAGTGAAGAATGATGCACTGACGACTAAAAATATTATATATAAATATATATATATATATAATACAAGAAAGAACAAGACTTGTCATTAGACAAAAATACAGTTGCTTTTTCAAAACTTTAATTCGATTGTTTGCACTAGTTCAAATTATTTGTTATAAAATTTAATAAGCAACATTTTAAAATTCACCACAAGCTTTTCGACTTATTGACTCATTATCAATGTTTCAAAACTGCTCACTGTAATTTATGGTGCGAATTATAATATCAATTTTAAAATAATAAGAACTCAGAGAATAAGGACATCTTGGTTGGTTTGATAATTACAAAAAAATCATGTTCTAAACAAATAAATTACCAGTAAAAGCTGAAGGATATTTCTTGACAGGCTCAGCTAAAAAACCTAAAAAAGGGAAAATTAAATATTAAGTCACTAAATTAAGACACGAGTTTACAATATCAGTTTGGAAACACTTTACCCCCAAGTGCCGGACCAATAACAATAGCAGAATTCCATGCAGCAAAAACAAGTGATACTCCGATAGTTTGGTTTGTTTCATCACAGATTTCAGCAAAAGCTGCTCTTCCACATACAATCACTCCTGAAATAGTAAAAGAGAATTTCATATTTTTTGAAAATTATCCACTTTTAGAATGACATTTATAGCCTGAACACACTGGAAAGATATCTGCAAACAGCACCACCTGAAGGATACAATGAAGTTTATCTTTTGCAGAATTTTTTTATAATTTATGACATTACCTGTAAATTTGTTATTGAATTCCAGGATATAACACAGGATATAACACAGCCAAAAACAATGTACTTATAGAGAAGAAACTTGAAAGAAATAACAGTCACCCACCATTAAATAAACCTTGAAGAAACCGTGTACACACTGCCCAATAAAAAGTTGTTGTAAAGCCAAATGCAATAGTAGCAGCGTAAGTCAATGAAGCAGATATCAATAAAACAGGTCGTCTTCCTATCTTGTCAGTTAACCATCCCCAAAAGTATCTAAAGTGAATTTAATATTGTACTACCCTTTACTACTGTTTTTTTACTTGTTTCTCAGATTTTCCTACACTAAATTAATTCAACAAGGTTACCTTTCAGTGTGTTAGCTAGAAATATACAATTGAGGCCGTTAGGCCTCAATTGGGAATTTCGTTTAGGGTCTCCCGGAGGACGCCCCATGGTGGCGTTCGTAGTGAAAATTTTGAAATTCCATATTCTCAAATGCCTGGAAACAGTCTTCTAAAACATCGGTCGAAGACTTCGCGTTTTTTCTCGAGTTTTCAGTAGGGAAGGCATCCTCCGGCCAATTTTTTTCGAAAAAATATATCCTGTAATATTAGCCCTGCATATCGTTCGCCGGTACTCTTACCAAAACAAACATTTGAGCGGGAAAATTAATCTCGACAATACCTCGTGTACACCTCGTGTTCTACAACTTACAATGTAAAGCGGTGACAAGCGAAACAAATGTTATACACAAATAATTTTTATATAAGTGTTTAAGATTATCTTAACTTTTTACCTTTGTACTCAAGTTAATCATGGAAGAAAAAAAAATTGGTATATATTTATTTATTTATTCATTTATTTTTTGTTTTAAAATGTTTTAAAAGAAATGTTAAACAATTTTTCCAAACAGCACGTATTCTTTTTATTTTAGATTATGTTTTGTAAAAACGTAATTTAGATGTATTAAGTTTTTGATGCAAACTAAACTTCGAAGAATAGAAATTCATATTATATACATTTAATGCAGCTAACGATTTATGCGTTCGATTTGCTGCATGATTGAGTTACAACCTATGTTTTAGAAAAACTTATCTAGAATTTCATATTATCTACGGTACACTCTCTTTGATTCCCTACTATTCTACTAATACAATATATAAACTATTTTTCTACGAGAAATACTACAACTCAAACCGACTATCAGTTAATAGTCCACTGTATAAAATCATCCATGTTCGTATTTTTATAGAGTTTCCCCATGATGTTCCATGTGTTATAATTGATGACAGTGAATCTGATAACAGTAACGGTTTTAGTCCACCACCAAAATCAAGGTAATTTTAAAAATATTTAAAAAACCTGCAATAAATCAAATGCATGTTTAAGATTGCCGGAATAATATTGGTAATGTTTTATGTTCGTTTTTATAAAATTTTAGACAACTGCACACAAAACTGACTCAAAGTAAAAGCATTGTCAAAGACACAACAACGACGGACAGGTTAGTTTTTGCCCCACATACTTCACTTATATTTGTTTAATCTTCTGAATACATTTTTAATTTTCTGTTCTATGTTATACAGTAATACCGCTGGCTTCAAATGTGAAATCTGTCTACAACAGTTTACCCGTAAAGACAACTTAAAAAGACACATGGTACGCACCCATGAAACTGTTTTAACGGACGAAAGAAGCTTAGAAGAGCGGACCATATGCCATTTTCCAGGATGCGATGAAAAATTTTACCAAAAAACGAAATTTATAAAGCACTTAGAAGAAGTTCACAATGTTAAAGTCTGTACGGAAAACCACCAATTTGAAACAGAGGGAGATTTTTTGGTGTGGAAAGAAAAATAAGAAGTCACCAGCTATGTTTATTTTAGCAAACAGAGAGGTGACAAAACTGGGAAAATGTACAGACATTCCTATTACAACTGCCAACACGATGGAGATGACAAACCCCACAGGAAGGCTGGGGAAGAAGACAGGAAAACTGACCGAAAATATAAAAGAGGACAGGTTAAAACTGGGGCGTTTTGTCCTGCTCGCATGACAGTAAAAATTGATGCTCGCAACAATCGCACTAATGTTGTGTATGTAAAATCACACAACCATCCTGTAACTCTTTCAAACACTGTATTTCAACCGATCCCGAAATCTATTAAAGCAGATATATCTGCTAAGTTGGATATCGGTGTTCCAGTAAAGGACGTGTATCGTGACTTACGATCAAATTTTGGGAGTAGAGAAAATCGTAAAGATTCGACTGAAAATGTAACAAAGGCACATCTTATAACTAAAAGTAACATTTCAGATATAAACAGACGCATCAAGTACACAAGACGCATACACCCTGATGATAGCACCTCAACATACTTATTAGTAAAAAAATTGGGAAAAGAAAATTTTAACATCATCGTAGTTTATAAACCACAAGGAGAAAAAACATTGATCGGTCCTTCCACATTTGATGACATAGATCTCAAAAATGACTCCTTTGTAATAGGTATCCAGACGAAACAACAACTACAAATGTTTGAGAAACATTGTTCGAAGATAGTTTGCATTGATTCAACACACAAAACAAATTAGTATGAGTTTCCACTGGTAAACATACTGGTCCCCGACGAATTCAATAAAGGCTATCCTGTTGCCCATTTCATATCAAATAGGGCAGATGAGCTGACTCTCAGACCATTTTTACAACAAATTAAAAAACGTTGTAATTTTGACATTAAAATTAATGCTGTCATGACTGATGACGATAATTCAGGGTGGAATGCTTTCACAAACGTGTTTGGAGAAAGCACTCACTTCCTTTGCAAATGGCATATAAAAAAGGCTTGGAAGAGTAAACTACCTTTAGCTGGCAATCATGAAATGCAAGAAGAGGTGTATCAAGCGCTAGAATTGCTCATCGAAGAGAAATCAAAACATCAATTTAAGTGCATGATGTCTGGTTTTATATCGAAGTACAGCAAAGTAGTTCCCCATTTCATCGAGTATTTTAATCAATACTACGTGAAACGGGCAGAAAAATGGGCCCTCTGCTTCCGAAATTTTCCTCATGCAAACACCGACACCAACATGTTCGCAGAAGCATTCCATAACAAATTAAAGACCTTCTACATGGATCGTAGACCAAACAAACGCCTTGATGATCTGATTAACTTACTTCTGGTAATCGAGGAAGATGATTACTGGCGACATAAAAGAGATATCATTTATGCGGCTTCAGTCCTTCCGAAATCAGAAATGCAACGTCAAAGTCGTCACTCTAGGGGAATAAACATTCCTGACTCAGATGTAATTGTTTCAGAAGGTATTTTGCCTGTACAATGGAAGGTCAAATCCCAGAAAAATCGAGAGGTTGCTTATGTCGTCGATCAGGAGAATACAACATGTCCGCAAGATACATGCTCAGTAAAATGCATGGAGTTCGCATGTATTGGCTTATGTGAACAACTTTATAAGTGCAACTGTAACGATGCGATCGATCTTTGCAAGCATGTTCACAAGGTGCATTCAATTTTAAATAGAACCATTCAATTGTCATCCACTAAGACGTCGCCACCATTGTCACGGGAGGTTTCTGTTATGGAAGGAGAAGAAGCAGGGCCAGTTGAATTCTTCCACCAGCCTAGCAGAAGTCCAGATGCGCATAAAAAGAAAGACGACAGTGAGAACGAAAAGTTTTTCTCATATATTGAGAAATTAACCACCTTGATTGATAACACAAACGTAAAACGTTTACAACTTCCCGCTATTAATCGTCAACTTTTAGACATTATAAAACAAGCTGAGGCTGTTGCCGATCTAATATCTTCAGACATCAATGTTGTGTCCAGGGGCGTAGCCAGAAAAAAATTAACCTTAGTCGAACCATTGACCCGCAGGGTCAACATCGCCCCGAAGGTGCGATAATAACCAACTGGGGGGTTCGGGTCCAGGGCGTAGCCCTGGAAGCCAACGCCTTTTTACGCCCTTTAAGCACTGAAACGCCATAAAACCGACTCTCTGACATACGCGATAGACGTTAAGTATTGATCGAATTGATCGAAAAAGGGGAATAAATGACAACATAAAATACATTAAAATCTTTATCATCAAGGTTGTAATCAAACCAGCAATAAGACAACACAACACCATCATAATGTTTTTTATAGATTGAAAGTTATTAAAGCAATAATTAAAATGTTCATTCTTCTTTCTTCTTCTTTATCACCAAAATAACGTTTTCTGCAGATTGGAGGTTATTAAAAAATAACCAAATCAAAATCTTCTTTCTTCATAAATATAATAAAAAATTCAAAAATATAATGAAATGGAACCATGGACAAAATGCCTTCATACAAATCATTGAAAACCCTTGTGTTAATAAATACGTTCCACACATCGCGTTACAAACATTAAAATTATGGGCATAGTTGGGATTATTAGTTAAGTAAGGAACATTCTTGCGTAAAAATTTTAACCTTTTTTTGGAAAATTTGTAAAAATATGTTACGTTTGATTCGATTCATCATGTTTCAGAAATAATGTACAAAGCATGAATTACAGACAACTAAATTTAAGCAATGAGAAGAACAAGGATATGTATAAAGCTAATCTGTTTTGCTTTAAAATGTTAGCATGACAACTATTAATTTTAACAGATACATTGCCAGCATCGTCATAACATTGACCTTATCAATTCTGTATATATATCAAGAGAAAGTTCATAAGGTTTTTAAAATGACCTTTGAAAAAGACAAACCTGAGAGCCTTCACTACAATGAATAAACCTTAAGACGTCCTCTCGCAAGTTACAATGGGAAGAATAATCGTGATCACTGAGGTGTGGAGCTTGTCGTAGTGAGTGCCTACATTATATTTTCCAATACCGTTAATAGAACCTGAAGGGAATGAATCTACCAAGGTTCTGCAGATAAAACTTGTTTAGGTTTAATAGGTTTCGATTTAGAAATCCCTTTGACGAAAAAGATTTTAAGTTAAAGGTTTGCTTTTTACAAATGGAAGAAGTCTCGTCATTAGTGCTAGAAGTACCACATTGATTAACTAACGTTTGGGCTAATGCAAAAGGAACAACTTCGAGATGATACACACGTTTCCTTTTTCTTTTCTTTTGCTTTGTTATCATAACGTATGACAACCTAGCTTAAAATATTGAGCAGAACGCTTTAACGTAGCTTTACTCAAACTTAAAGGACAGGCGAACTGCGTTGCGGCACGGCTGCTGAATAAAAGTTCATGATAAGTGTTGATTTTAAAGACCAGACTGACTGGCTTGGTCGTCTGCTCCATAAAAAAGTCCCACTATAAATCAAATTTGTTTACGTCTTTGTGAGAGTGCTGAATTATTTATAATTGAGTATTTTTACACATTTGTTTAAGGGGCTATTTGAGAATTGGTCATCATTTAGGTCAAAAATAAAAAGTCTACAAAAACACCCGTTAACATTTGATTTAGTTTTAATTAGGCTTATGCTATGGGAAAATAACATTTAATACCAAGGCAGGTCCTACTTTTTCGTACATTTTGCACCATTTGTACAACTCTCTTGAAAAATTTAGTGTCGGACGGAAATTTTCATTATAGCCTTTTACCGGCGTTTCTTTTTAAAAAAGAAGTTTTTGAACGTCTCAAATCTGTTTGAGTTGGAGGAGGGATTAAAAAACTGTCCAAAAAAGATAAATAATTAAAAAAATAGATTGAAATAAAGCTGTTTTAATTAAAGTGCGTCAAATAAAAATGAATACTTTCAAGAACTTCTAAAAACACAAAACTTTGAATATTTTTCACGGTTTATAAGAAAGCTTATTAAAACCGAAATTGTTGCTAAGTATCAATTAAACCCTTTCGGAGAAAAGAAACACAGATAATACATCCATAACTTGTCAAGATTTTTCAATGTGAAGACTATTTTAAAGCGATTCCTTTTTTTCCGTCCGACACTAAAATAAATAATGTCACTCCATTGCTCTTTAAGCTATTTTAGAACTTTCGAACGTCGTTCGAATGATCGAATGTTTATTTTTTTAAATCATTCACGTCTTTGCTGACATTTAAAATGGAGCCAACCGAAAATGCGTCGTCTGTCTCGTCAGCAATGTCTCATTCTTCTACGACCAATGAAAATGCACCAGCCATTATTAAAAAACGTGGTAAGTTTTTTTTAAACACGTAGCCTAAGTTTTCTTAGATATCATAGATTTCTTGTATTATATATTATTTATTGCTGAACCAAATAATCCTTTTTAACTGTTTTACTATCAGAACATGATGAAAAGACTTATTCATTCCGTCCAACACTAAAATACCATTATGTGTGTCATAATGAATCTGTCGCGATTCGATTGTTCTCTTTTTCATAAATTTAATTTTTTTTCTAGGTCGTCCAAGAAAGGGTGAGCTTCCCATGACGAACTCTCAAAAATGCAAAAATTATCGAGCAAAGAATAACACAATTGAAAAGAAGAAAACCGAGGCGCTACGAAAAAAGATTTGGTGCCAAAATCTCAAGAACAATCCTTCAGACTATGAACGTTACAAAGTATCGGAACGTCATCGCAAACTAAAGAAAGCACAAGCAACAGCGGCCCAACAAATTGAAGACGCATCTATCGAACCTACCAGCAGTAACGATTCGACCCTGAGCACCAGTTCTATAGAAGACATCGATTCTACCGAAAACACAAATGGTATCGACTCAGAAAGTCCCACAAGCTCCCAATCATGTCGTTCCTCATCACCATCGTCGTCATCTACCTCAAGTTCCCCAAGCTCCTTCACCACAAAGCAATCGCTTCACCGTAGCGTATCGCGTGTGAACAACCTCCTACCAAAAAGCCCACATAAAAAAGCTGAAGTCATCGAGAAATTAGCTAAGAAATATCAGGTGAAATTTCAATTCAAGAAAACTTCACGTGGTAGACCTCGAAAGGACTTGGATGAAGAAGAAAAGCAATGGTTGATTGACTTTCTCTCCCGCGCAGATCTCACCTACACTAATCCTGGACGAAAGGACAATGTATACATAGGTAAAGTCGACGGCGAGAAAGTGTTCAAGCAGAAGCTTTACTTACTATGGAACATTAAAGACGTTCTTAATATCGCTAATGGATCCGGTAAAATCAAAGTCCCGGACACTTTCTTTCATAAATTTGAAAAAGAATTAACATTCTCACAGCTTTACGATTTTTTAAAAGCTCACAAAGAATACGCCTTTAATAAAAATATTCCACACGGCTCTTGCCTGTGTGAGATATGCGAGAATGCAACTCTCCTAGCTAAGGCATTGAATAAAGTTTTGGAAAACCCTATCCCTTCAAATCCCCACGATTTAGTCGAGAAGTTTGCATGTAACCTCTCTTTAAAGAAATGTGCGTCTAGTCAGTGTGAACAGTGTTCTACTTTTGATTTTGGTCCAAGAAAGTCCGATTCACACTCCGAATCCTCATCCTCGTCTTCATCTGAAAAGGACAGTGCCGATGACGACATTCAATATTTCTGTTGGACAACCATAGAGAAAAGGATAACAAAAGCGAAATTTTCTCTTGGTTTCGAGGATGCTGTCGCGTTAATGAAGGAAAAAATTAAAATCTTGAAGGAACATATTTCGGTCAAACGCATCCAGTTTTCTGCGTATGTTCAACAGAAACAAGATCTCACTGCTGATGATTTGCTTGTGCACGTAGATTTTGCAGAAAACTATAAGAACGATCAGCAAGACGAAATTCAGAGCGCTTATTTTGGTCACCAGAGCTTCTCCTTATTTACATCATGCTGTTATTTCCTGGACGAAGAGCAAAAGCTAGATCATAAAAGCATTGTCGTTATTACCGAAAGTTCAGATCACAATCGCATAACTTCGATGAGCTCCTTGAAACAAGTTGTGGAGATTGCTGAAGAATGGACTAAACGGAAATTTCATCGCCTAATCGTTTGGAGTGATGGAATGGGCTCCCAATTTCGTTCGCGTTTCGTGTTCAAGATTCTATCTGCTACCATCCTCGCTGATAAAAGTTTGAGTTGGTTCTACAATGAGCGTCACCACGGAAAAGGACCGATGGATGGGGTTGGAGGTACGCTAAAAAATGTCGTTTTTCGGAAGGTGAAATCAAACAAGGCTGTGATTTACAACCCGAAAGAATTTGCCGAAGCTGCCTCGCAGTTTGTTCCATCTGTGATCACTGTCTACATGCCGAGTGAGTCGGAAATCACGGAGCCGGAAGGTATAGAAGCCGCTTCTCCCATCCCCGAAACCCTCAAGATTCACAAGTTTGAGAGGTCAATCAACCAACGTGGTGATTCCTCAATTGCATTTTACAAAACTGCTGCTGATGAGGAGCCGTATTACACTCATTGGTACAGCAAGGCTGGTGGCTTGATCTGTGATCATAACGTTTCGACTACAGTTGAAGAGAACCAATGTGCAAAGTGTTTTGCTTCCTATCATTCAGATAACACTACGGATTGGTTAGAATGTCCATCCTGCAAAAATTGGTTTCACGAAGAATGTTTTTATGTCTAGTTATTCCCAGTTTTAAGGTGGACTTGGATGAATTGTTTTTCTCCGTTAAAACTAGATAAAAACTTGTCTTTTTATTTTAGTGTTGGACGGAAAAAGGTTAATATTCTTATCCTAACGAACGAAACTGCAGCCTTCAAAACTGTATTTTATGAAGTTATTTATGATGTTCCTTGGCATTTATTTACGATGATTTTGTTTTTCTTTAAAGATTGAACTAAAGTTCGAGCTAACATTCATTTTTAAAAAGCTCTATTTATTTTCTTACTTTAGTGTCGGACGGAAGATTTTTAAAAGTTCAATTTAAACTGGACAAACCTAACTCATCTTTAGATAATTTCTTGAATTAATTGCGTTTCCATATAAATCAACGTTCTGTCATGTTTTTTTGCGAGAATAGAGACATTTATTTTCTTCCGTCCGAAACTAAAATTCAGCTTCCGTCCGACACTTTATTCCATTGCTGAAGAAATTTGTTAATATACAAAGTTCAAAAATTGTAAAATTTTCCAAATACTGTTCAAAAGAAAGAGGAACGTTTCAGTACAAATATATATCTCTACTGCATCTTTCTTTCTCTTACTTTCGATAGAAACGTGTAGCTAGTGAATCGAAATTTTCAAAAGTTCTTTTTTTATCGATTTCGTCCGACACTAAAATCAAACTCTAAATCCTTCCCCGTCAGTATCTAGTATGATCACATCCTTTTTACCCAAACTAAACCAGCCCTCAGGCAATAGAATAAACGCATAGGGAAACCGTAATTATTTGCAGATTGTTTTTTATAGCCTATTCAAGTATCGATTTTTCCGTCCGACACTTTTTTAATAAAAAAATAGCCCCTTAACGGGTGGCTAAATTAAAAAACAATGGGATATATTTCTCTTTATTGTGATGGTCACGGGTCAATGTACACAAAGTGATTAGAAGAAGTTGAAGATCAAAAAAACAAAAATGTTGAACAAGTGAAGAACATTATTTTTATTATTTTATACTACTGAACTTGCTAAAAAAATTTGTGAGTAAAGATAAAGAAAGTAAAAATTCAAGGAATAAAGATGAAGCCGCCATATTCGTTCGATTTGTTATTCAATGTTTCCGGTCTGTATATTTATTCAAATTTGGCGCCATCTCATCATAACAAACTTTATCGTTCGAAGTTGATAGTATGGTGTAGAAAAGGGACTCAAAACATGAAAAAAATGTTGTTGTTGGTCATGACAGATATTTCTTTAGTTCAAAGAAGTTTAAACGAAGGTTATGAAATGCTGTTAGTACTATAGTACGTAAAATATTCTTGGTTATCTCAAGTCAAAGATCTTATTTTTGATTTTTACTGGTAAGTACATCCAAAACCTACTTATTTTCATCCCATACAGCCATGAAAATTCTGTAAAAACGTTGCCAGGAAGATATATGGATACTTAGTTGTGAAATATAGTTATTTATTTGTTATTATAGTAGCTATCTTAGTAGATTTTAGGATTTAGAAATCAATAAATATTTTTCTCTCGCTTAAAATTTATTTTCTGGCTGCCACAAAATAGTTTTTTGTTCGCCTCTCCTTTAAAGAAACTAAAGGGATTAGGTTTAAATTGCCCAGAATGTTTGTCATTATCGCAAAATAAAATAGATACTGGTTGTAAATTTTTATTTGAAGGCAGATGAGGAAAAATCTTCTGATTTAAAACCGTCTTGAATCATAGCTGACCACAATCAGGATAAAAAGTTGAAATATTTCTCTTAAATAAACTGTTATAAGGGTACGATGGCCCCTATGGCTCACTTCTCTTCCAATTTAAAAACACTTCTCTTCTATGATCCAAACAGTTCTCTTCTGTATCTCACACTTCTCTTCTGCATTTTGACACTTCTCTTCTGCACTTAACACTTCTCTGCATGTGGCCTCAAACTTTCTTTTCGCAACTAAAATTTAAAATCTGGTCCGCAATTTTACACCTATGGTTTGTATATTTTTTTTACTTTTCGCAAGAAGTATACGTGGCTAACACGTGCTCAATTTACGGACAGCTTATTGTAGCGCAGGTCCCGAAGCATGTGCATGAATAAAATAATATCACTAATCAATTCAGATTAGTAGCAGAGTAATTAATTTCATTTATCAATAGACCCAATAAATGGCAAAATAAATGGCTGCCCAGAGTCCTCAAAGTCATGGTAGTGCCAACCAAGCAAATCACATGTTTTTCTTAACTATAATGAATATGCTTTATAAGAATATTAGGCTAGGATTCTAGGTTAAAAACAATAGTTCTTTTGTTGAGAACAATAGTAAAATAAGAATACTGACCAGCTTGGTTAGAATTATTGTGTGTATTGAAAAAGATAAAGAAATGCCTCAACGGAATATCACAATATATTTTTATCTAAAGTACGTGTAGTGGTCCACTACACACAAAATTTTTGGAGAGTTATTAATTACTAAGAACACATGGCCGGGAGCCGGTATGTCATTTATTCATCCCTGTCCCCAGGGATTTTCGCCGTCACCCATTATATTTCGAAAAGGCAAAAATGCCTGGGGACGAGGGTTGTCATTTATTCAAAAACTTGAGTTATCAAAATCCAGCTCAATCAATATTCCGGACCAGAATTAGGTCTGGAAATTTTTTAAGTTCATGGAAGAGAAGTGCTTCTCACTTTGGAAGAGAAGTGTTTCGATCGGAAGAGAAGATTCCCGAGGAAAGAAGAGAAGTGTTTTGACTAAGAAGAAAAGTGTTTTTATTAAGAAGAGAAGTGAGCCATAGGGGCCATCGTAAAGGGCTTATAAGAATAGCTTTATTCTGTATAGCTACAAGATCTGCTGTCTACACAGAGTTACATGGCTAGCTAACTGAAAACTTGAAAGTGCTTTCTACACAGGAAAACAAATCTGAAGATTTACATACAGATACAAAAATTGGATGGTTCGAGTATAGAGAATTTTCATGAAGCTCTATACAAGTTATAAAGCTAAATACGGATCCACGTTTGACAGCAACATCATGCTTTCTTCACCTTCACAACTTCGCTAGCCTTGTTTTTTCTTTTGACTTTCTTGCGTATTTTCTATAGCCATATATGGAGCGAATTTTTAACCTCTCTGCGAAATTTACTAGCCAATAGGATGCGTCCAAAATGACCATAAATGGAAGACACAAGACCGTACATAGACATAATTTTCGCAGGTGATCCTGCGAAAAAGACTATCTGCGAAACAAAGTAGAGATTCAACACCTCAGCCTGCAAAACAAAGTGGATACTGTTAAATCCTGCGAAAACGACGCGCGAAGCGCGAAGCTTGTGTGCGCCGCCCGGGAAAAGATTTGTGCCGATGCACAATTGGTGCGCCCATCCATGTGTTGGCGGTGGCGGTGGAAAAAACGACGTGTTGAAATGAAAAAAGTAGGTCAGTCGATCGCAGAGCCTGACTGACGCTGGCTACGCCCCTGGTGTCAATGGAAAACATCATTACATACAAACCCAACCCAAACGAAAAATTGGATATGCAGTGGCAACCTAAAAAGTTCACTAAAACGAGAAAGGAATCGAAAAGCGGAGCAAAAGTGTTTGCCCATCTTCAGCCTGAAGATAAGTACAAATTGATAGAAAAATTAAAAAAACCTGAGGCAGCAAACGACGAAAAAAAGTCCGAATCAAAAGCTCCTAATCTCAAGCGAAAGTCACAGCTATCACTTAAAGCACACAAGCAGCTGGAAAAAAAGGCAAAGATGAAGTCAGTGGACCATCACAAAATTGTTGATGTATTGCGTCTTGGTACAAAAGATTATTATACAAAGACATTGATAAGGTATGTTTACTTAACATGGTCAATCCATTGCCTTCCAACATTTCTTCATTTTTGCTGAATAGAAATCTGACCAAATAGTTGATTTAAAGCAGTGCTGTTATAACTTATTGTTTAGCCATGACTGCCATCATCTGTCATATGTCTCACTACTAACACTAGAAGTTGCTATTCCCAATTCCGTTCTAAAGAAGATTAAAGAAGCCGACATTAATTTCCGAAAAGCTTGGTTACAATGACGGTATCAAGTATTGTGCTCCAACGGAAGCTATGTGTTTGAGTCTTTCAAGATCCGTAAAGCTTTTATGGTCAAACGAAAATCTGAGTGATATCAAATTGGTATTAATCCCTTTCAACCCGTCTGGTATACATTGGGTTTTGATTGTGTTAAACATCGATTCCGACGAAATTCTAATTCTTGATCTAATGGCTAAAGGTTACATTAAGGATAATAACCATCATCAGTTGTGTGTAAAAGTCGGCATGGAATTGTTCTCAAGAAAATTTCGGAAACACAAGATCCAAGCTATATCTTCACGCGACCATATTCTACAGGCGGATAGTTTTAATTGCGGTGTATTTGTATGCTATTATGCAAAGCAGTTATGTGAAGGTAATTTGGAATTTTGTTATGAAAGTTTTAAAAGTGTAAATTTTGAAAGTATTTTTAACGCACTGTGTATTAACATGCATTTCTCTCCCAATTGTTATTGTAGCCATTATAATATTTCAGGTGGATCACTGATATCATGTTTGACGCAAGAAATTTCCGGAAAGAGATTTACAACGTTCTTGTTGGAAATTGTTTGAAAGACGTCGACCTTCTTAACTACGATATTTGTGAGGTACTGAGGCCTCTTTTTTTAACTAGTGCTTCTATAGTTATGCAAATTTTTAAAAATTCTGTTTTTATTTTACAGATTTGCAAAAAATCATCTGATGAAGAAGATTGGGTACAGTGTACACGTTGTCCACAGTGGTTTCACTGTAAATGTGTCTCACGATAGACGAAGCCAACGCAGATATTAATTTCGTTTGTCCGTAGATTTTTAAACTTTAATTGTACACATATACGCGCATTTTGTTGTTTTAGTTACTTTTTATATTACACAGAACGATAGGAACATTCTGGCGTTTTACTTTTTCTTATCCTCCGCGTAGGTGTTGGCTCTCCTTTGTAGTTTATTTTTCGCGGGACAAAAAAAGTTTGGTCGGAGGATGTCTTCCCTACTGTAAACTCTTTTTTCTCGCATGCTACCATTTTTAACTTTACGTGAAACGCTAATCTAACGTTAACGACAAAAGAATAAACAAGTAAATAAATAAATAAATAAATAAATAAATAAATAAAAATGTGTTATGCAATGATTTTCTTCGCCATTGAAATGTTTAATAAAAAACAAAAAATGTCTAGACGCAAGAGGAGTAAAAATAAAACTATGAAGCAATATAACTTTCTTTAACTATATGAATTCTTCTTTCAAACGCAACAAAAATAATTGAATTATTTATTAGTGTTCTTTATTTGACCTGTGAAGAATAAAAAAAACAGAAGAGCTAAAGGGTACTGGGACGGAAGTATATAATAATGTAAAGTTACAATGTTGCTCAACAATACAACTAGAAGTTTACAATTGTAGTTTCATATGCGGATTTGATTTTTTAAGCTCATCAATAAAGAACTCGTAAACTTCGTCACTGAACCCAGCTGACGCCGTTTTAGTTGCGACACGTAGCAATGAATCGAGTGTAGCTTGTTTCATCTGGTTTCGGAGTCTTGTTTTCACGAGCTTTATTCTCGAAAATAGACGTTCCACGCAGGCAATGCTAATCGGGAAGATTAACAGGAGGTGGAGCATGTCCATGCAGCTTGGACAAATCTCTGATACAACTGAATCATTTTTTAGATCTTTCCACAAGTCAAGTGGGGTGTACTTCTCCCCTTTTTTGAGAATAATTTTTCGATCTTCCGGCTCTGTACTGATGATTATTTTACGATCAATTTTATTTCGGTACGATTCTCTCTTTCCAAACATGATAGATTTAAAGGTACCCCATTCTGTTTCAAGATCTTGGGGATTGATATCAGCATCTTGTGTGGTAGTTTGCCCATTGAAAATATCGACTTTGTTAGTGCCATAGTAGGCCCCTAGTTGCCTCAATTCTTCGACGCCGTAATGAATTAATTCTTCTTTTTTTCAGGTAATTTACGTGCATCGAATATTTCAAATGCCATCCAGAATTCAAGTTGTTCGAAGGCGTTGTCGATCTCTTCCACAAATCGTGACACGAATTGAGAGTATACTTCTTCGGAAAAATTTTCCCATTCGAAATTCTGGGCTGATCGTAGCCTGGCACTAGATGGTAAATTCAGGGCTTGATCCTTTGCTTTTAATAGCATGTTGTTGTATTTCTCTCTCGTGAACCATTTTCTTTCACTCATCTTCAACTTTTCCAATGATGATTTCGTCATTTAGACATATGTTTGCACATCAGCCAAACAGAGCTGCTCATTGTTGGTTTGCAAAACTAAATTGAGTGGTGCTATCGCATCAAAGACGTCACGTAAAATTAATAATGTTGCTAGAAATTCCTCAGAAGTGATTGCGGTGAAAATGCCCATAGCTTCTGGCTCTCGTCGCTCATTTAAGGAAATTGAAAGAGCGCCAAGTTGCTGTTGGTAGCCTTCATGCAATGTCCATCGCGTTGTACTGGGACATACCGGCAGCACTTGGTCTTCGTCATACGCCTCTGCAATATCTTGGAGGAAGTTTACTGCCAGTGGTCGGTAATGGAAAAACTTCCAAAGAGATAGTAATGAAGCATCCAGGTCAGCAATGCAAGGAAATTTGCCCAACAGGTGTTTAAAACATAGGGCCAATTTATGACTTCCACAACCGACCCACAAAGCCATAGGAACGTGATGTTGGAGGTATCTTTTCAGTCCCCCACGCTCACCAGAGTTGACGTTGGTTGTATCCATACATGAAAAGCGAGCGCTGGACAATGGTACATCGATTTCATCGAAATATTTAATCAAGGCCTCCATTATATTAGGAGCACTCAATGTTGTCCCAACCAATTTGCTTATTGGGATAATGCCAACATAATGTTCCTGAATTGTCCCTTGATGGCTGAAGGTAGCGTAAATGGCCATTTGTTCGGTCGTTGTAATGTCCTGTGTCTCGTCGTTAAAAAACGTATACGGCCCAGATCTTAATGATTCGAGAAGCGGAACCTTGATATATGTATCCATTATTGAAATATATTTACTAATATATTCCGGTGACATATAGTTAGCATTTTTCGGAGCATTTAAGATATGTTTTTTAATGTCCTCACCTCCACAAGCTGAGATAAGTTCAATTATCGACTTGAAATTGTGACAGTGAGCCCAATTCTTTTTTATCAGCAAGAATGTGACACGAAAAAAACTTTTAATGACAAAACGATTTGTTGTTGTAGTGGCAACTGCTTGCGATAGCGTTGGATCTTGCAAGAGCTTCCAAACATCTGTTCTTCGCTTACTCAAGTTGTCATATGCCAACTTATTTTTTAATGCGTCCTGGTGACGTTGGGATTGCAGATGTCTTTTAGTATTTCGTGTAGGGTGGTCCCCAAATGTGCCCTGTTTATTGATAAAGGCTGTTTCAAGCGTTGAATAGGAAGCAAAACTTGAACACACTTTACAGAACCATCCGTTTCCGACAGTCGTGAAATAAAATTGTGAGTGCTCTTTCTCCCGATCTTTGCAACATATTTTTCGAAGATCTAAGGGTTGCGTATAGGTGGAGGAGCTTCCAGCATCGACTGTTTCAGGAAGGCCGTCACTGATTGTATTAATCTCCCGTTGGAAGGGAAAGATATAACTTTTTATTCCATCAACGCTGTAACGTACGCAAGTCAGGTTTTAGAATAAATAATTTGGATCATTCATACCTCGTTATCGCTGCTCAATGGTTGCTCCTCTTGAGCAACTTCCTTGTAGAATGCTCACCTTCTACGCTGCGTTTATTTCCAACTTGTTTAAATAATGTTACAATATTTTTCGATTTAACATTATTTGTTTTCAAAGACTTAACGTAATATTTTGAATTATGCGACATGACTTTTCACTACACCTAACTCACTTTCGCTACATCAACAAATTCCACTCATACATTTCACATTTAAAATAGAACGTGTTCTTTCAAATTAGAACAAAGAACATTCGAATTGTTGATTTCAAGTTACGTAATAATGACGGAGCACCTAGTTTGTTGATTTTGAATAGCGTGAATCTGGGCTGAACTTTTTCGGTTACCGGCAAAGTGGTAAGGATCGCTAAAACTTTTTTTAATCAAGACACGGCAAAGAAGGCAGACAGCGACAAGCCTGAAAAGCTCGTGAAACTAAAAATTTCAAAAATATTGATAGAAATCTTGTAAAGTATCTAGCCCAAAAGAGGGAATAGTGTAGTTTTGGTGTTTCCTGGCATTTATCAACATCAGAATTTTCAAATTATACATGCTCTTCAAGAACATTGTAGCTTTTTCAGAATCTTCCATTGGGAAAAAGTAAGCTACTTTCGATTGGGAAGAGGCCGTTTACCGGCCTCTATTTACGCTAGCTAACACCCTGCCTTTAACCTTTATTTCCCAACTTATGTATAGTACCAATATCTCAAAAAACTATGCCATATTTTTATATAAAAGTATACTTTCTGGATGCTAAATGAATAATAGCAATGTAGGAAATAAGGTTTAATATTTGAAAACAATAATTTTATTCAAAATAATACTTCCCTTCTAAAAATCATATACACATCAAAAACCTGCAAACATTTCTTTTAAATATTTCTGTAACTGTTTGTCTAAAATATGTGATCTTATACAGTTTTTGGTCTGCGTTTCAAGCTCTACACATCAGTAGAGGCAACAGGTTATAAAATTTCCAAAAACATAGTTGTGTATATGAGCCTCATCAAATATATTTTTGTAAAGACTTCCCTCCCTAATCGAGTGGTTTTGACCACTATTGGAATCACTAGTGAAATATGAAAGTTTAATCAACAGAATTCTTGGTTCTAAAATTCTTACCCTCCAAAAAAACGACCAATAAATAAAGATGATGCAATCATGCCAGCATAATAACCTGTAAATACAAAAGTTATTATTTTAGCAATATTAAATTATACAGAAAAATATTCATTAGCATAAATATAATTTTCTCACCTCTATCCCTATCTTTATAACCAAAACTCTAAAAATACAAATAACAAATTTAAAAGATGTTGAGGTTAAACCCTGAATCTATTTTAATACACGAAAATAACCTGTGTATAATTAGGAAATTGCTTTTAAAATTAAATTGGGCTTAATTTTTTTTGACAGTGGCTTAAAAAAGACTTGACTAAATTTAGGAAAACGATGGAGTAAAAGAAGGAGTAAAGAAGTATTTTAATTTATTGCGTCCTGCACAGGGATCATCTATATAATACTCAAAACCAGTGATTTAGTATCAAAAATGCCATTCTAACCGCACCTATCATCATAGTAATAACCTCCGTTCCAGTAATTTCATTACTTCATGCTAACAGGTGAACAAGAATGGACGAAATAGAGATGCAATTTCCAGTTATGGCATTATGAGGAGTCAGGTTGAATAAACAAATATTAGAACAAACGTTGAATTCAATAAAAAAGATACTTGACTTACATGAACCATTGCAGGCAAATACGAGAATGGAGAAGTGAGGGTGAGCTGAGTCGAGAACTATAAAACAAGGTAAAGCAGCATCAGAAAAAACTGAGTGCAAAACATTTAGCTTTAAATTAGATTTTTCATGCATAGTAAAACTCAATCTCTTGTGACCTGTGGTGAATGCAGACCAAAAAGGCACAAAAGTTCTTTATCTCAAGAAAATCTACCTTTAGCTGCCAAATTGAATATGCACCTTAAAAATGCTGCAAAAAAGTACCTCAATTTAGTTTTTGGGATAAATTTTAACTTTGATTAAAATACTGAATTTTAAATTGCAATGCACCTGGATCAGTCTTTTTTTAACATCCAACAAAGGTATTTTTTGAAACTATATTATTTTTTACTATATTATTTTTTTCTTCTTCTCATTGTTAATCACCGTAAATTAAAATGATGTGAATGATTGACACTAAAAGACTAGTAAAAAAGAAAATTAACTTTTTCCTTTTTATTGAAAACAAATTAGGAATATAACTATATGTTGGATGGAGGAAAAACCTTAATATATATATATCTTCAATTTTTTTGTATATACATTTAATGATTAGGGTGCAACAGGATTATGGAAACTTTTAGAAAGTGCTACAGAGCAATTTAATGACATCTTGGAATCCATGTTTTATTCATAACTTTTTATGTCATATTTTATATTCAAAGATAAAAGAGAATCAAAAAAAGTGCTTAACATTTGTAAAAAAAGTTTTGCTGAAGTATAAAGACCTTTTACCTAATAACAAAATGATGACTATAAGGACTAGGTAAACATGTTGATAAATTATGTGTTTGACAACTTAAATTTACGCCTCCTTCACTTTTACGCTTGTTTTATTTTTGGACCTCTTCAATAGTCAGAAAGTGTAACAAATCTAGGTAATATTTAGAAGGAAATTGTTTTTGTTTTATTACTCGATCTTCAGTTTATTACTGGATCTTCAGCTTAATTAAGATGTAATTATGAAGTGCTTTTACAATATCCACATGGCTAATTAAAACTAAGCACATTGTAGCAAAATTTTCATATCCAATAGTAGAACACCAACTTTAAGCTCCACCCTAATACTGATCAAGAGATTTTATTTTTAAATTACCCTTTAAAAATTATTAACATTGACTCTTTGTGTCAATTTGTTTTGTTTTTTTCATTATATATGGTTTCATAATTTGGCTGATGGTAATTGTGAGCATCTAATGTGTACACATGCTTTCTAATTAACATTTTTTGAGTCAGCAAAAAAACTGACATGGAACTATAATTTATTGAATGACTTTGACAAAATATAGCATTTTTTGGCCATAATAATAAGAATAGGTGTTTATATAGTTTTATCTATAGAGAGGAAAAAATACTGTTTTTTGGCCAGGCATGAATCTGAACACTCGCTAAAGATCTATACTGTACAACTCCCAATTGTAGCCATTAGATTTCAGTTTGAAATCTCGAGCCTCCTGCAGGACAATCCTCTGAATGCAAAATTTCAAAACTCTGTTCTCAGATGCTTGAAAAAGGCTCTCCCAAAATTACTTCTCTGCCTACCAAAGATTTCAAGTCATTATCATGTTTTTAACTAAATGCATATGAAATGACAGAATGAATTTTTGGCAGACTTTTAGGAAGAAAATACATCAGGGAAAATTTAGTAAATCATCAGAAAAAATACATGCTTGATTGGGGAAGTCAACTATTATTTTCAATTGAGAATTTTCTACCTAATGGATAAAATAAGCCTAAAACATTTTCCAAACAGATAGATATATTCTGTCCCATAGGTTTAAAATTTAGGGTTGCTTTAAACTTTTCTTGCTATAAACTTTTTTTTAATATTTGTTGTTGAAATTCAGTTGGTAACTTTTGTTTGCCAAGTTGTAGGCATTCTACCTTAAACAACAACATTTTATATCCACCGTGCATGCAGAAGTTACGTCACAGGCAAAGATTTCAATCTAAACTTAAAGAAAAGATTCCAAGCAAATTATTTTTAGCATTTAAAATTACCATTACGGCATGAAATTATAAAAATGTTCTTCCTAAAATAAAAATCAACTGTACTGCTTACAGTGCAAACTGCCAATGGTATTGTTTTTAGCAAATAACCTTACCTCACATGAGGATAATTTATATCCATTAATTTCATTATTTTTTTAATGCTAAAAATATAAGGTACCTTGCTACATGATTACATATATACGTAAAAAGGGCAGCAAAAGTTCTGCAATACACGTTTCCCGATGTACCGCTGCTATTTAAGTTGTTTTTTTAAATAAATATAGAAACGTGATTTTTGTAACTTGATAAAATGTGAGACAAACAACCTGTTGAAACAAGTTTTTAAATTTTGTACTAATTGACCTCTGCTTGTAACTGAGACTAAAAATTAGGAAGAATTTGATCAAACCAGACCACTTTCCGCATGACATAGTTTTTTTTTATTTCATTTTGAGAACCATGGGTATGCAACATCATTTTACATGTAGCTACATACATACATTTCTTTTTATGTACCTATAATGGTTATTTTAATCGCCCCCTACTCTTGAAAGAACTTGTTCAAAGGTTAATATTACAAAATTTCTTATATCCTAAAAGATTACCTACCAGGATAAGAAACAAAGCTGTTGCCATTTTCGCATCCAAAACAGTCACTCCTGGAGGATATAAAATCCCTCGAATCTTGGCTTTAATGCTTCCCATATTTGTGATCTCGGGTCGCTTACCAAGCAAGCTTAAATTAACTACGAATGATGAAGTTTAACCCATTAGTTCATTAAGTAAGTTGTGTAGCTATGCATTCATCACACACCAAACATCACGGGAAGTATTTCCTTGCTTCGCTGGATTTCTTCGATGTCATAGCGCACACTCAGGTTGATACAATCAGTTTGCGAAGGTTAGTAATTTATTCAATTGGCATTGCATAATTAACGGATCTTGATATGTAGTGTATATATTGATGGCTTTTCGCAAAACATTGAACCCCAGAGGAGGAGGGGGGGGACTTGTATTCTTGTAGGTGGCTAGAAAACCCGAACCCATCAACTTTTAGCCTCGGATCCGAGGCTAAAAGTTGATGTTCAACTACTGGATATGAAAATTTTGCTATAATGTGCTTAGTTTTACTTATCCATGCGGACGTATGAATCAAAAATATTACATTCCGTTGGTACATATTATTCTGCTTTTCAGCGGAACACACTTCGAACCTTGCCATTTTCCTCTTTGCTTGAGAATATTTCGTCGCTATTTTTTCCGCATTTACGATGGTACCACAAAGATCGCATTTTCCCTTGTGCGTACTATAGATAGTATTGCAACTGCAGTAAAGGTTGACGCGCACGTAGCTTTCGCTTGCAATACACTTTGCTCTTTGTCTGATGACGACGATGGACAACAGCAAGAACTTGTCTCATCAGACAATACTCTCTCATCCTCATTCCCAGGGTTTGTTGTCTAATGTTAAAGCCGCTAGCGTTTACTTGACGGCTAACAAGTTTCTTCGCCGCCGGCCTTAAATGCAAAAAAAGACAAGAACCCTTTTGGGACAAGGTTGACATTACTCTGTAACTGATTTAAAAATAAATAAACTGAAATAAATGAAAAACAAATAACTCCGTTTTCCACACCACGTACTTATTATGTTAAGCATATGGTTCGTTTTAATTTATGCGCCGCGTCTTTAGAAAAAATGAATTACTATTATCGGATATTTAGCAACCTGAGTTTGCGCTATGACATTCTTTTAATATACAAAATTTATTCCGTGTGCTCGATTATTCAAACTCTGAATGGTTTTCCCCAATATGTTTTAATGCTTATTCATTTTCATATCTTACGAGTATTATTGTCAGTGAATGAAAAACTGATTAAACTTTATTGAGACTAAAAATCTTTAAAAAATCATATCGAACTGTTTAATTATTTACCATCGAGTATTTAAAGGTTTTGTAAACAAGACAAGAAAGTGTAAAACGCTTCTTAAGGCTATTACTGGAAACAACATAGTAACAAAACCACGTGCTTTTCGTGCTAATTGGCATGTCTCCCCCGCCCGGGTATTAAAATTCAGGGTTTTAACGCCCGGTGCGGTCTATCTAACTGCTTTTGCCGAGTCTTGCGAATTTGCTTTACGGTACCTATTTAACATTTCGCCCTGTATGCTTTTTTATAAGTATATATGCTTTAAGGGCCTGATACACTTGTACAATATCACTGAAATATAACTTATAATATCAATATAATTTCTTAAAATATGTTTAAAATAGAGTTATAATTTCTTATAATTTCTTTATTATGGTGTTTCCGGTGTAATATATTTTGAAAAAAATAGGCGCACAACATTATGTTCTTTCCAGTGTAATATATTTTTCAAAAAATAACTTTTCACAACTTTAGCTGAAATGCTACCCTGTTATAGCAAAAACAGTTGGCCAACCTTTTTTTATTTTTCAGAGAACGTTCCCGCTAAAAGTTCAAAAATAAATATTACTCCGGGCTGAGGGATTAATACAGGCAAACAATGACACATATCCATATAGGCATAATACCCTTTTTTGAACTTTCGTAACTTCGGATAAACAGAAACTCAGGAAACAGCCATCATTAACATTGGACTTAGCGCTTAGTACAGGTAAACTGTGTCGTCAATGCGTTTAGGCGTAATACCCTTTTCAAAAAAACTTTATTGCAACTTCGGTTTAAATAAGAACACGGGAAAAATAGCCTGTCGTTACCCTGTCCAGCTAAAAAAATCACTCAGCAATTCTATTTTGCGGAGTACGTTTTCATGACACTAATAAAAGGTGTCGCTACCTACTAACTGCATTTAGCATAAGAAATATTGATTAAGAATTTTGTTGTAGCTAGCCAAACTGCATTTGGCTACTTTTACTCTTCAGCCAGAAGGTAGCTAAAGAGCTAGCTAGAAGAGAGCCACAACCCCAACATAAAAATAAACAAGAAACCTTGACGGTTTGAAACACTCGTCGTTTCTGTATATGTGCATGTTCATGAGTATTCTATTACTTATATTTTGATAGATGGGATTGCTTAGGCCATAACCGCTTCCATCGATACCGGTTACCGTCTGTGTTGCTTCTACTGTTCTAGCCAGTCGCGAAGTTCCAGAAGGGAAGTACGAAAGTTGCTTCAGCAAACAACATGACAATGCCTGTTGCATGACGAACCAATTAGATTACTGATTTTTTATTGATTCCAAGTAACGATAACCTTCTTTCGCAAGTTGATCGCCTTCTCAAATTTATTATCAACGAAACCTTGACTCACACCTCATTTTAAACTTCTAGTTCTACTTGCTGGTTTATTTGCTCTTGGCGGTTATAAAAGCTAAAAAATGAGGTCGGTTGGTTTTGCCTATTATTATTCTGAAAATGGAATAAACATAAACATCAAGAAAAATGAAGAATGGAGAATATATATTTGAAAGTGGGGACATTTCTATACAGGACAACAAGTGCTGTATTATTATCATTCAATGGACAATTTTTGTATTTTGTTCAGTAAACTGTAAAAAAGTTTGTTTATGTGCGAATACCATCCACGAAGAAGTGCTCTGTTCAGCGGTACCGTGAGGGAGTTTCATTTTTAATTGATTCTGATTGGTTGAGAAAAGTAGAGTGCGAAGATCTCGGCGATAAAGTAGGATGAATTCAACTTTTTCTCTTCAGCGCTTTTGTCGCTCTTTCGCATGACACGTCGGTGCCCCAGCGGTAATTCGTCATCATTGCGCATGCTCCGATCAGAAGTCACGGCGCTTTTTGCGAAATAGCGACAAAATCGCTGAATGGACATATAGCTTTACGGCCGTAGTTGAGCGGGCGCGGGTTCAACTACCAAGTGAAAAGTTTTGTTTATCGGACGGACGATCATATATATTGCGCAATATCCTCAGATTGCTCAGAGCGCGCGTTCAACTGGAAACGGGTCTTAAAATACCCATGAACCGGCTTCGCAGCTGTGCGGTTCGTTAAGCACGGTCTCACCTCCGTAACACGTGACTATCCATACATAACTGTCTCACACTACGTTTCCCCGAGGCGACTATCCATACATCACCGCTGTCTTCGCGCTACACTTTCCTAAGGCTGAGAACGTTTCAATGCGTTGTTTTCACGACACATCGTGATCGAGATTTTCGAAAGAAAAATGATTTGAGAAATTTCAAAACAAAATGCGCATGCCCGAAACTTTCTCACACCAATGTGTCATGGATTAGGCAATAGAAATAATTAAGCGAGTAACTTATTGCATCAACCAATCACAAGACTTGAAAACTTATCCGCGTAGAGAGATTTACCCGTGGTTTCACAAATCGATTATAAATTTCATGATTAGTACGCAAATAATTTTGAGTCAAAAATATTGTTTCGAATAATGCATTAATACATAAAAAATTAATACAAACATTGTTCTGCTGACGTTTTCACGAAGTAGCAACCTGCTGCTCCACAAGATTGTTCTATAACATTCTGCATGTCAATCGTATATGTCCCAGCATAGAACGTAATGCGTTTTCTTTCCATTATAAGATTAGGCAAGTCTGCATGTGAATCGTATATGTCCCAGCATGGAACGTAATGCGTTCTCTTTCATTATAAGATTAGGCATGTCGCCATGTGCATCGTATATGCCCCAGCATAGAACGTAATGCGATTTCTAGATTGCCTGATGGATTAATGCTCACGTGATGGTTCAGACGAATATAAAGGCTGCATACGATCTGTGTAGTCTTCAGTTGCACTCGCGTGACTGTTGTAGCAAATGACAAGCATTAGAGAAAAGCTATGAATGAGAACAAACAATTTTCAAAACAAAAAAAAAGTATCGTTTCAGCAGTTTATAGGTTTAAATAACAACAAAATTTGGCAACAACGGGATTTGGCTATACTAACATTAATTGATTGTGCTACAGTCTCACTCACTACAACTTGTACATACTGCATTTCAAACTGCGTTTCAACAGAATTTTCCATTTTATTCAGATACAAATCCTTAATGTACTTTTGTACGTTTGTAAAATTCCTAAACTTCAAAAGAACAGAAAAGCCATTCTGACAAATCTGACCACTTTCATCCCTGCTATGAGAGTCAAACAGATAAATGTAATTTTTATCCCATATGATAGCAACACTGTAACCACTTGTGGTAAATATTAAACCAGTACCAACTGTTTCTGAATTCATTTGTCCATGAGCTAAGAAGTAATGTTCATCACCCAAAAGAGCTGACGTACTACTCAGGAGACTTATATAGCAATTTGAAAACGATCAATATTGATAGATGTTGGTAACTCATAACATGCCATGGGTCTGTTGAAATTTGACTGCTTAAAATTAGCATCGCCATGTTCTAAGATGTTATCTAAATCAAATGATTTCCAAACAGAAATTCTTTTGAGTTGGGACCAACATATAGCTAGAAGAGCATTGCACATACACTGAATACCAGCAGTTTCACCAAACTTTTTGTCGCCTTGATTAAATGACCCATTAACTGATTTAATATGGTAAGCCGGACCTGGATTAGATTCAATATCCCCGCACAATAATAATAAAAGTTTGTGCAAGAAAGAAGATATCGTAAAAACATGGCAGAAAAACATAATTAGCTAGTTACATGAAATAAAATAATACACTAAGTCAATGGAATGATGAATAATATGCAGCACGACGTACCTTGGTACCTAAAGCAGCTTCCCCAGGTATTGAAAGTCTTCTTGATCTACCTTATAGTCAGAAATTTTCGCGACATTTTAATTTCGCGATAAAAATTTTGGGACAATTTCGCGATTTTTATTTTCGCGATTCGTTGCCTTGAATTTTTTTCGCGACATTTAATTTTCGCGAATTTCATAGAGTTACGGAGTGGAGGAAAAACAAAATATGATTTTTAAGTGCGTTTTTCTACTCTAATAATGACATCTGTAAAAGGAAGCTTTTTTTCATAAAAGGTCTATGTTATAATCAATAAGGTAGCGGAAGAACCTTTATTTTTGATCAAGGGAGGATAGTACAACCTTTCAAACTCGCCTCGGCGTTTGCCTAAATAATAGTATTGACGTTAAGGAAAATGTCGAAACGAAATCCCATACTGTCTTTTAGACCCATGTCCTCCGACCTCTTCTGGCCTTTGGTATCTGGTTAGGGATGTCACTAGGGATAAAAGAATTAAAACTGAAGAGGTTTCATAGGTGTAAGAGTTAGACAGGAAAGTTTAAAAAAAGAGGAAATTTCATAAAAAAGGAGATCGATCATTTATAACACAAAATGCCATTTAGGTTAACAGGCAAACCGCCTTCTAAAATTGTGTTTACAAGTGCATTTCTTCCTTAATTTTCCCGGGTTTTATCAAACTGGGTATCACCAGAATTATTTTGTTGCGGAAGATTTTACGTCTGCTACCCTGTGGAGTCTAAAAAATGAAGAAAAAAAGAAAATATTTCGCGGTTTTTATTTTCGCGATTTCGTCAATTAAATTTTTTTCGCGGCATTTTAATTTGGCGAAAATGCCCAAAAATCGCGAAAATCGCGAAAATTAGTTGTCGCGAAAATTTCTGACTATAAGGTAGCAGTTTTAAATTTCAGTGAGTGAAGGCAGACTTTGCAGAACAACAACACACTAGGCACACTTTGTACAACAACAGTAGGTCAGTAAGTCTAGCAAGATAGCAGATTGCATGAAAGCAAGATAAATATTCCAGCGATACTTCATTTACATTCCGCTACTATTTTTTAAAAGAATTTCGTAGAAATGTGAAAACACAGCTAAGAGTGCTTCGATTCTCAGCGGGCAGTGCGCATGCTTCGACTTCAGCGGTAGCGATGCATAAACGACTGGTCTGTGGTCTGCAAAATACGGGTTAAGACACGCACAACATGATAAGAAGCGGGAAATAGGGTCGCGGAAAAAAAGAAGAATTATGGCGCGGGGGAGCGGGTAAGTTACGATATTCGGTCAGATCGCATGTCACTTTTGGTCGCACAAGCCGAAACCAATACACTCCTCTCCTCCGGGACGAGTGTAATAATAATATACCAAACTTTAAAATAATAAGAATAAATAAGGCTATCTACAGCTAGCTGGCTTCAGCAGGATGCTGCCTTGAAATCTACGTTAGCTAGCTAAAATCTTGAAATTTGTTTGTTTCAGATTTACACATGGCTAGAAAACGTGATGATATTTTATCTTAATACGTGAAAACATAGACACAATGAAGAGAATATCTTAAACGTTGATAGAACTGAAATTTAGGCAGTTAAATAATTATACTAACCCAACCAAATATTCCTCTTTCTTCAAAAACAATTTTGATTCGCAGCTTGGTGAAGAAGCCAGAGTAACAAATATGGCGTTCTTGAACTTGGTCCCTGGAAAGAAACGACTCGTACCTTAACCCCTAGAGCTCGGTTTAATTGAACAAAATCCGCCTCGTTAAAAACATAACTGGAAACGAAAATTTGAAGGAGTATCTAGCATAGCTCATCAAATAATATTAAAATAACAGTCTATAACAATATTTGTGATCAAATTCGTTACGTAGTCTTCATTCTTTTCCCAATTTAACGAATATTAAGATACGCACACAGTTGGAGTAGCGCTGGGTCGCGGGGTCAGGTCGGACTTCAAAAGTCGTGACGTTACGGCAATCGGTTAAAAAATCGGTCGAAGAAGAAGGAGAAGAAAAAGACCGCCCGTTTTAATAAGATCTCGGATGTAATCCGAAATCTTAATTATAACGATATTTTAACAAATTATAAGTATATTGTAGAAAAATTATAACTGTATTATAGAATATATTTAATGATATTATACAAGTGTATCCTGGCCTTTAAAGAATTTTAGGCTGGGATTTCAGGTTGAAAACAATACGTCGATTGTAGTACAATAGAAATAAGTATAATGACCAATCTGATTTAATATCCTTTAATATCCAACTGAGAAGTGCTCTCCGCCGACTTTAGCGAAATTTACGGCCGGATTTGTATTTAACTGAGAAAACACACTCTCCTCAATTGTGGCTAGACTTTTTGAAAATACAGTTTTTAAGTTGTCCAAACTTTTCAGCAGAGTTTAAAATTTTGTGTCCTTTTGGGGGATGTACATGATGACAGTCTTGAGAAAATAACATAAACCGAAAGCCATTTTTCGGCGTTATAGAAACGTAAATTTTTTACTCTTTGCCAACCATGGCGGCGAATAACGGAGTCACTATCTATCCATCTCACAATCTTGCTATCAGTAGTTTTTTATCAGCGCCCTCAATATTTTCAACACGATTACGCCCTGAATCTTTTCAATATTAGAGTGAATGAAAATCTCCCGAGAAGCCATTTTTTTTACAAAGCATCTCTTTAATAATAGCCGTATTCCGTCTGTCTGTTTGTGCGCGAGAAAAAAGTCATGTTACGGAAACACGGAATGCGATAAATAAAGGACGGGCTCTACCGACTAGTCTCTTTAATAATAGCCGTATTCCGTCTGTCTGTGTCCGCGAAAGGCACGTCCTGTTACGGAAACACGATATATAAAGGACGGGCGACCCTGTGGAATTTCCCACGGGTTAACGACTAGTCTCTTTAATAATAGCCGTATTTTGTCTGTCTGTCCGCGAAAGACGCGTCCTGTTACGGAAACACGAAATGCGATATATAAAGGACGGGCGACCCCGTGGATATTTCCACGGGTGACTGACTAGTCTCTTTAATAATAGCCGTATTTTGTCTGTCTGTCCGCGAAAGACGCGTCCTGTTACGGAAACACAAAATGCGATATATAAAGGACGGGCGACCCCGTGGATTTTTCCACGGGTTAACGACTAGTCTCTTTAATAATAGCCGTCGTCTGTCTGTGTCCGCGAAAGCCGCGTCCTGTTACGGAAACACGAAATGCGATATATAAAGGACGGGCGACCTCGTGGATTTTTCCACGGGTTAACGACTAGTCTATATTATTATCTATATTAAATTACCCGTATACGTCTGTCTGTCTGTCACGCAAAATGGTAGCTTAGCTGCGCGAGTAGCGCGACGCACGCAATGCGGTATAAAAAGGACGGGCGAACCCGTGGATTTTTCCACGGGCTAACGACTAGTCTATATTATAATACCCGTATACGTCTGTCTGTCACGCAAAATGGTACCGCAAGTAGCGAGACGCACGCAATGCTGTATAAAAAGGACGGGCGAACCCGTGGATTATTCCACGGGCCACCGACTAGTATTAAAAAAAAAACACGCTGCAACTTAAAATCTTTCAGGCCTTCGATTTCGACATTTCAAAGACTGTCAGTTTAGGACATATTTAAAGTGTCTCCTTGAACCACTTTCCCCAGTAGTATCACTATTCGACAAGCAGAAATGATGTTCTTTTAAATTAGTAATACGGTAACAAAGCGTAAAAAATGCAAATATATACATAAAAGAGGTACAGAAAATTTCAACGTATAAATTTCGTGACGTTGTTCCAGCTAACTTGGCTTGAACATATCACACAACATTTTCTCTAAAGGTAATGGGTCAATTCCTCCAAGGAAAAATAAGTTTTCTATAGTTTTCGGCCGAATAGATCTAAGTGAAGGCAGAAGTAGCAAAAGTTTTCCGAATCTAGCAGGATTGTTGGGGTGAGCAGTCCGTACGTATTCCCCCAGCATGCTTTGAGCATAATCCTGTAAGTTCTCCACGTATTGACCACAGCGTAAACCTTGCAGATCTAAAAATAAGACAAAATTCGGTTCATTTAATCGCGTAAGGTAATTTTAAAGGGGGTTTTTATTAGGAAGCAAAGTTCAGAACTCGGGTGAGATTTTATCTTAACTGTCAGTCAGTGAGTTTCTCATATTCATAACTTACCTGGCTTAAACATCACTGTAGCTTTCAAGCAAGCGTACTCAGTCGAATCAATAGATAAACTTTGAAAGCGTTGTACGATTTGTTGAAGAATTCTCAAGTCTTGCATGCTGTTCCCTATTTTGTTCGTTGATTTCTCAGTGTGAGCACCGGCAGCCGTAAGCAATACGCCGAGGTCCATGGGCAACGAGCATTGTATCATACAAAGTAAAAAAAGTTCACTCCAGCATTCCTCAAGAAGTAAAGCTTGATCGGCAAATGGAAGTTCTAAAAAAGTGGGTATACTTCTTGCCCAACTTATTGACATGTATAAAATACGGACAGAAGATTCGTAGATTTTGTCCGGATTGATCAGCGGTGGTAATCCAAAATCTCCGTTCACATCCGCGGTAACATCTTCCATCCCATTCACATTCATCTTATCACATAACGAGAATGGACTTGTTGGTCCAGCCCCAAGTCCATTTATATGTGGATTTCCTAGTCCGTTAGCAGCTTGAAGAAGTGAGGCGATGTTCATGAAACCACTTTTATGATCATTATTTTCGTCTTCGGGTGTCTGCGGCGGAGAGAAGTTTGTTGTTTGTGTCATCATTGGAAACTGATTAAAATTATTGTTAAAAGTTCGTGCTTGTTGCTGCGTTTGAAATGGTTGATCGAAGTTCATGAAATTGAGGTTATTTTGGTTGGATTGCATGGGATGCTGTTGTGGTTGCTGCTGTTGAGACATTTGTACCATGTGATTTGGGCTGTTTTGTTGTTGTTGTTGGTTGTTGTTGGCGTTACGCGGAGCTCTCTCATGCTGTACAGCTAAATAATAAGGAATTTTAGATTTGACATATATAACCCTCTGGCTACTTGCTAAGGAATAAACCTCGAACTTCTTTGTGTACATGTCTTCTTTATAAGACCAGTACAATCTGACTTGAGGCTGGCCTGTTCTTTTTTAAGCTACTTTTAGCCTGGTTTGTTCTGATTTTGAACACAAATCAAGAATTTAGTCTAACTTGTTATTTTTTTCTAATTTTTTCGGAATTTTGTGTTTATATAAAAAAACTGCAGCGCGATAACTCGACAAAATTTGAGGTTTGTTTTCTTATAAAATTGTTCCTTATAAGGCTGAGAAATAAAAAACAAAATAAGAACAATGGCAAGGCGGAAGTTTTATTGATTTTCTTTTTTAACAGAAAAAACATGGGAATACACCTTTCATGAAAGTGTAGCTAAATTATTCACCAAATGTTACAACAGGATGTGGGAGTTGGCATATCACGTTGGCTTCATTCGGCAGAATAGCCTGTTTGTGCATGAAGCGAAGAAAGTACAGCAAATGTTTTTTGTTCACATGCTGGTGTCTCGCGCCTTCACCAGCGGTAATGCCAAATGCTGAAGGTTTTATGTTTTCAACGCTGAAATGTCGTTCACTTCTGCCAAACATGTCGAAAAAGTTGAACTTGATTTTTATCGCCTGCCAACGTATTAACGAAGATAAAAACATACATCTTCCATATCCCCACATTTGATGTTTTTTAAAACATTTACTTGAAGAGTTATTATAAAATGGTATTTAGCGGGAGTCTGGAGAAGCAAATTATTCCTTTTTAGTTCAACGTCAGTGATTTCTATTTTATGTACTAGCCTCACTTATTTTGATAGTAAAGTAATAATAATGGTGAATATAGACATGGATCTCACTTACCATCTCTGTTCATTTGAACTTCATAACATTTTCTCAGGCGGCATGCTTGACACTGATTACGTCGAGCAACATCCACTTGACAATTTCCGTTTTCTTTACATTGGAACATCAAGTTTCGTCGTACGGCACGTTTGAAAAAACCCCGACACCCGTCACAAGTATAAACGCCATAATGCTTGCCGGACGATTTGTCACCGCAAACACGGCACGGCGACAATATCTTCTTTTCGATTATATCGTCTGGGTAGCCTATATTAGTGGATTTAAGAAAATATTATCAAATATATTTTTTGAAGGGCGCACTATTTTGCAAATTTTAAGAGCAGGAACGCTTTAGCATAGGGTTTAAACAAAACAAAACAAAAAACCTTCAAGTGTTAATTTAGCATTTTGAAAAAAAACACTAAGGCGAAAAACACGTGCTTTGCTTGATTTTAACTGAATGAAATTTAATGAAGCATGGGTAGTTCAAAATAACGTCATATTTTGCAAGCCGCAACCAATAAACCGACTCACCTTTCTCACCATCTTTTTCCAGTTTGATCGGTATTTGGACCTCAGCCATTTTTTATAGCAAAAAATTAACCTTTGATGTTTTAACTCCTTGCTCTCTCTATCTTTTCATTCCTATTTATTCATTCAATCTTCATTCAAAAAAATTTAACCCACATTTCTTTTAAGCTCATTGGTCGTATTTAATTCGCAAAATGTTTCTTTAGTTTCTATTGGCTGTAACGACTCTGTGATCCCTTTGATTGGCTGTGGCAGATTTGTGTGCTTTTTTTTCAAAAAAAATAGTAGCAGGTAATAGCATTGTGTGTATAATAAAGAAACCATACTGAAATGTGTTTAAAAATACCTGACAGTGAATTTTTTAAACACAACAACAAAAGATTTGCGCATTGTGTAGCAGGTGTGAACCGGTCACAATACGTTTACTCCCGTTGTTCTCCTGTTGTGCTTATTAGAAGAACAATGAACACACACGTTGTTTCTCTACACATTGTTTTTAATAAAAAAGACAAATCTGGATGTGCTTATTTTTTTACACTTTGTCAGCCTCAATGTTCCTATTGTTGTTTTTCCAAAAAATAGGAAAGTATCATCACCATTGGTCATCTGACCATTGTGATGATGAATATTTTTTTAGGACTGGAAGAAATAGATGATTTCTGAAGTAATCTTAATGTAAAAAGAACGATAAAATATTCGGGATCAATTAAATTTAAATTCACATTTTTTGTCAATGTTTACAAAAGTTAAAAAAAGTTTGCGGTTTTTTTGCACATGCGCAAGCATTTCTGTAGGTAGAAAATATAAACAACAGACCATAGTAATCAAAGAAATCCATTTAAAAAAAGAAATATTCTTTTGAAATTAGTGAAATTTTTAAGAAGAATTAGAAGAATATAGTTAAAATTTAATTCCAGTTCCTCTTGAATCTTATGCTACCCAAAAATATATTTAATCTTCATTAATTCCACAAAAGTGCGCGCATGCCTATTGTTCTCAAAATGAAATCAAAACAACTACGCCACACAGAAAGTGGTCTATAGTCTATGAAGGAGTCCAGGTTGAGTACGTTCTTAATATGTTCTTCATTTTTAGCAAAATCAACCTCAACGTTTTTATCAAGAAAAACAAATGTGTAGGAACAAATTTAAACCTATAGACATTCACACAAATATTTAAACCTATAGACATTCACACAAATATTTAAACCTATAGACATTCACACAAATATTTAAACCTATAGACATTCACACAAATATTCCTAGGTAATCTTCAGCCTGGAGATTTGTTATGGCGTGTTGACGTCAGAAATTAAAACAAAGACTTTCAGCTGCACGTGTTTTCTCATAATACAACGAGGATACAGTGAAGAAATGCAGGTTGAAATGTTCTTACCTGTACAAGGCTGAAATGTTCTTACCTGTTCAATATTTTAAAATGCAGGATAACTGACAAATTTAGATTTCTAAAATATATTTACAGCTTCTACTTTTTTAATACTGGCAGCAAAGTGATTTACGTTTTTTATTGCACACGGTTATTGTTTTGAACAAACCGAACATAAATCTAACCGTGAAAAGTTTGAAGCATGAAAACTTAGTTTCTTAGCATGTTAATTCTTAATTAAATATACAAGGTGTAATTTTTGGCGAAATGTTCTTATAGACTCGGCTCTAATAAAAAAACGTGTACCATTTCAGCCCAACTAAATACGCAGAAAAGAGGCTGCTTTTGTCACGTGATATTTTTTCTCGTCACTTTAACTGAACTAAATATACTACATCAAACCTGGACATATCCGTTATATACAGGTTTGACTGTAATCGACACATGATAAACGCCATAATCATTCAGCTAAAAAACGCTGAACGACAATTTATAATTATCGGCGTGGGCAGCCTTTGAAGCTCAGTTCCTACTCAAGAATGGCTCGAAAAGGATCGGATTGGACAATCGTGATTTTTGGAATCTGGTTGTTTGATAAAACTTCCGTGATGATCCAAACTGAAAGTTGAAAGCATTTCAACATTTTTTACGGACAGGAGGAATATAAAAACTTAGCAGCTAAAAATAATTAGCAGCTAATCAAATTGAAGTATTTTTCTTGTTCTGTTCTGTTCCGTTCCGATTCAATTTTGTTCTTGAGTGGAAATTCAGCATAAGAGGGAATACCCTACACATAATGCTTACTAAAAACCAACCAACTTCGTTCTAGTCTTCTTTATTTAAATCCTAACAGAGTCGAAATTACCTTTCGTCGAAATTAATCAAACTGGATTAAGTTTACAACCTCGTTCCCACGACGTTTTTTGACAATCAGACAGCGATTATCAAAAAAAGGTGAACAGTCCTAGGAACGAAGTTAATTTTAAAATGGTTACGATTAGCTTGAGATTACAGACTACAAAACAACGCTCCTGTATTTAATTTATTATCAAAAAAGTTTCGCATAATTAATACTATGAACGAATATATTATTCTGAATTATGCGTATTTTACTGATTCATCATATTGTGTAAAAAAAATATAGGATTTCTTTTCATAACAACACCATACATAAAAATTAACAATAACAGAAACAGAGAAAAATAGTTATCTTAAAATAGATCAGGTTCTATATAAAGGTTAGTTTACACTGAGAGAAATCTTCCGCATTGTTAAGTGCTGCTTCGAGGCAAATTGAAGCGAGATGGCACTCAGTGTTACTCACCTAATACACATAACCTCGTCTCCAGAACTCTTTTTCATTCTGGCAATCGACAAAAAAGCCCTAGGGACGAGATTGCTGACACGTAATACAAGCACACTGAAAACATTCAACAAAAAATAGACCGCCGCCCTGACAAAGGTCATAAACAATACTACATTAAACAGACTTTAAAAGTATAGCAAAAGCATTCAATTTTAAAGCTAGTGGCGGAAGATTTACACAAGTTACGCATCACTGAAAAGTTCGAGAAAACACGAAAAAAATTTCGCTAATACAACAATAAATATACTTGCTTTCTTATAATAATAATACTGAATATAATAATATATATTTATAAATCTAACAGCCCAACGAAAATGGTTATTATATAAGGCGTGTGTTTTTCTAATAAATTTCTACAAGTATCTACATTTTAACATACGAAATAACAAAGAAAAAAATAGTTTAAAAACCCATCAATTATCATGTCCAAAATATTTGATTCGGTACGTTTTTAAAGATCAGGTTAAAAACATGTAAAAAAAATTGAAAAATGCGAGATTTTGTTGAAAGCAGTACCATTTCCCACTCGCAAATCAACCTCATAGATGTGTGATAGAAGCTTTCTATAAACTTCGTAAACGAATAAGCTTCAATTTCGCGTTCACAGAATTCAAGCTTGACATTACATAGAATACAATTTAACTTTTAAAATAACGAAATTTGCTACAATGTATATATGGAAACCACGTTGTTAATACCCGCCAAGAACTCCCCTTAGCACTATGGCAATCAGCATGCACAGCACCAAGAAAGTTCCAAGTATGGCTAAAGCAATATGTGTATCTGTCAAACGTCTTTGTTTACATTCTTCGCCATCAGGAACTTCAATAACATTCTTTGCGTCACTCTCCACCATGGTGACTTCAGAAAGCGTTCGTACTCTAGCCACAGGACTAAAAACACCTTTGATTTCCTTGACCCCTGAAGGAGCGCTTAATCGAATATTTTCTGATAGGGTTCGAACCGCGTTTAATCTAAATTGATAATTTTGATCGGGTTTTAATTCTGTTACAATATGATGTGAGTCAGTGCCACAATATATCTAAAATAAAAATAACATAGAGCTTGTATCTTAAACACAGAAGAAAAAAGACAAATAAACATATTTTTATGTAAGAGCCATTGACACCACGAGGTGTTCTTATTTTTTTGTAACATTTTCCGCCTGCAATATTTTGTTCTTATATTTGGAGTATCTTTTCATTAATTTTACAGTATTACAAATATTTGTGGTTTAATTGAGTACAAGTTCGCAAAAACTAAACAAGCGATTTCGCGAAAATTTTGGCTATTTTTGTGTTTTGTAGAGAAAATTAGTAAAATTTCAGTCTTTCCATTGTTTTTATTTTTTCAGCCATTTCGAGCCTCATTGTTTTTATAAAATTGCTCTAATAAAAGTGTATTACAATGAATCACCAGATGAATATTGTCATCTTTCATACCTGCACGAAATCTTTTGAGTGGTCCTGATGCATTTGTTGAACGACATACTCAATGACGTCATCTTCGCGTAGCTTGTCACATCGAGACCAGGACAGATCTACTGATGATTGTTTAATATTTTTCGTTTTCAAATCTAAAAACGCGATGATACAATGACCTAAGAAGCATGTACCGATCAGATTGTATTACGTAATCTTCGCAAAGTACATATGAAGCACAAACAACTTTCTAAGTACCTTTTAACTTTGCCCCGATTCTATCGCGCTAATCGTCTGGTATGTTTCAATGCTAACCTTTTAAGCCCCTATCTTACAACACATGCGAATGTATCGCTATCCTAACCTGGTAAGTATGTTTCATTTTCGAAATTCTAATCTGCTAAGCACGTTTTAACTATACAATGCTTCTCCATGTGTTAATTGTAACACACAAAACAGCCTTCACGAGATTGCATCATGCATTTACATTGTTAAACAGCTTAACACAGGGTAAGAATTGCGTACTACATTTTCATTGGCTCAAAAATATTTCGTACGTCACATAAACGAAACATAAAATAAAGTACCTCTCACAGCACTGGGTGGCTGAGCTTTTGTGTAGAAAATTTTCGGTTTAGAAAACTCTCCTTCGCCTGCGTCATTTTTCGATCTTATTCTGCAACAGTACGGAGTAAGTTCCTTCAATTTGCTCACTGTAAAGGAGGTGCCAATGCCGGAGTAGATGGAAGTAAAGCTGTGTTAAGAAAGGGAGAAAAATAAAAGTGAATCAAGAGAAATTACTTAAATTGGACACTTTTCCTTCCTCTTCGGGTTGTAAAAGTATACATGGAAGACATTTTCAACTGACTTCAAAGAATCAGAAAACATTTTGAAAACATCTTTATGACGTCACCTCACACCATCAAAAACATTTTCATTGATTTTCATTGATTTACAAGAAAAGCAAACAGACCTTCCAGATTTATTCTGTATTTGCAGTGTATGATTAAGTACGGCAAGTGATCTCTTCGACGAACTTGAGTCACCCCACTTCAGTTTCAGGCTGTGGTATGAAACCGCTGATGAGTTCAACGATGGTGGAGGGGGAGGTAATTCTTTGGTAAAGAATTGAATTGGATGGCTGAACACGCCTGCACCGCATTGATTGACGGCTTGAAGTCGCAACCTAAACAAAACATTGTCTAGAAGTTAGCACGGAGGTTTCTTGCCGTAGTCCCCATGGAAAATGCGGTTGAAAGTAAAAACAGAGTTTTTTTCGGGGGTTTTGCTTCAAAAAATGAAAAAATCTTTATATGTTTACATGCATTCATAGACCGATTCAAGGAAAATAGTGATTCAATTGTTACCAATTGATTCTTTTTACCTTGTTTTCCCTTAGCCCCTTTTCCCTTTAAACAAATCGCTGGTGTAGCCCTTATGTTTGCTAACTACAATTAGCCAAAACAAAGAAACAAAATTTAGTAGACAAATACTTGTAGGAGGCATCCGCAGTTAAACCAGTCAGTCTATATTCCATCGTGTCATCTCTCATTGCTGAAGCCACTGAGGAGGAGGTTTCAGAACCAGTAAATGAGTCAGTTCCGACAGTTACTATTTCATTATCGCTCTCCACCACACTGTCTACATCACTGTCATCATCTTCCAAGCTTTTGTCTGTATGCGTTGATTCCATACTTGTGTTTTCACGCACGGGGGAGAGTTTAGGACGCGGTACAGTACATATAAGTGATGTTGCGCCCGTTGCCTCCACAACATACTCATAAATTGGCGAACCATTATCTACAGGATGCTTCCATTGAACAAGACATGAATTCGAAGTTTGTTCAATCTAAAAATGACCATTTGAATTGCATAATGATATTTAAAATAAATTTTTAGCATTTAAGGATGCAAATGATATACTCGTTAATTTTTTGTGGATTAACAAAAATAAGACTCCTTAAGTTTGAATTCGCGCGATTCGCAACATAGTAAAAATAAAAAAACTTAGGCAAAATGAAAATTCATCCGGAAAAAATCGTCTACGCGAATATTTGCCTCCTCAAGAACCTGTACTTATGGTTTGAATTAGAGAATTGCACTATGGAGCGAGAACAATCTATCATGATTCACGATACATAAATTCATTATGTATTGTTAGGTTTGTTTTACATTTTTTTGAGATATAATAAATTTAAGCTTGCTAAAATATTATAGAAATACGGCCTGGTACCTAGACCTGTGTAGAAACCACGTAAGCATCCATGTGAAGTTATAGTATAGATTTTATCCTCCGTTAAAAAATATACTGATAAAATCTTCTCAAACTAAAAAAGGGTTAACAAACTTACAACTTTGATATCTGTGACAGAACATGGAGGGGCTGGTGGCGTCTGGACTGTGCAGATGTGGCTGTATGGACTGTTGCCAGCTTTACTTAGAGCCTACATGGGGTGAACAGAACATCCATCACAATACGCGAGAGTAATTCTTAAAAAGTAAAATAAAAATGTAATACCTTACCTGTATTCGAAAGTAGTAAACATTGGCGGGTTCAATGTTTCTTTTTATTTCACAAAATGAACAAGTTCCTTGATAAATCTATTACGATATAAGAATAAGAAGTCAGGGATAGAATCCCACACATTGACAAAAAGTAAATCGGTTGATTTGTCTTTTACCTTGTGAAACGTTTCCTGCTCAAGCTTCTCCACACAATATCCAGTCACCTCACTACCATGTAACACAGGGTCCTGTTGTAAACAAAGAAAAGAAGAATCTGGTTCGTATCCATTCACTGTAAACAAACATGTACGTTAAAAACTTTAATGCACTTACATTCCAATCCAATCGAATATGTGTGGGCGATTTAAAGCTCACCAGAGGTGGCAGTGGTGCGTCCGGTGGACCAGGAGCAGTTCGTAATGTTGAAATTGGTGACCATGGACTTGCCTGCAATTAGTATAAAATAAATTGTACTCAAGGCCGTAACGCATGTAGTTTTGGCAGATAGTATTTAAAGATGATTGTTAAAGTGTTCTTCAATCACTTTAGATGCATGAAAACTCACCCCTGCTGAATTGAAGCACTGCAATTTAAAGAAATAATCTGTCCCAGGTAATAAATTTGGAATGTGGCAACTTTGTTTTGCTCCATTGTATACTTTGCAAAATTCTAAAAAGGAAAAAAAGAAAGTTTAAAATGGATTGCACTTATAATAGAATCTGTTGCATCTTCATACAACGTGGTTAGACTGGCAGCAGGCCAACTTCTAACAGGTGAGTAGTGAATACTGAGAATAAAGTTGTATAAAAATATGTAAAAATGACCAGCTATTAGAATAGAGAATTGTTTTGTGGTGTGTTAAAAAAGTGATTATCTACCTTGTTTAGGTGAGTGTGCCATCTGAACAACACAATTTGAAATCGCTGCACCACCCGTATCCAAAGGAGGATCTAGAGTTGAAAGTAGAAGTCGTATCACAAAACAATCTTTATTACTTATTTCATAAAAAGTTTTCCTAGAGTGACTTTTGCAAGGCTAAAAATTGACGAAAGTTACTAGCAAATACATTATCTTTCAGTATACTAAATAGCCTTAAGAAGGTAATTAACACCTCTAAAATTATTTTAAAGTCATCGTTGTTACCCCAAATGGCTTTATCTGCAATAATTTAGTATGTTTCTGTGCAGAATTTAGAAGCTCGGTCAAAAAAGTTCGAAGTTTCTTTACCAGAAAACTAGATTTAAAAGCAAGTAAAGCAAGTAAGTTATTCTACAAAAGCACTTACATGTTTATGTAGAATAAATTATGGATATTAAATATTTGTAAGGTACTTTCCTTTGGTTTTAGTTACATTTAGGTGTCAATATAATATCTAAGATGATTTAAAGCTTACCTCCCACTTAGAAAAAAGTAATCGAAAACCAACTCTACGTATTGTACTAATTACGAAAATAATATTATTTTACACTTGTTTTGATTTGTTTGCAAGATATTTGATGTTAAAGATTGCAAAATATTAGGTTGGGAAGAAGCTTCGTCTCAGTCGCCATCTTGTTTTCCGGATGTAAATAAAATCCTTTGCAGGAGGACTTGTGACGTCAACTCACGGATGATAATTTCGCTGACTTAGTCACGGCCAAGGATTTTATATATACAAAGCGGTTTTATGTTGTTTTTTTTGTTTTTTTGTTTCCTAATATTTGTAACACACGAAAAAGTCTGCAAAAGTGTAGAAAACGTACATCAATGCCTACATAGAGAGAGTCTTTGTTGTTTAAAGTTTGACTCGGCAAGTGTTTTTGAAAGCCAGTAAAGAACCTCCCTTATCGCTAGACTATCGCCAGCCTTGGTCATCACGACCACGTGAGTAAACACACAAAGGACAGGTGCGCAAGCTAAAACACCCATTGGTTAAAGTTGTAGAATAGGCTGGGTTCTCGGCCCAGCACCTGGATTCACGCAATTTTGTCCAACGGGCCCATGGGGAGGAAGAAATGTGTACGTGACATGAAAAACAAGTAAAAAGAAAGTAATATAAAAAGAAAAACAGAAGAAACAACCAGTATGCGTTTCATCCTTCATATCAAAATAACTTTACATGCCCTGTGATCGAGGTTGAAATTAACCCAACTCGCAGAGGTTTAGGCGCGCAGAGCAAAAATAAGCCCATAAATTCCTGCATCGTACCAATATAATGGAGAAGCCCTATGTTCAACGTAAAAGAAGAATTACAGAAGAAGTGCTTAAAAGTGTTTATCTTATATTAAAACTCGGTTTGGAAGAATATCTACTCTGTTAATAAGTCCACTTACAACCTCATCCCCAGGGGTTCTTGCCTTTTTGACATCTAGGCCAGGTGCTAGCGGTTTTGACATCAGGCAACAAATCCTGGGGATGAGGATGGCCCACGCAGCTCGTTTCTTGTTTCTTACCTGTTGGTAAGAAACAAGAAACGATATATATATAATTATATAATATATAATTATATTATATAATTATTCACAAAATTAAACTTAGTTGTAATAATTAACTTTTCTTCTTTTTCTTCAAAGTTAGTTTTGCAGCAACAAGTTCAAGGGGCCTGTTTTTTGCCATCCTGGAGATGACGTCAAATTGGGTTTAATCTGAAAAAAAAATTACCACAAAATGGTGGCTTTCATGAGGAAGCATGTTGTAAACACAAGAAAATGTGGCTTTATATTTCGTTACCCCTGTCACAGGCTTAACTTCTGTGTAAATCCAACAGCTCGTTTTGTAGCCCTTTAACTATAATTTTTCCTTCACTTATACTAGCATTTGTTTGTATAACGAAACTGACTTACCCCATTCTATATATAAATTTGTCATTTCAGGTTGGGCACTTTTTGATAACCTTGGTGGTAATGAATCACGTGGACATACAGGTACTGTTGTCATGGTTGCAATGGGTGACCACTAATGGAAAAGATAAATATGTTCCGTTTCTCTATTACAACTATCGAATTTTGACACAATAACAAAAATAACATACAGAGCCAATGCCAGCTTTGCTCTCAGACGCAACCCGTAATTTGTAACTATGCCCCGGCTTTCTTTGATCAATCATGAATTCACGATCCGAACCATGATATATTTTCTGAAAAAGGCCACCTGAAATAAACAAAAGGTGAATCAACATTTTTAAAAAATTTTTATAACATTTTATAAAAAAATAAGTGATTGATTTGATCACAATGTCTATCAGTATACCTTTTCCATCGTCAATTTCCAAAATATAGCCAATAATTTGATCTCCACCAGTGTCCTTTGGAGGCTCTAAACAACAGATAAAACTAATGACCACTATATATTGTGAAGACAAGATTGAAAATTGATATTTTTGCTACAGAACCTAAAATCTAGAATCATGGCATCACTAATGGCATGCATCAACGCTGAACCCAAATGCTGCCAATTTATATATTCCAGCATACCATGAGAGTTATACTTACCCCATTTAACAGGGATGGTGTGTGTCCTGATTTTTCCATTTAATTTTGGTTTCTCCATTTTTCCAGGAGCCTCTGGATATGTGGTGACAACAATTGGTGTACTGTGTTTGCTTGAACCTTGGTCATTTGTTGCAAGCACCTATTTATTATTAATAATTATTAACAAATATACTTACATGTCAATTCATCAAGTACAATATACATATTTGCAAATTAAAGAAGTACAACAAAATAATTATTTTCTGATTAGTTTATCAATCAATCAGCCAATAAGGCATCAATGACATTGACAAACATTAATGAATCACAAATTACAAAAAATTGGAAAAAATCATTCTTCTTACTAGTAAGATTAACAGCCAAAAACATACCCGAAATTTGTAGGAAGTGTTACGCAGTAATTTTGTACAACAATATGATCTGGCTGCACCACAATATTGTACAATGAAACCATACCCCTAAAAACAATCCAAAAAATATACTACACTCGTCTATCTTTCATCTAATTTTCCATTATAACTGTGCTACTTACGTCTGTCGGGTCCTCCATTTCCAATTTGTATTCGGTTACAGGAGCTAAAACACAGTAAAATATTGATAATGGTAAAAAAGATGAAGGGCCTGACAAAACATTTTTAATGACTAGAGCACAAAACATATATTTACACGTAAAAAACGTAAACAGACATACAGCCATTGTTTTCAGGTTCATTCCATTGTAGCTTTATCATGTTAAAACTGCACTGTAATAATTCAGGCTTGTCTGGAGGTGCTGGTGGCCCAGCACTTGTCAAACATTCCAATATTTGACTGAAGTCACTGAAACGGCAATAACATTGTACTTCAATATAACTCAGTGTAACTATGAGTGTTTTTTTGTACTTTATGTGTTAATAAGGTACACATTTTTAAAGAAAGTTAAATGTACTAAATCTTAAAAATTAAAGAAAATTAGCACAAAATTGTTTCAACAAAATTGTTACGTAAATTTTAGGCATTGTAAGGCCCTTAACTTTTTTTAAAAAATAAAAAAATTGCATGCTTATAAATTTTTAAAACTGTATTTACACATGCGATTTGCAGTGTGTGTGTGTGTGTAGTTTTTCTCATGGAATTTCCTGTGAAATGAGCAAATAGTTTTCACTGCTGTATCAAACGATTTATGGACTTTTTAAGAACAGAGTGCAAAGTTCGGCGCCTGCCCCTCGGCTTGCTGTTAAAATAAGATTGGTAAGCAATCTTGTTGTTTACTGTCCCTTTAGAAAATGTAAAATACGCACTTTTATCAGTGATTACAAGACAAGAGAAGGTACAGGATCATGAATAAATAGAAATCTTATTTGACCACCAAACTTTGTAAGATACACTTTCATTTTGAAAATAGCATGTAATTGACAGTATCAATTTTTAAAGCTCTGTCCTATACAAAAAATGTGTGCAAAGACAACAGATTCTAAAAATTCTTTCATGTTTTTAATTCTTAATTATATTAGTCTAAATATGGATGTTGATGGAGGTTGATGGTAATACAAAATGCTTATTGACAACAGCAATGGCCTCTGCAGAAATCCAGAAATCTTCCAAGACTGAGCATGAAAATTTAAAAAAAAAGACATACTAGGAAAGTAACACCACTAAGCAGAAAGAGTTAGATTTAAGGAATAAACAAAACATTGATGGGCAATCATTGTAACAGTTAGGAGAAGAACTCACCTTGCACCCAATTCATTTCCAGCTTGCAATCTATACAAACATGGTGTACCTGGAGGCAGTTTATGAATATGTTTATATTGTTTTTGTAATCCCACAAATAGATCATCAAAGTGAGAATGGTCCAAGTTCTAAATTCAATTGTAAGTATGCTTCATCAAAACTCAAAAATATTACCTTTACACAATAACTTAAAAAAATGCAATGTATATAAAAGATCTGTTGGAATTATATTGTGACTTACAGAACCTTGGTTAATTGTATTTTTACTTACTCTGCTCCATTGAAGTTTGTAATATGTGATTGGTGAGCCTCCATCCAGTGGTGTCTGGGAGAGAAAGGAATGTCACAACAAAAACGCAGACATTTTTTATTTTATGTGAAAAACATCTAAAAAGTCCTAGGCAGAGCATTGTTTCCACAATTATTGTATAACTAATTTTAAATATCGTTCTACTTACAGTCCACTTTAACGTTAATGCATTTTTCGTTTTTTGTGTTATTCTTGGTGGCAAAGGTTTATCAGGTACTGTGCAATGAGTACGACACGAAACTGTTTCAGAGAATGGTCCACATTTTCCATTAAGTAATGCACATACTCTATAAGAAAAATAAAATAAATTTGAGGCAGGAAAATCCAACAGAAATTAAAACAGTTTGTGCAAATTTATGTATATTATACCTGAAGTGATATTCTGTACCAGGTGATAAACCAAATGCAGTATACTGGGTTTCCTGACCACTTAAAAAAAAGGAAAATCATTAAGCAAAAATTTCACAATTATATTTTTATTTTATGTTCCTAAGCTGATACATTTGTTTGGTTTCTCCACACATGATGACAGACAAACTTTTTGTTGAACTGGTGGAGCAATTAATGGCATAGCTGTACGTCATCTTTCAGAATTGGGTGTCTTTACATGTGTGAGAGTGATAGGCCTGTGGTAGCACTTTGTATGACAAGGGTAACTTTAGAACTTTCGATATGGTTAATACATCAAACAAATCCGTTTTACATACCTATATATTGACTTGAAATTATGCCCCTTGTTTGATATTTGTAGGTCAAATTCGCACTCCAAAAGGTGGCTGTTGTTTGATATACATTCATCCCATGATATAATTATTGCATATGGACTCGATGCACATGCCTACAATATATATAATAATAGTTGATAATTGAATGGTTTTACATTTGTTAAGGCAACAGAAGTCTTTGTAATAAGTGAAAATGTGTTTTTATTATAGTTTCTTCTTGTCATGTCTTTGGGGGACTTGTCTTACTTTTACCGTATTTTCACCCATATGAAAACCAAACATGGTAGTAAACAAACACAGACAGGACCAAACAAATATACAGCAAAGAGAATTCTAAACAAGTTTTATTTATTTGCTCAATAAAACAGGGAAGCAAAGGCGCTATAAACTCTTACAAGAATGACAACTAAACATTACAGCTGTATTTGTTCACTTGTTACAACGTAAATTTTCTTTTATAAATAAATGAACAGACCGAAACCGGAACAATACTGTCTTTTATTTATTCAGCTAACTAGATAAACAATATACATTTTTCCTAAGAAAATTCACTGATATGATGAGAAAGTTAGCATGACTTTAAAAATTCATCATCCTTATCCTTATTAGAAAGCATAAGAAGGAAGTCTTACTTTCGGAGGTACACACAATGTAATTTCTTCATCTGACTCGTGATTAGAATCTTCTGTTACAACTAAAAAATTAGTTTTAATTTAATTTAAAAAACAATAAACATAAACAGTAGTAAAAAGACAGAAAAAAGTAAAGTGGGATTATTTTGGATGTTTATAGATAAAACCAATTTAAGCTTTTATTCTAAATGTAATAATATCTGTAGTGGCAACTATTTTTTATTCCAACTAAGTTCTATCTTATCTTAACAAAGTCAACATGAAAATGTTTTTAAACAATAGAAATGATGCCTTGGTATGGGGTTATCTTTTCCACAATATAGGTTTAAGAGGTCTGGTAAAGGAGCTAACAGCACTTCATCTGTGCGTCTTGGTTGGGTTATAAAAAAACAAATATTTTCTAAAATTTATTTAGCAATGTTTTAGAGCTACTTTCTTGCCACCTGGCAGTTGAAATATATTATTTTTACTTTGCGTAATTTTTAGAGAAATAGTCATTGAAACAACAAAAAACTGTAGTGGTAGCCAGAACAGAATAATAACATTAAAAATATTTTAGCAAATATTTATTAGGAAAATCATTTGATTATAATAATTACCTAGATGGTCTGCCATATTAAAAACACATATGTGCTAACAACATTGAATAATTTGCAGAACTGTCAGAAATAGACTATATAAAATAATGAGGATTGTTAAACCAATTAATGGTCATTATTTTTATTAACAACAAAGAGGAATACTGGAATAAAAATTCCTATAAGCCAAGGTAAAGAAATACCGTTTAAAGCATTTAATCCATCAAGGATTTGGTGTACACTTCAAACTTAACAAAAATTTTCAACTAATCTTACTGAAGAAGGTCAAGTTATTTTTGTGCTTCTCTAATTAAAAGTCTATAGTTTTTTTGTGATGTCATTTTTTGCTTGGCCTAATATCCTCACCTCCTTCCATGAATGTGAAATCTTTCACACATCATGAATGAAAGACAGTTGTGCAGAAATTGTTGCCTATAGTTTAAAACAGCTTGTTCTTTCACTCTCATAAGTATGAAAAGAGGTGATATTTTAAAAAAATATTTAGAATGTCTTTACGGTATTGTTTTTTTTTAGTAAACCATATATTTTAAAGCTCTTCGCAAAACTATAAAAGCTAACAAAGGGAAGTTGTACCATGCTAAGACTATCGAATTTAAAAGTTTTTTTTTCTTTTTTGTGGCAAAAAGAATCGAAATAAACTAGCATAATTGCTGATGTCTGCATATTTTGGGTGATGTTACCTGTAATTTTAAAATTGTAGAAAATATCATCACCTATCCAATATCTTCCAGTTTTCGCACATGAAAATGGATAAGTACTGGGCAAATCCCAAACAATCCTATATATCATTAGACCAGAATTTATAGCATTTTCATTTTTGAGATTTTATCATGGTGGGTGTTAGCAATGTTTATTAATAAGTTGTCATGTTATCAACTGGTAGAAGAGTTAAATGTTTTGAAAAAATTACTATTCATAAAATATTAACAGACAAAATGTTTCAGAACTAAGCAAATATTTCACAGGATATTAAAATTTATTTTCTGACCTTTTTTCCAGAAATAATTATGTTAGACAAAAAATAAAATTTAAAGGAAAAAAAATGTGAATGATTCCTATAACCCAAAAAATAAAAAAATAAATCTACACAAAAATAGATTGAGAAAAAATTATTTTCCAGGAGTTTTTTCCCATTTTTGCAACTTTCCAGTAGTCTTTTTCAGGAGTATACTCCATTTCCTTGAATTTCAAGGCATTTTAAAGGGCAAGTGGTCACCCTGAAATATGTTACTTTTTTCGTATGAAATTAGAACCGACTTGTTTGTTTGTTATGATGTCCTACACAAAGACATCCAAGAAATGTTAAGCCAATTTGTTTCTAATTATCAGCATTGGTTACCTTTCTGGCAATATGAAAATTTATAGGTATTCATTAGTTTTGTTTATTTCTGGATTAAATCACATATTCATATAAATGTTAATGCTTGAAAAAATGTTTATACATTTAAAGGCAATAGTCTTTTCATTTAGTGTTTTAATGGGTTTTTTAATATGTCAATATAACATCAAAGGTACGATGTGGAAGGGAGAAGTCTATTAACTACTTACTAAAATTCAGAAGTTCACATGAGAACAACAATTTTTTAATTAAAACAGTACAAAAATAGACAACAAAAAAAAAACTACATTATTTGCGACGTTACAGTACAGTAGTACAGTACAGTACAAAAATAAATTTATTGTTTAGAAATGTACCATTTTTTATAAAAAGGAGGTTTAGAAGAAACTGTCAAAATTTTAAAAAGGTCAAGAAAGTTCAATACTGGGTGTTATTGATTCATCACTTTATAGATTCTATAAAGCAAGTGCTTTAGTTCACAAGAAAGATAAGCCCTGTCATCGTAACTGAAGAAGTGTTCAGAAAGCCTGAACACTAAAATTACAAAAAAAATTAAAAAAGTTTCAGATTGGGGGCCATTTTTAGCTTTTATTTTTTTTAAAATGAACTATGAATCATTCATACATTAGCAGTTAAATTTTAGAATAAACATTTTAATCCTCATACTCTGTATTTTAAAAATTTGATCTTTTTTAAAATTATTTTAATAATCTAGCACTTAAAATATAGTGTCAAAAAATAAAATGTAAATTGGGGGGGGGGGATATATAAACCATAAAATGACAACTAAAAAAGGGTTAGGAATAATTTTAATAGGAAACACAAAGAAAAGCATTAAATCTTTTTCACAAAACTTATCATGCCTATCAACATGAAAAATCATGCTCAAAGTATTTTATGGTAGACCATGCTTGGGTAATCAAGAGCAAAATGTTTTCAACACAAATTGATAACCCATTACATGAACTATACATACAGGGGAAAAGCACTAAGAATGAAGAATTTTCTTTTACCAAGAACAATAAAATCATTATAATTTAATTTTGTAAAAGTATTTAACCTTCCACTAAAATATACCAAGGGTGATAATTTAGGAATCATACTTAAATATCAAAACACGTCAAATGCTCTTATAACTTCATGTGTTATAAAAACAAAATTGTAAGGATACTAAATAGTTTTCACAACAAATCACGAATCACTTTGAAACATCCTGTGAATTAGGCCCATTGTTTATTGTTTAAAACCATTGTTGTCATATTTACAGTCTTAAATTTTTAAAAAACAAGTATAAACACAGTAAAATTATCAATTCCCACCCTGCCCAATTACTGTCCAAAATGTTCATGTAATTACATTACATGAACATTTTAAATGCTTAGCTTAAATTACGTACAACAGTAAAAAAAAGTAATTTTAAGGTATAAACCTGTAGAGGATGATTGACAATGTGTATCTACCATTCCCCCATCAATTGCATCACTGCTCTGCTGTTGTGGTTCATTTTGATACTTGAAGCATGTACATTTCATTTGATCATTTTTTTCTCTTAATTTTTTCTGTAATTTCTCTCGACGTTTATCTAATCTTTCATCTCCACTCTGTTGGCCATTTGAACTAACAGGAGACCCATGGATAGGACAAGACGGATTATATTGTTGTGTGGGAATGACCATATGGCCAGTATGTACATGTAAAGTATCATTTGTTGCATGTGAAGGAACTGCATTGCCTGGATAATGTGAAGGGTAAGCTTGTGGTTGTTGCATTGGAGGCACAGCTGGGTACTGGTAACCATGTTCGTGTGGAAAAGGTACACGGAAATAAACACCAGGTTGGATTTCAATATGAGAGCCATGCTCAGCTAGAAATGATGATAATATTTGCCCAGTTGGTGGGTTTATTAAATGAATAAAGTTTGTATGACCATCCATCTGAGGTTCAACAATGATATGTAAGGACTGCTCGAGGGATGGTCCTCGAGGACTATGACGTTGTTCAGGTGATGGACTTAAACTTAATGGTGATTGGTTTGGTGACTGTTCTGGTGGTGTGACAACATGAAAATTAGCATAGTCTTTAGATAAAACTTCCATATCCCCTTTTTTTACAACCAATTTTGAATTTGTTATTATTGTATTTTTCTAAACAAATTTTACATATATATTTTGAAAACCTTGTTACAGTAGCTAGCTCTTACTATTTTGTTCACTCATTATGACTAATTAAATAACTAATAAAACATTGCATCTTAGGAGAAAAAGGATCAAGTTACAGTGTGGTTGCCTTCAAAATAAGAACTGTGTGATTGTGTTAAAAAAAACACATTAAAAAAAAAATGAATAGGAAGCAATGTTGACGACTTTCCCAAAATTAATTACAGGAAAATAGCTTGTACCAATATATATCAGCAAACATAAAAAAATCTTTAACTAGCTAGGCACAGTATGATGGATAAAAATCAATCTACAGCCGACCTAGACTTTGTTTACATCTCTGTATAATTGTCTTGCACAAGCGAACAAAAATATTGTACTGTAATCAATTAACGGACATAAAGTGACATTGTTAATAAACCGCATTCCTTACATATCTCTTTCTCTTCATTAAATATAATCGGGAAATTAAAATGCACTAAGGTGCTCACATGATCCCTCTGTTCTGTGTTGTCCACATAATTTTTTTTACGGAGCGGAAATAGTGTTGTGGTGCCCACGGAGCCTATACGTTTCACTCAGCGGATTTGAAACATTCGGTAAAATATCACGCTTATTCTTCGAAATGTTGTCACAGCGGCGCAATCAAGCGTGGAAGTTTTACAAAAAACAATATTTCAGTTTGAAAGCACAAAAATAATCGAACTCGCACTTTTTAACTTGCCATATTAAAATATAAAGAGCTTCAATAACATAACAACAACATTCTTAAAGGCGTGTCCATAAATCAACAGTTTCCCGTTAAGATATTTTTCTAAACGACAAATCTATGGTCGGTCCCGATCCGACGAGCACAACTTCTGAAAGTAACAAACAAAATTTAAGTCCTCTTGACTTTTCATATTATATTTAGGTCAAACACTTCCCGACCTATCTGTCTAGAGAAAATTCCCGACGGAATGCGGAAAAAGACCCAAGATTTACCGAGCTTTGTGAAGTCCTTTTGAAAACAAGGGAATGGATCTTTGAGCCAAATAATACGGAGTTTGAGGTCACGATGTGTTATAAGTCATGCTGTTTTAAGACGTGTACTGAGGGAAAATTGCAAATGTAAATTTTTCTAAGGTCGTCCCCAGAACTATTAGCTACACGTTTTTTATACAAGAAACCATGTTACCAGGAAACTGACTAGTCGCCTTCCAAAAAAATTCAAGTAAGAAACATTTTTTCACACATACCTCCCATCAATCAATGACATTCAAATGACATAAGAAAATATCCTACCTGACAAATCGGAAAACTACTTCAAAATCAACGGAACAGACATCACTTTGGTTGGTGAATAAAAGACGAAAAAGGCATTATTTCATTATTTCATTTTTTCGTATTTACATGTTAATGAAAGTCCCTTTCTTGTGTCAAAATCATGTTTTTTATAGAAAATACCACTTAGATTTCCCCGTCAAGTAAGGAAATTTGTTAAGAAACTTTACTAGTTAGCCGTTTGCTTGGTTTCCTATAAACAACGCGCGGCTTCTAAACAGTGCTGCGCTTTATGATAATTGTTCTAGCCGTTACGGTAAAAGGCGCTTCGTTGCCGGATTTACGAACTCATTTGTTGTCCCCCTTGGGAGTTATCGGGAGCCTACGGTGTACTTGAACAACTCAACTCTCTTAACTCTGACATGAACCAATATAATTTTTCAAAATATTTATAATTTTTTAATTCCAACTTACCATTAAAAAACTAATGCTAGTCTTGTGAACGTCTTCTCCCCAACAGGGAATAAATATCTTTAAATAACTTTTTCTGTAATTTAAAATTACATTTCACTTATCTTCTGGTATCATCATAATCACAAGAAACACCATTGTATCATTAACTATATTTAGTATTTTGAAAAAAAAGATTCCCAAAAAAATCTTTTCACAGAACAGTAAATTCGAAAGTGATATTACTCTTCATCGCCACCTCAAACCTTTTCATTTTTTTATTGCAGCAAAGTTAAGCCAAGTTGAAAAACGTAATAGGTCCTGGGACGAGGTGTAGTAACCTTTTTTTCCAAGAATAGATTTTACGATGTTTACGCGCAAACCAATAAATAAACGGTCCTACCGAATAAAGCCCTGGGAAACTGGGAAAGGACAATATCGATCTGTGTAAGTCGGCGAAGTCAGCAAAAAAAGGCGGTAAAGAAAATTTTTTAAATTTAGTCACTTTTTACCGAGTAAATTTTATGAAGTTTTCAAAAAATTTTATATAACAATTTTAACAACTTATTTATTTTTGGTTCTTGATGCTCCATAAAAACAGAAAGGATACTTGGTATATATGGCAACCATTTGAAGATAAAACATATTGAACAAAAACTTGTACAGATACAAAATGTCTTGCCGATGTTAAATTTGATAAAGAAAAGTTCTTTTAATTGTGACAGCAAAAATCAATAAAAACTTTATAAACTATCTAATCTAAGAATAATTCAAAGCTATTTTCACCAGGGTTTGTTGCCTGAGCACAAATACAAGAACTCCTGGGAAGGAAGTTGGAATTTAGAGGTAAAACATTCAAGTAAAAACAACATAATAATGGTAGATTTGTAATTTTTCATGCGTTTCCTAATTTTACATGTTTAATGATTTTTCGTTGAACACGTTAATAACGTATTATCATATTCATATCAAAATGATTTACGTGAACGTGGTTATAATTTTGTTCCGACGTTTAAATTCTTGGTTCGTCTAACCACGCAGATGTTTTCATAATCAAGAGATACGTACATAATATTAGTATGAGTCATATAAGATTAGTTTTCATGTACACGAAACTTCAACTATTTTTGTTTCCAATTCAACAAGAGAAGGTGGAGAGATTTTGTGGAAACAATTTTGGTAAATTTTAAAAACAAAATTCTACAAACTATAACTGATTTTTTATCAATATCTATTTTCGTCTTTTTTCGCGATGTTATCTTTCCTCAATATTCTTCTCATAATGGTGACTGCGTACAAAAGTTTGCAGAACTATAAAAGACGGAACAGAAAGAAATTCATGTACGATGTGAATTGCAGGGTAATTTTTTTTTTTAAAGTTATTTTTGGAAAGTGAGCAAAATAAGAGTGTACATCGGAAGTATTAACGGCGTTGTCGACGAATATAACTAAGAAAAAAAACAGCTTTGTGATGACAGCCAAATAAAGATCTGATAATGATATGTGATTAGTTTATGAATATACTGCGTCAACAAATTTCTTTCTTGAATTTTTATGTAACGACCTGACAGGGGAAATAAGCAACGGGCGCCTTTTCTCTTGTAAAATACGAAAACCGTATCTGTTTGTAAAAGGTAATCCTGACATTTTTCTAACTTAAAAATAAGCGAGAGACTATCTTATTTGCTAAACGACAAATTAGTTATTTTGCCGTAACATCACATCGTCGACGGTAAACAAAACTAGCTTGATGTCAATTTTTTTAAGTAAATTAGTAAACCTAGCAGTTTTAACTTTGAGTTCAAATAATTGAAAACAGGTGAAAGTAACTGATGTCATCTCAAGCGTGGGTAATTAGGTACCACCTAGAACCAAAATGGTACTTGAATTGAGCTTAAAAACAACCTCTTTCTCTTGGACATCAAAGGCATCCAGACAAGAAAACATGGAGAGAGCTTGAAAAATCAAAAACAAGATGATAAGAAGGAAAAACGACATAAGAAACACGAATAAATAAAATGCCGGTTCTTTATTCTTAACCTATTACTCATTTACTTGCTTTTAAAAGTTTGCCAAAAAAAGTTTTGAATGCTGGTTAACCGTAGTAATTGAGACGGCCTAAAACTGTAACCTAAATTCTTAAAATCCGGCTTTCATATTTTTTTTTCGTATCGGGTTTACATAATAATGACAACTACAAATCACACTGGAAATAACTTACAACCATGGAATTAAGATGTGTTGATGAGATTTACTGATACTCCCACGAACCAATAAAATATGACATTTTGTGTTGACGATGATATCTGTTGTTAAACAAACTCTCGTAATTAAAACTTTGACCTCCATATTAATCTTTTATTATTCCAAATATTTATACAGGATAGCCGCTTCATTTAAACACTGTTATCAATGTGGGTCCTGTGATTTGAAATAAACATTAAGTACAAACCGCATTGGTTACACAATATTTCTCAAGTGCCTGGGTTGACTCGTAGCTGTGGTAAAGGCGCTTGCTAAACTGTGATTACTAAGCAGAAAGGGGCGTAACTTCCTCGCCGAAAATGTGAACACTTTTATGTCGCCAGTCGATAACGATTCCTTGTGTTATGTGCGGGAAGTTCTATTCAAACTGCTGGCGCTTGCTAAGAACCTTATTTAACTGTACCAATTATAAGATAACAGGCTACCATCCCAGGTCCTAATGAAACCATGCAATGTTGAGTTGTGAAGAAGAGAATCAAAGTGAAGTTTATTTCATCAACTCGTGTTGCTGGCAAAAAAATTGGAGACTATCACCGTTCGAATTAAGTTAGAAGCACTCACCATTATCCATTCTTGGCTGGTGAAAGGAGAAAAAAACTTTTTTAGCTATACCTGGTTACTTATCTCATTTAACTATACTATTTAGTGTTTTAAGCAACCTTGTCCACAGGGCATTTTTTTATCTTTTCTGACATTTGTACAGTGATGCGTGTTTGTACAAGATGACTTTCAATTTCTTAAGGAGTGACAGAAAAACTAAAAACAACCTTTTATATCAATTTTTCTTGCTGGTTGTTTCATGATATCATACCAAACATAGCCCGCATACCCTGTTGCTGATTTACGTTGTTTTTGTCATTAATCTAAACACAATTCTTTAAGGTGCCTAATTACAGCTCATAAAAATAGCGTACAATTTGTGTAAATATTTTATTTGCCACTCCTTCCTATGCATTTGTAGTCACAACAATGCACCACATAAGGAACTGGCTTATTCGTGGGACATTTAAAACCAGTCGGCGAGTAACCACAGTTCATCTGCGAAATAGCGCGATAATTAATAGTCATCTGTGACGACAACTTTCCATGCACTTCTTAACTTCTGGTAAAATATTGTTAGGAGAACATGGTGTAAATGACGTGACGTCTGTCGCTCGTCGATGACGTCGCCAATGCTGCATCAGCACTACAAGAAAACCCAATGTATGTGCGTCAAGTAGGTTTACTATATTTCAACTCTTTTATCTTTCAATCTCCTATTTCAATCAATTTTGCTCTAACTGACGTTATTCAAGCGCTGCATTTTAGTTTACGTTGCGCAACACCCAAACAATTACGACGTGTATACACGAAAAAAGGAACAAAATTTTGTAGTCTTAACAAACAAATATAATTGCAACATTAATGCGTCAGACATCGGAAGGTCCTCCCTGTGTTTACACAAGAAACCGTGCTACTAATTCGACATCTTAATTTTATTTCATGTATGTTGCATCGTATTGGTAAAGTGATTCTATGGCGCGTACATATCACAAATTCGTTCAGCATGGGTAATTGACGTTTATTCCGTGTTGTCGCAATGCCGAACATTTATATATATATATACCTTAAGTGGATTAATTTTCGTGGGGATTAATTTTCGCAAATTTCGCGAATTTCGGCCAAATTCGCGAAAATAAGTACTCGCGAAAGGTTTTAAGAAGCCCAATTCGCGAAAATTAATCCTCGTGAAAAATTTGAAAAGGGCTTATTCGCGAAAATAAATCCTCGCGAAAATTTTGAGAACAACATCTTTTTCTTTATCTTTTTTTTCTTTTTATAGAATTCTGTGGGCACAGGGCATCTAATCAACGTCGAAAAGTCATGTAGAAGTTGTGATCTTTTTTGTTTTTGCCTCGTGCTTGCAGTATACATAAATCAATATTTACAGTCTCTGAAAGAAAAATCGAATGTCTTTGCCTTCTGCGGGCTTTTGAACAGGATCCGTTTTCCTTTTTGCTTTCGGCTGTACATCAAACTGAACGTTGGCATTAGCATTCTTCTCAATGCAACTACCCATTATAACTTCATCTTTCGGTTCACAATAGAGTTCTTGTACCATTTTTTCATAGCGTTGCAACAGCAAATTGCCCTTAGTACTAGCTGGAATGGTGACCGTCGCTTCACACGCAATCTCCAGACCTCCTTGAAATAGTGGTGATTTTCTATAATGAGTACTCGTTAGTTTTGCCGTTACCTTTGCTCCTCTGTCTATAAGGATTTTGTTGGGCGGGAAATCTCTCTTGGTAAATGACCAATTTTCCTTTCACAGCTCGTACGGTATATCCGTATTGCAAACATGTCAAAAGAGTTGTTTGGTTCGAACAAACACAACAGCTTTTCATCTTTCTGTGGGTTCCAGATATCACGATAAACATGGAAACCACGTACCGCTGCAGAGAAAACTAATGTCTTGTTTGATGAAGCCATTTTCCCAAGCTTTTATTTTTTATTTTACTTGTGTTTGTTTCAAGTATTGATCGAACGTCGAACGTCATTAATCATCTTTTTTTGATGATGAAGCAGATCTGTGATGACATATAGATCTTTGTAACTTTACTATTACAGCGAATACATATAGTTTCTTTACAAAAGTCATTTATTATTTCTGACGTTAACCCCACACTCGAAAAAAATTATTTCCTAAAAATTTGTGATTCGCGAAAATAAATCTTCGCGAAAAATTAGAGAATGGTCGATTCGCGAAAATTTGTCCACGCGAAATATTTGGAAACGACCGATTCGCGAAAATTAATCCTCACGAAATGTCCTTTTTTTGACCTCGCGAAAATTAGTCCTCGCAAAATTTTATCCACTTAAGGTATATCCTGTTGTATATAAGTTAAATGACATACAGTTATCAACCTCGTCCCCAGGGCTCTTCTACGCCTATGCTATTCTGACAGGAGGTTGATACAGTTGTATCATTTTAAAAATATTGTGGGCGTTTAAATTTCTTCACACTTACATATAATCTGTGACACAGCAAACTTTTCCATTCCATGTTTTGTAAACATTCCAACTTTGACAACAGTATAATTGCCACAAAATTGTAATATTTCTGGAGACAACATTTTCTTTTCAATAACATGCAGTTGTAACATTTTGAGGTTTTCTTCATAGACATTTTTCACTTTTGACTAAAACGTGATTTTGAAATATTGTATTTACCTAAAGCCGCACCTCGGCATATAAGAAAAGTAAGACCCGGAATGCGGCAACCCTAGAGGGTGGGATCGCAGGGCATAGAGCAGATTTTCGAAAAAAAAAATATTAAGAAGGCCTGAATATAACATAGAAGTAAGGAGGAAACACTTGTCTAGCGAAAAGGTTTTTAATAAAACTGAAGGCTGATTTCCATTCAGTTGTGGCTAGAGAAACCATTAAAACGAGCGAAAACTCGTCTTCATATTTCCCAATCAAATTTCCACCAGGGCGCCTTTTATTAGTCCGTAATGACGGTCCACGGGCCAAGAGACCCTGGGGACAAGGATGAATATTTCTGCCCACTTCTTGATAAAAAATTTTAAGAAAGTCAAAAGTTATAAAACAGTGACTGATTGGCAACTTTGACGTATATAAGCGTACAGTATACACTGTAGTATTTCTATTGTAAGTTGTACACCGTTTCCACCCTTTACCGAGTTCTGGGTTATATTTCCCTACATGCCGGGTAACTCCATACAAAACATACAGCGCAATTACCAACCACTTTTCTCACTTAGTCAAATCTAGGTCAAATGGAGCGTCTTTTTTGGGGGAGGGGGGGGGGGTAAAATATTGAATCAGCTTCTTTATCAAATATATGGGTGTTGGAATTCAAGAATATTATGAACATAATAATAATAATAATAATAATAATAATAATAACCGATTTATTTCAAGCATATCCATAAATTACATGGTTCTTCATCTCGAAATGCGTAAGTATATATATACATGAAATAGCGTAAAGTAAAAAATCCTTGAAACACAAAGAACGAAAATCAAACATTAATTGCTCTATTATGCGGAAGTAAATCTGGTAGAATAAAGACATTGGTAAGGATTAGGATAACATCATAGGCGCGTAAATGAACGAACAGGAATTGGTAGCACTTGTGGACCACTTAAACACACACGCACACGAATAAAATACTTAATAAATAAATAAATGAATACAATTAAACATTAAATACTTGAGTATACGAAAGAAAATCCAGTTAGAATAAGAAGATTGACATGTTGATTAGGATAGGATCATAGGCGCGTAAATTGAAAGAACAGGAATTGGTAGCACTTGTGGACCACTTATACACACACAACAGCAACAACAACATCAAAATTTTTTAGCTATGGGAGACTGTTATAATTTAAAATTTTTATATCATTGCCCGTGCTAAGGCTTTGTCAACTAAGTACTTTTTAGTTGCAAAAAATCCCTTTTTTGCTTTGGTAAATCTTTGGTAAATCGTTAAAGACAGTCTTTGCTTCGGCTTGGAATGTTGTAACGCTGTCATTACAGTCGATCATTGTTCCTGTGTTGTTGGTGTTAGTTCGAAGGGTTCGATGATTGATCTTTCGTTTGACTTGCATGTTGTCGGGAACAATTTCATGTAAAGATTTATATATATATCTTTTATATCTATATATATATTATATATATTTTATTATATATTATATATATATTATATATATTTTATATATCTATCTTACATATCTTTTATTATATATAGCTATCGCATACTTGTATCACTCAAGCATTGGCAGCCATGACAGTTTTATAACGTCTGCGATCTTCGCATGTCTTTGTAAAACAAAACCAGCCGCTGCATTTTGGACCTTTTGAAGCCTTAAGTAAATACGCTGGAGTCGTGCCTATGTACACCGAGTTGCCATAGTCCAGCTTAGACAAAACCAATGCGTTTACAAGTTGTTTTTTTAGAGAAAATGGTAGCAGTCGCTTTATGAGCTTCAATGATTTGAGTGTACCGAAGCAGTTTTTTACGACGCATTTTCCAGTCGAGATGTTGGTTAAAGGTTACTCCAAGGACTCTGAGCTCCTCTGATGATTCCAGGAGATGACCATTGCACGTAAGCTTGGTATCAGCGTTTTTGATGTTGTGGGTTCGTGAAAGTTGCCTGGTGCTAAATAACATAGTTTTTGTTTTTTTATTGTTAAAAACAAGGTTGGAATTTGTTGACCACGATATAAGGTTTTGTAAATCTTTTACGAGCTCGCCAGTCTTTTCTGCTACTTGTGTGGCTTTGCAGTGGTCATACACCGTCGTATCATCGGCGTATTGGAGTAATCCGGATACGTTCAGATGATTAGGGAGGTCGATGAAGTAAAGGTTGAAGATTACTGGCCCAAGTATTGATCCTTGAGGAACACCGAAACCAGTATTACGCATGCTAGATGAGTTATCGTCAATCTGTACAAAGTGCTTGCGATCGGCAATGTATTCTGTTAACCAGTGAAGGAAGTCTTTGGAGAAATTTAGTTTTTCAAGCTTTCGCAGTAGAGTCGCGTAGTCAATGGTGTCAAACGCTTTAGAGTAGTCGGCAAAGACAGCTACTGTTACCTCCCCTCTACTCATCGCTTTCAGTATGTCGTCCCTTAGCTTAAGAAGACAAGTAACCGTTGATCTGGATTTTCGAAAACCATGCTGTGTATTTTTGTATAATGTTTCGATATATTCTAACAACTGGTGTAGTATGACTCTTTCGTATACCTTTGACAGGATTGGCAAGACAGATATTGGTCGGTAATCTACTAATTCGGATGGAGATTTGACTTTCGGTATGGGACTGATCCTTGCTATTTTCCACTCTGTTGGAAACGTACCCTCGCTGATGAAACCGTTGATTATATGGCAGAGTGGAGAGATAATGTAATCACTCACTGGTTTCAAGAGGTTAATTGGTATGTTATCATGTCCGTCCTGTTGAGCAATCTTCCCTTATTTGCGGATTGTCTGGAAATGTTTTTATTAGACTGTGTAGTTCAGTACTTGTTAGAGACTTTCTATTCGTTAGTTTTTCTGCAACAGTATTAAAGTGGTTGTTCAGGTTTTCAGGATCGTGCTTAATAGTTTTGTTGTTTGGATGCAGTATTCGGTTTATTACGTTCCAAACTTCTTTTGGTCTTTTTGATGATAAAGCTTTTCGGTAAAATGAGCATTTTGTTTCATTAATACACTTCTTAAGTTTGTTTCTAACATTACGAAAGAGTGTCCAGTCTGTTGAAAGCTGTGTTGTATGGGCTGCTTTGCGAAGTCGGTTTCTCTCCTGCTGTAGAGCATTAATTTGAAGATCTTTCATCCACGGTGCTGGAGGTCTTGACATTTTGAATTTTGTGAGTGGAGCATGATTTTCGATACAATCCAAGATTAACTTGTTAAATAATGCAAGCTGTTCGCGTGGATCTGCAAGAGCATACACAACATTCAGCGGAATATAGCTAAAGTCATTGACGAATTCTCTCAAATTGAATTTTCTGTAGTCACGGATAACTTTGTATCCTGGAGCAAATACCTCGCCTTTGACATTGATTATAACATAAGGTGAATCATGATCACTAATCGTTTCGCAAGGGATCACATCACAGTGTGACACTTTGTCAGGAATATTGGTGATTATGTGATCAATGAGGCTTTTTCCATGTCTTGTTTGGTACTGATCATTTAATTGGCTTTTTGTTACCGAATCGATATTGCTATCTCCACACATGACGATGGGACCGTCCCAGATGTTATTTACTTCAGATAAAACAGTTTCAATTTGTTGAAGCCAGGTGTATTTCGATGCGGAGTCAGAATTCGGTTGGTAAAAGAAGCTACTAAGTAAGAGTAGTTTTTATTCACCTCACCTCAATCCACAAGTGTTCTAGGTCGTGGTCGAGTCGGACAATATATTTGCGTAGTTGGTATTTAATCGTATCTTTAATGTACATCCCGACACCTCCTCCTCTTTTCTTGTCCCGGTTTCGGAATTCAACATTGTATCCTGGTATGTTGACGTAATTAAGAACGTTCTTATCATCTTTTAACCAGGTTTCAGATAGAGTTACAATGTCAACTTGTATGTTTCCACGAAAAGTTGAAACTCGGGAAAGGACGAACATAACGATCTCGTGTTCAGATGAGCAATTTTCGTACCTTTTTGTTGGAGAGCTTGTATATGACGATCTGTTGTGAAGTTTGTATCGTTTTGTGGTATGTTGGTTGTTGTGAAGTCTTGATTATAAAAAGGAAGATTTGACAGCAAACAAGTTGTGCAGGTCCAACTAGCAGCAATTCGGGAATTTTCGAAATGAAAGGATGATCCTTTGATGCATTTTGAGTGGGTTGTTCGTCTGCAGGTTTCACAAATCACCCTTTTTGAGTTTGCCCGGACAGTTTTGTCACATTTGGAGCAGTATGTTGGACCTGGGTTTAATTCAATGTCACCAGATATGAGCAGGCGAAAATGTGCCAGTGGTTCGGATAATACGAGATGGGTGCAGATCGTCTTTGGCGGCTGGTCGAAAATTTCAGCGATGAAGGTTTTATTGCTAAAAACTGCACTTCATGAACTTCTTTGTTTAGACGAGTCAGCACAGCTATCAACGATACTAACAGGAACCATCTCAAATAAAATATACGACTTTTTTTCTGTTTTTGTAATAGTTTCTGCATCTTTTAAAGATAATTTTTCGAACATACTAGCTGTTTCCCGTGGAAGAATCCACTGTATTTCTCATTTAATTCATGTAACAGATATACGTCCATCAAAAAACAAACAATACAGCAGTGCGAATCTTACAATCTGCATTATTATATAAATGACCAAAAAATTTGAAGGTGTCCAACAACTGCAGTATATATGTGACATTTAAAATCTAAATCTACTAAAATTACTTGCTCTGACCCTCTGACAATGCGAAAATTATTCGGAAAGAAGTTTACCAAAGCATTTCAAAATACATCTCACCAATTTAAGTCACTTAAAATGTCACATCAAAAAAAAGCTGATCAATGTTAAAGATAAATCTTTCTCAATGTAAATGTTAAAATCAGTTAGTTTATTGCAAACCCTGCCAAAGGTTGACACAGAATGTGAAAAATAAACAATAAATTGTGCCTCTGGCAGAAATTTTTAACTCAGTGTAAAATTGCAAGGATAAATTATAATGCAACAAAACGTTTTTTGATATATTGCATACGGTCCTTCCTCACTAAACTTCAGACAAAATGTCCAAAAAAAACAGTTTTTAAACCCGAAATTAATAAAAATCAGTCCTTTTTAGCAACTTGCATGCTGTTTTACCATCAATAAAGTCTTACACAAAATTTCAAATCTCACACAGTATTCTGTCACAAATGTTTACATAAAATATATATAAAAAATAACAGCTTGTATGGTGTGAAACCAATTGGCAAAAAAATTTTTTGCCTAATTAGTCAAACAAGAAATGCAAAAAAAAAGTTTGAGTAAAACAACAACAATCAATCTAACAGTTCATTTTATGTCATTTTTGCACCAAATTTGCAACAGAAAATACAAATTTTAAATAATACTAAATTCTCTTTTTTTGGTTCATTGCATACCCTGCCACGGTCTCCCACAAAAGTTTAATCAACATGTAAAAGATGAGAGGTTAATCACAAAATCAAAGTTTGCAGAATTTAATTATTTTGGTATATATATCTATTGCATATGCCCTCTAAAATATTTTGATCCAAAATGCCAAAGAAAAACAGTTTGCAACAAAAATTTATTTCAATGATATTGCATACACTCTTTCTATACAAACTTTCACAAAGTTTAAAAAAAAAGAATGGTTGTAGGGAGTACTTCTGATTCAACATTTTTGAGATTTTGCATGTTGTCCTTACCCATTAAATCTTACACAAAATTTCAAAAAAATACAATTTGGAACGCATCAAATTTAAATTGAGAAGGATCAGTCATTTCGGTATGGTAAGAATTTATACAAAATATAGAAAAACACAGCTTGTAATGTGTAAAATCTAATTCTTCTTCTGTGTATGGTCCTTCCTCACAAAATTAACATAAAATGTCAAAAAAAAGTTTCAGTTATAACATCTAAAACAACAAAAATCAGTTCTATTAGTATATGCCATGCAATTGTCTTCCACAAAATGTTCACCTGAAAGTTTCACAAGCCATGGTCTGTAAATTAAAAACAACTAAGATCAGGTATTTTGGTCTATTTCATATTATCCTGGTTCAAAGAATTTATATAAAATGTGAAAACTGAGTGGTAAAACAGAAATTTGCTAAATTCCATTTTTTTATATATACATATTGTATATGTATGCCTTCTACAACAATAAGTTAATCCAAATTGTCAAAAAGAAGAAAAAAATAGCTTATAAAGAGTATAAAATCGAGATCAACAAGCTCTTTTGGTGTATTGAATATGGCCATACGCACAAAAGTTTACACTAAATGTAAAAAAATGGTTGTGCTTAGTAGTTCTAAATCAACAAAAGTCAGTTCTTTTAGCATGCTGATTTATGTCTTTGCCCACAAACTCTTACATGAAAATGTCAAAACCATAATTTGCAACAAATTAAATTTACATTTTAAAAATAAGTAATTTCTGCACTTTATTTTCAGAAATTTTTGCAGGAAAAGAACTTCACAAACCAAAAAAAGAATCAAGAAAATGTGTAAAATTTTCAGGGTTAATAACGTTCGATGGATTTCACTTTTTGTATATATATATAATGTCAGAGTTGAATTTCTCATTTTAATATAAAAACACAAATGGCTTGCAAGGTGTAAAGTCAAATTCTACAAAAATTAGTTCTTTCGGTATATTGCATGATCCTTTTGCCACAAAAGTTAACACAAAATTTGTATATATACATATTATATACACTGATGAAGGCTTGTTAGCCGAAATATATATTGTCATAATACATGTGTTTTTTATTTTATTTATATACACTATGTATATAAATGGAAAGTCACCCCAGCCTTCCCTGTACATTTTTTACCCTAAATGTAAAAAAACATGTAAATCTTCCTTCCGCCTCCCCCCCCAAAAAAAATCAAAAAATAATCAAAAACCCATGTAAATACTGCAACAAAATCAAAAAATGTGAAAAAGCTACGTAAATTTTCCCTCTAATGTCAAAAACACACAGGTTTTTTCGGTGTTAACATGTAGTACTCCCTCAAAAAAGTTTAAACTTTTCTTAAATAACACGAAATGTCATAAACAAAAACATTTGAGTCAGAACATCTAGAACAACAAAAATCACCACACTTAAGCTAGCAGAGTTACTACATCTTAAACAAAAATCCTTTTGTCATATTGCATGCAACCAATGTAAATTTAGTTACACAAAATGTGAAAAATACATTATATATATTTGCATAAAAAAGAGTCCTTAAACTATCCTTAAATATCTATATTATAATGCCCGTATACGTCTGTCCGTCTGTCTGTCTGTCTGTCACGCAAAATGGTAGCTTAGCTGCGACGGGCGAACCCGTGGATTTTTCCACGGGCTAACGACTAGTTATATAATAATTTCTTAAAAGGTGTTGTGGCTTGTTATATCTTCTAATTTAAGGTTACTGTAAGGTGTAAAAAAAAATTCTTTGCTTATGGGTATAAAAAAAACAGATTTTTTTAATGGTGAAATTTTTATTCTTAAATTATATCTGGAAGTATGTTTATTTATGAATAAACAATGTTTACTCATTAATTTGGGATCAAAGTGTGATCTCTTTATAACACATATTCGGTATCATACTGACTATGTGTTATTATACCAATGAATGTTTTCGATTCGGTGTCCCTACTCTCCAATGTATCAATCAAGTCACAAAACGAATGGGGACCAACCTGAGAAAACTTGTCAAAGATGAATTTTTTATTATTTTTTTATTAACTGTCTTTCAGGCACTTCCATATTTTACAATGGCTATTCGTCCTATTAAAATAATAATAATATTTAAATAAAGAAATAAGTTATTCTATAAAAAAAGACACTGTAAAACTGTAGACAAGATTAGCAGAGTTCAAAGTGGCGAAGGATTGAAAGACATCGATATAATAGATTCTGACGGAGAATTAAGACCAGAACATATGAAAATGAAAATTATACACCAAAATATATAATAAAAAAAATATACATATATTAAATATATTTATTAATCGACGGGCTTAAGAAATAAAAACAATCGAGCAAATGAACAAAAATTGAGACTAAGTAGAGCAGAAGGAATCAATCAAAGCATAAAGTATTGCTCATGGATTGGTCTCAATCGGTCAGTAGATGTTAAGTTAGGATATTGAGAAATTGTCGTTTTTAAAAAAAAAAAAAAAAAAAAAAAAAAAACTAGGTATGTTGCATAATAAAAATCGCAAGACCATGGTCTAATAAATATTTTTTCAAAAAAGTACGAAATTTTTTGTGATCAGGTTCTTCCCTGATAGCTTTGGGAAGATCATTTAGAAGGCGACTTGCCTTACCAAGAAACAATTTCTCCAACACATTGATTTCATACTTAGAAATAACTTCGTCAACATTACGAGTTCCACGTCCAGCAATTCTCAACTTGAAACCTTTCAAATACGATGGAAACTCATCCTGGTGAATCGATTTGTGAGCAAGTTTTAAAATTTCAAAGTGTATTTGTTGCTGGATCGGTAGCCAACCAAGTTGTATTACATCCTCGAGCGTGGAATATCTCAGCGTTACAAAAGACGCAATTCTGCATAATAGTTTATCAAGTTTTTTCAGCTGGAATAGTGGCAGGTTCCAAAACAATGAACAGCAATAGTGAATTTTCGAAATTAGAAGGGCTTCTGCCAGTTGCTTCCGCAAACGAAATGTTGCTGTGCGACGAAGATAGCGAAGAACGTATAGTTTCGCATAAACTGATTGAGAGAGTTTATTGATATGAGTTTCCCAGGTGAGATTTTGATCGAACTGGATGCCAAGAAGTCTGTAAACGGTAACGCGTTCGATCAGTTGGTCCGAGTGGTGGATATGGAATGTTGAATGGTTGGGGTTCATGAGGTCGTGAAGTTTTGCCATTCTCGGGGTTGACAAAAGCATGATTTTCGTTTTTCTGTTATTGAACGCAAGATTATTTGTGGTCGACCATTGCTTCAGCTGGTCTAATCGTTGAGTAAAGTCTCTTTATTATTTTTGTTTTCAGTCATATAATTACTTATAAAATCTAAACACGTGCATACAGAAAGAAAAATAATATTTGACTAAGGTTCATTATCATTCTCAAAATAAAACCTGCAAGCAGCGCGCTTAAAGTGATCGTTACTATGGTGATTTGTAAAACTCTTTTTCTCGTGTTCATTTTTTCGTGTAGTAGTACTTACATTTTGACTTTCTTTTACATAACCAGGGAACTTCTGCGTAGGAGAGTTGGTTTAAAATCAAGCTGAATAATATATATGCCGAATGGTTTCTCGATTTTTTTTGTTTTGATAACTCTGACGAAAGTTATGGTGTAAGTTATGAAAAATATGAGTTACAAAAAGTTGAATTTCGAAAAAAGGCAAATTTAAACAAAACGACTTAGAATTAAGAAAAAAATCGAAAAACCATTTAGATACATCCCTCCTGAATAAGATAATCGAAAAAGATGGGGAAAAAAACCAGTGGTTTTGTAAAAGAAACTTCGAACTTGAAGGAGGGCGTCAAATTTTCTCCACCTTATAAATCCTTGTATTTTTCATTTTAATGCAAAAAATTTATATCAACCTAGAGAAAATGTTGAGATCTTTCCAAATATTCATACATTTAAATATATTAAATTAATGTAAAGAAGATATCGTGATTTAAAAAATTATGCTCACTTTCCCTTACAGTATCCTTAAGCTTAAAAGATCAAGTCAAATAAGTTACAGCCATATTCCTAGCAAAGACAACTAAGATAACTACAGTAGCTAGCTCCATGTAAAAGCAACATAAAATTCATAGGTTAGCTAGGTACTGGGAATCTTTAGTTTAAAGCTAACATTAGCTAGCTACAGCAGCTAATAGCTGGTCAGTTACATATAAACTGGAGACTTAGCTAGGTATAAAGAACATGGCTACATATATATATAAATTCTTAGCTAGTAGCTAGCTAGTTGATGCTAGTTGTTGTTTGTTGGTGGCTGGCTTTATGATACTAGCTAACAAACATGTCTCCCATCAATAATACAGTCAGGGTAAACACTTAATTAGGCGACGGTAGGCTAATTAGGGCATACCACCTATTTAGGCGACTCATTAACCTAGTTAAGACATTACAATATTTAATGGCTTTTCACACATTCCTAAGAAAAAATCGCAAAAACTCTTTGTTCAGAATGGATAGTCTATGCAACCATGATTCCAAAATTGTCACTCGTGCCTCGATATGTTCGCGCAAGTAAGAATTATGTTAAAATGAAATATATAACCTAATTAGGTTACGTGTCGCCTGTTTAGGTGACGATAGTAAAATACGCCATAATTTAATGAAGATATTCTTTCACAAAACGCAAAAAAAAAATTTTTTTTTAAGATGGATGTGGTAACAATTACTTTGTTTGTTTTGTAACGTTTCTTTTTGATTCACATCCTGTTTTAACAACGTTAAAATCTTCGTCAAACAATACCACGTTTTCGTCCGCCTGTGGCGTGAATGGCTGAAATCCATTATTTAAAACAACAAATATTGCCACACGAGGTTTGGGCCATAAGTTGCCAATGCGCGATGCAAATAAGACGATAATTGGTCAAAATTGTCTGCAAAGTGGACAGATTTGATTCACATAAAAATTGTAGTGCGAAACGCAATGATTTCGACGTATTTACAACAGAAAGTTTTCGTTCGCCTAGTTAGACTACGGGTAGCCTAATTAAACTACATCACGTCGCCTAACTAAACGACTCGCCTAATTAGGTCATGCCGCCTAATTAGGTGTTTACCCTGACTGTAATATCATCAAAACTTGAAAAACATAAACAAACCTTACACAAACCGTTCTATACATCATTTATTTAACCATGCCCTTCTTCAAATGTTTTTTGTAAAGATTTATTTTAAAGGAAAAAGTAGCAGAATGCTTAAAAAGAACAGCCATCTTTTTTGCAAACACAATTTCCGTTACTTTATGCTAGGAACTTCACTTAACAGTCCGTGTAGTCTGTGAATATATAACCCCGTTAATTCATATGTAGCGTATACATTAACTGTGTTATACATAAATTAGGTTGTTATCTCACATATATAAAATACTAGATGTATTTTTTCTTTTTTTTTCTTAGTCCATCACTCTTGATGAATTGTCGCGTTGTTAGCGAGTTCACATTCTTCTATGTTATTGTCCGCATTTCTCGGTGATCTTGATCCTCGAATGCATCTCAATGTTGATCTTATGAGCGAAAAGCTGATTTTCGTTCTTATGACATTGGTTGCGACCGAATTTGAAATGCTGCGTTTTTCTGCAATCATATCAGCTAACCGCTTGTAGAAGGCTTTGCATTCTTTTGCCATTGCACCATTCGCAGCGAACACCAGTGGTGTGAACGTACCATTCTCGATTTGCAACACCCGTTCGTTGTACTGTCGCTTCTTCTCTCTTTCGTTCATCTGAAAGCATCTCTTAATTTCTGAACGCCTGTACCTCTGAGCGTGTAGGTTAAAAACCCTTACGTCAAAGAATACTCTTTGGCAAGGCGTCCAGAAACCGAGAGCACTGCTGTCAAGACGTGCTTCCTTCTGGATGTTTGCTGTTCTCTCTCGAAGACCCTCTCCGTTGACCTCAATCAGCATTGGCTCCGTCTTTACGTCATGACAGACTTCTTTTAAGAGTGAGGCGGTGATGTCACGCAGTTCGTTGTGTCGCAGGGTGACCATGCCCCCTTTTTCACAAGACAAGGCATGGCAAAGGTCGAATTTTTCACCACATACGCATTCTGTCGGGAGTCGCTCGAGGTTCCAGTTATACCTTATTCTGATTGCATCCCAAAACTGCTGTTTATTCAGATCGTAGCCCCACTCTTTCAGGGGTAGTGTTGTCAGCCAGTTCGAAACGCCACTTTCAAGGTTGGTGTCGTTCAAACGTTTTTCGGCATCCACCAGTAGGCTGTCGAGCTTAGCTTGTTGCTTTTTTCTCCGTTCTGCCTTGATCGCTGATTTCGTCTTGCCACCTTCTACCTGTGTGTCTAGGATCATGTTCTTTAGATGGAGCGTGACCTGGCAGGAATTTTCATATTCTTCATTTGCTGTTCGAGTAACATCTTTCAAACCAAGGCTTCCAAGACGTGGCGGAAGGGACAGGAGTGATCTCTCTCTATCATTAACGATATGTCCACCAGTAATGGCTGGGATGAACTGATGTCTAAGGACCTCTTCGATCGGTTGTAAGTAGTTTTCAATCCCTGGGATTGTTCGGAGGAAGTACGTCAGCTTATGTTGATATCCACCAATATAACAGCCGTATGCTGCTTGCGGCTGTGTTGTCGCAATCCGAGAAAGCAGAGACATTTCATTCACCCATTTTTCGACCAATTCATTAACGTATTTTCGCTTGTACTGTTCGCTTCCTACCACCGACCCGAGATGTCTTTCTCCTTCAGTGGTTATTTTCACCCCAGTTCCTTCAAAAATCCCTCTTGCCTCGTCGAACTTCTCTGGCCTTACGATAAGCCACGACTTTGTTGGTTGGGGATGATATCCATATTTTGGCCCACATTGGATGAGATTTGACCACCAACTACGAAGTGCGACGAGGCTTCCAGATGCGCTTACATCATCCGCGAACGCCACCATCTTGTTGTTTTGATCCTCAGTTATTGCAATTAGTATATCAAGTAGAGGGGATATAGCCATCGCGTAAATAGCCATTCCGAGTGGATCACCTTGTGTTGTGCCCTCTCTTGACAATATTTCTTGCCCCCCCCCCCGATGACAAACAGACGTGCTGGCGTTTGGTAGCAGTTCTTTACATATGTAGCAATCGGTGGACATGTGATGGAGATGTTGTGAAGCAGCACTTTCTCGATGATATTAAGGAGCGAGTCGGTCTGCATTTTATGTTTGAAACATTCGTAGGGCAACGCGCAATATTCTGCTGTTAAATTCCGGTCTGTGAAATTACTCTGGCTAACGCAAAAAATTCAAAACAAGCTGCCAACGGATGAAAGTGGTATTATTTATTTTGCTGGGAAAGGCGAAATGGATGTATCACTGTGTTAACCCCTTCTTTTCTTTTTCCTTTTCTTTTAACATTAAATGCCTCCGAACTTTTGTGATGCCAGATAGATGCTTTTATAAAGTATCTCCTAGGGATTGCTTAGCTGTGACTAGCAAAAGAAAGCAGTGCAGTATAGCTAGCTTGAGAGGACAAGGGTGGTAGATAGCTGTGCATACTAAATGCTGTTTACAAGTAATAGTTGGGCTGTAAATTTATATTTTGGAGGTCTCATCTTTCCTAGCTAGCTAGCTAGCTATTATACACAGTAAGCTATTAAATTTGAGATCAAATATAGGAGATTGTCATAACACCTAGCTATAGCTTGCTAGCTATATATATATCTTTAGCTACCTTTTTTCAGGTATGATAATAAGTATATACAGCTAATTTTAAAGCCAGCCTAAACATATTTAAAAACATAAATATAATATAATAACTTTATATTTATTTGTTTAAACCATATATATATATATAAAAAGTTTAAAGTGAGACAAGTGCATTGCTGCTTTCTGTTTTTATATCAAAATTTTCATCACTTTGACATTGCAGAATTTTTTATAGCAGTCTATATATTTTTTCAGGTTGTTCTTCGTTTGTTTCGCGTGTGCAATGATGACGAACCTAACAACGAAGTGTTCGGTGCATTGGTTTTAAATCATTTGATAGTTTTATCATGTGGATGTTGTCTATGGTAATGGTTCTACAGTCTTGGTCTCCAAGCACATGTGAATTTGTAGATACGTAACATCTATTGTCACTAGGTAAGTTAAATCAAAAATTGTTTGTGATAAAATCAGCAATGCACTTTGATCATAAAATAACAGTTTTAATCATTATAATATAAATATTATAGTTTAAAAACTAATGGTAAAAGGATTATATATATATATAGCTACTACTAAATCATACTGTGAAAGAGAAAAAGCTTTCAGGAACTTGAGGTTATATATTAAAGGTTTCTGTCATGTGAATTGAATTGATCTGGGTACGTACTTTATTCAGGAAAACTTTTCGTGAGAAAAACTTTTCAAATATCTGTGGAAAGTTAAACTTTTGCAATTTATGATTTCTATAAGTTTTCGAATTGCTCGCTGAGAATTTAAAAAAAAATTAGTGGATAAACTTTTGAATTGACAATTTAAAAAAACTTTGTATGTATATATATATATATATATATACTGATTAAACTTTTGTATATCAATAGTCATTTGTAACAGTTTCGTAAAAAAGCCCCAAAATCGTAAAATTCGTGAACGTTTCTCTTGCAAAAGTTTCTCCAAATAAGGTTACAAAATTTCAGCTGTGGAAATTTGAAGCAAGTTTATAAATGTACCTGTATATATCCTGTTACCATATTATTAAATATTAAATTCTGTTCTAAGAGCACGGATACATTTCAATTTACGGAGAATTAGTTTATATTCACTACTCAGTGGTGAATTTTCATCCGGTTTCACAGAAAGAGTGTTTGAATCTTGCAATACATGTTTTTCTATTTGTGTCAAGTTTTTGTTAAGTTGATCATATTTATTGAGAAGCTTAACTTCAATTTTGGCTTTCACTTTTAAATACTGTTGCTTTGAACAATCTGTGGGTTTTGACTTGCATATCTTTCTTTGCTTGTCATATTCTTTTACATCATCTGTCACACCTAATACCTCAGCAATAAGTTTCGATGAAGAGGAAAGTGCATTTCTCTGTTTGTATTTATTGACCATTGGTGTGCTGGATGACAATGGGGGTGCATATGATTGGCATATGCTAACAGGTTTAATGTGTATAATTTCCTCATTGGACATGTCATGACACTGTTGTTGTGAACTAGATGATTCTTCACTATATGTTTGTTCCATTGTGGTTTCATTGAAACTATTTTCCTCTTGTAGTATGTGATCTACTTTGTCATCTTTCGGATTGTAGGGTGTATGCAAGGATGGTATTGCAGAAACTGTTTCATTCATTAGAATGTTATCATCACGAATTTCATCTGATGCAATATTTCTTTTCTGTGTTTCTAACTTTTCTTTGAAATATGATAATGTTTTTAAAAATTTAATCTCAACTTTACCATGGTTATCTTCTATTTTTATTTTCTCAGCTGGGATAAGAACATCAGCTTTTGGCAGACATATATTTTCCCAACAATTTTGGACATATTTTTTCTCATCTGCAATGCTGTAGCTCCTAAAGTGATGTACCAACTTTTCGCTTGAGATATTTTCGTAGAATTCAACACCATTATCTTTTTCTTTCCACAGAACCTTTTCCAATACCAAGAAATCCCCTATGCGTTCCAGGTGAGCCTGATATTCATATGGGTGTTTTTCAATAAATGCAAAAGAAAAAAAAGTTGAATTTATCTCAAGCTTAGAATTCTTCAGCAATGATTCAATTTCTCCATCATCATTAGATACTGTATCATAAGGATTTAAAGTAGCATCTTTCACTTGGAATCTAAGCATGCTGTTTAAAATGACATGATCTGGATGGTGGTTAGTTGTAGATGATGAAACCTGCTTGAAAAAGTTAAATGTTCTTTCTTCTTGCTCGGTGTTGGAGGAACGTCCTGATATAATTCTGTACTGGTCACCAGCATGACAAACAATGGCGTGGTAGTATTTTCCGAACATTTTTTCGGTTGCTCAACTTCAACTTTTTTCCCCCAAAAAAGTTGTTTAATGCTATTGCATGTCTGAAAATAATATTATTCATATGAAGTACCGTACTACTTGTTCTCTTTTCTTCTTTTGCATATAATAGTCGTTGTATCTCACACAACGTAATAAGGATTTCGTAAACTTGGGGTGAAATTTTGTTCTTAAGCAAAATACACAATTTTACTAATGCGATTCTGTAGTCACATCCTCTTTTGGTATCTTTTCCATCAAATGTTGAAGTCAAGTACTGCTCAAACATTTGCCTTTCTTCTTTATTCAAGTGTATGGGAAGTTCTGCAAATATGTTCTTTAAATGTCCTGTATGAAAGAAATGTCAAATACAATATGAATATGTATTCCCTAAAGATATATAATATAAATATTCAATTTTATTTTTATATGTTATTGCTTTGTAGCTATGGACAAAAATACCTGTAATTATATCATTATACCTTTTTGTTGACCTGCTTCAAATTGTGACGCTGGACCATCACCTTTAAAAAATCTCATTACATCTGTTATGTTGATGCCATTTTCAGTGGTTACTGGAGTTTTGAGATCTAGTACATCCTCCATTCGTGTGTCACAATAAAGTATTTGCTGATCATTTGATGGACAGCGTGCCAGCAAATAGAGCTCTGGTTTCTCAACCATTGACTGAACACTGCACTTCACTCCTTGTAAAAAAAATAGAATTATGCACTAATTTCTGCAAATTTTGTGAATAACGAGTTTCTCAATAATTTTTGCGCGGACTATATAATTTTCGAGAAATTGATAAAAACTCACGTAATTCGCAAAAATTTCCTTTCACAAAAATAAAGTATAAAAGTTGTTAGTATTATACCATATTTTTTTTCATATTGATCATCATTCAGATGTATCGCTTGATCATATAGGCATGTAACCATCATTAACAAATGTCCATGGTTTGATATCGTGGATCCATCATGCCAGAATATGAAGTGTCGTGTCCTCTCAAGTTTCATCAACCTTTCTTTAAGGATATCAATGTCAAGATTTTCATCATCTGGTTTCAATTCACTCATATTTTTCAATTGTTTCACAACATCCTCTTTACTCATGTGTTCATATTCTACATCACATTTGAATTTTGTGTATTGTTTGTGTTTTCGCAGAACTGATTCTCTTATCTGTTTGAGAGGTTCTTTTCGACCTTAAAATGCAGTTATATATTTTAATAACCATGTTAATATTAAGGTATATGTGTTAAAATCAAAAAAAAAAAAAAAAAAGGAAATATATATACTGTAATTGTGATTTAAGAAATACTGTAATAACCTTGAACAGTTGTAGTAGTTTCTTCAACTTTTCCATTGATGATACGTAATTTTTCAAATGTCTGCGGTACAATCAGTTTGCCAATTGAATAAGTGCCATCATTGATTTTCTGTTTAAGACGTTTTATCACTTCTGAATTTGTTTCTTCAACTGGCATTGAAATACCCAAACCGTCCAACCTATATAATCAGTTTTAATAATAATTACTGCAAAAAAAGCATGTCATGAAATTAAGAAAAGGCACTATAAGTAACTTTGTACAGCATAAAGTGAGTGCCAATAAAATTCAGTATACCTACCTTCTTTTTCTTCTTCTAATTCTCTCAGATTTTGTAATAGAGTTTCCCCATACCGACTGAAGTGATTCGAAATCACAGTTTTTCGTTTTTAGAAGCTCTTTAAGCACTTGACCACAATTGTTGGGTCTATGACCATCTTTATGTAGTAGATTATATCTACGGGCCAAGTCTGTAAAATTTATTCTTGATCCATTAGGTAATTTCTTGATCTCTTTTAAACAATCCTCTTCATCCCAAACATAGTTTACTAAATTCCCAACGTGATCTAATTTTCTTTTTGAACCAGTCGCAATTAACTTTTTTTCATTTTCTAATCTGTTTTGTGTGGTTGCAAAATCTTCAAAACTTTGCGACAGACGGAGTTCTTGTCTTTTGCGTAAGGAAATCCCAGTTCCAAATACCCTGAATTATATTTTACGTATATTAACCAATCGAAGTCTATAGTGTGACTTTTTTTGTAAGAACCAACTATATAAGAACATATTCCTTCAAACTTTAGAACTTTTTAGGAACATTTAATAAGGCTTTGTCAATACCAAAAAGTAATGAAATGCTCCTTTAAACTTCAAAATAAGAGGAAAATTAAGAACATTTAGAGGCTTCAAATTAAAAAGTTAAGAGCATTGAAGTTGAGTGGTTCTTAAAATATAAATATTTTTGAATGTATAAATGCTTTTGATATAAATATAATATATTATTTACCTTTCCACTGATGTTTCTTTCCATTGGTCTTCAATCTTCCTTTTTACAGAGTTTGCAATTTTTCGTGTGGCATTGAAATCATTCTTATCAACACTTATAGTACGTAGAGCTCTTGTAAAGGTAATGCCAATTTCGCTTTTAAATTGTTTATTTAAATTTTGAACTGTTTGATTTGTTATATCTCGCAATATATTTTCTTTGCCAGTGATAAATCCAGCCTTTTTTGCTTCCTTTTGCCCCTTTAGATTGTATTCATCAACTGGAAGTCGAAACAATATGTCTTTATATTGCTGTAGTTCTTTACATCTGGCACACTTCGTTAGTTGATGTTTACTTTTTTCCTCCCTTGCAAGCGCCTTCCATTTTTCTTCTGAAAATTGCTATAAGAAATTTAAATAAAATAAATTTTCACTATCACAACATACACGTTTTTAAACATTTGAGGCTGAAATTGGACTTTAAAATTAGGGACTCTGTTGTATCATGGATATTAAAAAAAAAGTGTGTATGTAAAAGTTTCTTTATGTTGAAGATTTGCTTACCCTACTAAAGTTTCCTAAATTTTAGCCTTTCTGAGCTTAAGGTTTCTTATAGTTTCATACTGCTTATTGCAATCGTTTGGCCATCACCTACATTAGTATTTATACTATCTGATGGTCTCCCCGTAGGTATTTATTTAATGTAAAATATACAGTTATCTCACACGAAATAAATACTACTACTACTACTAGACTGGTTTCTTTTAAAAAAAACTGGTGACTAATTGGGTGATATACAAAATTCTAGGGTCTCCCCTCTGTTGTATCATGGAGGTATAAAAGATATGTCTATATAAAAGTTTCTTTATGTTGGAAATTTTCTCAGCCTGCTTAAATTTCCTAAAAGATTCCTTAAAAAATGGTTTCCTATAAAAAAAAAACTGGTGTCTAAGTATAGGTGATACAAAATTTTAGGATCAACAACTGAGCTACAAGAAATAAAAAGAACAATTTTTTAAAGAAAAAAAAATATGATAATTTCCCCACCTCAAAGCATTCGTACTTCAGTTTCGATTGTCTCTTTGAAAGTTTTTGAAAGTAGTCTTTAATGCCTTTAAAACTCCTACTTATAAATTGATCATAAGATACTTCGAAGTTCATACAACAATCAGTAAAATACTCATTGTAAACCTCGTAACGTTTTTTCAAGAGGCGTGATGAAAATTCTTTAGAGTTTTCACCTTTATTTTTACTGAGTTTGAAGTTATTAGTGTATATTTTATAAACTAAACATTTTGCAAAGCCACAGGACAGAGGGTTCAGGACAGACATCGTTTTGAAACAACTTCGATTTTCCCGCTGTTTAAGCGCTTTGCCAATGTTTACATTTTAGCCGTTTCTGATTGGCTCCGCGAAAACACATTATTCAGCTGCCATATTTTTTTGATTTCATTGTTGTTTTCAGCTTTTGATTGGCTGGCAATTTACAATTATTAGACACCGCGGCTTTCTGAACTTGCGGACCAGCTTCAGCAATTTTTAGCTGAAACTTTGTAATATGGTTAAGAAAAGGGTTTGGGGCAACATGTATGCACTAGATACGTATATATAATTATTGTTCGTAATAAGCCATAGGATGAATGCTACAAACTATGTCTTCCTTAATGTAGTATCTGGCCTATAAACCATGTTATTCAAACAAAACCTTAGGTCAGAGAAACTTTTGAGGTGGTTTTTAGGACATTACGTTGAACTAAAGCTCTCTTGGATGTTAAGGGAAACGTGATTTTGAGAGTTATATTGATACAGTTCTTATAAGCCAAAAATCGCGTTTTAGTAACATGCCATTGTGCTGCCCCATCTGATTTTCTATGAAAACCGTGTCTTGATCAAAGGCTTGTTACGCCCGAACAGCTACGTGGGAGCCATTATGTTTGCAACCATTGAAAAGAGCATAAAATTTGCAGACCAGCGGTGGGTCACTTTTTATCAGACTATGAAAAACAACTGAGAAATAGCTCATCAAAGTTACGCTTTTTTACTTTACGAAAAGTGATGATTTCTGGACTCGCACCTTAATATAATCGAGTTTCTGTTCACACTGTTAAAAGCGTTTGCAGCGTCAACGAGGAGGACTGCTTCAGACTGCTCTCTTCCAAACAGATCTTTCATTGCGTGTATCGCCGCTTCACTACCTGCTTCTCGGCCGCACATTTGTGATTTTGAGGAAGCTTCGACCACATCTTTCTTTGTGACACTCATCACAATTTTTCCTGCTATTCTCCTGAGTACTTCACCTACCCCAATAGGCCGTAGTCCTGGTTGTTTGTCCAGTGGGATTAGTCGGGATGCCATTATTGCTTCGAGGGAGTTGTCGTTGATGTTATCGACGCACATCCTTTTGATAACGTTTGCTAGCGCTCTTCTAAGATCTTGTCCAGTGTCGCCATACATCTTCGAGGAAAGTATCTTCCTCCAACCGTCCGCATCCATACCAGATGGACCGGAACCCCCTTTCGTCATCTGGGCTGCTTTGAGAACCATTTGATCGTCTATGGATTCAAAAATGATTGGTTCCACTGTGGGAATTTCCCCTGGCAGTAGGGCTTCTTCATTTGCCTCTTTTCCATCGGATGTTTGATTCGCAAAAGCTCCATTGTTTCGTTGTTTAAGGGTAATATCCCTCCTTTCATGTTGTTCGTAAGAAGCTTGATTGCACCATTCACGTTACCCTTTTGCATAAGCTCTTTAAATTGTCTTGAAAGAGCTGCCATATCTCTCTTCCCGTTGTTGGTAGGTAGTCTTGACTGAATCGCTTCCGCTTCTCTGTAAAGTTTTGCAAAGTCTCCCTTTCGCCATGTTTCCAGGCGTCGTTCGAGAGCTTCGACGTGGTCTTTACTCTTTGATCTTTTGGATGGTTTCTGTAATAGCAAGGCGGGCATAATGTGTATCAGCCTCAGCGCACAGTTCTTGAGTGGAGAATTCTCTGTCCACGAATTCAGCAAGCGTGTCGTTTCACGAATGTATGCCTTTCCGGAAGCGCCGTTTGGTAGCATGAATAGATTGCGTTTCCAGAAAACGATTTTTTCGTAAATCTCTTTAGCACTTTTCTCCATCTCACTACCTTTCGTTTCGGACCACCAGAAAGTTTCCGCAATTTGTTCTTCTTGTGGTGGTGGCAAGTGCCTCTTGGGTGCAGGGGGCGGCTGGCCAACTTCCTGATTGATTTCATTTCTCGTGCAGTGTCTTAGATGTTGGATAATTCCACGTTCAGATTTGCATTTCTTACCACAACGTTCGCAATTAAATAGACGTTCACTTGCTTGTTCCATCTCTTCTCGGTTAATATTTGGTAAAACTCTTTCTGTATGAAGAATATTTTCCAATAGTGCTATTTTACGCTGAAAAATGTTTCTCCGTAGGTAGATTTTTGTTTAATTTTACCGGAGCGACGGTTGCAATAAAATTCCGTTACGGAAAAGCGTCCGCCATCTTGGGAAGCTATATATTTATACCGTAAATAGCCGCGGTTATATAGTTACAACTTATATGTGAAGTACAAATTAAGTAACAACCTAATATGCGCTGCTTTCCGGGGGTAAGTTAACAATCACGGGCGATGATATGCTTTAATTACATACGGCAGAATTCTTAAAGAAACGTTTAAAAAATAAAAATATTTTTCTTGTTTTAACAAAGTTAAAAGAAAATGAGTTTTATTTTTTAATTAATAAGAAAAAAGAATTAAATATATAAATAAAACCCCCTGATTTGCGTTTTTTTTAACTTAGTAAATTTTAGCGTAACGCCACGTCGTAAGAAAGTGACCCGTGCTTTGCATGTCGTGGACTCACATGGTCACTCACACAAGCGTATTATAATATAGGACTAGCCGAATTCCCGTGGAAGAATCCACTGAATGTCTCCATGAAATCATGTAAGGGATACCAAACAAAAACATATATACAGCATGGTAATTTGAATTTTTAAAACTTACAACCCAACCTCAGCTCTTTGTCTCTTTTTATAACGGACGGAAAAGAGAGAAAAAAGTCCTGGGATCGAGGTTGCTCACAGTCTGCATTACTTTATATTTATATCCGTTGAAACCTAAACGTTGAAATATAAGCAGGTGCAACAACAACAACAACAAAAAAATGCAAAATGCAATATGTCCAACAAAATCAAAAGGCGTCTAACAACCGTTACTTAAAAAGCGAAATCTGCTAAAATTTATACTTGCTTTGCCATGCCAGAAGAACAACAGGGAAAAAAGTATATCAGACATTTAAAAAATCCAACATATTTTGCCCAGTTATACAAATAAAGTTATTACAAAATTTCCACACTGTACAGTTTGTAACACGTCATACCAAAATCAGATAATCAGTCTATTGCATACAGCAACCCTTTCAAAGTTTTACACAAAATATAAGAAATTAACAGTTATCTGAATTCCCGTGGAAGAATCCATTGAATCTCTCATTAAACCGATGTAAGGGATACCAAACAAAAACATACAACACAGTTATTTGAATTTTCAAAACTCACATTTCAACCTCGACCCAGGGCTCTTTGTCTCTTTTATAACGGGATGGCAGAAAGATAAAAAAATGCCTTGGGATCGAGGTTGCTCACAATCTGCATTATTCTATGTGTATAACCGCTGAAACAAAACGTCTAAAAATATACGCATGTGCAACAAAAAAAAAAAAAAATACGCTAAAACTATATACTTGCTTTGCCATTCCAGAACTCAAAATATAAGAATCTAGAAAATCACGCATAAAATCAAAGAAGATAACAATGCAGCGTTTTCGAATTTAAGAATCGAATATATTTCAAACGATTGTAACGTAACAGATGTAAACATTGATTTAAGTTTAGGATTTAGGTTTAGTTTTTTTATAACGACATCAACACTGAATTACACAGTTTGTAGTGTTAAAAACAGTAACAACGGAAAAAATACATTTACAGTTTATGTAAATTCTTCTCTATGATATGCACCGTGTATTTTATAAGAATTATTCCGTTTCAGCCTTAATGTTCTTAACTTTTTGACAAATACTATCCTCATTATTCTGAATATATTCTTAGCATGTCCATGTCCTGAAAATATATAATGCCTTAATAAAATAAAGCTTGCTATAGCTATTGGCAAATTATTTTTATATTTATAACAAACAATCGAGGTTGGACATATTCTTAAGATATTCTTAACTGACCCTGGGTATTTCACTTCATATTTAAGGGAAAGTTTAGCTTTGAAAGTGTAAACGGCTTAAATATCGTTATTCAACTAAATTCATTTCTCTACCAGATAATCTAAACAACACACCTGGTTTTCTTTCGCTTTCTCAGTAGGCTGCTAGCTAGCGTTCTCTGGATAAAAGTCCAATAAGTTTATTACTTCAATTACTAAACTTCGCTTCATCCCAAAAGAAAACAAATTGAAAATGTATAGCTAGCTAAATTGTCGGATATATTTCCAATCAGTTCTCTTTTTGACGTTATATCATCGTACGTTTTTCTTCTTTTTAACAAATATTTCTTTATTTCTTTTTAAAAATTATTTAACAAACATAAACTTTTTATACTCGCTTGACAACAACAGTCGCTCTACAACACAACAGCAGTTGTTTGTTTTTTACATTTTAGATTCGAAATATAGGCTATGATAGACAAATTAGGCGAAATTTATCTCCTAACTAGGCTATCAACATTAAATTTGCTTATTACAGCCTTCTGGTCCGTGGTCGCATCGATCTTTAAGGTTAAAAATGATCTAACAAACCTCCCTCGGATGTAGAAGTATTATTTTCGTAAATGTTATGGTGCGTTTTGAAGATATTGCTTTTAGTTTGTTTTGCCGCTAATCCGCATGCGCACAACGTTTTTTTCCGGCGTGTTTTAAAAACCCGCCGAAATAGACTATTTTGATTTAAAAAAAGATGGCGCTTGGTTAGGCTATGATGTCTTAATTACGCTATCATAGACAAAATAAGCTATTTGGACAATCTCGCCCGGACCTTGTTCTAGTCAATTGGAAACGAGTTTGGTTGGTGGGCACGTTTACATGTATAACTTTTATATCCGCCATGCAAATTCTATGAAATTTGACCTAAGCAAAGATGACTAAGTCAGCAAGTATAGTACAGGAAAAATAGTAGCGCGACCAACAAAGATTGCGAAGATATCATCGATTAAAATTTTCCATCTCCTAAATAGACTATTCTCTCCAAGTTAAGCTATTAAAAATCTCCTAATTTAGCTACTAGCTTATTTAGGAGAAATAGTCTAATTTGCAGTTGACCCTAACTGTACACCCTGGAGGTAGGCTAGCTATATATGTCTATGTAATGTAAGTAGCTGCAGTATTTTAATTGTTTTTCTTTAAGTGAAGTTCTGTAAAGTCCTGTAAAGTAGTCACCTGAATTTCAGCTGTGCAAAAAGAATGTGTAAGTTTGGATTTGGGAAAGAGGGAGCACTCGCATTTTTCCAAACGTCCAATTAACGTTCGGCTAAACTTCAGAAAATGTACACACAAAAATTTAATAAAATATAAACTGCGACACGGTTACGCACTTACTCACCGAGTCCAGTTGGACATTCTCATTCCTTGTGGTGTAAAGTGCGTATTTGCGTTTGCAGCTTTTATATGATGTTTGGAGATTTTTGTTTTTTTAAAAGTGACTATCTGTGTTTGCAGCTTTTATATGATAACCAAGATTTTTCTGTACAAATTCTAAAGCTGCTCCTGCTGGCGTTCTTCACGAAACCACCCACCCACCATGACAAATGTCCATTTAGCTCTGCAGCAACAAAGGTTTATGGGGTTGTTTACAAAAAGTAGTAGCTAGCATGCTCAAAGAAAAAGGAGGCAGAGAGGTAGTCTAAAAGCATATCAAAGTGTACAAGGGGAAAGGGGTCTTAGGTCTTACATATCTACGCTTTAAAATATTATTGCAGTTTTTTTATGTATCTTTTCTGCAAAAAATGCGTGGTTATTTCAACTTTAACACCTTAGACATGCCGTAGTTACCCATATTGCCCTTTTTTCAAGTAACGTGTTATAATTAATAATCATTAAGTTGATTTTTCGGGGAGGGGTGATCTGTACGTTCGGGAAAGGGGTAAGTCAAAAGCAAAGCATACAATGGAGTATAAGATTGACGATTTATAGTACGTATGCATTTTTGAATAGACCCATTATAGTAGTTGTTGACAAATGATTTTTGTCTGTTTTACCCGCATGTGACTGATTAATCCTTGAACTATAACTTCATTTTTGGATTGCTTATTTGATCAATTATATATTTTTTTAGAGTCAAAAAAAGGACAAATTTGATGGAGATCCTAACTGGAAAAATAAAGGACGTACTTGTAAATGATTAAAGGAAAAGTCCTTCTCATACGTTACAACCAGTAAACCACAAGGTTTTTTGGCTTCAAGTTGCAGAAAAACTTGCCACCATAGATTTTGTTTTTGCAGATTTAGTAGTTTGTTTAGCAGATTTTATAGATTATGCCTTTAAATTTTTTAACCTATAAAATTGATTTAAAAATATTAAAGCTGCAGGTCTACTATTATGGTAACCGTTGGCCTGATTTTTTTTTATGTTTTTATGTTGTATGATATATACTTTTACATTTTTTATGCGTGTGCCTGAACAAAGTGTTATTTTGTCCTAAAATCTTATTTTTTGATTGGGATTTTTTAATTTCTTTTTTAAATAAATATTTATAAAATTTTATTTTAAATGCTTCACAGACTGCATTTTAAACGTTTTGAAAGTATCAATTGTGCATGCAAAACAGTATAAATATAATCTAATTTATAGTGAGGTAGAATGTAGCAAGAAATTCAGCCGTATTTCACTGTATATAATATATACTGTACTGTGCAAAATAATTCTTTAAAAAACTTAACTGGAAATATTTTGTTATTCTTTCCGATTCCTAATAGTTATAGACTGTTTACTGCTCTTGAAAAAATCCACTAGAAACAAAATCGAATGTGCATGTAACTTGCAGATTTAAACCTAGCATAGAAGCTTGCGGAGGTGGGATGTGCACACGTGGTCAGATAAAACGCACTGCGTATCCTTTCATTGTGCACTTCTCGTGTTGGTGCAACCTCGACCCCAGGGTTTATAAAAGAGAACCAGCCCTGGGGTCAAGGTTGGTGTTGGGGCTAATCATCGCTTTGGAAAATAAGGGGTGCATATGTATCATCTTTGAAAGAACAACTGTCGTATCAGGGTAAACAAGGGCGGCAAGTAGTTGCAACTATATACTAGTATATAAGACTAGTCTATAAAGCCCGTGGAGAAATCCACTTAGGCAAAAGGTCAATAAAAAGATTGTTTTAGATGTTTTGCTGACGTCAGCAGTGCAGTGCAGATAAAAAAATTCGCGAAATTTGTTTATTCTTTGTCTGTAATGTGTAGAGGTTGAAATGCTGCTAAAATAATATACAGGATCATATGTTCTCGACGAACGCCTAAGGAGATATCAGGGATTAAAAAATTTGCTGACGTCAGCAAAGACCCGTCAAAACCTTTTTTAGAAATTTGTATACCTGTTGCCTTCATCGTATAGATCTTGAAACGCTGATCAAGAAAATGTATAGGATCATGCATCTTTGACAAATGGTTGCAGAGATATTAGGGCTTGAAGGTTTTTTGATGACGTCATCAAGCTGTTCATTCCGAAACGGATTCGGGGACCCAGGTTTGGGAAACTTACCCAAATTGGTCCCAGGTGGTCCCTAGTTACCCACGCGGTGAAAAATCATTGACGTCACCACCTCATTAATTTAATATAAGATATTGACGTTAAAGTATTATTATTGACGTCGCGCTGTAACGTCAGAAAATTTACCATATTAGACATGCATTTTTCGGCAACATCAAAGGAAAATGAACACATCCACTTTGCCTGTTACGGACAGACGCAGTCTCTGTATTATTATAGAGACTAGTCGATAAGGCCCGTGGAGAAATCCACTTAAATCAGAAGGACAATGGAAAATAGTTTGTTTTAGAAATTTTGATGATGTCAGCAACCCATCTACTAAAAAAAAATTAGAATTTTGTTTTCACGTTGCCTCTATTGTGGAGAGCTTAAAGCGCTGATCAAAATAATGCATAGGATCATATGTTTTCGACAAACGCCTAAGGAGATATAAGGTTATAAAAATTTTGCTGACGTCAGCAATGGCCCATCAAAACAGAAAATATTTTTTTTAGAAATTTGTAAACCTGTTGCCTTCATCGTATAGATCTTGAAACGCTGATCAAGAAAATGTATAGGATCGTGTACTTTTGACAAACGGTTGCAGAGATATTAGGGTTTGAAGGTTTTTTGATGACGTCATTAACCCGTCCATTCCGAAACGGATTCAGGGACCCAGGTTTGGGAAAATTACCCAAATTGGTCCCAGGTGGTCCCTAGTTACCCACGCGGTGAAAAATCATTGACGTCACCACCTCGTTTCCAAGTTATTTGGCCTCAAAGTTTTAGGAGCACTGTAATGGCTTCATTAATTTAATATAGGATATTGACGTTAAAGTAGTGTTATTGACGTCGCGCCGTAACGTCATAAAATTTAACATTTGAGACATGCATTTTCCGGCTACATCAAAGGAAAATGAACTCATCCACTTTGCCTGTTACAAACAGACACAGTCTCTGTATTATTATAAGAGATCGATAAGGCCCGTGGAAGAATCCACTCAGGCAGAAGATTAGGTTGTTTTGTAGATTTTGCTAACGTCAGCAGTGCATACAAAAAATTTTGGCGAAATGTAGTTTATCTGTTGCCTGTAATGCGTGCAGATTGAAACGCTGATAAAAATAAGTGTTCGCAAACGCATAAGGAGATATATATAAGTGTTTTAAAATTTAAAAATTTTGCTGACGTCAGTAAAGTCCTCTAAAGTACAAATAAAAAATTTCTTCAGAAATTTGCACTGTAAAATCCAATTAGGCAGGAGTACATTGGAAAAGAGAATCGTCACTTGTATTTTGATGACGTCTGCCAGGACCCATCAATACACAATATTTTTTTCCTGAAATTTGTTTACACGTTGCTTCCAATGTGTAGAGCTTGAAACGCTGATCAAAATAATGTATAGAATCACGTACAACACCAACAATAATAATAAAGTCAGAAATGACACATCTCAAATATTTACATCTTATAAAGTGATTACGTTTGATTACGTTGAAAACCTTTAATATTTTAATCAAAAGTGTCAAAAACATCAAATTTATATCTGGAAAATCATTTATTCGGTTACATACTATCCTGTTCCCAAAAAATATACACAAAATGTAAAAATTATATAACCGGTTAAGAACACAAAATTTTTTCTTAGTATGATGATCCAGGGTTCCCACAGAAATTTTCTAAAAATTTTCCCTGAGTTTTCAAGAAAAGCATATAAAATTCCCTGGACATGACCCTTGAGAAGTATATTATTTTCCCTGGGTCACATAAAAAAACACATTGTTTTCCCTGGGTCTCCAAGGTAATAAACATTAAGCATACTAAGTTCAATTCCTGGTTCTCCAAGTAAAAAACAGCAGGCATTAGATATTACTGAATAGCGTCTAAAAAACTAGGGTCATTAAATAGAAACATAAATATTAGACAGTGGGAGAAATTGAAACTGAAATTGAAACATTTGGGTGTATATTATCCAGCATTTGAATACAGGTGTGTATGTAAACTTCAGCAAAAGAAGATTTATGTACTTCTGAACACTGCTAACTGCCAGAAACTGTTATTCCATTTAACTCATTTCAAGACAATGTTCCAATTTCTGGGCTTGATATTAGTCTGAAGTTAACTACTGCAGAACAGTTTCAAGCCCAGAAAGTGGAACATTGACTTAAGACAGGTTAGTGGGTAGCCAGGCCCATCTAATAATGTAAATGATGCTGGTTAAAAACATATCTTTGAGAAGTTTGACTTCAGTCCAAAATAAAACAAAACGAAATGGGTTAGAGTCAAACAAAAACTAAAGATCTATCCAGAAGACAAAATCAGTCCAACACAAAAACAAACAAAATAGAAACAGCCAGTGGTTTAGTCGTTTTTATTTACAAACTTTCCTCCTCTTCTCCTCTAAAACCAAGAGTGCTTTATCTAAGCTTTTTACTTGAGTTTTCAACTCAACACTTCTTCTTTTCAATGCATTTGCCTTGGTTACAAGTGACACAACGTTATCTTTATCTTTTTCAGCTTTCTCTACTGATGAAACGAATTCTTTGTCTAATGCTTCACATGTCTTCTGCAAATCATCACGTTTAGCTTTTGTGTCTCTTATTTCATCATTTAATATGCGATTTTGATTCTCATCTCTTTCATTGCATTTTTTCTGTCTCTGTAGTTCTAAACTGTCTTCATACTTTTGTCTTGCAGAAGCTACAGATTGAAGTAGCTTGCTAGTGACCTGAATACTATCAGGTTTTAAACCATTAGCAATCATATGTTCACTCACAACCTTTTTAGCTACGATAGATTCTTCTTTCATGTTTTGTCTGAGAACAGAGTTGTTAATACTAAAACTTCTTTCAACTGACGCTTGACCGTGACTTAATGTTAAGACTAATTTGATAAGATAAGAACAGAACACCATAGATTAAAACAAACTGCATTACACAAGTACCAATCGCTAAACTTTTATCACATTTTAAAATCACATGCAAGCTACAGAATAAAAAACTACATTAACAATTTGTTTATATTATAAAGAGTGTCGTCAGAAGCCTTTTTAACACTTTGGAAGAAAAGAGATAGTCCAGGAGCTCATAACAGAACTTTAGGTCCCATTTTCTACAAAAGGTTTGACCCTCCAAATAAGTTGGTAGTATCACGGACAATAAAAATCACATGGTCAGCTGACCCAATTTGGGGGCGTTTGGGTCCCAGGCCCCTAAAATTACCCCAATTCGAGACTCCTATTTGGTCCAATAATTCTCAAAGCTTAAAAGTTGGTAACGTGTGTCATTATATGAGAGAATCTGAAAAATGATAAAGCTTACCGAAAAATTGGGTCTTAAGACTGGGTCAGACCCCCCTCAAAGACCATATTTAGGACCTTAATTTGTCCCCATAAGCTACAAACTCCAAATTTTGCACAAACATTCTCTAACATAGTGGAATGTCATTGGTCATAAAGCTGACCAAAAATTTGGGTCTCTTGGCCTAGTCAGACCGCGTCTCGCCCCATATCCCCATTTTAAACAGCGTTTAGAGGGTGAAAAAAACCCAGTGACTACAAAGCCCAAGCTCCATATTTGTGTTCTATACTAACTATGTAATACATAAATGGTCGAGCTTACCAAAAAATGCGGTCCTATCAGCAGGTCAGACAAAGATCTGAACATGGACTCAAATTAGACCTCATAAGGTACAAACTCAAAATCTTTTCCTATTCCTATCAAAACTATTCCTTTGTTCACACGAATGTGATTTGGCAAAAAGCAAACCAAAAATTACGGTCTCTTGATCATGTCAGATCACAATTTGTTTTTTTTAGATAACATAATTTGCATCTCATAGTTACTATCTATGTTTTAATATCTCCTGTTGTACCTGTTAAGATATTTTATAATGCTCAGGAGAAGCAATAGAAGAACGTTTGTCTTATTTCCAATGTGTTCAGGGCCTTAACTTATTTTTAGAATTTTTTTAAATAGAATAGAACGTTTTCGTCCAAATACAACACGAAACCTGGCTGTAGGATTAGACATAGAGCCGTACAGAAAAAACCCTAAGATGTTAACAAGAATAATGCTTCCGCTAGATGACCAGAGAAGGGCGTCAGAACCCCTTTCATATATCAAAGCACGCATGTACGTATCGTACATGCGTGCTTTGATATATGAAAGGGGTTCTGACGCTCTTCTCTGGTCTTGTGGATGATGGATTTTTATTTTTCACCCGACACTACACCAATGTGGGTTGGCTGGAATTCTATAATTTTTCCAAATACCAACAATCTGCAAAAAGTTTGGTACCTGCCACAAATTAATCAGTCTCCAACTTCTATAGCTGTAGTAGCAGAAACATTGAGACGTGCACAGGTGATTGCGAATGAATGTGGTACGAAAAACATTTCAGTAACATATGATCTTGTGATTGCCAAAGTGGCTATGCAACTTCAAGCAGAAGAATCTCCAAAGTGTGACAATATATATGTGGCTCATTTGGCAAGTACATCGCTGAATCTGGTGGTCCGCATATCCTAAATGAAGCTGGTGTGATTGAACAGGTTCTCTCAAGTCATTTTTGCTAGGAAAGTGTTACAAAAGAAGTAAAAGATGTCACCACTTGCAATGGAGATTCTTCATTTTCAATATTTTCTTCAAGAAAGAGAGGAAAGTCAATTAAAAGAAGATATCCAAGAAAAAAACAAGTTTATAAAATCCCAAGAATCCTGGAGCTTGCATGAAGGACATGAAGTATCCAAAGAAGTCAACAAGATACAGAGAAAGGAAATCATAGTGCAACAGCACAATATTGGATGGGGGTACGTTGAGATGATTCGACTTTACCATGATTTCAGTAGAAGCTTGAGGGATGGAAACTTTGATCTGTATGTGTGCTGTTTGCCTAAAGTCGCAAACTATTTCTTTAGCATGAACCATCCAAATTACGCTTGTTGGATTGTCTGTTATCATAATAATCTTCTTAAACTAAAGGACTCTCATCCCGAGGTTTACACTGAATTTCAAAGGGGATTATTTTCGCTGCGAAGAACCCAAAAGTCATTCTCAAGATTACCAATCGACTTGACATTAGAGCAGACGATAAATGCAGATGCTGCATGTCAGCGAAAAGGTATATCAGCTTTAACAAATTCTATTTCTGCTCGTCAACGATGGGCACAAAGTCATTCTATTCGAACAAGTATTGTGTCATACGTGTTTGAAAACTTGGGGATGACAAAACAGGAAGACGTGTCTCAAGATTTAAAGGTTAGCAGAATGTGACAAAATTCTAAAGAACTACATCAAGTTTTAAACATGCTCAAGGAAACGATGAATCCATTTAACGATGCCATTGAGAAACAACATCTTTTCAATCAGGAAAAGCAGCCTCCCCAGACACAACAAAGTTTGTCTCAACATCGTTAGTGTTGGAAGCAAACCACGTGACAAATTTATTAATGAATGTTCTAAAGATCTAGCAAGATTCGAGAAACCTATACGAAGACAAACATTACACACATTTGAAACTGGGGAACGAAGTAGAATATTAAAGCTGCTAACAACAAAGTGGTTGCTGTAACGATGATGAGAGATTTGTTTGGTAGAATCTTGTACCATTCGGTACAAAGGAAAATTGATATGGCAGAGGTACTGAAGTATTCTCTAACACCAGTCCCTTTATCTCTTGGACATGTTGATGGCAAAATGCAAAAGACCCTAAAGTCAAATTATTGAACGAGTTAGAAGCAAAAGTGAAAACTGACGATCCAAATCGCGTCGATGTTAACATAATTGATGGAATGTTTTTCCTACATCTTTTTGTTGACCTTCCGGCAACATTTGGAGCTCTGGCAACATTTATTTTAAAACGCGTTTGTGCTAGCAAGGGAAACATCATACATTTTGTTCTAGACAAACTGGTACACCCGAGTATCAAGTATTGTGAAAGGGATTTGCGATGTACTGAGAGACATGGAACTGAGCAAAACAGACCTTTAAACTGGTTGAATGCATTGAGAAATGATCACTACAAAGCAGCATTGGTAAAGTTCTTAGCCTTCCTTTGGGAGAACCACATGCATTCAACAGTACTTGGAAACAAAACAGTCATAATGAATTGCAATGATACTTGCTACATATTTAGAGTTGAAGGAGAGATCGTGGTCAAAACCGAGATCGTTAAATTGTCTTCAACTCATGAAGAAGCCAGAATTTTGTACCACCTATCTTCGATTCAACCACCTGCAAACGTTGTGAGAAGAACGATAGATACTGACGTGCTGATAATTGCTCTTGGCTGCCTCAGTGAGTTACCTGACAACTTGAATATTTGGATGGAAACCGATGTTTACGCTAAAATACATTAAGGTACAGTAGTATTAATCAAATATACCAGAAATTGGGCAAAAATATTTGCATGGCCTTGCCAGCATACCATGCTTTCACTGGATGTGACTATACAGCCTCGTTTAGTAGGAAAGGAAAAATCTGACCCTTCAAACTACTAGAAAAAGATGAAAATGCAAATGCAAGATGCAAGTAGTATTTAAACAGCTAGGAACAAATCTTGATGTCACAGATGATGCTTTTTTGCAACGTTGGAAAAATTTGTATGCAGCATGTATGGAAAAAGGAATATATCATCTGTAGATGAAGCTAGGTTGGTAATGTTTTTGGAAAAGTGTAAACCATAAGGAGAAAATGAAGCAACTTCCTGTGTTAAAAAGTTTGATGAAAGTTCTCTACCACCTTGTTTATGAGTGTTGCGTCAAAAGATTTATCGCACAAAATATGTTGCACAGTTATGGATGTCATCAATAACGACCGAGCCTCTAACTCACCTTCCTGAAGACAGGTTGGCTGCTGAAAGATGAAAGCTATACCAGTAAGTGGTACGAAGGCGAAATGCCTCCAAAAGCGGTAGATGTCACCAGCGATGAAAATCATAATGGATTCTCCAGAGAAGTAGAAGGTAAAATTTTGGATATCAAGTTTACAAGTCATTTAGTTTCTTAATTATTACTCGGAGGCAATGCTTTATTTCCGCCACTGCCGCCGCTACTTTAAATATTAAAAGTATTTCATTCTCCTTCAGATTTTGAAGGGTTTGATGAACTGTCAAGTGATGACGATTCAGACAATGATGACGAAACTAGCGACGAAGATGTGTAATGATAATTTAAAGTTAGAATTTTTTTTGGTGTGATATGACGAAACTATTACACAAAATAGGATTCAATGTCATATATTCTAGAACTGAGTAACTTTTTTAATATTTTTTAATGTTGTATTGTAGTTTAAACTAGATCTTATGACTGAATGACATTTCTCATCTTTAGATGCTGATGCAGAACAACACCAATCATGCTGCTATAACCTGTTGTACATATTTATATTTTATTAGATGCTATCAGAACATTTCTTTTTTATTTGATATCGCTAACTATTGTCTAACCTGATCAAGAGACCGTAATTTTTGGTTTGCTTTTTGCCAAATCACATTCGTGTGAACAAAGGAATAGTCTTACAAAATTTTGAGTTTGTACCTTATGAGGTCTAATTTGAGTCCCTGTTCAGATCTTTGTCTGACCTGCTGATAGGACCGCATTTTTTGGTAAGCTCAACCATTTATGTATTACATAGTTAGTATAGAACACAAATATTGAGCTTGGGCTTTGTAGTCACTGGTTTTTTTACACCCTCTAAACGCTGTTTAAAATGGGCATATGGGGATATGGGGCGAGACGCGGTCTGACTAGGCCAAGAGACCCAAATTTTTGGTCAGCTTTATGACCAATGACATTCCACTATGTTAGAGAATGTTTGTGCAAAATTTGGAGTTTGTAGCTTATGGGGATAAATTAAGGTCCTAAATATGGTCTTTGAGGGGGGTCTGACCCAGTCTTAAGACCCAATTTTTCGGTAAGCTTTATCATTTTTCAGATTCTCTCATATAATGACACACGTTACCAACTTTTAAGCTTTGAGAATTATGGGACCAAATAGGAGTCTCGAATTAGGGTAATTTTAGGGGCCTGGGACCCAAACGCCCCCAGATTGGGTCAGCTGACCATGTGATTTTTATTGTCTGTGATACTACCAACCTATTTGGAGGGTCAAACCTTTTGTAGAAAATGGGACCTAAAGTTCTGTTATGAGCTCCTGGACTAAGATGCTGTATCTATATAAACAAAATTAAAAGTTGCATAAATCTGTTTGGTTGAACACTATGGCTACCATTAATCATGCCGAAAAGCTAACAATGAAATAATAGTAACACAACTTCAGTTCAACTTGCTACCAAAATTTTTTTTCCCTGAGTCTCTTGCAAATGCCATATATTTTCCCTTGGTCAAAATTTTTTCCAGGTGTGTTTCCAGGTTTTCCCTGAGTTTTTCAAAAAGTGGTATATTTTCCAGGTTTTCCAGGTTTTCCAGGGTCTGTGGGAACCCTGTGATCTGTAGTGACCTTTACCAACCATTTTAAACGTAAATGTCAAAAAAGAATAAGGAGTAAATTTTGAATGAACAAAGATATTATTTTTGGAATATATACGGTCCGTCCTCACAAAAGTTTACACAAAAAGGAAAACAGATTGGTTTTTGAGGAGCATATCCAAATCAACTAAAATCAGTTCATTTAGCATGTCCTATATTGCCATTGCCCATAAATCTTTCACATAAAGGTTATGAAACACATCAAATTATAGAAAAATCAGGCATTTCATCATACAATATAAAAAACAAAAAAGTTTTAGTCAGAACAATTAGTAATTTTTTCAGTATCACCAAACACAGTTATTACTACAATTTTAAAATTCTTAACAAAAACGTGAATTTGTTCTTTCAGTATATATATTGCATGTGGTCTTTTTCCCACAAAAGTTTAGACAAAATTTTAAAAAACAGCAGTTTGCAACATATACAAAAACACGAACAACCATACCATCCTCTCATAAATTAAAATAAAGTCACAAACCCACGTAAATTGCCAATAACCTGGCATTTTACATGTAAGCTGACAAAAGTTTAACAGGATGTCAGAAACAAAACAATAAAAAATAACTTAACACACACGCTTTAAATTCTGAAAAAAATTATTCCACTTGTCATATTGCTTGGGTCCCCTTGTTAAGTTTACAGGAAATGTGAAAATAATTATACTCTTAAAAAATACATCCTACTATCCTGCAAAAGTTCAAGTTCAAGATTTTGCAGGTAGCTAGCTAGCTTATTACCATCATAATTCGTGCTCATAAAAGAAGAAAAGTTTGGAAACTAAGGTAGCTAGCTATATATAATTAAAAAAGAGGAATAACAACATAAGTCATAGGTTAGAGCTAGCCATGATGGGGGATGGGAAGAGTAGGATCTGGAGGCTAACATTTAGCTAGCTAACAGTAGCTAAGACACCCCCAGTTAAATATACTTAAACTGGGAACATTTAGCTAAAACTAAAGCTAGCTATTTATGCTTAGTAAAACACATATAAAGAGAAACAATAGTAAAGTAAAAATAATAACATTACAGTGAGTTCAACAAACCAAAGTTTTCCGTTTGTTAGTCAGCTAACAGCTTTATGTAGCATTTTGAATTTTAGGACAAATACATTAGTTACGCGCCAGGGCATACATTAATTATGCAACAAAATGTCAACAAATATGGCTACTTTAAGAATTTGAGGCTTTTGGGCGGGTGGCTTTTGCTGAAAAAAGGGAGCCTGCTTGCTCCAGCGACATAAAAACCAAACGTCTAAAAATATCAAAGTTCTTACTATCTGTGATTTCAAATGGACTTCAAACTCTAGCCTTTATTTTCTACTTCTAACTTTCTTTACTTCTAGCTCCACTTCTCACTTCCAACTTAACATTTCTACTTCTTCACTTGAACTTTTTTCTTTTTAAATATGCTTTTTAAATATGCTCTTTTCACTTTTTTCAAGACGAAGGGACCGTTCTTTTTTTGTTGTTTTTTTCGGTGTCGAGGGACACCATTTTTGTAAAGAAAGCCGTTAAATTTATTTCAGCAAATCAAGTTGCTCCATTTTGATCACGTGATGTAAACAAAGTAAACCTGCTAGCAAAATGGATATAACTTTTTCGGAGACTTCAAAGGAAATTTCGGCTACATCAAAGGAAAATGAACACATCAACTTTGCCTGTTACAAACAGACACAGTCTCTGTATTATTATAGAGATTTATTAAACATCTCCCCTATTTCGCACTACTCCGTTTAAAACAGTATAAACGCCTTTTTTTACTCTTTTTTCAACTGTTACTTACTTGCTGCTTGGTGACTATGGTGACATGCAATTCCTGTTTTGAAAAACGTACAATTCACAAGTAAACTCATTCTCTTCTCAAGGTAAATTTCTAGGTCTTAAAGCTCCTGGAAAACTCAGCTAAAGCTATCAAATAGGACTAGGCGTCTGGGAACGAGAATGCAGAAAGTTAAATCTTCTCTTTGACACTCCGTATCACAAAATGTTTTTTCCATGAAATGGTTTCAGTTTTCTGGCTAACCAAACATTACCTTTTGTTTGTCAACAAAATATGAAACAAATTTTTAATGTTGTAAGATGATTGCACGTCACACTTGCCTATCTGAAAACCAGATAAAAATAGATAAAAAGTATACGGAGAAAACATATACAGTTGACTCTCCCTAATTCGAATTGCCACGGGGAAAAAAATTTGTTCGAATTATAGAGAGATTCGAATTATAGAAAGTCACTGTAATTCGAACTTTCAGCTTCAGAGAGTGAAAATTCGAATTACAGAGAGAAATTACGTTGATTTTAAAATCAAGAAAACATAATTCAAGTTTCATTCATCTTTATTTTCATAGTTTACACAAAAAAGAAACTTTATTTGAAAAACTGTTGAATATTTGATTGCTTTACATTGGAGAGACGATCTCTTTCGACAATACGAGTTGCATCACCAAGTGCTTTTCTCAGGTCGACACCAAACGACACTCTAAAATTCGAATTAGGGAGAGAATCGTGCTGAAGGGACTGAAAAACTGTTCGAATTATAGAAAGTTTCGAATTAGAGAAATTCGAATTGTAGAAAGTTTTTTATAAGAGTTTCTTAAGGAAAATTGACGGTGACTGAGCACTCGTTCGAATTATAGAAATATTCGAAATATAGAGATTCGAATTAGAGGGAGTCAACTGTAATGCTAGTAATGAAGATGAAAAATATTTACCTCTTGACTGACACCAAATATCAGCAATAAAATCACAAACTACAAAATATGTTGAAAGATATTGAGAAATGCTCCATAAACAAACACACTCAGGATAACATTCTTTGTCATTATTCTTAATTCACTCATAGCTACAATCAACCACGAAATCTGGACTCTTGATATGAGGACTTTAATCTAACATCAATAAAATACTATCAGGCCCTAGGTTCAAGGTTATCATACTATATCTCATTAAAACTACCATAATCATCAAAACAAGATACGAAGCTTTAAGCCGGTAGAAAATGAATTTATCCCTTGATTTATCAAAACAGCGTAGTGGTTTACAGCTATGACCAATGTATATACCTAAAAATGCATCCTTATCACCAGGACCATTTGGCCCCTGAGCTGTTATTACAGAATGCCCTGGGAACGAGGTTGATAACAATGCAGCTGTGTGTTGAGTGTAAACATCTAGTTTCCACCGTGTTTGCACACCTTTTGGTTGGATGATTCACTAGAATCCAGGGCTTTCTAGCTTTTACGACAAAGACCAATTTCCGCAGTATAAAATTACAAATTATAAATTCTTCGACCTAATAGCGTTTAAGTCGACCGGTAGCCTTGTGGCAGAGCGTTCGCTTCCAGTGCGGAAGGTCTGAGGTTCAAACCACGGCTGAGCCATGCCAGAGACTGTAAGAGTGTGAATCGATCCGTTCTGCAGAGCGTTCAGCATGAGAATAGGATTGATATCTTAGGCGGTTGTCTAGTTGAGCGATTGCTCTGCTAGCACGGCTTTCGTAGCTCAAATGTGAGCTCTATCAGCACTAGGACATCCTTCGCAGGACCTTCATTGATAGCAGTACCAATAGGAACTGAAGAGTCTACCGTGGTTAAATAATTTCAATAATAATTCCAATAATAATAATCAGTGCGTGTCAAGCCTTCGCAGTATAAACATGATATCAAAATATCTTCTTGTCTCGAGGTGTTTGCCGCTATTTATACTGCACAAAATTACCACTCCCGAATTACCACCCACGAAAAGTGGCCCAAATGTTATAAAAATAGTCAAATCATTTCCAGTGCTAACTTTTGATATGGAACGGCGATATCAAGTCCTGGGTGCATGTAGGTTTCCTTCCCAGACTATCCTGTCTTCAATTAACTTCTCTGAATAACCCGATTTTTAAATTGCAGAAAATTGTTCTTTTGTGGAATTGTTTTGCGAAAAAGATTTTTCGATGATCACTTGAATTTAAACTTTTCATGGAGTTACATTTTCGCGAAAATGGCGCAAATCCCTACACGTTCAAATAATTCAAAAGGCTTCTTCAGAAATGTTGGGTTTCGATAACGCCGAACATTAAATCTTATAGACAAAAAACTAAAGCAATGGATGTCGATAAGGGCGTTATTTATTCGTTAAAAAATGTTTTAGATCAAAAGAAACACTGGTGATTTGACCCAGTTTATATCCACACTTCAGATACTCCCTATTTTGATATACGAAGCTATTTAAAATTACAATGAAGGAAAAAAAATTACTAGTTCCTTTGCCTTGTAAACGGGTATAAGGGGAATTAATTTTTACAGCACCTAATTTTTGCGAACGGAACTTTTTTCATATTATATGTTCCTCTAAGTAATGCCGAACCTATTATTAAAGTACTAGTCATATAGCCCGCGGAAAAATCCACGGGAATTCATCCGTCGCTACTCGCAGCTACCATTTTTGTTCAAACACAGAAGGAGGATTCGATAAACGGCTTTATGTAATATTACTGCCTTACCACATCATTTATCAGAAGATTTTTTGTATGAAGTGATTCGTTAACAGCCACTTTATTTTTTATGAAAATATTTGGAGTTGTTTATTACCCGGTTTATGGTTTTAATTGAAAAAGTTAGTCCTTTATTAAAACAGTACATATATTACTTTTAGTCATACCTCCTTCTTTAAAATAAAAACCGCCCTTCAATTACAGGCTTCTTTTAATAAACGCCACACCCAAAAGTTAAAATTTGTAATAAACACCGCGCAACCTCGACCCCAGTACTTGTTTGTTAGGTTGTACACCACGGCTTTTCATAGAGGAAACATTGGATGTATTCTTGAAGGAATATATATTTACAATCCATTGTGACTCTAATAATAAAATCACCTTTAAGAACACATTTAGGCAGCCTTTACATGAAGTTTCGGGGCGAAATGAAAATTTCATTTCGGTCTCTTGTGTGGTCTTTAGCTATTTAACATGTGTACACAAAGTTATGGCGGGAATTTAATTTAGCTGATTTTAGACAAATTCGCCAATTCCGCCATACTTTCTTTCCGTAAGGTAACAAGACAATACAATTTTCTTGGTGACGTGTTTTTCAAATTGTTTGTATTTCACGGAAAAATCCGAAGCAAACTTTTTCATTCCATGTTTTGCAAACATTCCAACTTTAACAACAGTATAATTGCCACAAAAGTTTAATATTTCAGGAGATAAATTTTTCATCAAATTTCAGTTTTTGAATCACTTTCGATCCTTATCAATCTTCGTGATATGCAATTCCTATTGAAAAAACGTGTGTCTATTTTATATTATTTGTATTCTATATTGTAGTTATGCTGGCGTAAAATAATTGCAGTTTAACTGACCAACCTTTTGTTTATCAACAGAATAGCCTTGTGGTAGAGCGTTCGCTTCCAGTGCGGGAGGTCTTGGGTTCAAACCCCGGCCGAGTCATGCCAGAGACTATAAAAGTGTGAATCTATCCTTTCTGCTTAGCGTTCAGCATGAGAATAGGATTGATATCTTCGGCGGTTGTCTAGTTGAGCGATTGCTGTGCTTGCACGACTTTCGTAGCTCAAATGGGAGCTTTAAATGCGCTAGGACCCCCTTCGCCAGACCCTCGTTGATAGCAGTACCAATAGGAACTGAAGAGGCTAATAATAATAGGAAACATCATTGATACTATAAGATGTTGGCACGTGATACTGTCCAATCTGGAAACGAAACAAATAATTTTTTAAGATAAAGAACGTAATAACACATAATAATAATAACAGAAATTGACATGAAAAATATTTATCACTCGATTAACACCAGGTATCAACGATAAAATGACAAAACTAAAAGATAAATTAATTGATATGAAATATCTTTCACTTTATGAAACACACACACATGCGCGCGCAAATATGTCCTCTGCAGTCCCTCATAATATCTCATAAAAATTACCATAGTCAAGAGAATATAAACCTTTAGGCAGTATCAGACAAAGTCGTTAAAATAGTGAATTAAAATTATGACCAATATATATACTTAACAAAACAGCCGTGTGTTGAATGTAAATATATAGTTTGCACTCATATGTGTTTGCACACATATGAGTGCATTATTTGCATTATTTCATTTAATTGAAGGGTCTTTCTGCATATTATGTGAATAACATGACTTCACTTTAAAATTAGAAAAATAGATTTTCGGGCTATTTCAGTAAAAATTGGAAGATGTCGTGTTAATTAAACTTCGTTTCTTCACTATCGTAACGACAATTTTGATTTTCTATGTGGAGCTGGAACTTGTTGTTCTCTAGTGGCTGTAGAAATTTTTGCATTTCGCAAACATGAACTTTTGCAAATGAGCCATATTAAAAGATTTTTTCGTAAATAAACACATAAAGAGACTTTGAGAACATAAACTTTGTTAAATATTGTTCTTGGAAAATTTTGCGTCATAAACTTTAGCAAATTTGGATAAAATTTGCGAAATTCACGATATTTTCTGTCCGCAAAAGATTTTGCACTTTCAGTACAAAAAAATATAACACGCTGTAAGTTATTCTCCCATCATACGTATGCATTTCTCGAATACTGTACACATTGTGGTTTGTCAGTCTCTTAGTCTTACTTTAAATCTGTTAACTATCTGCAGCTTTGAGAAGACTGATACACTATGGCCAACCCCAAGGCTTTTTTCTCTTTTTGATTTCCTCTCACTATCCCGATATAAAAAAACAAACTGTGATCAAGATTGACACCATGGCGTCAAAAAGGTCTAACAGTCGATATTATACGGTGAAGAATTTATTACCCAGTAAGGTTACAAACATAGTAAAAACAATGTATAATATCGAACTGTGTTGACCGAATCGAGGGACACCTGAACGAGGTACCAGTATTTCTACAAGAAACCGTGTGCAATATTCGACAGTTGATATTTATGCTGCTGGTATGAACACAGAATAAATTCTTGAATAATGCGAGAACGGCCCATGATCCGGGTTGTTGATAGTACTAAAAATATAAATGAATGAAATAAAACGGCATCCCTTATTTTTTGTGAATACTTTTAAAGATAAATTTTGTGACAATTTAATGTAAAAAGTGAATGTTTTATTGCATAACAAGGCAGAAATTAATATGACGTGTCTCGTCGTTATGATAGGAAAAGGAAAAAGTCAATGGGCACTCTTGATCATTTATTAGCCGCTAAACAAATTACACTTGTAATTGCAGCAATGCAAGATTGTAAATCTGTGCAGTGGATCTGGACACGCAAATCCCTGTCCCTTGATCTGACAGGAGACAGAGTACACACAGTGTCTTCTTGTGAGAAATTGACAAGTTGCTGCCAGTGTTCCAATCTCTTTTCCGTGACCATCATAACATTTTGTCACTTCCTTGTAAGCGTTGTCGTTATCACACAGCAAAAATTTCTTGACATCGATTATCCGTCGTTTGCTTCGTCCGGTGATCAACGCTTAAATGACAATGCAGGGGAGTTAAACATGGCATGGCTATTTTGGCGTGCTCTCCTATTTCACGATGCTAAGTTAAGAAATTTGCCCTAACCTTCAAAACTATAACAAAAGTATTTTAATCTTAACCCTAAATATACTGGGCTTTTTTGAGGCCTATAAATCTGGGGGGGGCGGATCCCCCCCCCCCCCCTGCACAACTTCTGAACCAGACATGGTGAGATCATGAAACTTTGCACAGACGTTAACCATTATATAAGGAACAATTTGGCAGGTTGAAATTTTTGCTGATGTCAGCATTTTTTGATGACGTCATCAAAGTCGAAGAGGTGTAACAGAAATTTGGAAATTTTTTAATTTCGTCCCATCAAAGTTAATATTGAATCTCATAGACATTTTTGGAGTAAATGTTTAATGATTGAAAGTTACCATCACTAGAGTACCTGTAAATGCCCATATGTGGTAATAATTTGCTGAAAATGGCGTGCCAAAATGATCAAAATATCCATATTTTTCGTATAACTTGCTAATTTGGCAAAAAAAAATTGGAATCGTTTTATTTCATCATGCAATAGAACTTTTTATTCTATAATATGTATTTGGACTATTTGGTAACTGGATAGAGTGCCGAAATGAACAAAACATAGAAATAAAAAATGATTTCCAACGATATATGACAACATGAATATCATATACATTACAAATATTTTCGAAATATTTAATGATGAAATTTCCAGGTAAAAATATAACAGGTGGCCAAATGACATAAAAAAATACGCACAATTACATTCAGCATTAAATATGCTAAAGAATGATATATAATATGTAAAGTTTTTTTTTTTACTTTACCACCTGCCAAACAATTGGCTGTCATATCAATGAATATTTTTTTGGAAATATCATCCTAAATAAATTTTAGGAAAATTACCATTAGCCGTTCAGAAGTTATTTAAAAAAAACCAACAGGGGGGGCGGACTTTTTTGAGTCGTTTTCTCAATGCCAGGAAAAATTGTAATAAAGTCAAAAATTCCTGGAAACTAAACTGCACTTCCCTGTATTATTATTAACGTAGGATTTTAGGATCGCTTCAACTCTTTTCATTATAATCATAAATCAATTATATTTTTCCAGGATTAAGCTGATTTCATCGCCAAAACTTTTGTATAACAAGATGCTGTTTCAAGGAGGCAGGAACAAAGATCGAAGTTGCTATTAATATTTTGCCCGAAAATCTTCATAGTGACCGCGCATGCCTAGAAAATCGTCACTGAGCCCGGATAAAAATCTTGGTTAAGATACTTACATTTTGCTTGTGATGCGGCAAACTTTTCCATCCCATGTTTTGTAAACATTCCAACTTTGACGATAGTATAATTGCCACAAAAGTTTAAAATTTCCGGAGACAAATTTTTCTTTTCAATCACATGCAGTTGCAACATTTTGAGATTTTCCACTGAATACTTTGTTTCAGGAAACACCCCCTTTAACTAAAAATAAAAATTAAATTTAAATCAGACTTCTATGGTCTATTGGTCGTTCATACCCAGAAAAAAACCCGGCACATCTAGACGTACCATTTCTAATTTGTGTTTACTTTTTAATGCAGTTGTGTTTGACCAAGTGCAGCCGCATAACAACAATTTTGACCTTAGTAAAAAAAACATGAAATATACCTTTTTTAGGCCAGCTTCAACAGCTGCAGGCGATCCATCAGTAGCAGAAACTTTCCAAGCAAAACATTTCTTTTCACTATCAACTTTCATCACGTTTAAGCCCTGTAAAAAACGTTACAGTCGCCTTATCTTTATACCTGTTTATGAATTACAGATTAATTGCTAACTAGGACGTACCAGATTGTAATCAGTCATGTATTTGGCTCCTTCAATCCCAGCATGAGTTGGCACATCATACTTTATTATGCTCTTCGTTTTGTCAATTGATAATTTCTCCCTATACTGTTTTCCATTCTCGATAAAGTTAATGTCGTAATTGCTGCCAATCTGTTTAAAACACAAAATCGTTTTAAAAAACGGAACAAAAAATTCCGCTAAGAGGAATTACCTTTACTTTGACCGTTATTGGACTGTGTTAGGCTGAGGTCAAATTCTTACAAAAACGAACACAAACCTTGTTCCCAAGGCTCTTTGTCCTGTTTTTAATAAGCAGCGAAACGAAAGTACTTTTGTTCCGCTTTTTGGTTATATATACAACAAAAGTCCTGGGAACGAAAGAACACTCAGCGGAGGCATTTTTACGCCGCTTTGCAATATAAAACTGTTTAACCAATAGTGCAGTATTAGATATTTGAACGCCTCGTATAACCAGAATTTAAATTTGTTTTAGTGAAATGGAGAATCAAGAACACTGCTTTATAATATCAATGTCAGTTAGCACCTGCAGAGCAGCTTAAAGTTTTTGACTTAAAATTATTCTAAAATTATTTGACTGGCTACTTTTAGCTCATCCCTACAATAATAGCCATCTGTCGGTCAAAAGCGGGTCATTCTAAACCACGCACAAAATCTTCAAGCTACAAATAACAAATTCGATATATTTTTAACGATTTTGTGCGACGGGCGAATTCCCATGGATTTTCCACCGGCTAAAGACTTACGGAATATAATTTCAAATTGTCCTCGTTTAATCAGTATGTGGGGTAAGCGAGGAATTTGTACACTATATCCAAAAAGGATTTAATTTTTTAACAATTGGATATTTTACTTACAGCACTGCCAATGGCGCACAACAAGAGGATGAACGAAATCTAAAGGAAAGTGTAATATTAATAAAGAATGTTAATGCCAATATTTTTGATTTGTGATTATGAAATCAGATCAGTTACCATAATGTTACTTTCACTTTTGTAGTTTCGTATGTTGTCCCGTTTTAAATTTCGAAATGTTTCCCCGGACTTTTTTATACTTGCTTAAGCAAACAAAACTGCAGCGATTTCATGTTAGCCATCTGAGTCAATTGAGACAAACTGTGTGAGCACAGTCTCAGCAAGTGTAAACAATTTGTGTACTTATCGAAGAGGTTAGTTTCCACTTGCGACTGACAGTTGATCTTCCCATCTTCGTTACCAGAACATCAGTAGCGACACAACTGCATTCGAGCAAGAAACTGGTGGAAAGGTGGTTAAATGACTTGAAAGTAGAGTTTTTATAAAAAAAACTTTCGCGTTGTCTTCGCAAAACAAAAAAAAATTCTATGAATCGTTTTAAGCACCTTATGTTTGCTATGATGAAGCTCAATCATACGGGGTTATCATTGTAGACAAAATCTAGTAAATCTAGTAATCACGGCAATTTCGTTTCCTGGGCTCCTTGTTTTTTTTTCCGATATGTGGAAGCGAAAAAGCTCTGGAGACGAGATTATTCATCCCGGATGACTTGAACATTTGCTAATGGAACCAATTTGTACAGACCTGTAGGAATAGTAAATTGAAAAAATGAAAAAAAAAACCTCCTTTCCTTTAATTATTATAACCAACAAAATAACTTTAATACATTATGTGGTAATATTTTTTTGCATACGAAGAATTTATTCGACTTTTCCGTAAAAATTAGCTCTTGTAAATGTATTTCACATGTCAGCCAGTTTCTAGGATTACAAAATGTTCTTGTTACCACAGAAAACAAGCGGGAAAACGTTAAATATACCGTATTCTCTCTATTTGACGCCCTGGGCGTTTAATTAATTTTCGAGATTTTAGGGTGGGCGTTAATTGGAGAGGGGCGTTTATTAGAGAGTGAGCGTTTATTAAAAACAATTGAAAGTTTCAAGTAATAGATTTTATTTTCTTAAGAAAATCATTTAAAAAATCTTAGATTTCTACAAAATCATCCTCATCCTCTTGTCTTGATCTATTATCAACATTTGCTTCTTCGATATCCGTTGCTGCGAAGGGGTCCTCATCGAGGCTCTGGTCGTTCAACAGAGTCATTTGGTCCTAATAACTGTTTACCAGCGAAGCATGGTTGTTTTTCTTTGGAGCAGTGAATTAAACCATCATCACTACGGTCACAGGAAAGAGAAAACGGGAAGTCGGACTTGTTGTACCCGCAAAGTACGATTGTTACACATATTGCAAAAGAACAGCCGTGGTATTAGATGAAGAACTGTACAAGCGAAAACAAAAAATACGGAATATTTTCCTGCTTGTCTTGCTTTGAAACTTTTGTAACTGTCTACTTATCACTAGAAATATATAAAAATATAACAATATTGTCTTTACTTGATTTAAGTGTAAAATTCTAATAAACGCTCCTTTACATAAAATATGGGATGGGCGTTAATTAAAGAGGGGCGTTAAATAGAGAGGGGGCGTTTAATACGGTTTTTGATGTTTTAGGGTGGGCGTTTATTGGAGAGGGGCGTTAAATAGAGAGTGGGCATTAAATAGAGAGAATACGGTACGTTTAATGACCTGAAAACATTTTAGGTATAGACTGAAAATGTTCAGAGATAGGAGTAGTTTTTAAAGATCATTGTGAAAACTTGCTCTGTTTCTTCAATGGTTTAGTTTCTGGCCAGCCCACCCCACCTCCGCCCTACCTCCACCTACCTCCTTTTGGCGCCGTTCCTTGCTCTTTGTTCTTTAACTTCTTGTCTCGTGATCACCCTTACACAGCATTTGTAAAGTTAGGTAAAATACATTGATATCTAGATTGATAAAGCGTGATTGATATTTGAGTAACAACAACATGCATTACGTTGTTGTCACTACTAAAGACAAGCACATAGCCAAAGTAAACAACGAATACGAAAGTACAAAAAATACGGTGTTTTCCCGGTCTCTTATTTAGATTTCTGATATCCTACAATAAGTCAGTCATGCATGACAAAATTCTCCTCCAATCAAATCCCTTTTATATTTACATTTTTGTAGTATGTATGTGCACACACATAGACAACTTGTCATTTGCAGTTTTTCAATCGTTTGGATGTGCAGAGAAGAAATATCGCTGCAGGTAATTTTTTTTATACAGTTAGCTCCCGGTAACTCGAACACCGGATAACTCGAACTTTCATTATCTCTAACCATTTTCTTGGGTCCCTTGAACTTTCGTTAATACTTTCTTATAAAAACTACGGTTAACTCGAACCTCGGTAACTCGAACATTCGTTAACTCGACCCAACACTTCACGCATACCTAAGATAGGTCATTTTCTTCATTTTCAAAAATACTTAAATTTCTTACGTTTTATTGATGCTACAACTTTAATTCTTGGTAGACATGTGGATAAATGATTTGGCATTAAAAAAAAAAGAGTTTTAATGGACATTAGAGATAGAATAATGTATGCTCTAACGCAAACAACGACAACGGCAACAACAACGGCAAGTCCCGGAAATCCCGAACCCCGTTATTCTTGCGCATTATTACTACTGCAGAAGCACACGCCGTTAGTAATAATGCTGACATCAACAAAAACTAACGCATGCGCAGTTGAGTAAGGGTAAGCCCACTCTTACTCGGTTGAAGTCTACCCCTCCAAAATAAAATGCCTCGATATTTCGAATGCGTCACGGGAACGAACCAAATGCCCACATGCAAAACAACCGGGACAGTGCTCCATATGCGATTTCCCCGGGTATCAGCACAATCTTATTCTGGCTAGGATTCACAATGCTCTGAATCGTGATACAGAGATAGCCTCCACAGAGTATCTGGGGTGCGGTATTTGCACATTCATCGGGCACATCCAGGATCAATTCAAAGGCGGGATGAGCTGGAACAACAGGGGACAGTGGGATTTTGATCACAAAATCCCCATTAAATACAGGGAGAACGGCGAATACCCTAGCGAAGCAGTTCAACTCGAAAGGCTCCACTATACTAACATGCAACCGATGTGGACCGAGGATAATCAGACGAAAGGCAGCCGTTATACAGCCTAGTGGATTATATTTTTGTGTGCTTGATCCTGCACACAAGACAAATGGAATTGTGCCTATATATAGCCGTGCTACTCCCGTACATCTTGGTCGCGCTCATCTTCTTGCGTTATAGACGTGTAATAAAAATGGCTCAAGAGTTTGCAGAGATATTTGATGTAGTTGACACCCCGGCCCCACAAGAGTGTCACGACAAACCTATTGACAAGCGCAAAGCACTGAAAGATGCTATACGTCGAGGGCAAAAGCACTTACTGCCCAAAAAGTGCACCGAGGCCTCTCTCGATAAAGCCTCACCCGAAGCAATCGAGAAAATCCACAAAGACTTCACCCAACGCGAGCTCCAAGAAAAGGGTGAGAAGACGGCAAAAGCTCTGTCATCACAAGTCATCTGTATGTATACCAGGGCTGTGGGGCATGTAATGCAGCTCAACAGCGCAGAGGGTCTATGTAGGGATATAGAGGATGACCCCATCATCAAGGACAGCATGGCGGACTTGGGCCTACTCGTGTACTCTGCTTTTGGAAAGTTTCTCACTCCCCTTCTAGTAGCTGCGCACACCGTTAACCATTGCCAACTACCCGCGTCCAAGGTAGTTGAAGAGAAGGTTGATGAAGAACAAGAAAACAATGGGAAACAGTCTGTCAAAACTACACATGAACAATCGTGAACTGTATGAGCGATTCAGGAAAAAAGCCTGGTCCTTATGCAAGCTTGAGACTATGAGATATTCGGACTGGTGCAGCGTCACGGGGGACATTGGTGCACATAGACCCGAAATCCTAACACCCGCAGCGGCGCGATTCCCGCCTCATGTGTCTATTTTAGAGTTGAAACCCTACACAAACTCGATGATGTATTCAGATGGTTTCTAGAGGAAGTGGCTTTTGTAACTCGCGAGAGTTACAAGAAATGAGTGAACAAGAGACACAAGAAGAGAGAGTAATTACAAAGCAAGTAAAGAACCCAGGGAGAGTAGCAAAGGGTCACAAGTTGGCGGCGCTGATGAAGAAGAGGAAGGAAGATCTGAAGCAAGAAAAGGACTCTGTAGAATCCACAGTCAAAACCTCTTCAGGAGCGAGTTCCGTACCTCAGGGTTATCTCTATGGTGCCGGTGGCGCAGCCATTCTACTCGTATGTGTGGGAGCCGGCTTCTATTTTTTTTTCAAACAGCCTCCCCCCTTGCATGACGCGAAGCCCACAGAGATCCCCGGGCCCGATCGTCTAAGGGCTCAACAGGAGCAGCCCAAGCAAGAACCTACCCCCAACATTGACGAGCGCGATCTTTTCACGATGAAATAACTCTATAATAAAATGTCTACAAACGTAACACCAAAAGAGAAGGAGATTATCGATATGCTCTTCGAAACAGTCGTGGATCTTGGCTTTACTTTTGCCTATGCTATGGCAGGAAAAAAGTTCCTAGGGATCAGCAGTCCCAGCACCAAGATGGATTCGAGCGATGCCATGAAAATGGTGGTATACTTTACAGCAGGTAGAGGATCGCGCGAGATGGCTGTCAGCAAGGGTTGGCTGCCTGCCTCTCTGGTACCAAAACCGAAATAATCGCCTGGCGGCTCCACAGGAGTAAGGTTCATATGTACCCCCGGTACATATGAAGATGGAATAAATGGTTCTTGACATAGTCAAAGACCCACATACCGCAATATTTACAGGTCCGACAGGCTGCGGCAAGACTCAGCGTGTCTTGAACCTTCTCGAGAGCGAGTACAAGCACCACTTCCACAACATTGTCATCCTCTGTCCAACTCTCCGGTGGAATAGAACTTACTTGGAAAGATCCTCGCTTTGGAGGGATGACTATGTCTTCATGATTGATCCCGGAGATCAACTTTTCTATTGGATCGAGCAGCTATCAAAGCTCCTAGCAGGCGAAGAGACGCTGTTTATCGTTGATGACATGATAGCTGATGAAAGCCTGGATAAGCGACGGCAACCCCTACTCGAACTTGCTATAAGTGGTCGGCATAAACACCATAGCTTATGGCTATTAACGCAGTCATACACCGCCTTGCCAAAGAACCTGAGAAGGCAGAAGAAGCAACTCTTTATGTGGTACCCACACGAGCGTTCGGACATGAAGCTCGTGGATGAAGAGACTAACATGATCAATAATTGGGACGTGATTAAGACGCAGCTCGGCAAGTCCAAACACTCTTGTTTGTACGTGAGGCTGGAGCACCCCAGGAGTTGGAGCATTTTGCGTTAGCAGTAGCATTGATTCTCAACTAAATAAATGTCTTATTCAGATGTGGTAGTGAAAAAGCTTATGGAACATATCAGGGAAAAGGAGGATGAAGCAAGGCAAGCGGACGAAAGAATTTCATGCCTGGAATGCTCCCTTGAAGTGACCGAGGAGGAATTGTACGACCTGCAGGGGTATGCAAATGCAGTCACTGTATTTGCCACCGCGGGGTCCTTCATACTGATTGCGCGCGCAATCTATAAGATGTTATAAGAGCGTACATGATCGGGCGTATTTTGAAACTACGCCCCGCATTATCACAGGGAATGCGTCTAACGCATCCCTAGCAGGTCCGAAATAGTGGGCCCCCTTGGTAGGGGCAGAATATTAATGTGAACCCGTGGCTCACATTAAATAATCACGGGCACCGTCCGCACTACCCAACCTCCCCAGATCTCAAATATCACAAGTCAAAATGTCTGTAGCTATTGATTTTTTTGAAGAGAAAACAAGTGAGGTCTTTTTTTGTTCTGCATAAGAGTCAATGCATCGTTGCCTCTGATGTTTGGAGAGCCGCGGGGTATGAGAGAGAAAGCGGTAAAAAGCAGATCCGAAGAATTGTTCCTGACAAGTACAAAATACGACTTGGCGACGCTATTACCGACCTCCAAGGTAGTGTTGATATCGTACCCACTCAGCCAAACACAGTTTTACTAACAGAAACAGGCCTTTATTGCTTCCTCTTGAGGTGTGGTAAACCTGAGGCAGAATCATTTTTGGAGTGGGTTGTAGAAGAGGTACTACCGAGAGAAATGCGAAAACTCGCCGCGGACCTTGAAGCAAAAGATATGGCGCTGGCTATCCTTGAAGAGAATCTTGAGGAAAAGGACGCGGACCTTGAAGAAAAAGATATAGCTATGGCGCTCCTGGAGGAAGATTTTCAGGAGAGAGATGAACACATTGATAATCTTTGGCAGAGATGCGTGCCTCAGGGAGATCCCCGCAACACTATACTCTGCGTTGTTCGCAAGAACTATCCTAATGAGAGCGGAACTAAAGGCAAGCATCCATACTATATGATTCAATGCCATCGTAGACATCTGGGTGCGATGCTAAATTTTTTAAGCACGAGTTATCCAAATATGACTTTGCAGTACATCAGCAATACCGTCACCGTGCACGAATGGTGGAGGTTTAGAGATGACATTCTAGATGCCTCGAACTTTTACAGGGGTCATTTCAGCTTACCCGACGCAGAAACGCGGAAGCAATTTGAGGAGCTCTTCGATATTGATATGGCTCCACAAGAGTAGATTTTTGTAGCTCCCACAAGCCACAAAAAGATTTACCATTCTTTTACATGCTCCGGAGGTACTTCTACACCCTCCGGTACTAGCATGAGCTCCTCCGCCACAAAGCTTCGATCAGGAGCTCCCGCAAGATAGTACAACAGCCTCGTACCTGTCACGATACGGTCGAGTCTATACGTTTTCTTGCTCCACCAAGCGTCGGTAGCACGTCTTCTCGCATCACCGTGCTCTTCTCCAGGTTGTAGCAAGTACAAGTAAAGACCGTCATCGGGTAGAGGCTTTTCTTCAGGCGATGATTGATTCGACACAAGCGGGACTTCCTCGAGCTTGATCGCTTTTGAAGGCTTCATCCCGATCATAGCAGTCTTGCTATTATTGAGACTTTTCACGATAGTGTACAAGTGCTTGACCCATGTGGTACTTTGTTCATCAGTGGCCAGCTCTTGCGCATCTTGGGGCTTGAACAGTCTCTCCGCGAGCACCTTGTTATAGCTTTCCACAAAAGCTGTGAAAGTATGGTGGTACTTGGTAGTTGCGCGCTTGACCTTCGAGCCTTTGCCCTCTAGCAGTTTTGTCACGTCAGACTTGAACTCCGAGCCGTTGTCGCACTGGAATGTCTTTGGGTAGCGTAAAGGTCCTGCTTTATAGATGTCCTTGATCATGTCAGCGACTTCGCTGGCTTTCTTCGTACGTAAAGGTCTAGCTACCTTGTAGCGCGAGGCTACGTCGATACCTGTCAAAATGTATTTGTAGGTGCTTCCATATAACTTGTCATGCGGCATGTAGAGCAGATCAAACTGGTGCATTTCATTGGGTTTTGTAATGGTGAAATGGGGGTAATCGATACGTTTAGGCCCTCTAATATGCCGGAGCCAGAGCAGTTGACGAGTCAGCCAATGGGTAACCCTCTTTTTGGGGAGACCACTCTCCTTGGAAAGCAGTTTGATCGCCTTTCTACCAGTCCAGAGATGTTCCGGGGTATAATAGATACTGCTAAGCTTTTCAGCTTCTTCTTCTTCTTCTTCTTCAGTAACGACACGCTTTACTTTTGACATGTTTATTACATGTCAAAAGCGTTCTTACATATAACTCCTGGAACTGCGTTCCGCGTTGCTGTGGAGCATCACTAGGCGAACTTGTACGCTGCGAGACCGAGGAGGGTCAGTGACCCCACGATGAAGGTCAACTCACCGTCCTGTTGTTGCTTGGAGGGTGTATAGTAGTCGGATAGTTTTGGGGCTTTTTCGATCGTTGCTATATAGTAGGCTCTCATACCTGCATCCAGCTCATCCAAGCTTTTACCGGCTTGTCTTTGAAGCTCTAGCTGCTTGACATGCCAGTCAATCCCTGCCTGACGCTCTCGTACCCACTGCGCTTGGGCCGCTTGCAGTCGTTCAACAGCTTTGTCATGTCTCTTGCGTTCTTCTTCGCCATGACCCGAGAGCTTGGAGAATAGGTAATTTGATCCACTAAATGCGAGAGCGTTTATCAACGCACCTCCTGCCATGATTGCTAGAGTTGCCATATTTATTTTCAACATATATTTCGTGTCATGAAAAGGCGTCCTTTGAAAACACTACTATATCATGACACGAAATGGTCGAAATATCTCGATACTGGATGTAGGGGGTCAATTGACCCCCCTTGTTCACAATATTTTCAACGTCCCTATAGCGTATAATATATTTGTTGGGAACATGGTCTAGTACATAACACTCTCTAGCCTACCGTCGAGTATGTTAAGCTGAGCGTCTTGCAGGAGATACACATAACACGTGATATCACCGCTTTCATCGGCTTCCTTAGTCATGTGCAGCGTAATGCCATCGCTAAGCCTTTGCAGGGGCCTACCACTTCCATGCAGGCTGTTATCGATGGAAACTCTAAAGTCCACAAACAGCGCATAACTTTCGTTGAAGAACTGGCCTATTGTCACTGTGGAGTGCGCACTTCCGAATAGCCTCGCAACTTGCTTGAAATGGTCCTTTGGTAGCATCGCGTGAGAGTATAGTTTGTTAGGCTCACCTTCAAGAGTAATCGAGATCTTTTCAATCTTGGGGTTATAGAAGGTCTCGTTCACGCCAGAGTATGGCTTGACTGTAGCAGGATCATGAAATAGTAGCAGCACACCCTTTAAAGACTTGGCTGGGGTATCAATTTGGAGATTATAACTAGTATCTGACTTTTTAATCTTTACCACTTTGCTACGGAGTATCCGCTCATAGGGTAGCGCGAGCCTTGAATACCGCGACACCATAGCACTAGCCAGACCCTCGTGGTACACTTTATCAAATTCCAACGCTATATTGGTAATTTTGTAAGTGGCGTCGGCCGGCTTTGCTGCCGTAGAGCCAGAAACGGGTGTGCCTTCATCTTTGATGACAGCGCTATAGGGGCTGAAATGCAGCACAAACTGTAGTCTGTCGTGCAGGCCCGCTTGATAGAATGGCAAGTCTCTCGTTAACTCGAACATTTTGCCCAAGGGTTTGCAAAATGTGTTGCCGTATGCCTTGGCAATGGCTCTCTCTTCTACATCGCCCGTTTTTCCAGTGGTTTTGACTTGAAGTTGCCTAGTGGCACCATCCGGGGTCCCGATACCTTCAAGGATCAAGTTGTTCTCGCGTTCAAATTTCGGGAGCCACAAGTCCTTGTACAAAGCCAGGGTGCTGTAATCGCTAATGTTTTGAACCTCCCGGCTGTTGAGCGTGATGCGAAGATTTCGAACAAGGGCCTTCCCAATGTTGTTAACAAGGGTACGCTTCGTGTTTGTTCCCGTAAGCTCGAGGTCAAAGAGGAGTTTGAGAGAGCCGGGACAAATGACATTATTCATACCCATGTTGGGAATGTCAACATACAAGTCCTCATTCTGGTTGATTGTACTTGGTGTGTGACTTACTTTCACACTCTGCCTTTCCCCCTTGATGGAGAGCATAGTCTTGGTTTCTGCATATGGATCAAGCTCAGTTCCGTACATGTTTATTACTAGCTGATTTTCGTGGAATAAATGGCTGATAATCCCACTTTCGAGGCCTATGATATGCTTAGGATCGAAGGGAACCGGTTTTTTTTAGGGAATGAGGATATTACCGATCGGATTAGGACGAAAGATAACAAAAAGTTCCGGGCCCCCAAAACCATTATAAGCAAGCTGGGTCAGGATCGCTTGCGGGCCATGGGCTGGCCCGACTTTAAGATTGCCGACTATACCACACCAAAAAAGACCAAAGAAGAGGCCCCGGAATATGTGGATAGGGTCAATGTCATAATAGAGGAGGGCCGGGATAAGGGGGGTGAGGGATTCGAGATGAAGACATTGGAAAGCATGGATAGCATTCAGAATTTTGCCAATGATATGGAGGAGGGTATTACCGATTACTCATTCGCAGGCATAGAGGGTGATGAGACCCTCGACATGAGGAAAATGAAACTGGAGATTGAAAAACTGCAGGGTAGTCTTAAAAAGTTGAGGGAGGAGCTTCATGTATATGATAGCCAAATAATCGCAAAAGAAGGCAGTTTGAAAGAGCTCAGGAAGCAGAAAGCCGGGGTGCAGGGGGGTGATGATATAGCCGATCTTGAGATGGAAGAGCTCGGGAAGCAGAAAGCCGGGGGTCAAAGGGATCCCGATATAGCCGATCTTGAGAAGGCTATTGATAAATTGAGGAAGGAGAGAAAGGCTGTGCTGAATTCACATGGTCTACTTTCCTCTGAAATCTTTAAGAATCTGAAAGAGATCAGGGATGGGTTGATGAAGATTGCCAGAGATGACACTTCACTGCTGGAGAAGCTTAAAACCCTTTTCAGGGAACAGGGTTTGACTATTGCGAGTATCGTTTCGGCTGTCGGCCTGCTCATTTCAACCATCGTGCTCGCCGTTACAGGTGGAAGTGCCGCGGGTGGAGCTGCTGCTGCAGGAGGTGCAGCAAGTGGGAAGGGTTTTGTAAAAAGGCAGCTGGAAAGACTCGAGAAATTCTTGAAGTATCTAGCGGGTAAAGCAGGTGCTGCTTTACCAGGGATCCTTGGCAGCGTGGTCTCATTCTTTTTCAGAGTTGCGGCAAAGATTGTCGAATTCGCAGCCAAGCACTTGTACATGGCTTTGGCTGCCGTTGTCGCTTTCGTTGTAGCAGCAACGCGGAACGGAGTTCCCTACGTTGGGAGGAAGGGAAAAAAGTCGTAGATGTCTCGGTCTAGTATATTGACACAAAACATACTAGAACGTCGCGGGCAACACACCTCTGGGCGCTTACTTCCGCAGCCAGACGTAGGCTAGGATCAGTCCTACTCCTCCCGTAACCAGGGCAGCTTTGGTATCCTCGTGCTTCGCGTCATGGGTACTGCTACTAATGACGCCCTTTTCAGAACCTGATGCTCGATGTTTCGTCGACTTTCCAAGGGCCCCACCCTCTTGCTTCGCGTGCTCCTGGAACTGTGTTCCGCGTTGCTGCGGGGTCGCTAGGCTATTAATCTTCGGGTTAACACCAATGGTAAAGTACTCTTTACTGATGAGGATTTTATTCGTGAAATTAACGATATTCCCAATGCGGAGGCCCATGTCGCTGGGGATCATATAGACACCATGAGCAACACTATAATCGACTTTGGAACGCGCATACTTGAGGACATTCTGAAACTGCCCTATTTCTTTACCTATATCGCTTGGTTTGATGACCAGATTCTCAAAGCTTGTCAAGTAGAGACGCTGTGCGTCGAAAGCACTGCCTTGATCGCCAATGATGTTAGATCTCGCATTCGCTTGACTTTCCAAGATGAGATAGGCGTATAATCGCGTGGATTGGGATAGCCTCTCTACACCAATGCGTGTTAGACCTTGGGAGTTTTCGATAATCCATCGACTCCATGAGTCCTCATCAAAATAGCTAGGACCCGAGCCGGGGTAGTCCTCCCGAATAGCTTGCCAGCTACTAAATAGATTTTCATTCCTCCATTCCTGCTCGCTGCTACTTACACCAAACTCACGTGCAAGATGCTGGAACTTTTGCCTATTGAAGGGGTTATTAAGACGTTGAAATCTATCCGACCCCGGTAGAGACACTTCGAGCCCCGCCAGGATCTTTCGAATCTGGAAATAGACGTGGAAGAGGTATACACTGCGAACCAGAGGCAAGGAGGATTGCAAATGCTGCATGGAGATACCACATGCAGAGGTTGCGCAATAAGTGGCAAAGTTGAGCTGAGTGGACCAGAGACTGAAAGGATGACTCTGCCATAATCCAACGCTTTTACCCGAGTGGAATTCGTAGTCGACAAAGATGTTGGGGAACCTTACCGTGAATGAGGACCCCTTCGCGTCAATAACGACTTTTTGGTGGTATAGCTGCGAGCCCTTGAGTCTTTCCAAATATCGCCCGTGATTATGTGCATACTTCACCCCCGGGTTATACGAGTAAATGTTTACAAAGTCATCTTTTCTAATAGAAAGAAAGATGACACCAAAGCAACTGTATATTACAAATATAGGGGAAGCCACGAAATTCGAACCCCGTCTGGGGCAGGACACGAGGATCGCCCTGAAATCCCTCAGTATCCGAGGGTCTTGGCTCAATGTGTTCTACCCCCTGTCGATGAAGATATTCAAGCAAATTGTAGACGCTACAACAGGCAAGTTTAAAGATGTCTTGGAGGTGCACATCAAGATTGAAGAGGGTTTATACTCGATAGAGGATATCGCGTCCATTATTAACACCCAGGCCGGGGTCAGGCTCACGGTGTTTATCCTCAGGAACGGGAAATCAAGGATTCGCGTTAATATGGGATATACGGCGAGAATTGATAGAACGCTAAGGGGGCTCTTTGGCTTGGATTATGATCTGGATATACCCTTTCCTGCGGGTGATTATGACGGGAAGTACAGGACCGATATATACCCACGACTCAGGCTCAAGTGTGAACAGCTAGATCAGAAGCACAGCCTGTTTAACGGTAATGAATCGGATCTATTAGCTCTACTCCCCACCCCGGAGCTGCCTGGTTGGGGAGGTATGTTGACATGGAGTTTTGACACCCCTGTATACCTCCCTTTGAAGGGCTCCGCAGACAAATTGACGTTCATGCTGGCGGACGATTACCACGATAGGAACATTCTGTTCAAGGATCTCACGATGCATATTCTTCTAGAATAAATATGACCGATATTAAGCTATATCCGGGCCTAGCGGGTTTAGTACCGAGTGCTCCCGACGAAGAAGGTGCAAGGCCCGAGGAAAACCAAGCCTATAGACTCAAGAAAATTGAGGAAGTCGAACAGTACCTACGGGGTGAAGCGAAGGAGCGGGACAAGCTCGCTAAAAAGTTCAAGATGCATGGTACGTGGGTGAGATATACGGATCATGGGCTACTCGCTGTAGGTGTAATAACTTCCGGTGTTGGTCTTGGTAGCATGATCTCGGGAATCGGTGTACCACTGGCTGTGGCTATGGGGGGTATCACGATCGCTGTGAGTTTGGGGGAAGCCGGTCTACGTAATGCTGGCAAGAGGCTGGATGCCAAAAAAAGCACGGGGACATCAGGCTACTCGCGGAGACTAAGCTCAATTCTATTGTCGATCTCATTAGCAAGGCAGTGGAGGATGGGGTGATCAACAACTATGAGTTCAGCTTGATTATGAAGGAGAAACAGAATTATATGACACTCAAGGAGCAGAGACATCAAGAAACGCGAAAGATCGTAAACTCGATCAATGATCGGGAGCGACAGCAGCTTGTCGCGAAAAGCCGTGAAGAAGCGAAGGATGAACTATTGAAAAAACTTCAATCTGCACGGTATGTCAGCGGTATCTAGAGGAGCCGCCTGCTTATTCGTAGACACTAGATCTAGATGGGTGGGGATGGAATCGACACCACCTTGGAGCTCAACAACAGCGTCGCCTTTCCGCATTTTTCTAAAAGTTCTTAGAGGAGGGGTTATAAGCCCCTCCTCTGTGAGTTACACAATCTCGAGCACTTCTCCGGTACTATAGTCTATCATCAGTTCACCATCATGTATAACATGTCGTGCAGAGACGGCGAGCTCTCTCGAGAGCTGTTCGAGATTTTTCTGCCATGCAATCCTGGTGCAGGGCTCGCAATAGGGTCCGTCGGTTTGACTTGAGACGTCCTTGAACTTGGCACTACGAATTGCCTCTAGAAGAGGGGCCCTGTTCAGAGTTGAGTAGCCCCTAATACCCAGCGCTTTCGCTTCTTTTTTGAGTTCTGGAACTGTGGGGGCATTCATGTTTGTCAGGTAGTTGGAGAACAACTACCTAACACCTCGTAGACACTCACAGGACTGTGAAGCTGTCGATATCGTCTTCATCGTCGGAATCGCTAAGAAAGCTGGACCCGTAAAACTCGACATCCTTATACTTACACTCTTCCAAGTAGGTCTGCATGTGATAGTTTTGGCCTTGCCTGTAGATACCTGCGGGCTTGATGATGGCCTTACACTCGCAGCTATCCTCCGGCACCTTTTTCTTGTGGAAATTGGTCTTGATTTTCCCCTCCCACTCCTTCACCTTGGCGCTGAGATACCGCCCTTTTTCACAGGGGGGTTAGTGAAGCAATGACCCTCCAAGGACTCCACCTTGAAGAGTATTTCTTCATATTTTTCTAACCACTCGGGGTGATAGGTTAGATCAAATGACATGGTGAGTGCTGAACCCTCCGAGTAACGCGAGGCACCATTGGAATGTATCTTTTTGGGTGTCTTGATCAGTAGAGGGGATAGTTTGTTGTCATTATTATAACCAATGACGAAGCGTTCATCCTTACCCTTGTTTGCTGGAATGGGGTCGCTTAGTACAATATTTGCAATGTTTACTTCTTCAATATTTAGCGGAGTTGCCCTGACATAAAATTCTTTTGATTGAACTATCTCATTAGCAAATTTGAGCATCTTTTTATTTTGTGATAAGATAGTTCAACTAGAGTTCCTCTAAGTGGTCTTGGTGCAAGGACAACTGCCGCCATTGTAAGTGATACACTCCTGGTAGCAGTACCAACAAAGCAGCTTTGCCATTATGAAGAATCTTCGTCCGCAGCGGCATCGGTCATATTCATCGAGTACTCGGTCGCAGTCATCGCAGTGAATCGTGGTCATTGTTTATTCTAGCCCGAACCTGGCTTCCATTTCCGGGGTCCTGAAACGGGTCGGAACACATCCAAGCATAATAGGATCATCTTCAACTGCCTTTGTACACATTTCCTGGGTCTTGAAATGATCCGGAACATCCACGAGCACCTCCGGATCCCTTTCGACAGCCTTGATGCACATTTCTTGCGTCTTTAAATGGTCCGGAACATGACCGATCAGACAGGGGTTATCTTTAACGGGCTCGAGCCTAAGCTCTGATGATTTGCTAATGGCATTCTTGATATCGTCCATTTTATTTTGGAGGGGTAGACTTCAACCGAGTAAGAGTGGGCTTACCCCTACTCAACTGCGCATGCGTTAGTTTTTGTTGATGTCAGCATTATTACTAACGACGTGTGCTTCTGCAGTAGTAATAATGCGCAAGAATAACGGGGTTCGGGATTTCCGGGACTTGCCGTTGTTGCCGTTGTCGTTGCCGTTGTCGTTGTTTGCGTTAGAGCATACATTATTCTATCTCTACATTATTGTTATCAAAAATGACGTCATAAACGCAAGAAAGTTTGCTATTTTAACGATACGGATAAAAGTATCCGTTTTTACAGAAATATTAACACTTGGTACATACCGTATTTACTCGAAAGAGCGCCTATGCTCGAATGAGCGCCCCCCTTTATTTCTCAAAAGTGGCGCTCATTCAAGGGAGGCGTATTTAAAGAGGGCGCTCATTTGGGAAATAGATAAAAAAATCTTTAATATAGCTAATTTAGCTTGTAGTGCTATTTTCCTTTGTAAATAATGGTTTTTTACAACATGGGTGTTCAGTATTTAAAATCTCTACATTAAAATGATTGTATTTTTCTTTCCTCTTCTTTAATTCTGATAGAAGTATTGTTGCCTTCATTTTGTCTGTAGTTAATGCAGTGTATTCTACTGGAACAACCAGACCAACCTCTCGCATTCTTTTTCCAATAACCATTCCTTCAATATGATTCTCAGTTGATTCATTCAAAAAGTGGTATATCAAACTTGAAATTTCAATGGGAATGTGTCCCACAAGCTTATCCTCTTTGTACAGCCCTATAGCGTACTTGTCATTTGCAACCGCCTCTTCACGTGTGTCCTTCTTCGCTTCAAGTTCTCTCCAACCTTTGGTGTCCAGTCATCCTTGTATATGTGATGCCCTCTAATAACATGGTTGAATTGTATTTTATAGCGCATCTCAAATTTTAATTTATTAAGTCTGGTCATTACAAAGAAAGCTTTATTTCTCGTCAAGTTAGGGTGTCTTGTGTGCTCATTATGAAGAAAGCCAAAACTATCTATGACGAGCTTCCTAATTCTGAACAATCCGAGTCATTTATTGCAAGCCGCGGCTGGTTAGAGAAATTTATGTGCAAACATGGACTTTCCTTACGCAAACGTACATCTATTGGCCAAAAAGATCCACAACAGTTAATCAATCGGCTTGTCTCATATGTCATCCATGCTAGAAGAATACAACAAATGAGATACAATTTCAAGCCTTCTAAAATCTATGCAATGGATGAAACACCAGTGTGGCAAGATATGGTTGGAACTACAACCGTATCAACAGTAGGAAGTCGAGACGTCGTCTTAAAATCAACAGGGCATGAAAAAGCACGTGTCTCCGTTTGCTTAACAGCAAAAGCTGATGGAACTAAATCGAAGCCGTTCATTGTTTTTAAAGGCGCTAAACGTGAAGTTTCAAACTTAAACCATAAATTCCGTGGGAAATGCGTCATTGCTTCTTCCGAGAATGGATGGATGAATACGCCATTAACACTTGAATTTGTTCAGAAAATTTTAGGATCGTTTTCTTTTGATCAACGCTTACTGGTTTGGGATAGTTATTTATGCCATATTGAACAAACTGTCAGTAAAGATCTGAAAGCTAAAAAAATTGAATTGCTTATCATTCCTGGAGGTTGTACAAAGTATATTCAGGCTCCAGATGTTTCATGGAACAAGCCTTTTAAATCAAAAGTAGCTGAAGACTATGACGAATGACTGTCCACTGTAGGAATAAATCGACTCACAGATGCAGGGAATTTAAAATCACCTGAGCGACGAGTTATTATACAATGGATTTTAAAGGCATGAAATGAGTTGACTCCGGAAATTATAATCAAATCTTTCAAAGCATGTGCGCTAAATATTCCCGTCGATGGAAGCGAGGATGAAAGCATTCATTGTTTTAAAGAAAAGCAACCATGTCATAATGGTTTCGAATTGTTGAAAAGAACAGCTAGACATACTTAACGAGCCTGATGTAAATCCATTTACCGTTTTGTGTGATGACCTTGACGTAAACGAAGCAGCTCCGTCATTTTTAACAATCGATGAAGATTCAGAGGAAGATATAGACATTAAAGTTTAAAAAATAATTATAATTCTTCTTCTGTTATTTTACCTTATTACTGTTCTTATTGTTTTATTAAAAAAACAAGTTGAAATTATTTGGATGTCTTCTTGATTTATTTAATGAGTGCCTCCCTCGAAAGAGCGCCCCCCTCGAATAAGCGCCCCCTTTGAGAACCCAAAATTAAATGAGTGAAGTTCGAGGTAAGGAAAACAATATAATGACGTCATTGGTATCAGAAATGATGTAATTTTGCTGGTTTAATATTTCTTTCAAATCTAGTCTGTATTTTAAGCCTAGTACTTTATTGTATTTTAACCTTAGCAACCTCTTGGTAACTATCTGATGACCAACATACTTGTAATAGATATTTATATAACAAATACAACATCTTAGAAACTCTTACATTAGTCAGCACTTTTTTAAATTCACAAAATATTCCCTATCCGTCCCAAAAATGCAATACCCTCCAGTTTAAAAATTTTCCAAAAAATTTTTCATTAGATGCCCCAATAAAAGTTACGAAAAGTCACAAAATTTCAGAAAAGCAACATTATATTATGGCTTATCTTTTTCTGCTTTTAGGAAAGAAAATGGCTCAACAAAAGGATGCGGGATTTAAGTTGTCGCCAGATAAAAATGAAGTTGATTAAGGAACCCTTGCTAAAGCTGATCGTTGGAATTTTCTTACGAAGAACTTTTTCAGAAAGGGATGTCTGTTTTTGACTGCCATCTTTATTATTGTTCTTCGCATTTTTGCAGCAATGGTAATTGTTCCTTCTTGTGCCTAAGGAAATTTCAAAATGGATTCAAAGAGGCGTGGACGTGAAAGTGAAAAAATAATCTTTTAAAATGTCGGCTCAAAGGTACGATGATCGCATCCAAGATTGCCATGGCGATAACCTAAAAATGTCTTCCGGATTTTGACTACGCTTTGATTGGGTACAATATTATATTTGGTTACCCATTAGCAGTTGGACACGACCCTGGTCTGACGCATCCTATTTTTACAGCTGATTATTCAAAGAACAAACAAACAGCTGATTGTCATTATTCTTTACCTTATGGATACATTGTATCTCCTGATGTGTCTTGTGTTACTTCCTTTTCATCAAAAGTTGTACAAGACTCGAGTCAGTTTTCAAAATCCTTATTTTTATCTGCATCAGTGTCTGTTGGAGGTTGGGGGGTAAGCTTTTGTGCTAGTTATCAATACAAAAAGAAGTTATCAGTGATGTCTTCCAGCGAATTAGTGTTTATTTTCTCTGCAGCTAAATGCAATTACTACTTTGCGATGCTTGACGAACAAAGTCCACCTCAACTGGATCAGTGTTTTATAAACATGGCAAAAAGTTTAAATACGGATGAAGATGTTTTTGACTTTCTTTGATTACTATGGTACGCATTACTTAAAGTATGTACTTTTTGGTGCCAGGTTTGTGTACGAGCATAAAATGTGAAAATCTGCTTAAAAAATAGAGACGTCAAAAGGACAGGATGTATCGGTACAGGCTAGTTCCTAGTAAGTTTCCGGGCTTTTTAGCGTCGGTGCTAGTTTTGGAATGACGTCCAAACAAAAACAATCTGCGCAAAACTTTTAAGAAAATGTCCAAACTTCTACTATAGCCATTGTAGCACCCCCACCAGAGAATGGGGATGCAAAGAGATGGGCGTCTACTGTTAAAGATACGTACGATGGCCCTGAGGTGTCACTGGGTCCTTCCCAATTTTCACTCAGACCTTCCCAATTTTCACTCAGACCTTCCCAATTTTTAACTCAGACCTTCCCAATTTTTAACTCAGACCATCTCATTTTCAACCAGACCTTCTTTGATTTCACAGCGCCGAGGACCTACAAAAACTTTCAAAGTTAGACCCAGACCGTTTGAATGCCGGAACACGCTGGAGGAGAATCGCGATGTAAAAATGGTAGACATACAAATATAAACACACGTGAAGGGAACAGCAGAAAGGGATTTTTAGCAAATAGATAATGGTTGGTGAAAATAAGAGGAAAACAGAAGCAAGATTAAGTGGTTTAATACTTAAAATCAGGAAGAAGGGAGAAAATGAACGAAAAGTTGAAGAAAGGAAGGTATTTTTTTACTCTAATCTAAGTATACTACCAAGCTTTTGGTATTTGCATGTCGTCATGAATTTATAGCACAAGTCAAGTAGGTATGCATGTCTGAAATTCTCCTTATATTATGTAGCTATAGGGTGACTAATAGCTTAAGTCTGTAACAAGTGTATCAGGCGAAAAAACGTGAAAAATTAACCCGCAGGTATTTAGCTACCACAAAATTGTAAGGTTTTGATCCTTTTTTAAACAAATTTTATTGCAATGTAGCTATATGGAGAACTTCTTGACGTTCTAGGTTCATGTTCGGTGGAAAAGATTCGATGTTGAAAAAGGCCGTGCTGTTATTGTGTCTCAAAAAAACGGTGGTGGTTATAGGTTCATAATGGTGGAGGACAACATACTGTTATCCGCAATTAAGGAACGAGCAGAGAGATTATTCTTTTCAAATGAAGGAAAATGTTATTTCGGAGAAACAATCGATGAATGTTTTACAACTCTGACTAACTCTGCTGATGAACCACTTGACGAAAATTTGTCCTTAAAACAGACTATTTAAACAACAATGGTTTGTATTTGTCAAAGATGTACCTTGTTTTGAATACCAGAAAACGAGAAGATGCAAGTCCTCCAAGTAATTCTATGTTTGGATTTGATTGTGATGATGCTCACAACTTACCACTTCCCATTCCTAATTTGGATTTTGGAAATGACTTCTTGGTTGCAGAAGAAGATGATCAGCAGATTGTTGACGTTCCTGGTAAGTACAACAGCCTCAGAAAATTTAAAAGTACTTGGTACAGTAGTCTGATATAATTTCGTTCGATATAATTTGTGTCGTATGCTAATTTGTCTGGATAGAACAGATTTTATTCGGCCGTAGGTAATTTTGGTCTTATTTCCCAAGGAATTTTCTTTTGAAAATTGGTCTGAATCGATAAAAAAACCTACACACAATGTATATACAGTTAAAGTTTATATTTTTAGAAACTGTACCAAATCCTGGTTTCCATGGTGATAACATAGTCGATTTGGAATCTGGAATTGTACCTGACCATCAAAACGATAATAATCCCAATTTTGAATTTGAAGCTGGTACAAATCATCATGATAATTCTGTCATCAATTTGGTATACGAAGGTAACCCTAACCAAGTTGATAACCTCGTAGATTTGGAATCTCCAGCCACCTTAAACCATCGTGACACAACTGTGGATTTGTCATCCCACGCTAGCTCTAGCCACGCTAACTTGGAACCAGATAGCAACGAAGTAAATTTGGTTCTTTCTGATGATATTAAAACTATCAAAGTTCATAGGTTGCGCTTGAAGGAAGATATGATCAACGGCTTCAAACAAATAATGGAAAACGATAAAATAAAAGTTCACAATTATTGATCCACGAGGAGAAGAAGAAAGTGGCGTTGGTATTGGAGTTGACAGAGATTTGTATACATCTTTTTGGATGGAGGTTGCTGATTCTCTCTGTATTGGAACATCAGAAAGGGTACCTTTCATAAGGCATGATTTGTACTTTGAGGAATGGGAATCAATTGGAAAAATACTGAAACATGGATACACCAAAACTGGATATTTTCCAATTTTTTTAGCCAAAGCTTTTGTTACGTATTGTTTATTTGGGGACACACCGCTCTCTAATGATCTGCTCATGGAATCTTTTTTAAACTTTGTGTCACCAATGGATGCATCATTATTAAAAGAAGCCCTGAAAACCACTAATCAAGGAATATACAAGGACGAGGATTTCATAGATCTTCTAGACCGCTACAACTGTAGATCCAGTGTTAATCCACTCAATGTTTATGGAGTTGTTCTTGAACTTGCACAGCAAGAAATAATACAAAAACCGTTCATCATGGTTTGCAGTTGGGCGAAAACACTACAATGTTTGAAAGAATATGAAGAATTTTCATCAATATATTTCTTGAAAAACTTTTACGATGCTGTTACACCTTCTACCAAAAAAGTTATAAAACTATTCGTTGCAGATCCGAAGACAGAAGGACAACGATGTTGTTACAAATATTTGCTTCAATATGTTCGTGGGCTTGACAATACTGATCTTGTGAAATTGTTGTGATTTTTGACAGGTTCAGACATAATTTTATGTAGAAAAATAGATGTGTCATTTGTTGAAATGGGTGAAAATGCTGCCAGAAGACCAATTGCGCATACGTGTGCGCCTTTATTGGAACTGCCGTATTCGTACCGCAATTTTTGTGAACTCCGGGAAGAATTCCAGAATATCTTGCGGGTGGATAGCTGGGGAACTGATTTTACTTGATATCATATACTGTATGTATTTACCTGATATTTTTATATAGTTTTAAATTACGTTCTTTTTTTGCTTAATTCAGAAACCTTCAGAAATAGTTGAGAACAAAACGTTATATAAACATGACAGTGCACATATTTTATTTTGCTATTAGGAGTGTGTTTGAAATTCGATCATGTTATCATTTTATACAAAGGCAGTTACAGCAGTGTTCTGTACAAACTTGACGATTTCTATTTGGACACTTCACATAGAAACTATTTTATAAAATTTTGTTATATATAAACTTGGAGATTTTTACTTGGATATTTTATATGAGTTAGAGTTTTGTTCTATTTAAACTTGGAGATTTTTACTTGGATATTTTATATGAGTTAGAGTTTTGTTCTATATAAACTTGGAGATACTTTTTTCACCGGGAATGACTGAATTAGAATCCCTTACTGGTTAAGTGGACTATAATTTGGTAATTCACGGCATACGTGTGGTGTGTTGTACCATTTATATTTCTGAGCAGCATGTTTTTTTGTTCGAAAGACAGCATTATATAAAAGAAAAATGGCATATCTTTTTTCTGGAAAACAAACTAAGTAAACTGTTCATAAAGAATTAGTTCAACTGTTCATGAATATTCTGCAATTTTTTGAATAAGGTACGCATACAAATTGAAACAGCCTTCGAAATTATCTGGCACGTTCCAACCATCTTTTGAGCCATCAAAGTGGTAGCAAATTCACCAAATTCGTCAGAAAAATCTTCCACTGTACGTATCGAAATACTTGAAAATTCTGAAACCTCGTCTAAATCGACATCTTTCAAAAAATTCGTTCCTCCGTGTAAATGAGGCAAAAAATACATTGTATTGGGTCTTCCACTTGGTCCGCCATTTTTAGATTTGGAAATTAGATGTTGATTCCATTCCTGTTTTACGGTTCGTATTTCTTCACGGATAAGGCGTATAAAGCAAAATCTTGCACAATCGAGTAAAACAGCGTCTGAGGGATCGTACAAATCTCTATCCACAAGGTCTTTGAAGAAGGAAACCCACCAACCAGGACGGTCTCGACGCAGTTTAGACCAATATGCCTCTATACGTTGATTAACTGGTGAAGATACAATAGAAAATGTATCCAAGGCTTCACAATCCCCATTACTATCGCGTAAGGATATATGTATAGGCTCGATAAGGGAATGCTCTGTACCGTCGTCAGCCTTTATTTTGTTTGGAATTCCCTTCAATTGCGTTATAGCTTCCAGGTAGTATCTTGCTATCAACTCTGGCACCTTGTTACTTGATGATACCTCTAACCAAATGAGTCTGCGTGAATAGCCGTCAATGCATCCGTGGATGCTGAATCCAAAGGGCTTCAATTTGTCATGCCCATCAATGTGCCAAACGAAATTTGGACCAGGATTTCTATAAGTACGGCGTGATAATCTATGTCTTCTTCGCTGATCAACACCTTCCGGATCAATATTTAGCAGAGTCTTACGAACATCTTCCCTGCGTACAATCAATCCTTTACTTTTCAACGATGCCCATACACGACGATATCCAAGTTGAGCACCACTACCTTCAAGATCATTCTGTATCGCAGCCTCTAATTCATTTACACTGCACCTTCGGGTATTGAGTGGTCTTCTGAATAGATTTTTACGCTTCAAGTTTCTTTTCAGCGTAGAAAGACTGATATCATGACCATGATGTATTCGTAAAAACTCTCGAATTTCTTCATAAGTGTACCCACCAATAAAATAGTCATTAATCAGGTCATCCAATGGTTTCTCTTGATCGGATAAACAAGGTATCAAATCCATTTTGTGCACATACACAGTGTAGTTGATGCTGTATGCTGATGTCGCATCTGACTTTTCTTTGTTTATCGCAATATTTTTGTGATATGCGTTAGCAAAACTTATTTTCAGAATTTTGAGAAGGTCTGAATCCAAACTGATATGGTCTTGCTGGAAAATTGAGAAGGTCTCAGCTGAAAATTCAGGTGGTCTCAGTCAAAATTGGGAAGGTCTGAGTCAAAAATTGGGAAGGTCCGAGTCAAAAATTGGGAAGGTCTGAGTAAAAATGGGAAGGTCTCGTTGAATTTTGAGAAGGACCCAGTGACACCTCAGGGCCATCGTACGATTATCAGTGTCAGAAGGAAAATTTTGAAAGCAAAAGTAAGTTACCGTAAAAAGCTTTTCAAGGATAGCAAAGTGAATTCTTGCAACATTTCTACCGCAGATTATATCAAATTTGATGACTGTGACCTTGGGAATGGTTACTACAAACAACTTTTGGGCAGTTTCGAAATCTGTATTGAATCATAAGGTAATATGTTTATGCGAATTTGCCAAGATAAGACAAAAGTAGTTTTAGGATTTTTTTCGCTTTTTTGTTTAGACCCTGTTACCAAAATTTATTTTGTTAAAGAAGTCGGGGGTCCAGTTCTTAACGGCACGGAGGTCCACAAATCTTATGCTTCATGAACGATTACTGAGATTTTATTACAAAACAAGTAGCCTGAAATTAAAATCTTTAAGTTCATTTTTTTAGAAATGTAAAAAAATGCATCTTTGTATACAGGGCTGTTGGTAATAATTGTCTTTACAATATCCTATTGTATCTGTATATGAAAGCCATTTCGAAGTGTTCGCACCAACAGACAAAGCTCTGTGTTTGTCACAATATGCTGCATACATGTGTTGTACATGACTGCCGAAAGGATGACTGATCCTTTGATCCTCCACCAGCTGGTTATAATGAAGATATTTAACAGGTTGGCAACAACTACGCTGAAACATGTATGAACAACACGATAAGAGATTCGCATACTGAACCAACAGTCCTGGCTTATTTTGACCAACTAACTTCAAAATTCAAAGGGAAGTACGACGATAAGTACAAACCTGATCTCTATTTGTACACACAATCAAGTCCCTGTACTAATTGCTCGTCTATAATTGCACAGTTCACGACAACTAAAATAAATGGGATAGCAAACAATCTGTTGCAGTTGGCTTGGACTAGACATACGTGCGTCGAAAAGGTAAAAGATTTATAAAGGATTACCAGAAAGAACATGGACAGCCACCCCCTACGCCGCATCAACAATTTTTGCAAAGTATTGAAACTTTACTTGCATCTGAAAGGGTGAAGCTTGTGTTAAGTCCAGACGCGACATGGTTGCAAGGTCGCATGCGACCATGTTTGAACAAAAGGGATGACATTGATACGTTTTTTAAAAGAGATCGCGAGCAAAATATGGCGAACGTTGTGAACCGATTAGCATATCAATGCGGGAAGAAGAGTGGAGTTAGTTAAGCGGGGAAATGGGAATGTTGGGTAAAACAACTGCAAGAATCATTAGAACGCACCTGCCCGCGTTTAGAAGAGCATATAAATATTGAAATAGGTCCACCGTCATCGCAATACCCTGGACTTGTCGGTAGTAATATGAGGGACTTGGAAGGTAACTACATTAAGCTGAAAGATGTCATCTTTAATAACTGTGAGTTGTAAACTTTAAAATTATCAGCAGCGTGTAGAAAAATTATTAAAAATGCTGCATGGAAACAGGGCATTACCAAACATTTGAACTGTGTTAGAGCCTGTTGGTTTGATATCCTCTCCTCGGACATCGATAGAAGTACTCAAGTATAACAGCTTGATTCTGATCTGACACATTTTTATTTTCCTGAGTCGAGATACTGATGTATTGTTGTTTATCTACTAACCACGATATATTTAATAAAAGGTTTTTTTTTACATTCCCCATAAATTACGAAACAGCTTCAATTGGTCAAAATGCTTTAATAAAAGCCACCCTTCCATCAGACGCCTCTGATTAACCGGACCCTTCCCAATGATTTCTTCAATACATACCCTGTCTAAGGGGCGTTTATTAGAAACATAATGCAAATGTTGATTTTCATGCAAATTTAGAAAAAGGAAGTTCATAAAACCCAGTTTAGAATGTCCGAAGATATGGTCAAAGCTGCACCACCCCGTCGCTCCCACCAAAAAATCAAAAAATTTAATTAAAGGCTCCAGGCGTTCAAATTCAAAGCATTGCGGTATTATACATTTTCTGAACGCAAGTAATGATAGTATTAAAAACGTTCCCTACGCGTGCAAAATCAACAAAAACTTTATTGATAAACAGGTTTATATACGCGGGACATAACTTACAAGCCATTTATTCTTCATTTCGAGTAAACATATTCGCCACGAATTGATCGCCGTTGTCATGGTGATTTATAGGAGCAGTATTTTTATTGTCGGCGACAATAAAGGTCGGTTTCCATTTAAATAAAAATTGTTAAGCAACTTTTGTACAACAGTCACAAAAGAGTATGGACTTTCTTGGAAGCCAAGCTTAAAGTGGGTGCCGTGATCTATTCTATATATTGTGACTTTCACCGGCGCCCCATGCCACCCCACATCGCAACTCGTACAACAAAAAGAAACGAACAACACGAAGGTTTTCAACTAATATTTTAGCAGAATTAAGCAGATAGTGAAACATCAAATTTATAAATAACAGAAAATATTAAAAAATATGCTTTTTTCAATCACACGGAAAAGGAGCACAGCATATAAAAATCATTACACATATATATACACAAAAATTTCTTTGGTATTGACTATCAATGGACTAACCAACGACAAAGGCGTTAAAAATCTGCAACTTCGTCATTTGAGTGACGATTGCTAATAAGATACAACACTAGTGAGCCTAAATAGGGAAGTTTAAGAGGAAATATTTTAGTATTAAGAAATAAGATACTTGAAAGAAATAAACTTTCGCGGGTAAACCAAGATGAAATATTCGCAAAATTTAGAGTATTAACGTTTGCAAATGGTACCGATTTTTATATTTGGCGAAGAAAAAACTTTTGCGAATGGATAGTCGTCCAAAAAAAAAGAGATGAAAACAAAATTTCAACACATAAAATTGTTTACTTTTCTTAGAACATATTTCCGTGAATAAAAGAGATCTTTTACAAGAATAAGCGTATGCAAAATAGACCTATTATTTTTCAAAATTTACCATCTCGCGAAAGTTTCATTCTTTAACGTAACCAAATAACAGTTTTGTTTTTCAAACATATATATAATCTTTATTCAAGTATAACACTATAAACTGAGACTGGTGATATGTTTCTTAACAACATCCTAAGTTGAGAATGGCTTTTCTTCGTGTGTTGTTTACCAGTTTCGTGAGGTTACTCATACTTCTCAACAAACATAGATTTCTCTGAATACACTACACCATATCATCACTCAACAATCATTTCAAAATAACATTTAACCACAAAACGAAACTCGATTCTTACAAAAGACAGATTGTATTTTATTCAGAGGGGCCAGATTCTTTTGTATAACCTAATCGAGTGGTCACAGCTTTTTCCTTATCGGTGACAAAAAAAGTTGGTAAAAAGTGACTAAAATTTGGTTCACTTACTAATACTTTTAACAACCAAAACTATTTACCTACTTTTTTAACCGATAAAACATTTTCATCAACTATTTTTAAAGTAAATTCCCAATTCGCAAATATTCATTACTCGAATTTATTGAATTTTCAAACTCGCGAAAGTTTTCTCTAACGAATGTTTCTCCAAATAAAATAGTCGAAGTTTGACACATTAAAGAGGGCGTGATCTTGACATTTGTAAAAACTGGATCAAGATGGCATTTTGACACATACAAACAATTGTGACGAAAGCAAGGAAAATTTTAGGATTAAATCACAGACGCAGAATGTTACGTAATAAGGCAGTCTTTATTTGCCATTTGAAGGATAAATATGTTAGAACGTAAGAAAATGACGTAATGTTATAACACATATAGGAAAAAATAGTTTAGCTTCAACCAGAAACGTTTGGCAATCCAAGATTTTTAAATTTAATAAAATGAAAAGCTTTTTCAACAAATCTTCCACTGGAAAACTATAGTTTATGTGTACTTTTACTCAGGTTGGTAACTCATTTCCGAAAAATAAATTCCAGGACATTTCAGGAGCTTTTTGGACCTTTTTCAAGGAGTAATCTTGTTCAACAAAAACTGAAATTTTAATGAGAGAAAATACCTTTTTTGTTTTAGTCGCCAGCTCATGGGAACCATTTACTTTTTTCAAAAAAAAAGAACGATACACACAAATTGATATTGCGACATATATGGAGGATAGATTTTAAATTTAAAAAAGTTAAATTGGAAACGTTTGGTGACCTAGTTGTAGAGGACGAAGGGGGCGGCGGATTTCGGAGAATTTTACAACCCATTTCAATTTAACATCCCACATCAGAGAATCATCATCCACCTCAGAACAGTATTTTTTCAGTTAAAGTATTCAAAATCTCACAAAACACCGGCATGCTACTCAACAACTTTCTGACAAAAAATTAGAATTAATGAATCGAGTATGAGGAAGGTATGACACGATTTAAATAAAAACATTAAAAACTTCCTCTCCCCAGCTGCAACGACCTCCGAATGAGAACCCACCCACACCCCAATTATTGATTTGAAAAAACATTACCCCCCCCCCCCCCCTACAATTAGATTACCAAGAATACTGTAAGAAGAAATTAACATTTTCATTTAAAAAAAAATAATTAAAAAAGCATCCAAGCAAAACTTGAGGGAAAAAACAAAGAATTTGGTGTGAAACGCCAAGGATGAAAAATATAAAATTCACAAAAACAATAAAAAAAATATAAGAGCAAAATACGACTTCTCAACTTCACAATTCGGAATATGAGAGCAACATCTAGGTTATACCCTTTTTGTAACCAATAATTCGCAAGACCTTTAACAGCAATTCCATAGATTGAAGAAGTGTTCACAGTCGTAAGGCACGTTTGAAGTGAAAAGAGGGAAATTAAATTTCTTTAAGATTAAATTACGGAACAGTTTTAACCTAGGACCTTCAACTCCGAGTTAGGTCGATTTTTCAGTTTAAATTGAGGCAGAGGTAGAAAGACTTGCAATTCTGTTAAAAGCTCTTGGTCTATTCAAGTTTTTAAGTTTAGTTATGCTATAAATATACTATTTTTATGAAACAGGAAAATACACGCCAGTTTTGAAAAAAATCACGAAAAAAACCTTTTGGGCAAATAAATGCAACATACTGTACAACCAGCCAAAATGTTCACGAATAACCAACACCATTTCTACTTAATGTTTTACTAAGTGGTTTCCCCAGATGCATTTTTTGACCAGAGTCGGTTGTATATATGACGGCTTTTATGTAATGATTTATCAGGCTGTCGACCGAGTCGAAAGAACGCTGCCCTATCACGTATTTATCGTTAACGAAGGAGATTTTGAAGTGTTTTATTCGATCTGGAACTTTCATCGACAACGAATAATCGCCAGGCTAGAGGAAAATAATAATAATAACAACGAAAAAACAGTCAAATGAAAATTAAAAACAAGAATCAGCAATATTTTTTGCCACTAAACAGCAATTTCCTGAGATATAAAATCTTAATTGCCCAAGAAAATCTAGAGCCCTAAGAACTATTTTCTGAGAAAATCAGACAGAGCCAGGAAGTGATGTCCTCAAATTTTGTTCATTTTTGGATATTTTGTGCAAATTATATAAATAATTGATACTTTTGGCCGAATATGTAATATGGCTCTAAGAGGGTACCCTTTCAGTAAACCAGCTGCGAATCAGTGACTATACACAGTTGATTTAATAATGTTTGTATTTGCTTTGAAATAAAGTTTATTGAAGTGCAAAGGCTTATTTCCATTAAAGTGCCAAGCGCTGGTGTCCAAACACTAGGAGTTGCAGCCATGATTGCTTTGTATTCCAACCAAGTTCAGTCTTAGCATAAACACTAACACATTTTTAATTTGTGGATTTTTTGCAGATTATATAAAAAAGAAAGATGGTACAACCAATAGCAAACCACATATGCACGTACCTTACTTTCACTATTACGAACCAGATATTCTCCCTCTTTGGCATGGTTTCGCAACAATGACTCACACAACTGGCGTGACAATGTACCGTGATACCAATCGCGATTACTAAACTCATGCTCACTCTTTTTTCGCTCGACTGCTGACGTCACAGGATGTTTTGGTTTTACCGGGCCCGGCGTAACTGACGAGACTATTTCTTCAACGTAATTCCGTGGGACTAACCCAATTTCACCATTGGACTTTCGTGCTTGCCACCAATCTGGGTCATCCTTCGGTTTATTTATTATTTCAAGAACAGAGTCTTTTTCAAAAGAAAGTTCTTCATGGGATTGAGAAGCGAATTTATAGAGAGTTCTTACTTTACAAATAATAGGTGTGTCCACACCGGGCATGATGTCACTAGGACTAACGTACTCTGGACTTGTGTCTGTTTGAATGTAATTAAATGGGAACCAGCCAGTTTTGCCATTACATTCGCCCCTACACCAGCCATCATGTTCCATTTCTAATACCATAACTTGATCGCCTCTGTTTAATTCTATTTCGTCATCTCGCGTTGGAGCATAAGGGTACTTAGCTGTGGCAACCATTAACACGTTTCCACCTTGCTTGCCTAGCTTAACTGGCTGGCTATCTGATTCTGTTGGATCAATTGATGTCCGTTTTGTATTTTTTAACACCTTGCTAGTCAAGTTTGCAATAATGTTCTTCTTGCCTTTAGTCGAGTCCTTCCGAGTCAAGTAATTTGACGGAACAAAGCCCGAATGGGAACGTTCATTCTGAACCATCCACCACAGTTGGCTGTCGTCTAATACTGTTAGTTTTTCATTTTTACGGATAGTCAACTCGTTGTCGGCCTCTGCAGTGTAATCGTACTTTGCAACCGCTATGCTATATTCTGGCTCCATTGTGTGATTTCATAAATATTAAATTACTTTTTCAACCTAAAAGAGCAACATGCATACATCAAAGGCAAACAAATAAAAACTTGACAGTTTGTGTGATAAACTTTCTTCAAAAGAAGTGCACATTTTTGCAACCAAGCATTCATGTAATACATATCAGAAAAAAATCAAATATAACATCAGGCCTTCTCCATATTTCTGATAATATTTCATAACATTGTTTTTGTGGATGTAAATTTATGAAAAACCTGCAAGTATCTCAAGGTACCTTCTTGATAGATCTTAAGCACTAGAGTCTGATCACGGTGTGATCCCACCTGGTAACGTAAAAAAAAAAGGCTAAAATTTCCCTTTTCAACATGGCTTTGCAAAGCCAACAGCTTATTCCTAACCTAATTAGCTAATAGAGACTTTTAAAGCAAAAACAAACCAATGCACAAAAACTTTTTTTTAGAACTTAGCTGTTGCCTCTATTGTGAGGGGCTTAAAATGCTGATAAAGAAAATGTATAGGATCATGTACTTTTGACGAATGGTTAACGAGATATTTGGATTTAAATGTATTTTGATGACCTCATCAACCTGTCTGTTATAAAACGGGGAACTTATGCAATGCAATTTTCATATATACGGGCATTTTCGGGTTTTGTAGATTTCCTTGAGCTTGCCCTTTTCACATTAAATATTTAGCTCAAACAATTTAGCAAAAAGCTCCTCTGCAAAAAATTGTCAACACAAATCAAAATTTCCTCATAAAATACTTTTTTACTGAGTCATTTTCTAACGGCCATGCAGTCATGACATGCCATAAAAAGTGCGTGGTTGTATTTTCTATTTTCTTACTTGATTTAAATATTTATATTTTTTTTATGTTGGAGACAAGTAGGTAAGTTTAAACTAGTGAACCACAAATACGAGAACCGAACAAACAAAAGAAACAGCAAAAATATTATTTGCTGATTTACTGTGTTTTGTTTATGTGTTTTAAACATTTTTTTTCCAAATAGTTCTTGATATTTACTTATTTTTTCATGTGCAACAGAGATATTTAAAATTCTTATACTTTGCAAGCTTGATTAATTGTTAAGCAACCATCTGGATACGAACTTCCTAGCCAGTGGTGTTTCTAACTTGATTATTCACACAAAAATGATTCAAAAGTAATTCTGTAAATGTTTAATTACTAAATTGTTTTTTCTATAATACATTTAAAGATTTTGAAAACGGGATAGTATAGTGGTGTCCCATATACAAACAGGACATATGGCTTTGGGACGGTTTTGGCTTCATTGACCCCTTATAAACAGTGTGTCCTGTTTGCAAATAGGCGGGGGTCAAAGGGTTTCGAATCAGGATGGCGTTTACAATCGAACAGAATCGGTACCTTTGTACACACTTCAGTTGTGGTAGAAGGTACTGATGTGTGTTTTTATGGTGTATATATTGCATAATCAACTTGTGTCTTATGCTGTGTCTCAAGTGTGCTATTTTCATTAAGAAAATTTATATGTAGTTTTTTACGTTTTTTTATTCATTCCTGCTCAATAAGTCAAAGTAAAAGGTTTAGAATCAAATCTCAGACATAAAGTTAAAAAGTTTTTTTATTATCGAGTATTAAATTCTAATGGTTTACGTCAATTCAAGAAGTTCAAAGAAAATTTAAATAACTGAATGTTCAATCCGTTGAAGCCCTGTAATGTCAGTTGGTATACATTCGTTATTTATTTTAGTTATTTTCAAATTTAGCTGTTGTGTTTTTCTTTGTATTTTAAATTTTCTGTGTATTTATTTTAGTTTGTTCTTGTTTGATGAAAAAGTTACACACATATCTGTCAATGTTTTTTGTCATTCTGTGAAAATTTAACACAAATGTCGTACAGATAAAAAAAAAATTAACTGTTGCACAACAACTAGCTAGCTAGTTATACAAACTTTATAACTTTTTGGGCAAAGATGTACCAATCCCTATTCTTGCTGACGGGTTGTTCTCCGTCTGTTCTCTCCTTTGATGTACAACAAGGACTTTTCACGATCAAACCTTTGCAGTAGAAATCTGAATTAAATGTATATAAACAAATGGCAAAGATTAAACAGTATCTAAAACAAATTAAAGATTTTGAGTTAAAAAAAAGAGTTCATGAAAAATTGAAAGAAAAATCCAGTCTTAAATTTATGAATTAAACAAAAACAGCTTCCTTACAGCATGCTTACATCATTTCATAATGGCTGCTTATTCTGAATACTGGCCCGTGATTGGCTTAACTAGTATCACGACTCGTTCCCGTCCGCAAGAATTGTTTAGGGGGATTCCAAACTCAAGTTAACATCAATTGAACGATAGGGAGGGCGACCTAAAACAATGATGTTTAATGTAGAAATTTTATAAAAAATGTTATTTTTTCAATTCAAAAACCAAAACAATGGCTGTATACAGTTTTATAGTAAGTATCTTGAGATATGTCTGTCTCTTTATGTTGAACATTTATGTTGTACATGGAGGGACGTTAAGATAAGGGGAGTGGGTCCGAAAATTCTAGCATTTATTCAACATTTACCATTGAGTGGTCTCCCTTAGCAGTTGCTTAGGTTTCGTCTTTAGTCTAAACCTTTTATGACAATGATTAAAGGGTTCCATGACCATAAAGCTATAGTTACTCTAAATTCCTAAAATTTGTGAAGAAATGAAAGGGCATATATTGGGGGATTCAGACAGGAAGTGCAATAACAGTTTAGCCAGGTACAAAGCATTCATAGAAGAAAAGGCCGTTAGAATTTCCCAGCTTACTCGTTATATACAACACAAATAGAGTACGGTATACAGAAATAATATTCCTATTATTAGAATGGGAAACAACCCATCATTTCTGTTGGATGGATCTCCCACTTCTTCGAAAACATCAACATCCAACCCTTTTTCATCCAACCTCGTTTTCAAAATGGCGCAGTCCACCCAGGGCTTACCTTAACCCCGGGCACCACAGGAACGTCGGCGTCACAAAATGACGTAGCATCATAGCATTTCGAAACATCAGCGCAGGTCTGGCCTGGGAATTATTGATTTTGACTTTTTTTAATTCAGATTTCTTTTTGATGAAAAATAAAGCAGAGATAATGTTGAGATAATTCTTAATCAAGCGCTTTTTCTAACAACTAACCAACTCTATAAACAGTCAAAATAACAGAACAACCTCTTATTTTAAAGCTGTGTACCAATCGTTGAAAGAAAATTTTTATCTTCTTTTAAACGTACTAGTTACCCAGGATAGCGTCCTTAATACACATCTATGAGGGTCCCTCCTCCGATTTTTTGCGACCTTAAGTTAAAGAAAGAGCATCGAATCACTTTCATAATTTCAACTCTGGATGTCTTTCGCAGGGAGCAAACTCTCAAGGTTGCCAGTTGTTTTTTCTGAACGTTATCTATTTTATTTTACACAACTATGATTAGTTAACACCAACAAACATGCAATTTGTGCAGGCCCTAAGTTGCCTCTAAATCTTGAAAACATGAAAAAAGCGGTGTCATCATCTCGCGTAGGGCACCGTCGTTCATCTCCTCGCACCTGTACTTAATTCACCATACTCTTCCAGGGGTACACGCACATCTCTACACTTTGTGGCTGCCCAGGGCAGCCCAGCATCCCCACCAGTTATAGTTAACACATTGACATGATTGTAGTAAAGTTGCCAATTGCTTCCACCATTGGACTAAAACCTTGTTGGTCGTACTAAGCCAAACTGCGCCAATTCAAGGAAACCGTGTAGCTAAACCAATTGGACATCTCTTTACGCTCGACGACGTTATGTAGCCTCGATGAACCAGTTCGATTGTAGATAATCCGTTATCGTTCCAACATAGTGTGGCGACGATGCAGGTATGTCACATAAAGAGAAAAAATAAAATAAAATTAACTAAACATATGGGTGGGTTGGGTGGGAAAATTATTTCAATTAAGCAAGTTATTGCAACTACTGGTGAGAAACTAAATCAGAGTAACTCTCTCCTATTTATAGGGGGCCCCTGGATTGTTGATTGGCTAACTTAGAACCACCTAATATGGACAGACTAGATACCCAGACTTTTAGTCCCTTACTCTAAAGTATCAACAAGAAGAAAGTTGCTTCAAGTTATGACACATAGTTTTGATTTGGTTAATTGAGACAAAGATGCCTTGGATGAGCAAGACAACCTTATGTACCCCTATTGATGCATCTGCCTAGAAACTATCAAGTATTGGGAACTGCAATTAACATGAGCTAAACTGTGTTTAGCTCCATTTATACAGTGCAAATTTAGCTGATTATTTATGATAAGATACAAGGCTTTGAAAAAGTGCGTGGATTAAGTTTTTTTAAAAATTTTAACATATTTAGATAAACCTTATACTAAATGTAAATGATTCTGCATACAACTTGTGTAATATTTATTATTATTGGTTATTGTTATTAGTGTTTATTTTGACTGACAAAGCAACAATCTGTAGCTTTTAATAATTAAATATGTGGTCTGACTATTTTTGGATATCCCAACATAAGGGAATGCTTTTGTGACGGTTTTTCCATGTGGTAGTTTAAATTAAAAAGATAAATGTTTATCATTCATTTATTTTGTATGTTAAAAAATAATTATTTGAGGAAACTTTTTTTTTTGAGGAAAATATTTGTAAAGCATTCACATAACTATTTAAGTAATTTTGTTTAGATAAATGCTGTAATGCCATATTTTGTGTGGTAGTGTTTGTGATGGTAAAACGTTATATATATGTAATATTTTTGCATATTGGAAAAAGCTTCCAAAAGGGAACAAATCCATACATCAGCTTGTTTTGATTAACCACACAAAAAGCTTAGGGATGAATTTCCCGTATTTAAAAGCAATCCATACACATTAAATTCAGTTGTTTCAGTAAATTCAGTCTTTGGAAAAAAAACATTTCGGGAGATAGTTTACCCGTATTAAGAAGCAATCCATACACATAAAATTCAGTTGTTTTAGTAAATTCGGTCTTTGGAAAAAAAATTTGGGGAGATAATTTAACGTATTAAGAAGCAATCCATACATACGATATTCAGTTTTTTTTGGTAAATTCGGTCTTTGGAAAAAAAACATCTGGGGAGACAATTTACCCTTATTAAGAAGCAATCCATACATACGATATTCAGTTTTTTTTGTAAATTCGGTCTTTGGAAAAAAAACATTTAGGGAGATAATTTACCCGTATTAAGAAGCAATCCATACATACGGAATTCAGTTTTTTTGGTAAATTTGGTGTTTGAAAAATACATTTGGAGAGATAATTTACCCGTATTAAGAAGCCATCCATACATATTAGTAAATTCGGTCTTTGAAAAAAGATTTTGGAGAGATAATTTATTTACCCGTATTCAGAAGCCATCCATACATACGAAATTCAGTTTTTTTTGTAAATTTGGTCTTTGAAAAAAAAATTTGCGGAGACAATTTACCCGTATTAAGAAGCAATCCATACACATGAAATTCAGCTTTTTTGGTAAATTCGGTCTTTGAAAAAAAAACATTTGGGGAGACAATTTACCCGTATTAAGAAGCAATCCATACATACGAAATTCAGTTTTTTTGGTGAATTTGGTCTTTGAAAAAAAAATTTGGAGAGATAATTTACCCGTATTAAGAAGCAATCCATACATACGAAATCCAGTTTTTTTTGTAAATTCGGTGTTTGAAAAATACATTTGGAGAGATAATTTACCCGTATTAAGAAGCAAACCATACATATGAGATTAGCCTGATTTAACAACTTTGGCCTTTTGCAAAGAAAACTTAAGAAAGAAATAATCCATGCACATGTGATTAGCTCAATTTTGTAAATTAAGCATTTACAAAACTAAGATGAAAATTTTCACATCAAGACCCATACACGCGACATTAGCCCGATTTTAGACATAAAGCAATCTATACACATGAAACCAGCTTACATTTGTAAACTAGGCGATTGCATAACGGGGAGAGAATTCCCAGATCAAGAAGCCATCCATACACATGAGGTTAGGCCGTTTGGAACACGCTTTATATCGATTATTCTAATTGAACAAGTAATCTATGACACACCAGATTAGCTTAAATTTGTAAGTTGGGCATTTTCAAAAAACAGTACTCTAAGGGTTAAGAAGAGATTTTGTTTCGTTAATTTAGGGACTTAAAACAAATTTTTAGAAGAAAAAGTTCCGAATCGAATACTAGACCATGATATCATTCGTAATGCGCACTCCGTTTGTCTTGTTTCGTTGAATTTAGAGACTGAAAACAAATTTTCCGAAGAAAAAGATCCGAATCGAATACTAGACCATATTATCATTCGTAATGCGCACTCTGTTTCTCTTGTTTCGTTGAATTTAAGCCTGAAAATAAATTTTCATTTGTAGTGCGCACTTCGTTTAGATTAAAAATTTTTCGTTGATGTTCTTAACCTAAAATATAAGTTAGTTTATTCAGATTTTGACCTGAGCTGTGGCATACGGAAATTTAATACATACAGTTTATATTTTTACTCAATAGTGTTTTAGTTAGAATTTAGCAAAAAATAATATTTTGAGGAAACTAAATGTATTCAACTGAGGAAGGCTAGTAAAACAAAGACAGAAGTTCGTAGAGAAGCGTATATTTTAAATTCTACGTAAAATTGCCAAATACTGATGTCTTGCTGTTGATTCAATCATTTTTCGTTGCCCAGACACGCAATTCTGTGTCGTTTTCTGAAACTATGTTCTTTCGATTTCTTCCATTGGTGAAGGAAAAATTGCAGATAGAACATGAAATGTGCTTGGCTCATCAATCTAGCTGAACTTTTTATCTGATGGATGAAGCTGTTAAACTGTTCACAAATCGACGTATTCACGCTCGCGAAACCAAGAATGGAATTTGAGTGAAATGCAGTGGTACACTTATGAGTGTACCCGTGAAAAACATCATGAAAAAAGCGCGTGTGTTGGTAGAATCCTGATTCTCTGTTCTTGACGTATTCGCTTAAACTGCACACATGATCATAGAACATATCTAATGGGGCCTCTTCTAGATGTATGTAAAAAGCATTCTTTCTGATAAGTGCAACTTGTAAAAGTACCTCGGGATGCCTTTAAGCAATTGTGAATACGAGGAGGCAGACAATCAAAAATTTTCAGGTCAGTGAATAATATGATTCCAGACATATAAAAGTAACCTATTCTTTTTCTTTTACAATGTAATCACCTCCCTGTTTTAAATAGAACAAGAAATCCTACACATCGCCTTATGGAAAAATCCATTTAGGCAGAAGAAAAATAGAGAAGCATTCGTAGCATTTTGTGTAGAGTTTCTATGGAAACGATATTATTCAGAATAATGTCATACAATGAATGATATCATGTACGATGTGTGTCATTAGCGAGAGGGTATTTCTCAAGAATATGGTTTCTATTGGTGCATGAGTGTACACCCAACCTCACTGCTTGTATAATTTAAAGTGAAAAATCTTACCTTTGAGTGGTCTGCTTTAGGACTTTTGATGTGTCATTTCGCAGGAGAGTATTTGGCCCAATTATTATTTCTATTGGTGTATTGATGTGTATCCAACTTCAATGCTTGTTCAATTACATTGAAGAGTCTTCCTATTGATTGGTCCGCTTTAGAACTTTTGATGTGTCATTTCACGGGAGGGTATTTGTCCAAAATATCGTCTCTATTGTGTACCGACAGGTATAGAACAATACCGCCTGTTTAGTGCATAGTATAACGTCTTCCCTCAAATCTTTAAGACTTTTACTGTGTCATTTGCAAAGGAGTACTTGTCCAGAATATGGTTTCTATTGTTGTATAGATGTGTATCCAACATCAATGCTTGGTCACAGCGTAAAGTCTTTACATTGATTTGTCTGCTTTAGAACTTTTGATGTTTCATTTCGCAGGAGGGTATTTGTCCAAAATATAGTGTCTCTTTGTGTATGGGTGTGTATCCAACATCAGTGTTTTTTAGTTCACATTGTAATGTCTTCCCTTTGATTGGTCTGCTGTAGGAGTTTTGATGTGTCATTTCGCGGGAGAGTATTTAGCCATAATATCATTTCTATTGGTGTAGGGATGTGTACCCAACCTCAATAGTTGTTTATTTTACAGTGTAAAGTCTCTGCATTGATTGGCCAGCTTTACGACTTTTGATACGTCATTTCCAGGGAGGATACTTGTTTCTACTGCTGTATGGATAAGTACATAACACTACAGCCTGTTAAATGTATAGTATAATGTCTTGCCTCAGATTGGCATTCTTTATGACTTCTGATATGTAATTTCGCGGGAGGGTATTAGTCCAAAATATCTTTTCTATTGGTTATCGATGGGCATAGAACACTACCGCCTGTTCAATATATAGTACAGAAAAAATATGTATTTGTTATATAGTAAAAGAGCGTATTATAAGGGTAATATGCAATATTATGCGCTATTACGTTGGTTATGGCCATCGACAGAGAAAATATGTATTTGTTATGTGGCGATAGAGAGTATTATGAGGGTGATATGCAATATTATGCGATATTACGTTGGTTATGGCCTATCTACAGAAAAAGTATGTATTTGTTATGTAGTAAAAGAGCGTATTATAAGGGTAATATGCAATATTATGCGATATTATGTTGGTTATGGCCATCGACAGAGAAAATATGTATTTGTTATGTACCGATAAAGAGTATTATAAGGGTAATATGCAGTATTATGCGCTATTACGTTGGTTATGGATTATCGACAGAAAAAATATGTATTTGTTATGTAGCGATAGAGAGTATTATAAGGGTAATATGCAGTATTATGCGCTATTACGTTGGTTATGGCATATCTACAGAGAAAATATGTATTTGTTATGCAGCGATAGAGAGTATTATAAGAGTAATATGCAGTATTATGCGCTATTACGTTGGTTATGGTTTATCTACAGAAAAAATATGTATTTGTTATGTAGCGATAGAGAGTATTATAGGGGTAATATGCAATATTATGCGCTATTACGTTGGTTATGGTTTATCTACAGAAAAAATATGTATTTGTTATGTAGCGATAGAGAGTATTATAAGGGTAATATGCAGTATTATGCGCTATTACGTTGGTTATGGTTTATCTACAGAAAAAATATGTATTTGTTATGTAGCAATAGAGAGTATTATAAGGGTAATATGCAGTATTATTACCCGGGTAAAAGGGCGGCATCAATATTTTCGAAAATCGCGCAATGTGATTGGTTAGAACTTACGTCATAGCGGGCAATATTCCACGGTATTGCCCGCTACCATAGCAACCGTGTTTAAAGTTTAAATATGGTAGCATTAAATGTAAATAAACACGGAGAAAAGTAAGCAAAACGCACACGGAGAAAAGTAAGCAAAACGCGAAACAGAAGTGAAACTTACTTTTATCTTTTAAAGAATTCTATGTTGTAGCTACAATCAAAACCTGTAATGTTTACACGATATTCGAATTTAAAAATATATATTTTTAGTTCGAATGTACGTTCCATATGGGAATAGTTTCTATAAAGACATGGTTTCTACATCCTGCTTATAATGTTATATTTTTTGTCGCAAAATGCAGTACCCGGATAATAATCCATATAATAACTGTTTAATTTGGGCAATACGTTCGAATATTGACCTCTGTCACGTATTGCCCTCACAAGCTCGGGCAATACTTTGACGTCGGTCAATATTCTCCGGTATTGCCCTCATAAACAGTTATTATAGGGTTAAAAGCGTACGTCCGATAGTGTTTGATTCAACGTACTTTTTGCCCTGTTTTTTTTAACAAGAGTCATTAAAGCAACACAACTAACAACCAGATAACATCCTTGTACCTGCATTAACAATATCTGAAGTCAAATTTTTGTCAGTTAAAAGTATATGTAAAATTGTCGGACGTACGTTGTAAAAACATGTTCATATATTTCTAAATTTAAAGAGAAAAGAAGAATTTTGGTTTCCTTTGTGTACATCCAAGTCTAGCGCACAGAAAAGTATCTTTTATTTTTCTATGGGATGAAATTTTAGATTTCTTGATTTATTCAGAAAACCTGTCGGACGTACGCATTCGTTTTTATGGTCAATATAAGAAGAATGAGGGTCATTATATAATACTCTCTATCGCTACATAACAAATACATATTTTTTCTGTCGATGGCCATAACCAACGTAATAGCGCATAATCTATATAATAATACGCTAAGTGTGTCTGTCTGTGTGTCTGTGACAGGCAAAGTGGATGTGTTCATTTTCCTTTGATGTAGCCGAAAAATGCATGTCTTATTTGTTAAATTTTATGACGTTACGGCGCGACGTCAATAACACTACTTTAACGTCAATATCCTATATTAAATTAATGAAGCCACTACAGTGCACTTAAAACTTTGAGGCCAAATAACTTGGAAACGAGGTGGTGACGTCAATGATTTTTCACCGCGTGGGTAACTAGGGACCATCTGGGACCAATTTGGGTAAGTTTCCCAAACCTGGGTCCCCGAATCCGTTTCGGAATGGACGGGTTGATGACGTCATCAAAAAACCTTCAAACCTTAATATCTCTGCAACCGTTTCTCAAAAGTACACGATCCTATACATTTTCTTGATCAGCGTTTTAAGATCTATATAATGAAGGCAATAGGTATACAAATTTCTGAAAAAAACTTTTGGGTTTTGACGGGATATTGCTGACGTCAGCAAAATATTTAAGCCCTTATATCTCATTAACCGCTCATCAAAAGCACATGATCATATACATTTTCTTGATCGGCAGTTTAAGCTCTACACAATAGAGGCAACGTGGAAACAAGGTTCTAATTTTTTTTTGTGGATGGATTGCTGACGTCATCAAAATTCAAATGACGCTTCCTTTTTATTTTTATCCTGCCTCAGTGGATTTTTCCACGGGCTTTATCGACTAGTCTATCTATATAATAATACGCTTGTGTGAGTGACCATGTGAGTCCACGACACGCAATGTACGGGTCACTTTCTTACGACGTGGCGTTACGCTAAAATTTACCAAGTTAAAAAAAACGCAAATCAAGGGGTTACTATTTAAATGTTTAATTCCATTTTCTTATTACCTTAAAAAATAAAACTCTTTTTCTTTATTTTATTAAAGCTAATTTTTATTTTATTTTTAAATGTTTTTATTTGTTTTTTTGTTTTAAAAGCCCCGTTGGTCGTTATAGATAGAATAATTTAATTTTACCCCCGGTTTACAATGTGCGCGCCGTATCTAACGGAAACAAGTTGTTTATCAACTGAAAAAGGAAACCGAAGCGAAGAAGGTTGTCTCTTTTTTAAAGTAATCCTGAAAAAAGTTATTTCAAACAATGTTTACTCATCATAAGGTTAGATTAAACCTCATTTTTGTGTTCTGGGACCGAGGTTGCTTCCTTTTATAAAAAATCTATCGAATTCGAATATGAATGTAATTCGAATCTAAAATGTAAAAGAAGAAACTGTTGTTGTCGAACGAAGTTGGTGTTGTTAGTTAGAAATACTTTTTTTTTAAAAATAAAAAATGTACGATGATATAACATTACAAAGAGAATTGATTGAAAATGTATCAAATAATTGTAATCCAATTTATGAAGCGAAGTTTAGTAGTCGAAGTAAAAAACTGATTGAACTTTCATCCAGAGAACGCTAGCAAGCTACCTACTGAGAAAGCAGAAGAAAAGCAGGTGTGTTGTTTAGATTATTTAGGAGAGGAATGAATTTGGGTGTATAACGATATTTTAGCCGTTTCTTTCAGAGCTAAGTATTTCCTTAAATATTAAGTTTGTTGTTGTGTCTTGCGCCGGAAAATATTTTCTTTAAGCCCTTATTTTGCAAGATATACTCTGAAAAATGGGTGAGAAGTTTAGAATATCCTAGGAATATGTCTAAGCTTGATAGTTTGTTTTAAAATATGAACATTTGTATGACGCACAAAATTGATTAGAAGTTTACTTTTTTTATTGTATATCAAACAAACTGAACTTTTTTGTGTCCAAGCAATAGGCCGTTACATGTAGTAGAAATTGCCATTAGCTAGCTATAGTAACTTATAGCATGCTCTATTTTATTAAGGCATTATATATTTTCAGGCCATAGTCATGCTAAGAACATATTGAGAATAATGAGGATAGCATTTGTCAAAAAAGTTAAGAACATCAGCCTGAAACTAAAACACACTATTCTTATAAAAACAGCGTGTATATCCTAGAGAAGAATTTACATAAACTGTAAAAAGTAATTTTTCCGTTGTTACTGTTTTTAACACTACAGACTGTGTAATTCAGTGTTGATGTCGTTTTAAAAAACCTAAACCTAAAACCTAAACTTAAATCAATGTTTACATCTGTTACGTTGCCGTTTGAAATATATTCGATTCTTAAATCCGAAAACGCTGCATTGTTATCTTCTTTGATTTTATGCTTGATTTTGTTGATTATAAGTTTGGGTCTGTTCTTTTAATATTTTGGATTGAAATATTTCGGTAGATATACAATATACCAAATGATTCAAGTTTTTATATTTCTCTTTTATGTGTTTTTAACTATCAATTTCTTATATTTTGAGTTCTGGAATGGCAAAGCAAGTATATAGTTTTAGCTTTTTATGAACGGTTGTTAGACACCTTTGATTTTTTTGGACATTTTCCATTTTTATTTTAAAATTTTTGTTTTTGTTTTTTTTGTTGAACATGCTTATATTTTCAGACGTTTTGTTTCAGCGGTTATACTCATAAAATAATGCAGATTGTGAGCAACCTCGATCCCAGGGCTTTTTTCTCTTTTTGCCATCCCGTTACAAAAGAGACGGTCGAGGTTGAACTGTGAGTTGTGAAAATTTAAATTACTGTGTTGTATTATTTTGTTTGATATCCCTTACATAGGTTTAATGAGAGATTCAATGGATTCTTCCACGGGAATTCAGATAACTGTTAATTTCTTATATTTTGTGTAAGACTTTGAAAGGGTTGCTGTATGCAATAGACTGAATATCTGATTTTGGTATGACGTGTTACAAACTGTACTGTGTGGAAATTTTGTAATAACTTTTTTTGTATAACTCACCTGGCAAAATATGTTGGGTTTTTTAAATGTCTGATATACTTTTTTCCCTGGTGTAATTCTGGCATGGCAAAGCAAATATAAATTTTAGCAGATTTCACTTTTTAATTAACGGTTGTTAGACGCCTTTGATTTTGTTGGACATTTTGCATTTTGTATTTTTATTTATTATTTTTTTTTGTTGCACGTGCTATATTTTCAACGTTTTAGTTTCAACGGGTATTAAATATAAAGTAATGCAGACTGTGAGCAACCTCGATCCCAGGTTTTTTTCTCTCTTTTTGCAGTCCTGTAATAAAAAAGAGACAAAGAATCGAGGTTGGATTGTGAGTTTAAAAATTCACACTACTATGTATGTTTTTCTTTTGTATCCTTTACATGCATTCAATGAGAGATTCAATGGATTCTTCCACGGGAATTCAGATAACTGTTAATTTCTTATATTTTGTGTAAAACTTTGAAAGGGTTGCTGTATGCAATAGACTGAATATCTCATTTTGGTATGACGTGTTACAAACTGTACAGTGTGGAAATTTTGTAATAACTTTTTTTGTATAACTTGGCAAAATATGTTGGGTTTTTTAAATGTCTGATATACTTTTTTCCCTGGTGTACTTCTGGCATGGCAAAGCAAGTATAAATTTTAGCAGATTTCGCTTTTTAAGTAACGGTTGTTAGACGCCTTTGATTTTGTTATTTTGCATTTTGCTTTTTTATTTTTTTTTGTCGCACCTGCTTATATTTTCAACGTTTTGGTTTCAACGAGTATAAATATAAAGTAACGCAGACTGTGAGCAACCTCGATCCCAGGGCTTTTTCTCTCTTTTTTCCGTCCCGTTATAAAAAAGAGACAAAGGGCCGAGGTTGGGTTGTGAGTTTTAAAAATTCAAATTACCATATGCTGTATGTTTTTGTTTGGTATCCCTTACATGCATTCAATGAGAGATTCAGTGGATTCTTCCACGGGAATTCGGCGAGTCTATATAATAATACGCTAAGTGTGTCTGTGTGTCTGTGACAGGCAAAGTGGATGTGTTCATTTTCCTTTGATGTAGCCGAAAAATGCATGTCTTCTTTGTTAAATTTTATGACGTTACGGCGCGACGTCAATAACACTACTTTAACGTCAATATCCTATATTAAATTAATGAAGCCATTACAGTGCACTTAAAACTTCGAGGCCAAATAACTTGGAAACGAGGTGGTGACGTCAATGATTTTTCACCGCGTGGGTAACTAGGGACCACCTGGGACCAATTTGGGTAAGTTTCCCAAACCTGGGTCCCCGAATCCGTTTCGGAATTAACGGGTTGATGACGTCATGAAAAAACGTTCATAGCCTAATATCTCTGCAACCGTTTGTCAAAAGTACATGATCCTATACATTTTCTTGATCAGCGTTTCAAGATCTATACGATCAAGGCAACGGGTATACAAATTTCTAAAAAAAAAAATTTAGTTTTGACGGGCCATTGCTGACGTCAGCAAAATTTTTAAACCCTTATATCTTATTAACCGTTCATCAAAAGCACATGATCAAATACATTTTCTTGATCAGCAGTTTAAGCTCTGCACAATAGAGGCAACGTGAAAACAAGGTTCTAATTTTTTTTGTGGAGGGGTTCCTGACGTCATCAAAATTTAAATCACGCTTCTTTTTTTCATTTTTATCCCTGCCTCAGTGGATTTTTCCACGGGTTTTATCTATATAATAATACGCTAAGTGTGTCTGTCTGTCTGTCTGTGACAGGCAAAGTGGATGTGTTCATTTTCCTTTGATGTTGCCGAAAAACCTAAAACTTTGAGGCCAAATAACTTGGAAACGAGGTGGTGACGTCAATGATTTTTCACCGCGTGGGTAACTAGGGACCACCTGGGACCAATTTGGGTAATTTTCCCAAACCTGGGTCCCCAAATCCGTTTCGGAATGTACGGGTTGATGACTTCATTAAAAAACCTTCAAACCCTAATATCTCTGCAACTGTTTGTCAAAAGTACATAATCCTATACATTTTCTTGATCAGCGTTTCAAGGTCTATACGATGAAGGCAATGGGTTTATGAATTTCAAAAGAAAATTTTTTAGTACTTTTATTAGGTAGTTTGCTGACGTCAGCAAAATTTTTAAACCTTTATATCTTCTTAACCGTTCGTCAATAGCACATGATAATATACATTCTCATCAGCGTTTCAATCTCTGCACATTACAGGAAACAAATAAACTAAATTTCGCCAATTTTTTTTTGTATATGCACTGCTGACGTAAGCAAAAATCTAAAACAACCTATTTTCCCATTGTCCTTCTGCCTAAAAGTGGATTTCTCCACGGGCCTTATCGACTAGTCGACTAGTATAATAATAAGCCAGTTCCGTGTGTCTGTCTGTCACTTTTGCAAACACGATATTTTTTACTACCCGAATGCGCGAGTTTTTCGAGTTTTTTTGTTTTGTTTACATTTGTCTCGCAACCGTTAGAAACCACGTGATAGAAAATAAGCAGTATGATTCGTTCAAATACGTACTTTCGAACGGGACGGCATTCGAATAAAAAGTTCCGTTAGCGTAAAAACAAACAAACATAAAAATTTCTCGACAAAGTTCTCGACACAAAAGGCGAACTGAAGAAGCGGTTAAAAAATGTCTTATTTTCGACGATCCCTTTTAGTCACAAAAAAGTGCAGATATTAAAAGCAAGAAAAGTCAAAGTGGAGAAGTGGAGTGGATTAAAAAAGCATATAATTTGGAACAGGGTTAACATCGACACACAAAACAACAACAAAGGAACAGTCCCTTCGTCTTCAAAAAAGTGAAATGGTAAAGTGTTTCAAAAAAGAATATATGAGAAAGAAAGAAAAGTCCACAAGTGAAGAAGTAGAAGTAAAAGTAGAAAAGTGAAGTTGGAAGCCACAATAAGTTACTTCGGAAGTGAAGAGTGGAGCTAGAAGTAGTAAAGTAAAGTTAGAAGTAGAAAATGAATGCTAGCGTTTCAAGTTCAAGTGACTTGGAATTCAGAAAAAAGTAAGAACTTTGATATTTTTAGACGTTCCGTTTTTATATGTAGGACACTTAAAATTGTCAAGGAGAATCGTATTCTCAAAAAAAATCCACTAGAGCTTCAAATTCTTAAAGTTTACCGCGTTTTTTGTTTTGTTTTTTATGCATAATTAATGTGTCTCCTGGTATTGTATGTATTTGTCCTAAAATTCAAAATGCTACATAAAGCTGTTAGCTGGCTACAATGTGCTGGCGAAATAGAAAATTCTGGTTTGTTGAACTAACTGCAAATGTCATAATTTTTACATAGCTATTGTTTTCCTTTATTATGTGTTTTACTAAGCACAAATGGCTAGCTATAGACGTAGCTAAGTCTCCCCAGCTTAAGTATATTTAACTGGGTGTCCTAGCTACTGTTAGCTAGCTAATGTTAGCTTCAAGAAGGCTCCATCCCATAGTTAGCTCTAACCTATAAGTTTTGTTGTTATTCCTCTTTTTTTTAGGTATTTATAGCTACCTTTAGTCAAACTTTTCTTCTTTTTTGAACACGAATTATGATGTAGCAAGCTAGCTACAAAATCTTTCTTGAACCTTTAGGATAGTGTGACTCATGTTAATGCCCATAGAGTATAGTTTTTTTCACATTACCTGCAAAATCACAAGTGGAACAAATTTTGTAGAATTTAAAGTGTGTGTGTTAAGTTTTTTTTTATTGTTTTGTTTCTGACATCCTGTTAAACTTTTGTCAGGCTACGTGGTGTAAAATGCCAAGTTATTTTTACAGGGGTTATTGAAATAACATTAGAAATTTACGTGGGTTTATGACTTTGAGTTAAAAATTTTTATGAGAGGATGGTATGGTTGTCCGTTTATATTGTTTGTGTTGTAAAGTGCTGTTATTTGAAATTTTGGGTAAACTTTTGTGGAAATAGACCACATGCAATATACTAAAAGAACAAATTTTTGTAGAATTACACTTCATTGTAAGCTGTTGTGTAAGCTGATGTCTTTTTGTATTTCGCATTATAAACTTTTGACAAGTGGAACAAATTTTGTAGAATTTGAAGTGTGTGTGGTTATTTTTTATTGTTTTGTTTCTGACATCCCGTTAAACTTTTGTCAGCCTACATGTAAAATGCCAGGTTTTTTTACAGGGGTTTTTTACATTTGATTGGAAATTTACGTGGGTTTATGACTTTGGGTTAAAAAAAATTATGAGAGGATAGTAATATGGTTAAGTCAGTTTATATTGTTTGTGTTGCAAAATGCTGTTTTTTGAAATTTTGTGGAAAAAGACCACATGCAATATATACTGAAAGAACAAATTTTTGTAGAATCGGACTTCACTATAAGCTGATGTCTTTATATTTCGTAATATAAACTATTGTTGGGGAGAAGTAACTGTATGTGATGTCATTTTTGCTGGAAGAAAATTCCATGGTTTCACGGTTTTGTTTTTCTTGAGAATTTTACAAAATTTTGTAGGGATAAATGTTTGCTGATGATAAAAAAATACTTAATGTTCTGACTGAAACTGTTTTTGTTTTTTATATTTTGTAATCTAATGGGCGAGGACTGTATATATACACTGAAATGACTAATTTTTCTAAATTTTGATGTGTTTTATATACCCTTTTTGTGGAAGATTAATGGGTAATGGCAATATACGACATGCTGAATGAAATTATTTTTGTTGATTTAGATGTGATTCTCAAAAACCAATCTGTTTTACATTTTGTGTAAACTTTTGTTTACGAACCGTATACAATGTTTCCAAAATAATGATTTTTTAAGTTTATTCTTTGCTTATTGATTTTTTGACATAGGTTCAGAATTAGTTGGTAAAGGGCAGTACGGATCATCATACTATAAAAGAAAAATTTTTGTGTTCTTAACTGGTTGATTTTTACATTTTGTGTAAATTTTTGTGGGAGAGAATGGTATGCAACTGAAATGACTGATTTTTGTGGATTTACATTTAATATTTTCTAAACTATGGCTTTTTCATATTTTTGTATAAGCTTTTAAGGGAAAGACAATATTTAAAATGTGTAAAGAACTTATTTTTGTTGATTTGTGCTAACTCTTGCAGGTCAACTTTTTGACATTTCAGAATAAAATACTGAGGGTTTTTAACATAATCACTTATAAGATGTACATATTTGAGATGCGTTATTTCTGACATTGTTATTATCCGTGTTGTGACTGTTGGTGTTCTTACTGTCGGCGTTGTGAGTGTCGATGCTGTGAGTGTCGTTGTTGTAACTTTTTATCAACTAGATTTTGCACCTTGCAAGCTGTTCTTTTTTTATTTTGTGTAAGATTTGACATTTGACATTTTGTGTAAGATTTTAAGAACATTTTTTTTGTATATGCATTGCTTACGTCAGCAAAACATCTAAAGCAACTTATTTTTTTAATGGCCTTTTGTGAGGGAGGACCATATGCAAGTATATATACTAAAAAATTAATTTGATATTCTACACTTTCCAAGTTGTATTTTTGTATGCACTGAAATGACTGCTTTTTCTGAGTTGAATTTGATGGGTTTCATATCCTTTTTGTGGAAGATTTTATGGGTGAAGACAATTTCATATTTTGATTTGCTCCTCAGAAACCTTTGTGTTCTACATTTATTGTAAACTTTTGTGAGGAAGGACCATATAATACAATGTTTTCAAAATAATAATTTTTGTTGATTTGAAATTTACTCCTTGCTCATTGCTTTTTCAACATTTCAGTTTAAAATGTTTTGTAAAGTCAGTACGGATCATTAGACAAAAAAATTGTTTTGTTAACCGGTTAATTTTTACATTTTGTGCATATTTTTGCGGGAGAGGATGGTATGCAACCGAATAAATGATTTTTCAAAGTTTAACTTTTTGTTTTTTACTGTTTTGTGTTTGTTTAAATTTGGCTTTTTGATATTGTTCAGGTTGTATTGTTGTATAAGCATTTAGGGAAAATACAATGTTTAAAATGCATAAACAACTTATTTTCATAGATCGGTGCTTACTTAAAATATTGAAAGTTTTCAACATATAATCACATAATAAGATGTATACATATTTGAGATGTGTTTTTTCTGACATTATTATTTTTGTTGTCGTAACTGTCTGGGTTGTGACTGTCAATGTTGTCACTTTCTACCAACTAGATTTTACACCTTGCACGCCGTTGTTTTTCATATTTTGTCTGAAGTTTTGTTGGGAGAATTTCATGCGATTTGACATTTGATATTTTGTGTTAGATTTTAAGAACTTTTTTGTTAAATTATGACTTACTTTCTTTTTATGCATTTTCAGATTATTTTTTTGGTAAAAGGCAGTATTCAATATACTGAAATATTTGCTGATGTCATCAAAATTCAAATGACAGAATTTTCAATTGTTTTTCTGCCTAAGTGGATTTTTCCACGGGCCTAATCTACTAGTCTATATAATAATACGCCAGTTCCGTGTGTCTGTGACATGCAAAGTTGATATCGTCATTTTCCTTTGATGTTGCCGAAATTCTCTTTGAAGTCACCGAAAAAATTATGTCCATTTTGCTAGCGGGTTTACTTTGTTTACATCACGTGATGAAAACGACTCAATTTGATTTGCTGAAATAAATTTAACGGCTAACTTTCGAAAAATGGTGTCCTCTCGCCACCAAAAAAACAAACAAAAGAATGATCCCTTTATCTTGAAAAAAGTAAAAAGAGTGTTTTAAAAGGCATATTTAAAAAGAAAAAAGTTCAAGTGAAGAAGTAGAAAAGTTAAGTTGGAAGTGAGAAGTGGAGCTAGAAGTAAAGTAAAGTTAGAAGTAGAAAATAAAGGCTAGAGTTTGAAGTCCATTTGAAATCACAAATAGTAAGAAGTTTGATATTTTTAGACGTTTGGTTTTTATGTCGCTGGAGCAAGCAGCAGGCTCCCTTTCTAAGCCAATCAGAATGCCTAAAAACCCGTATTGCCGCATGAAAATACAGACGGTTAACAATTAATTATATCATCGTTTATCCTGAATCGCTATGTTTTTATGACGAGTTTGAATTAAAAACATCATTTTTATGTTATTCATTGATACTTAGACTACTTCTCATGTTTTGAAAACAATTCAACTCACTGAAATCTTATTTTTAAGAAAGAATTTACTGTCGGACGTACGTTTTCTTATTTGTAAGCGCATATTTGAAAAATATCAGATTTTAATTTACTAGAAACAGTGGCAAAAAGACTTTATCAAGGAACTAAAAGTTAAAACGTCAAAGTGATTCTGTAATAACATTTTCATGGGTCTGGACTGACGTTAAGAACTGCGTACGTCCGACAGTCGAAACACAATAGTTAGAATGATGTAGGGGTCCGCATAATAAAGTTAATTCATAATTAACAAATTTTACGCTGAAAACTGGAAAATATAATGACTATAATCTTTGAAAATGAGTTAACTTATCCTTTTATGCGAATTTTATTTTTTGACGTCTGGCGTTACCTAGTTCAAAACACGGGTAATATGCAATATTATGCGATATTACGTTGGTTATGTCCTATCTCCAGAGAAAATATGTATTTGTTATTTAGCGATAGAGTAGATGTCGGATAACGAGGGTTCATCTGTCGGGTCCATTTGGTTGGAGTAATCCAATGAACGTGTGTCGGACTTTTTATGTCGATATGGTATGAAGCGGTGTTAATTTATGTTGTACGTCGTGTGTCGGGACCACTTAGCCCGGTGCTAAATGAAGTCATTGACATGAGCTGTCAGTAGCTACACAGCCAAACTTTATGCAATTTGTTAGTGGTTACTTTCCTGCATATTAGCTATAGAATTATATATATATTCTGAAATGCCTAAAAAAGATGATAGAGTAAAGAAGAGGACACGTGTGACGAGGAAAAGGAGGTTTAAAGGTAACCAGTGGACACAAGACAGTAATACCCCATCGAAAAGAAGCAGCCCAATCATTGTGGAAAGTGCTGCTGATCCGGACGTTATTTCTGATCCTTGTACCCCTCATGATGATGAGCATTTTAACAAACCTGCTTCAGATTCTAAAGTATAGGAAATCAATACTGACACTCCCAAACAAGGAGACCATAGAATAACTGGAAACCTTACAGTTGACGTTGAAATTCTCACTGATATATTTCGAATTTTCTGTTGCCCGGACTGTCACAAAAACTTTACGAAAAATTTTTAAAGAAGAAAGGCTTTGCCCATTTACTTACAATAACATGTAAATGTGGATTTTATAAGGAATTTTATACCTCAAAATAAAATGGAAAAGTTCAGGTCAAGATCAATTTGCGGTCAGGTTATTCATCGTTGGAAAAGTTAACATCACTTATGAATATGCCCTCACCAAAAACTATTTATAACAAACTGGTGGAAAAAGTTACAGATGCTGTTGTAGAAGTGTAAACACTCTTACAAAAGTGTTTACACGGTCGTACACAGAACGCCGATGAAAGTTATAATTTGATGATCTGGGAGAGAGTTCCTAAAACTACATATGTCTCACTTACACAATTTCGATTTGGCGTGTATGATGCAGTTGCAAATTATAGTATTTGTAGAAAAGCATCTGTATTAGTATATAAGAAACTTTCAATGATTCCTGGTAGATATTGCATAAAATGATATCTAACACTTAATCGAAAGCGACTTTTTAACACATCGTATAAGAACAAAGAAACATCAAAAAAGAGACGTAAAGTACTTCGTGGACAGTGTAAGTCAAAAAGTGACAAAATTAAGCAAAAGAAAGGACCCATGTATGAACCTGGTGCATTTTAGCCACATATATTATATTTTATACAACATTGGAGTATTTTAAACTTTGAATTTGTATATATATGTCTTGTTTTATTTTGCGTTTTTCACAGAACGACATTTTTGATCCACCGTCCTTCGTAACTTTTGAACCGTTGCATATTTTAACTTAAATTTTTCACCAGAGCTTCACATCTATTGGAGCTATGTTCTAAACCAAGAAAATGCAATAAAAAATTAGTTTATTTTCTTATATGAAAATTTCAATTATGAAACTTTGTAAAAATTTAAATATTTCATATCAGTATGCATCTTCCCTGAAAAAATGAAACTGATCAACCCATTATTTCTTTCACTATTAAGGACAGCGTGGAAGTCATATTTTGGGAAAATCCGCCATTTTTAGCCGTTTTCATGGCAACACAGCGTAAATTTTTATTAAAAACATGATAGAAATATTTTTTTACCTGAAATGCATTGGAAAAAGTGTTTTTATTCAAATATTTATTGATCTAAATTATGAGGCTACTTCCCCCTTAAGTTTTGATTGGAGATTACGAGAGTCCTGACTCGCTAAAAACGCTGTATGAGGTCAAGCTCAAGCGATTTTTTGAAAGACAACCTTAGAAGTAAACAGAATTGTGTGAATTTATTAACTATATGTATATATATTTATCGAGCAAATTGTATCAAATTAAACCTTCCTAAGAACTCTACGCCAACAAACTTTTAATTAAGTTATGTGCAAGACATTTGGGACATAAAGCTCGAAATCCTGCCGTTATAATAAACCGTTCTGAACACTCCTGTCGCCAGGAAAAGCATATTTGACCCACGCAATTCTTGTTGATAGACGAAGTAATGTTGACATAAACTCTGTGTTTTTATAAGTTCCTGTAAGGTTCTAAGATAAAACATTGGTGTTTTACTACAACCAAAAAGTATATTTTATAGGCTCTTTCAATATTTGGAGCTTTTTTCAAAATGCTGACTTGCCCCCGAAGGCCAGCATTGTGTTTTGCAGCACGTCCATTGAGTAAGCTCTTTCATGTAATTTTCCTAAAAAATCCTGGTAAAAAACACTTTGGGCAAGTTCAAGAATTCCTCAAGAAACTTAACTTAGGTAAAAGAGGCTTCTAAAACCCAAGAGCTGATTCTGACTTACCACCACCCAAACAAAATCTGATACCCAAGGTCTGATACCTAAGATGATAGCTACCTAGCCAAGAATTATTTATGCAGCTTAAGCTAGCTAACAAAAATAAAATAATTTTTACATGAGAAGACTGATACAAAAAGTATAAAGTTCTATTTCAATGGCTAGTTCGCCAACCAGCAAGAGTGATGACTGTTATTTGGCTACAGTACGTTCTGACCACACGAAGAATACAGTCCACAAGCAGCCCACAGGGATAAGATTATTTACAATCTGTGTTCAGATTGGTCAACTAATTGGTTGAGAATGAGAAGAGGCATTCTTATTGACTTTTGAGAAATTTCCCGAGGTTAAATGTTTTAGCCTAGATACCATTGATATTGTGGTGTTCAGGCTCTGCGCTGATTCTCTCTCCTCTCTATCACCCTCTTGCGATTTTAAAGATTCAAAATCACACACAAAGAATATCAATGCAAGCATACTTGTACGAATGTTTTATGGCGAAGAGCTTTACTTTCAAAAATATTTGATAACATTTTTACAATAGCCGCAAAATTTTATATTTTTGATCTGCGAAATAAGTCGCAAATAGTGTGACTGACAAGTCAAACAATCTCTTTATTTGTTCGTTATGTTTGGTTTTGCCGCAACTGCTGTAGTTAACCACTACACCAAAAGAAAACACCTGAAAGTATAAAGCAGTTTTTACGCTTGGTTCGTTTACTTGCAAATTGTTAACATTACAAAATTTCCCATACAATTATATTCAATTTTCCAATTAAAAGTTAAATTGATCTAGTCGGAAAATTACATATCCGTTCTTCACATTTGGTATAGGTCATAATTTATCTGATTTACTAATTCTGTTTGTCAATTTAATCAAATTACGCAGCTCTTCCTTTTCACAAATGATTACATCGGGAAAAAACGGCGATTAATCAATCCGATTACACGTCACGGGAAGTAGGAAGTCTGATTTACCGTCACGCAAGTCTTCCTTACATTGTACTCACATAAGCACGTTTCACTCGACAGACACTACAGACAGATTTTCGTTTCCTTCTCACCTTCTTAATTATGACATCTCCTGTACATTCCCTCCTTCTATCACGATTGGGAAATAAAAAATGTCTACTTCAAACAGTAGGTCTTTTTCCACAACTATGTCTTCTTTGTTAATATTCCCGCATGTTTCGCCCTCTTCTCCTCGGCAACGATAGATTGGAGTGAACTCAACGCCTCCGCATACTTCTCTTCAAAAGATGCAATGTCGGTTTTCTTGACTTTCATCACACTGTACGAACTACCAGATAACTTCTTCATCATCTGCTTGAAATGGAAGACCTCTTTACGCGAAAGAATTGTGATCGCTTCCCCTACATAAAAAACAGTGTGTGTGTGCAATTTTAAAGTTTTCAAATGCAATTAAAAAAACTAGAACAGTGAAAACAGAGAGCTGGTTAATAAATCAATCAATTTTATTTGTGTTCGTTTGTATTCAGTTATAGTGTAGACTTTCTTCGATATCGCATGCGCTGGGTGACAAAATCTAGTCGTTTTCATAAGAAGCACACAACACAACAACAAACCTTCCATTCCAGCTCTCGCAGTTCTTCCCACTCTATGTACGTACGTCTTCGCACTTGCAGCAGGGTCGTAGTTAACAACGAGACTGACGTGTTCGATATCAATACCACGAGCCATAGCATCGGACGAAACTAATAAGTCGATCTTGCCGCTTTTGAAATCCCGTATGGTACCTTTCCGCTGCGTTTCTGATAGACTGGAGGAGAACTCTGATACAGTGAAACCACCAAATGACTTTAACAGCACACATAATCTATAATAAGAAAAAGTCAGATAAAAAATCCAACAGGGAAGTGCACAAAAAAAAAGTATTCACAAGCGTATACCTTATTCCAGGAAATTAACGATCATGAAATTAACGATCATGAAATTAACGATCATGAAATTAACGATCATGAAATAACGATCATGAAATTAACGATCATGAAATTAACGATCATGAAATTAACGATCATGAAATTAACGATCATGAAATTAACGATCATGAAATTAACGATCATGAAATAACGATCATGAAATTAACGCGAAGGAAATTAACGCGAAGAAAATTAACGCGAAAGAAATTAACGCAAATGCCGATAACATCAAAAAAGAATTTAATTAACGCGATTTAGCTCAATTAATTTACAAAAAGTATTAAAATCACGTGAATCATGAAATTAAAAACAAAATTCGATGTACATGTTTACTTTTTGTGAAAATGGGCTCATTGACAACCAGTTTCTCTTGTTTTCTTCAAAACGTCTACAATACCAGCCTGCCCTAATCATATTAGGTGAATCGTATCAGAAAAAGGACAACAAAGTATACGTGTGAGCTTTGGATTGGAATTGCCAGAAAAACATATTTTCAAATTTCGCGTTATTTTTGTGCCTCGTTTTAATAAGGTATACTACGCAACCATTGACAGAAGTGCTTTGGCTTGGACATATTTGTTGCGACGGCTGTTTCTGCTCTAGAGTAACGGTAATATGTATAAAGAAGATTTTCAACTGTAGTTGTGGACAAAGGTAATGGTATGCCTGTCAAAAACCTAGTTTCAATGTTCTTTCAGGGTACTCAAAGGGTGTCGCTTCGGACGAAACCGCTTCTTAATTAAGGTTCAGGACATTTTGCTAGGGTCATTTTGCTAGACAAAAAAAAGTAATGCAAATAAAATGTTGAGAAATATTATTAGCATAAGAGACATTATTCTCTCCTATTTCAAATAAGCGTATAAGAAAGAAAAACATTTTTATTTCTTACCTGTGTGTTCCCTCAATAGATTTCGTGAAGCATAAAACACGTTTACGATGCAAAGTCATCATCAGGTAGATTAACACCAGAGGCTTCTCCCCTTCTTCCACCACCACTATTTTCTCAACGAGTTCGGGAGGAATGATAAACCGCTCATCGTCTACGCAATAACAACAACATGTAACCAAGTGATCAGTTATCATAAGACGTAATCATTAAAAACGCACACAGAGTTCATAATTTTAAACCTTTTCCTGTTACGAATCACAAGGAGAAACAACACGAACACGGGAATAGTTTGTGAGGAAGCGTTTTAACAATTTTTTTTCTGCGACAAATTTGTCAAGTAAATTAACATCCTTCACCTGTCACATGTTCGACATCAGTGTCCCTACTTCCACTCTCCATCTGAGAGGTAAACAAGACGGGCTTAAACAGCTCGAGCGGCGCAAGCTTCTCCGGATTCTGCGTGAGAGTTGCTGAAAACAAGAGCTTCTGCAAGGGAGGACTATTCTGTTGAAGTGTACGCACGTTTAATGGAAACAACTTTTGGTGACACCTGAGGGTGAGAAGATAACACAAGACATAAATCCATTCGAGTGTAAGAGCATAATACAGGATACAAATTTTTCATTTACAAGTATAACATTCATTGAGCTGCGGAATTTTACGGTACTTATTGCGGTAAAAAAGTCCTGCAAAAATGAAACCTGCAAGTTTAAAATCTGCATTAATTAATCCCCTTGTGGTAAAGAAAATGAATTCATAAAAAAAAAAAAATTTACGTAAGTAAAAAAAGATTTCAGTCAAACCCCACTATGTCTTCTTCAAGGTTTCAAATTCAATAAATTATTTCTTACTGCATGACAAGTCCAAGCCATCCACTGTAGTCTTGCCCAAGCAATCGATCAGCTTCATCGATAACAAGAAATCGTAAATGTCGAAGTGAAAAGCCTTCGGTTTGCTTTATGTGGTCTACTAGTCTACCAGGAGTGCAAACCAGTACATCCACTTTGCTAATGTATCCGTTAGGTCTGCAAAATGGATATTTTTCCGATTTAGTAAAAACTAAGAATTTGGTGACACACACACTACATAAACACTAATATACATTTCTTAATAACGCATCAAATTATGCAATTCGAGGAGTTGTTCTGCTGAGAAAGTGTTTGAATGGTACAAAAAGAATACTTGAATGCAAGCAAGGTTAATGTAACTAGATCGGTATTGTCAAGCATTTAAACTTATGGGAAAGGCAGCATTTAAAATATAGTTCTCTAAAGAATAAAGAATATTCAAGTAATTTAAAAGTGGAGAATAAAATAGTGTAGTGTTAGTAGAGTGTTAAAGAGCCATGTTCATATTGAACAGAATTTCTTAGTGCTACATTTTAGACAGCTTTTTTCTATACCCAGTATGAAACGTTTTGACATATTTTTAATAAATGCATTTTGATATGGGGTTAAAACATATTTGGAAATAGTATTTAGTAGAAATGATTGTTTAAAAGTCAAAAATGCTTAGATACGAAAATTCAATTTTCATAAATTTAGTAGAGCATACTTTTATTCTCCACTGACAATCAAGTCTGACTTAAAGTTTTCAAAGTCCGACAGGTACCCTATAATTTGAACATAGTGATACGTCGTCTCATAAAAAATTGACATACCCTTTTACCGTCAACATTTCTTGCTCTTTTGAAAACGTCTTTACTCCAGACGCCAAACCAACTTTAACATGAGTACCTTTGGTGTAAAACTCGAAAACCTGTTTCACTTGAAAAGCCAAGTCTTTGGACGGCAAAATAACCAAACAGTACAAACTTCTTACAATCTTTTTCGACAATGTTTCAATGATAGGCAATGTGTATGCCAAGGTCTTTCCACTGCCGGTTGGGGCTTGCACACAAATGTCTTGTGGAGGTAGCCAACTATGTTGCTTAATGCGCAACACTTTTGGGATCACGTATGCTTGGACTGGAAAAAAATGAGTGATTTCAGCAGAGTTTAAGTTCTTTAACATGTTTTCACTGACAAAATTTGTGTCAGCTATTAGAACTTTGCCAGCATCGATTCCTGCAGGTAGAACAATCGGTTCGGCCAACCATCGTGGCAAACTCCTCTTTACTTTTGTCTTCTTCTTGTGAGTTTGTTTCCCTAATACAAGAAACAATCTTTCGTTAGGCTTTTCGTCCTTGATTTTACTTTCGTTAACACCTCCATCCACATTTGTCTCTTTTATATTCCTTATGATTGTTTCATCAACTACTGTACTTTCATTTTCCTCATCCACACTTTCTATGGACATCCTTACTATATCATCATCTGCATCATACTTTTTGGGCGGTTCTGGATCATTATCCTGAACTGTGTTTATTTCACTATCACAATCAGCATTCCGTTTTGATTTCTTAAGTTTTCGTGTTTTCTCTAGTGGAGATGCAATATTAGATGATTCTGATTTCATTCCGTTTTCTGGCAATGATATTAGTTTTTTCTCCCCTCTCTTATCTTTAGATTTAGATTTTATGCTTTTTCTATTTATATTATTAACTTCATTCATATCAGCTTCTACTTTTACTTCCTTTTTCTCCTTCTTGGCTTTCTTTTTTGGTGTCCCTTCATTTTTATCTGCATCTTGTACTTCTACATGTGCTTCAACGTTACTCTTGCGCTCGCTTTTACGTCTCTCTATTCTTTCTTTTAATTTACGCATTTGGTCATCAGGAGTTGTCTAGACATGCATACAATATTTAATGTTAAGGACAAATTAGGCTAATATAAATTGATATGATGAGAAAAATATTTCTCTAAAAATATGAGAGAAATGTAATATAAATTTTTTTTACGTAAATCGCTTCTTTCTTCCATTTTGGTTAGTTAATAGCATTTATCCTTTCTTAATTCTATCAGCGAGGTAACCCGCGATAAAAACGAGACCCTAAGTAACTCCACCCCTTAAAAAAATATGAATAACCTGATGTTTTGTTCATTCCAACCAATCCGTACATTTATAAATAAGCATTTCTCGTGCAATCCAATTTATCATTGTGACAAGTCGACACAAATAAAAGTAACACAAATAATAGCATACCTGATAAATTTCACAACCATATCTTTCAATGGTAAACAAGTCCATCTTCAATTGCATTTATTACTTCTGTTTGAAATACATTATAATTATTACACAATCAAAGGAAAATCTATAGCTAGAACGAAAGAAGAACTTGACCAAACACAGTGATAATAATCAGAAAGATTACCTTAAGGGAAGAAGTTAAGGCGGAAAGACAATTTTGCGGAATTTGTGAATTAAAGTCACGCCAAAATTAGTTTTTTACTGTTAGTTTTTTTACTTTTACGTGTGGATTTTAATTAACATGCTTGTGCCACCTGTCAAAATAAATTCCCACCAAAAATTTCTTCCCTAAGGCGGGTTTCCACTCAAACGAATGCGGTCGGATCGTTTTTATTAAAATTGGTTTTCACTTAAATTCGACCATGCCTCGATCGATGGCGATTCATTTAAATATATTTCAAAACAATAACACAAATTTGATATGAAATAATGATATTGAGCATGTACTTAGAATTTCATGACATAAATAGGATAAACAAAAATATTTTCGTATTAATGCCTCCAATCCATCGAATTTGACTGCCAGGTTGATGTCGATCGACGAAGATCATGCAATGTTCTATTTTTAGTAACATCGATGTGATCGACGTCGATCGATTCGACCACATTCGTTTGACCGGAAACCCGCCTTTTAGGTAAATAATTGTCTGAAATGGAGTTTGAAAAAACCCAGATAAAAAACCTATTGACATTGGTATCACACAGCGAGAAATCACAACAGTCACAAACAAATAAGCTTATTTTGCTTGTTCTTCAATCAAACCACCAAAAGCCTTCACGTGAAACTCAAAGGTAGCTCGCAGTAAATCCTTTTGTCAACAGTCTCTTAATACAGAATACAGAAATGAAGAGAACATTTTTACTATGCCAACATAACATAAATCACTGATGTAAAGCTTATTTTCATCACTGCAAGATAACAGGGTGTTTAAAAAGCAAATCTTAGGAGTTTTTCATGAGTTTTTTATCCTTTTTCCAGGAGCGAGCTAGTTCAACAAAGACAGCAATTTTAATGATTTTGAAAAATTATCTTTAAAACGTTTTCCAAGAGTTTTTGTTATTCCCACAACTTCCCAGGAGTGGCTACTCAACAATGTGCACAATGCACATTGTTGAGTAGCAGGGTGGCCACAGATTATTCTGAAATTAAATATCATTACGTTTCCATGATATATATAGGAAATCCCATTAGCACTGAATATTTTCTGAACTTATAAATTGAATAATCCTTCTGGCAATTTCAGTAATCAAGTAAAAAAAAACAGGTGAAAAAAAAACTGAAATCTCATCTTATCAACATGAATGCATACCACAAAATATTAACAATATGCTAATAATGAAAATTGAAAGTCGTCAAAATTTGAAAAAACCTAAATGTAAAAAATTCCAAACAGAATTCCATGCTTTTCTACGACTTATGGAATGACTTGTGGTCATCCTGTACCAATCAAGGAGAGGAACATCAAAACTGTAAAACACGAATAACTTATTTCTGCGAATTTGGACCCTATTCAAAAAATTAGGTTCCACAAATTTGATTTCACAAAAGTTGATTAATAGCAAAAACAAGTGCTGCACAATATTTTAAGGAATCGTTGAATAAAAACAAGGAGTAAAATGTTATTTATTTTACTTAATATTTGAGTTTAACACTATGTTGTGATATCTTCTTGAAAAAAAACCACTCTGTTATCATTATTCTTTTAAAATATTCAAAATGCAAAAGAGATAAAAAAAAAAGCATTCCAAGCACAAACATTAGTTCTGCAAACTTTTTGTGAGACATTTGCAAAAATAAGTTCTGCAGTTCGCTAAAAAACGTAATCACAAAAATTTGTTTTTAAAAAAAATAATTTTCAGACCTCATAAACTGTCAAGATTTGTTCCTTCCTTAAGGTATTTCATAACACATTCACATTTCACAAAAGTACTCTCAATTTTTAAAAGAAATAACTAGCCACCCTGTTGTTTAACTGCTATTTAACCAAAACAAAATGACTTTCCACGATTATTATAGAAAATTCTATGACCACTGAATGCAGTAAAAAAGGTTAGAAATTTAAAAATAATTCTTGAAATTGCAATGTTAGCTATTCAAGTCACTGAAAGAGATGACAAAAATCAACTGAGAAAACTCTTATCAATATTAGTGCATACCAAAAACATGAGCCAAGTGCTAAAAATGCATAAAATTTCAATAGGTAGTAATGAAAATATGAAAAGGCACCTGATGTAAAAATCCTCTGACTAAGCAGAGAAGATTACCAAAATAGCTAAATACTAAAACATGTTGATGTTATTATATTTTTCTTAAATATATAGACAAAATAATCTCATTCAAACTCCTTGCCCAAACAAGCCTCAGTAAGAAAGTCAAACTTTTGATTTTTTAAAATCGTACAATATAGGTGTCGGCATGTTACAAACACAGGCTCCAGTGCACTTTTCTGTCTTGAAACTGCTTCATTATTACTTTTCCGCAACAAATCAGATGCAAATCGTTTCATTGCTGCTACCAACATTTTTTGTAGTATAGGCCCTTTTACTTGATTGCACGTAACCGAGGGCAAATGAACATCAATGTCATTTGCTGTGTTGTAAACCCAATCAAGACAGTCAGAAGAAGGAACTTCAGTATGAAATAATTTTTCTTTACTTATTAATGGTTCAGAATTAGATAGGCTTTCTATGTCAACATATAAATCATTGTCTAGTGGTAATCGCATTGATGTCTGTAAACTTTGCAGGGAGACCAATGCCTCTTCCTTTTGTCTAATTTCATATAGTACTGAAGCAAATGGTGTTAATGATTCAAATTTGATTCTTTTACCCTGTTTTGCCATGCATTTCAAACACCACATATAATTTTCACTCGAGTTACTTTCAATAAAAACTCCACAAGAATTACAATATCGACTATTCTCATCATTACTGTGAACAACCTTCAGCTTTCTTTCGGCTGGAGTGTGGCCATTCCTACGACACCATATCATAATTGTTTTTGTAGTAGGTGTAACCAAAGATTTGTTATTAGCATCTAAATATTCGATAAATAATTTCTTTAAAAACACAGCTCTTTGCCATTCACTAGCTCTTCGTTTGGAGAAAGACCAAGAGAAATACTTCTCATAGGAGGAAGAAGAAAAGGATTCTCTGTGCACGCTTGTGTGCATGTCAATCAAGGGTGCATCCAGGACAAGTTCCTCTAGAATTACATGAGTCTCGTCATCTACCAAATTTTGTTCAGTGCTAAAGTCAACTGGTGATGAAGACCGAGATACAGCAGCACTGGTTACACAGCTGGATACAGCAGAGGGAGCTTCCGAATCCACTATTTGCTTGAACTTGTAGCAGGCATCTTTCTTAAAAGACATAGAACTGTTAACATTTGGATATTCATTATTTACCTTTTCACTCACCATTTCAGGTAACTGTTCAAAATCACTTTGGTTTTCATCTGAGGGTTGTTTGGGAGCTTCAGTAATTATATGTGGTGTGGGAAAAACTTTTTGATGTTTAAGATTGTTGTAGTATGATCTCTTTTGAGTATCTAAATACAAAGAATCTGTAGCATGGCGATGAAGTTCTAATTTTACTATTGTTTCTGCTCCAAGTGTTTGCAATCCAGTGTAAGTTTTGTCAAGTTTCAAGTTATGAATGATATCAAATCGTTTATTCTGTCCATCTTTAAAATGAAGTTGGACTCGAACAGGAAATTCACCCCATCCTCTTCTAGTTAACTGGAATGGAGGTTTGTGTATTTGAATGATATCATTTGGAATATAACTAGGATGTAGAAAAAACCACACTGATTTTATATAATACGAAATATCAGGTTCATGTGTTGGACCACGAACATACACCATCCACTTATGTGTTGCTTTATCATTTTCTTTTCTGTTTTCAGCAACAAGATACTTTGAGACATTTCCAACAATCACTTCTTTTGTAGTATAAAAACGATTCTCCTCAACAGGTTCTAAACTCACAGTGTTTACGCCTTCTTTTTCTACCGTTTTCACCTTTATATCACATTCTCTAATTTCACCATTAATTACTTTCTCAGAATATACTTTGTTGACGGGAATAACTCCTTCTTTAGCTGTCTTAGTACCTTCAACACATTTTCGTTTTCTAGTATCTATATCCTTTGACATTGGGATCAGCTTTTCACCTGAACCATAGTAACTTGCAGCGACATATGCCCGTAAACGATCCAACATAGCTCTTGTCTGACAGATTCTTTTATCAATTACAACAATTTCTTGTTCTTTAGCTTTAATTTCATTTGAAAACTGTTCATTTAAGATTGTCTCTATTTTTGAGATTGTCTTATTTTTAGACTCTTGCTCAGAAATTCGGCTACGATCTATAGTTTTATTGTAATGGAAGTCACTGTAATCTGGATCATTACCTCTAACCCCATATTCATCATTCATTTTTCTAGGAATAATATATAGTTTATTAATAAATAAATGCAATATATAAGAAACAGCAACAGTCAAATATATTCCATAACACATTAAGGCCTTGTCATGAACAAATTGTCCCCCAAGCAATTGGCTGCAGGTTTCTTACTATACTTATACGTCTACTTTGCCTTTTGCTACTTGGATCCAGGTCATCATTTAATTTTAAACGTTTTTTCTCAGAAGTTCTAAGTGATGTGACACTAACCACATATAGCTAGCCCACTCATGGAATTGTTATTTTACAGTTTACAGTCTCCATCTTGAAAAGCCCTAACCCTTGAAAAGCTAAGAAGATTTGCAACATACAGGAACTGCTGCCGTATTTGTTGCCAAATTCTTGGAATATATGCGAGTTAAAACACCCTCCCAAATAATGTTATGTTTATTTCAAGGCCTGATATTGTGAGTTGGTTGTTTGGACTGTTAACAACCAATGAGCACAAGTTCTTGCAGATATACACCTTAATATCCTTCTATATTCCACATTTTGGAGTATCCTAATTATGTGGTTGTATAAACAAATGGTTCTGGAAAAAAAAGGCCTGGAAATATAGCAGAAACAATGGTTTGGTTACTGTGTAGTTTTCCAGAAGAAAAAATGACAGTAACAAGAATTGTTTCTCCATGATCATTTCTGTAAGATAAAAATATATCATCTCTTTTTGCAAGCTAAGCTATAAGAATGCCTATCAATCCAAAAGTGCAGCAAAGGAGGGAAAGTTTACAACAAATGTCAATTCTGCTTGATAATTAACTTAATGGTTTTAACAGACTATATACTGACTCCATGAGTGAAGAACAAATTATTGTTGCACATATGTAACATTTTTAATGTATTTTGAAAAAAAAAAATTGAGGAGATAAAGAGGAAGTTGTTAAAAAATCCTTTTTCAGAGGAGATCTGAGGAGACTTTTCAAAATTGAGGATTATTATGGAGTTTTGAGGATGTTTGGCAAACCTGGAATATTAAAAACGATATGAATGACCATTTTACAGACATTATGGTCTGCCAGAGAGCAATTGTCTAGGTCTTATTGACAGGCATGTCTTCTGTAAGATCATTTTCCTTCTTTTTATAACAATAATTGTTTTTGTTTTCACTGTAACTTTTTTTGTATCTTCTTTATGTTAAAGCCAACTTACTTTCTAAACATCATATTATTCTGTGCTTCTGACAATCCGTTCTTGTCACACAAAGGTTTTATTACCTTATTATCACGTGCAGAGCACTATATTTAATGGTATAAGAATATGTTTATGTTGAGTTCATATACCACCACAAGTAGACCAAATTATGGCAAAATATTTTAAAATTTTTCAGAATCATTTTTGTAAAGAACTTGTTAATTATGAACTTCTTAAACACTTGGCAGGGGAGAATTTAGCTATAATGTACTGGTGTAAATACACCAGTAAAAATTTGGTTGAAAAAAATGAATATGTATCTCTGTAAGACTTTTTTCTGAATGTTACGCCTAATGTCTAAACCTATAATTATAACACTATCCACGGTGTATAAAACTGGTGTTCAGAGTCCCTGTCTCACTGTACCTAGGTTTGAAGGTCTTGTTTCTGTCAAAAAATACAAATCGCCGCTCTTTTGTCCTGCAAAATGTTTTACACTTGATTCGAAATTATGCTTGTTTACATTATTTTGCAATATTTTTATATCAAATTTTTATATTGCGAATCTCTGGATTTTGTTGTTGAGTTATGACGGATATTCCAAAGTGTATTTTGGTTGTTATCAAAGTGTTGATAGCTAATAATATTTGGGAAGTGCAGGAGACAATGAAAGAAATATAAACACAGATGTTAAAAACGAATATTTTAAAATGAAGATATAATGCTTAAAGTTTAATATAAATTAACCCTTTCAGGCTTGAAATATTAGACTGAGCTTCTTGAAAAAAAAAAACACAAGAAAATTTGATGTTCAAAGTCCTACGAAATATGTGACTTGAAGTAAAAATAACAACTTTAGCAGTCTATATACACCAGGCAAAACCAGCAAAACCAGCAGCTGAATTAACACGTGCCAGTGTTAATTATTGAATTGTTTTTTTAAACCAATCAGTTTAGTTTGGCTAAATGAAACCAATCAGGGTTTTTTTAATCAATTTTGAAAAAATTTAAGCCGATCATGTTTTCTTAAAATCAAAAGATTTTTTAACCCCATTGTACCTGGAAGGGGGCACAAAGTGCCTACTGGTTGTAAATTCCAAACTTTGTGTGCTTAAGTGATGAAACTTAGTATATTTGCAGAATGTCTTATTATAAATCCAGTCTAGGTAAAAAATAAAAATTGATAGTGTCATAGGGATCAGTATGTCACACATACCTAAGATAGGTCATATTCCCTATTTTCAAATATACTTTAATTTCTCATGTGTTACTATGCTACAACCTTGATTCTTAGTAGACATGTGAATTGTGTACCAAAAATGATTTGACATTAAAAAAATGAGTTTTAATGATGTCATTGGTATTGAAGATGACGTCATATTTGCAAGAATGTTTGCTATTTTAGTGATACAAATAAAAAGATCTGTTTAGTCCAGAAATATTGACTTATGTCATTAAACATTTGTACAATATTGCTTTTAAAGATGTTTGAGAAAGTAAATATTTCCCACAAATCTGGTCTGTATTTATCTCTAGTACCCAATGTCCTTTGCAACCACTTGGTAACCAACATACATGTACATAATAAATATTTTTATAACAAATTTAAAAATCAGAATTATTTTTTTTAACACACGTCATTAAACATTTGTACAATATTGCTTTTAAAGATGTTTGAGAAAGTAAATATTTCCCACAAATCTGGTCTGTATTTATCTCTAGTACCCAATGTCCTTTGCAACCACTTGGTAACCAACATACATGTACATAATAAATATTTTTATAACAAATTTAAAAATCAGAATTATTTTTTTTAACACACGCCCAAATAAAAGTTAGGAAGTCACAAAATTTCAGCACTTAGTCATGTGCCCAACAAAATTTATGCCTAGTCAAACAGGCTATGGGCACTGTAAAATAGTTGTTAATAACATTTATGTAACGTCAATATCTTTAATAAGCCATTACAATGCACTTAAAACTTTGAGGCCAAATAACTTGAAAACAGGGTGGTGACATCAGTCATTTTTCACTGCATGGGTAACTAGGGACCCAAAGTTACCCAAACCTGGGTTCCCCAATCTGTTTTGGAATGAACAGGTTGATGACATCATCAAAGAACATTTAAACCTCAATATCTCTGTTGTAACCGTTTGTCAAAAGCACATGATACTATACATTTTTTTCATCAGCTTTTCCAGATCTACACAATACTATTAACGGTTAAATCATATTATAAAATTTTTTATTTGTGCATCAATGGGTTATTGCTGACGTCATCAAAATTCAAATGACACATCTATTTTATTTCGCCTAAGTGGATGGAGGAATTTTTTGAGAGATCAGTTCAACCACGAGGGTATATACTGAATTGCTGGAATTGTTGCAAAAACCAGCCAGCTGAAAGACCCAGCAGTGTTTATTTACGTCAGATATATTGCAACATTATGAACAAACTTTGCTGAAACTATAGCTACACAATATCAGGTTTGAAGTTAGACAAAAAAGATTTTAGGAAAAATTCAGCTCCTATTTCAAAAAGATGACAGTGTGAACAGCAGGTTTTCCCTCAAATCGCAATGGCTACCCTGAAAAATATGGACCTGCAATTGGTTTGAAAGTATCATGTGACATTTGCCGATCAGGATTAACATCATCAACATCAAACTATAAAGATAGGAAATTTTATATACCATATGATTATTAGAGCAGGACGTATTGTAATTTAAAGTTTTTTAATTTATAAAAGTTTGACTGTAATATTTAACTGCAGTACTGTAGTACTTGGGAGTACAAGCACACTTTTATAAAGTGTGTTCGGACTCCCCCAAGTACATACTACTTTTCCATACAATGTAATCTATATATTTTTTCATATGTCGGTTTCCTATGATGTCATCATGTGATGGAAGTTTTTTTGCGATGTCGGTTCCATCTGATGTTTAATGAAACATGATCACTGCTGTGATGTCATTGAATTTTTTATATACGTCTAAATATACTTAAAGAAATAACTCGTATATATAGTATATATAGTATAGATGAATAAACTTACAAATAAAGAAATGTTAGAATTAGGGAATGAGGATTTACTTGATTATATGTGGTATCATACAGATGATTATTCTAGTGATACTGATGATAAAGATGATAAAGATGATATAGATTGTTATTGTGATGTAGAAAAGATAAAAAGCAGAACATCATCTACACTAGTTTGTCCAAAATGTGGTGTAGTTAGCGATATATTAGTTTTTGAACGTTGTACATTTCGGAAGAAGTGCATATACAAGAGAGATGGGAATTTTATTGTAATTCTGAATCAGTTCTTATGTATACAAGAGCAAAATGTACCTGATGAAGTGATAAAAACTTTATGGAATTAGATTAATAATACAGACAATGCATTATACAATTACACTATACCACTGAGTATCTCTATACTAGAATCTTTGCTAAAGAAAAACAAGTTGATGTCTTATAAAACAAGTATATTTTACATTTATTTTACATTAATGAATCAAACTTTTCCACATCTAACAATAGAAAAACGTAATCGAGTACGACATATATTTACTGTCGCAAGTCCTAGTATTGGGTAGGAATGATTATGCAAAAATAATTCCACAATTAAAAACACGGTCTAGACAAATAAGAAATAGAAAGAATCTAGGACCTAATATCTAAAGATTCTGAATGGGTTGAAGCTCTTCAAAAACAAAGGATCTCTTAGGACCACCATCTAAATAATATAACGTTGGTTGATTTCTCTTAATGTATCTATCTTTTATTTTATATACGTCCACTGACCATATTGGATCGGTTTCACCTTTATAAATTTGTCCTTCCAATTCACCAGACTCATATAGATATCTAACATTAGTACCAACATCAAGTAATGTTTCATTATCACTTTTGATAGGGTGTGAAAATCCTTGCCTAACCAAAGTATTTTTTAGGTTTCTTATCAATTAGCCTGTTTTTTTCGTTATTCCAAGCGCTAACTACAGTTTGCAATCTACCAACCCATTCTCTATTACTTTTTGATGGATCTACAAACTCTTTATGGTATTGATAACTAAATAGTCTATCTGCTAATGTTTTATTAAATCGTTCAACAATACCTTGGCTTCTATGCTGGCTAGGATCACCACGCTGTATTATTACATCAAACTTGTTCATAAGTTTAGTAACATCACCATAAAACTCTTTACCAGCGTCACAAATCAATGTTTTGGGGAATTTTAATTCAGTATCAGCATATATCCACTCAAATACTTCAGCAGTTTCTTTGGAACTTTTACTGGTTAGTTGATATGCTGATTTATACCTACTAGCCACATCTACAACACAGAGAGCATACTTATGTTTTTCTTGTATTTATCATATCAGCTTGATGTATATGATTAGGTGTAGCATAAATTGAATATGAAGAATTAGGTCTTGGAACATACTTTGGTGCTGGTAGATATATTTGATACAGCGGTTGTTTCAGTAGCCATTTTTCTGCTTCTTCTTCTTCTTCTTATTATTATTATTATTAAAATATTTACACAGGTTAAAAACTTCAGCTACGTAAAAAATATTTACAGCTGTTATTAATGTTCCACCTGTTAAAATAAGTTAAAAATTTTAAAACAAGTAAAAACTATATAAATATGTAAAACTAACCAATGCAAAACAAAAGAGTAAAAATTCATAGGCTCAAAATGGCTGTGGCGTGATAAAGTTATTTAATTTAATTTCAAAAAATATTTAATGTTCTTTTCAAATTCAGTAATAGATTCTTCCTTTCTTATTTCTAACGGTAAGCTATTGAACAATTTCGTGCCACTGTAGCAAAATGATTCTTGCCCAATTTTGAGTTTAAATTTGGGTAATTGAACGAGGTATCCATTGTTTCTGGTAGTTTTTTCATGATTGTTTAATTTGAAGTAACCTTCCAAATTTTGACATGTTACGTTTTCCAAGGTTCTTTTAACAATCATCAGCGCTTCTTTATTTATGCAATTCAAAATGCTGGGAACTGATTTACCAATTATTTGTTTCGCTCGTTTTTCCAATGACTTAAAACGTTCTAATTGTGTATTGGTGTAATTCAGCTTAAGGCGTGAGTATACAAAAAAGGTGTGATATTTTAAAATGCTCTTAATTCACCAAAACTTTATTTCGATACATCAATGTATATATTTTTAGAAAGCTTGTATGATTTCCTATATAATGGTATACAAATTATTAAGAAAAAATAAAGTTTGAAGGTTTAATAGACACGAATAAAAAACGACCCCTCTCCTACAAATGAGATCCCATTTACAAAACTACTAGGTTCTCATGTTTGCTGTTTGCTTTTTTGGGATCACAAAACATTAATCTAAAAACGATTTTTAAATTTTTTTCTTAACTTTTTTACTTTTGGAGATATTTAGTATTACATTTTTTCCCACAATTTTTAACCTCTGATCGTCGGAAAACTCATCATAACTCGCCTTCTACTCAAACTCACGAAATAAAAAAAAAATCGTTTTTAGATCAAACATTCCTCTCCACGCTAGAGGTGCTCTCCACCCCAGAGCCTTTATAGTTTTGTAAAAGAGGTTTTAAACGTACGAAGTACTCTCTTAAAAAATGAACGCTGTGAAAAAGAGGTTTAAAGTTTTTACAGAATTCTTATACTTCTGCATAAATAATTGGTCACTATGGTAACGACTATTAGCTAACAGTTTTTTTTAACATCTTTTTATGCCGCACGTGTTTGCTCACATTCGCAATCACACACAGTCGAGTATGGGTAAAACAAAAACAAATTGTAGAAACAAAAATCACAAAAAACCTGATGTTTTCCCCTTGGAAGCCGCTATCATTATAACCTTGAGTAGTAAAAATTAATACCCAAGATGATTATGTGTGAACAAATATTTGATCTTTATCACATAGTAAAAAACTGATTTATGACAATTTTTTTCATTTTTGGAAAATACCCTAACTTAAATACATTTTTTTTAAATATTTTTGCACCAGAAAGATCAGATTTTTTCCTATCCAATCACTGTAAAAAAATTTTTTTTTAAAAATCGATTTTTTTCCTATACTCACGCCTTAAGCGGACCTCTATAGGTCAAAATCGGAATCATCATCATTGTGTATATTTTGTAAGACATCCGTGACATACAGTCTAAGTCGTTTTAACAATTTTAATCTCTGGCTAGCTTTCTTATAAACTTTGTCGAAATTATTATTCAAATCCAAATATCTGTCAACAATTCATTAGTTGTACCAGCTTTTTTAGCTAACTTACTTATTGCACTTTTACCTCTCCAGTAGCCACTATCAGAGCAGTGAATCTGATCGAATTTATCATCCATTCTTATAATATAAGCAGTTAAAACACATACAACAATTCATGGCAAACACTACTTTTTTTCTATTGTGTTTTTTAAATTTTTTAATTCCTCTATAATTATTTTTTTGATAATTTTATTCGATAGTTGATTTCATTTTATAGTCACGGTTTCTAATGTCATTCATTACTTCAAAATACAGACTCTGAAGTTTGCTAAATTCATTTGAATCTATGATGAAACCATCAGTTAATGATTTACTGATAAGTAGTTCAAACTTACCAATAGAAGTGGTCAACTTGTCTAGCTCCACAGTTTTTGCAATCTTTTTGTTATACTTTTTGGAATAAAATGTTAATGCAGATGATACAGCGGCTGCTAAAGTAGCAAAGCTAGTCAAAGCAGCCCAAGAGGTATGCCAACAACAGTAAAACTACTACCAGCACCTAATACTCCTGTTAGTATAGAAACAACAGATGCTGAAATGGATACATCGTTTAATCTTTAACGTTTCCTTGAATATTTGGCTTGCTTACCCTCATACTTGTTTCTTAAATTAATCAAGTCGTCATAATACTTTTTAACAGTGCCAGGTGAATTCATTAAAGGAGCGGTAGGTAAGGGTATATTTTTTTATATATATATATATATATATAGATTATAATAAAATGGCAGAAGGATTTGAACCATCTGAAGGTGATGAATTTAATAAAAGTTTTAATGAAGCTGATGATGACGAAGAGAATAATATTAACACCGATGATATCAATGAAGCAATAGAGCGACAGAATGAATTACAAGAAAGGCTTGACAATATAGATAAAGGTCAAATGTAAAAAAAACAAATAGCTGAAAGAAAAAATTTGAGGGAAGAGATTACAAAAATAGATAAAAAAAATAGAAACTGAAAAAGTTTGGGCGGCTAAAACGATAGTATCGATACTGCATAAAGAATATGTTAAAATAAAAGAATCTGGAAGGGTAAAAGTTATAGATGTAGAATCTGGTAAAATGTTGTATCATAGAATTGATTTTGATAGCAATAAGATTATTTTCAAGAGTGAACAAGTATATAAAGAATTAATAAATGATAATAATACATGGAAAACGCCTAAACAATATGGTGATTTAATAGTAATAATAGATTATTAAGGAGGATGGGTTTTGATCCAAATCATATCATCTATATCAGCAAAAGAAGAAGTAAAAGAAAAAGCAAAAAAGGCGGCTACTAAACTAAATAAAACTACTAAACCAATAACAAAAGAGAAAATTAAATCGACCTCTTGACAGGAAGTATTAGAGATGGTTGAGGAAGTGTCAGATAATGTTAGTGATACCACGGAGAATCTTGAACAAGAAACATCTTTTATGGATGCAGATGAAAGGGAGAAAGTTATTGCCACTGCGAGATCTAAACGGTCTTGATAAAGCAATGCAAACCATCAGGGGCCTTAAATTAGCTGTAGCTAAAAATGTTGTATTACAAGAGCACCTCGAAAGAGAGAAAAAGAACCTTCAGGAAATGGAAAATGGTAATAATTATTCAGAAGAACAGAAACAGGAAGTAGGAAAAAAAAATGAACTAGTTGATCAATTAGAAGGAAGTCAAAAAGAGATTGATACATTAAAAGACAGGTTTTCCAATCAAATAAAGATTCGATTTCACGTTTTTAGGTAAAGAAACCGGTACTCTTGGTGAAAGGATAAAAATCTTTTTCGTGAGCAAGGTTTGACTATCGGTGCTATTTTAACAGCTTTTGGAATAACTATAGGTGTTATTGTAGAAGTATTAACCGGTGTTGGATCAGCAGCAGCAGCTGGTGGTGGAGGTGGTGACACACCAAAGGGTAAAGGTGGTGCCAAGGAATGGATAAAGAACAAGTTGAAAGCACTCGCTGGCCTACTAGGTAAATTAGCAGGAAAAGCAGCAGCACTGCCAGATATAATAGGATCCGTGGTCGCATGGATACTAAATAGAGCAAAGGATGCAATTGGATAATTATCACAAAATGTATGGGCACTTATTACCGGTATAGGTGTGTTAATCTATACATACTTTATGACATGAAATAGACGAAGAGGGTGATCTATCTAAAAAAGATACCACCATATTGAAAATACAGTAGTTATACCTAAAATTAGAGCTATTTTCTCTTCCTCATGAGTTATTTCACCTGTCGGTACTACTGATTTTGTATTATCAGTTTTATCAATTGGAGTTGTAAGTTTAGTATTCTTTTTCTTTGGTGTGGTCGGATCTGGTTTCTTTTTCTTTGGTGTAGTCGGATCTGGCTTCTTTTCTTTTGGTATAGGTTTTGGATCTGGTTTCTTTTCCGTATTAACTTTAAGATTAGTGCACAAGCCGAAGTCTGATTTAAATACAAGAATTTCATTATTGTAATTGTTCACTTTGCCTATCCATATCACTTGGTAGCATGTAAACATTCTCACCGACAACATAATCAAATTTACTTCTAGCATATTGTAGTGTATCCTGGAATCTTTTGATATCTTAAGCTATATCGACACGTGTATTAATAATGTTTTCAAAGTTATGTAGAAATACTTGTTGACAATCCAAAGCTAAACCTGAATTACCAAGAATACTAGATCTTGTCGAAGTTTGGGATGTTAGTAGTAGGTATGAATAGGCCCTCACAGATTCACTAAGCTTTTGTACACTGATGGCCGATAGACCTCTCGAATGTTCTATAATCCATCTCAAAAAAACTATTTGAATCATAATATGCATCACCAGGAGTATTGTTATATTCAGGTCATTTACTTTGATATGAACTAAAATAGTTTTCATTTCTCCATGTATTATAATTTTCATCAACACTATATTCTCTACATAATTGCAAATATTTATCCCTTGTGAAAGTATTATTACTAGCAGAAAATCCTTGTTGATATGGTAGATCGACTTCCAGTATTTTGAATATCCGTCTAATGTGATAATAAACATGGAATCTGTAATGCTTTTAGCCAAAGGATGGTCTGAGTTCAAATGTTAAGGTGATATTCCACATACACTTGTGGTTAGAAATACTGCAAAATTTAACTGAGTCTGCCATAACTTGAATGGACTGGTTTTTCAATTGTTATAGGTTGGATCATTACCTCTAATCATTCCAACTTCATAGTTCGTGAAAACTTGCTCTGAAAGCTTTCAATATCATTTACATTCCCCCGAAACCACTATTTATTTTGTATGTCCTCTGTCTGATTTGTTGTAGGTATTTTCCACCGTTTGGTTCATAAAACCCGGATATTTTAGGATCGTATTTATAAATTCTATTCATATATATATATATAACTCAGAAAATGTATATTGTAATAGATGACATATCGAAAGGTATAGATTTGCAAAAACCTATCGACAATAGTGATAGTAGTAAAAGAATCGATCTTGTTAGAGCGTGTTTAGTTTACACGTTTTACAATATTGAAGAAAACAAGAAGATTTATCTAACAAATGGTAGACAAATTAATGTTAAAAAAGGGTTCTATAGTATAAATGATATTTTAAAATATATCAGCAATAATATCGATTATAATAAAGTAACTGGAAAATCTATAATTGAAGGGGGAATAAAAAAGTTTGATTACTATCTTAACAACATATTAGGAGTAAATAATAATAATTAAGTTGATCTGCTGTTATCTAAAAAGTCATTTACTCTCTCTACTGATGCTCTGTCTACAACAGATAACCTTCATAATGGGATTCCATCTAATACCCTTCATACTGGATACACACCAAAAGATGTTTCATTTGGTGATACAATAATATTCAAGCGGGCTAATGTTCAATACAAAACTATGAGAAATGGCATAATAGATTATATTAAAGTTGAGCTACTAGATAATGAAAAAAATATTTTAAACAGTAATTTACCTACATCAGTAGTTCTTCATATTTTTTCTATTCCATAAATATATATGTTGACAGGAGAAAAACTAAAACCTAATAGATCTCTTAGACATGCTTTCCGAATTAAAGGGAATAGACAAAAAATTGTCGTCACTAATAATCCATCTACTATTAATAAAAATGAACTATTAACTGTACGGTTTCCAAATTTGGATGCTAAAGATGTCATAGTTCCAGGAACAACCGTGTTAACTTTTGATATTACTCTTAAATCAACTGATGATGCGAACAGAACATTAGTTGTCAATTGTCGTCACTAATAATCCATCTACTATTAATAAAAATGAGCTATTAACTGTACGGTTTCAAAATTTGGATGCTAAAGGATGTCATAGTTACAGGAACAACCAAGTTAACTTTTGATATTACTCTTAAATCAACTGATGATGCGAACAGAATATTAGTTAATAATATTGGAAGAGATATTATCAAGAAGAAAGTTAAAAAAATCGAAGGTAATGAAATACTTAGTATTGATGATAGTGACACACTTGACACATATTATGATCTATGGAAGGCATACTCTGAAAGACGAAATGCTATATTTCAAGGTATTGTTAGCACAGGAAGAGGACAAACTGATCTGGTGTTGAATTGGAGCAGGAGACAAATCAGCTGATGTTGAAGATCGAGCAATAGCTACAGCATTTGGTAATAAGTTTTGTATTCCACTAGACTTTGAAATGCTAGAAAGTTCTATGCCTTTCTATCAGTCTGGACTATCAAGTAGGTTTTCATATGAACTGACATTTAATGAATACAAGAAAGTAATTAAGAGTGATAAAACCGATGCCACATACGCAATTAGTAACATCTCTTTGGAGTTTGATGTAATTTCTAATTCAAGATTGGCATCAGATATCAAAACTGAATATATGAGGACAAGTATTTTGTATGATAGAGTTTCAAGGCATAGGAATATTGTCCTTAAAGGCAGTGATACAGTATGGAATTTGAATTTCAACACACCAGCTAAGAGTCTGAAAGGTATTCTATTGTTGTTTACAAAAGAGACTGATTGGGCAAGAAACACTGAAAAATTCTACAATCCTAAAATCACTAATGTTGAGGTAACTGTTGAAGGAAAACTGAATCAATTATACGCACAGGGGATGAAAAGCTATCATCAATGGGATGAAATCAAAAAACATTTTGGTGCTGGTAGATTAAAGCAGTATAGTTCAGTACAACATGACTTAAATGTATTTGATATGAAAATGGTAGATTATTATACAGAAAAATTTGGATTGTAGTGGGATTTCAGAACATTCGATGATAACACACTACATGGAACAGGTAGGCGTATTGAAAACGCGCCAGAAGGTATTACCCTGGCTATTACAAAGACAACCGGTTCAGGTGGTAACCAGCAATGCTTTATCTATCTATTTATGGATGCTCAAATTAACATTTTAAATGGCAAGTTTGTTAATATTATGTACTAAATATATAAATGAACTTTCCGAAATTTCCTCATAGTGCAATGTTTGTTGGTGCAACTGCATGTGGTAAAACTGAATACTTATTAAAACTACTTGAAACTAATTATAAAAATCACTTCAAATATATTGTTATTCTATGTCCAACAGATAATAAGACGTAGCTTTCAAGAAAGTGGCTACTCGATGATGAAAAGATTTATTGTTTTCGATGTAGAATGTAAATTAAATGAATGGATTAGACTATTTACCAATGCTTTTAAAGGCCACGACACTCTATTTATAATTCATGGTTGTTCTGCTGAAGGTGAAATAAATAAAAAACGTGATGCACTATCAGAAGTTGCATTCTCTGGTAGACATAGACATTTATGGGTGCTAACACAGAAGTACAATTCAGTTTCCAAAGATGTAAGAGAGCAGGTTAAATGGCAAAAGATAGAGATAGTTTTGAAGATTGCTTAAGAGAAAATGATGTTGTGCCAGACAAGAATGAACGAGACAGATTGAAAGAGAGTCTGCAAAATAGACCATATTCTAAACTTATACTGAAATTTTACCAACCAATTGGTTATATTTGTTGTAGTTTGTTAAAATCCTGCTAAAATTTGTTAAAATCCTGCTAAAAAATTTTGACACGCTAGTTATAATTTGTTAAAATCCTGCTAAAATTTGTTGATACGCTAGTTATTATTTGTTAACTAATATTATAATGATTGAATAAGTTGCGTAAATTTTTCTATCTTATAAATATAGTAATGGATGTTAACATGTATTTATTGTCATATAGAACAAAGAGTAAGACAATATCAGTGACCCTGTAAATATAGCTGAGAAAGTGTTGGTTTGCATAGGAAAGATCACATATGAGTATTGGATGAAAATATTACTGAGCAAGGAAGAATATTAAAAAGCAAGAGAAGCTGTTGGATTCCATCAGAAAGATCATAGACTATCGGAACAAAAGATTACTGAGGAAGGAAGAATATTAGAAAGTCTTATAGAAGACAAAAGGTTAGTGGTTTTAATAAATTATCAATTGGTAGCAGAATTGGAACGATCTATATAATGACCTCAACATGTTACAAAAATCCACCAGTGTTAAAAGATGGGTCCATCTATTGATTGGAAAAAGGAATTAGAAGTGTGGCAAGCACTTACAGATTTAGCTGATAAGAAAAAAGCTTTAGTTGTATTTGCTTTGTTAGATGGTAAAGCTAAAAAGACTGCCTTACAACTTGACATTCCAGATTTAAAAGCTGAAGATGGTATTACAAAACTTACAGACAAATTAGACAAGATATTCTTTAAAGATGTAAAGCATCGTGCATATGAAGCATATTAAAAATTTAAGCAATTTAAAAGGAAGAAGGACATGTCTTTACAGGATTACACCATTGAGTTTGAAGATCTTTACTATAATTTGAAAAAATATGATATTGATTTACCAGATGCTGTTACAGCTTATCGATATTTGAATAGTGCTAACCTTTCTACGCAACAGAAAGAAATTGTTCGAGCAACAATTCCAGATTTAAAGTATAACTTGATGGTGGATCAAGTTAAGAAGGTATTCAACGAATCTTCAAATTCAAAAGAAGATGACGAGGCACCAGTTCAAATCAGTGAGGTTTCAGGTGAAAGTACTTCCAACGACACATTTTATGGTGCTTCACTCTGCAAGGTTCCTCACTCGCGGTATACAGACAGAGGGTGGAACAGACGGGGTCAGGGATATCAAGGGCAACACAAAGCACAAGAGTATAGGTTAAAGGAAATAGGTTAGTGGAAATCGAAGTGACAGAGAGGAGAATAGAAGATCGTCTGATTGTCCAAGATGTTACATCTGTGGCAGTATTTACCATTTAGCTAGGGAGTGTCCAGATAAAGCCTAAAGTAAGAGTGGTGAGATTAAACTTCAATTTTACACGGAGGAGATAATGGAAACTCTTGTTGGTGAGACATTTACCATGGCAGTATTGGATTCTGGTTGTACTAAAACAGTTTGTGGGCAGAATTGGTTAAACTATTATGTAGAAAGTCTTTCAGACGAGGATGCTTCATCAATCAAAGAAGAGCCATCATCAACAGTATTTAAATTTGGAGATGGTAAAGAAATAAAAGCATCAAAACGTGTCACCATACCTGCTTGGCTTAGTGGGAAATATGTTAGCATAACAACAGAAGTTATTGACAAAGACTTACCATTGCTATTTAGTAAGCAAGCAATGAAGAATACAAAAGTTTTTATCGACTTTGAAAACGACAAGGTTGAAATTCTGGGACAAGAACACCAAATCCAATTTAGTTCCACCGGACATTATTGTATTAACAAAGAGGGTAGCGAAATTGAAAAGACTTCTGCTCAAGTATGTCTGATGATGAATAATTTGGATGATAATAAAGAAAAAGAAAAGGTGGCCCTGAAATTGCATAAACAGTTTGCGCATCCATCAAAAGACAAGCTTCAGCAGCTTCTGAGAAATGCTGATATAACTGACCCAGATCTCTTAAAAATGATTGCTGAAGTTTCAGATAGTTGTGATACATGCATCAAATACAGAAGAAATCAACCAAGACCAATTGTTGTTACCACATGCAACAGTATTTAATAAATGTTTTGGCATGGATTTGAAACAATGGTTGTATGGTGATAAAATTTGGTTATTACATCTTGTTGATCACTTGACCAGATTTAGTGCATCCTGTGTTATTCGAAGTAAAAGGAAAGAAATTATCATTAATTCAATTTTTAGGATCTGGATTTCCGTATTTGGGTCTGCTAATAAGTTTTTAGTGGATAATGGTGGGGAATTTGATAATGAGGATTACCGTAGCATGTGTGAGAATTTAAACATCAATATTGTTACAACACCAGCTGAGAGCCCATGGAGTAATGGACTTGTTGAGCGACATAATTCCACACTTGGCAATACAGTCTGTAAAATGATGGACAAGCCCAATTATTCATTAGAAACAGCTGTGGCTTGGTCTGTTGCTGCTAAGAATTCCTTAAAAAACGTACATGGCTTTTCGCCAAATCAACTAGTGTTTGGCAGCAATGCCAATTTTCCAGTTGTAGAAATTAATGATCCACCAGCTCTAGAAGGAAGGACAAGTAGTCAAGTAGTTGCTAATAAATTGAATGCATTGCATGCTGCAAGAGAAGCCTTTATAAAATCTGAAACCTCTGAAAAGCTTAGAAGAGCCTTGAAACATAATGTGTCTTACATACTTCAACAGGTGTGAAGTATGTAACAGGAGATAAAGTATACTATAAACAGAGATCTGATGATACTTGGAAGGGCCCTGCTACTGTGATAGGACAGGAAAGTCAGCAAGTCCTGGTGAAGCATGGATCAACATATGTTAGAATGCATCCATGCAGACTACGATTGAAAGAAGAAAAATTAGAAGCACATGTAGAAGTGGAAATTGACAATGACGAAAAACAGGAAACTGAAAGAGAAATATTGGAAGATGAGGAATTAAATAGTGAAGCATCAATTACTAACAGTGATGTTAATAATGATACAGGTATGGATACTTCATTTGCAAATAACAATTTATCGAAGCCAAATGTGAAAGCAAAGATTATTATGCCAAACGTTAAAGATAAAGTGAAATACAAAACGGAAGTTGGTTGGAAAACAGGAACTGTGCACTCAAGAGCTGGAAAAGCAAGTGGAAAGTATAGGAATTGGCTGGAAATTGTTGATGAATGTTGAGAATTTAGACTAGACAAAGGTTACAGAGTGGGATTTTACTGAAAAGGTATCACAAGAGGCTTTGATATGCTTGAATAAAGCCAATGAAAAAGAGATTAAGTCTGCCAAGGAGAAGGAATTGAACAACTGGATCGAAAATAAAGTTTTTGATGGAGTGGAAGATAAAAAACAAAATTGCATTAGCACCAGATGGATTCTGACAGAGAAGAATGTTGATGGACAAAGAATTGTGAAAGCTAGATTAGTGGCACGAGGTTTTGAAGAGTTTGAAAAACCAATCCAGACAGACTCTTGCACAAAGGAATCATTACGTTTAATGTTGTCAATTTTAGCTTGTAAGGATTGGGACTGTAACTCTATTGACATTAAAGCTGCCTTTTTGCAAGGCAAACCCATTGAAAGAGATATATACCTTAAACCACCTAAAGAGTTCCAGAAAGATGGATATGTCTGGAAATTGAATAATACAGTCTATGGCCTTGCAGATGCATCTAGAACATGGTATTTTAGAGTAAAGGAGCAACTGTTAAAGCTTGGAGTTGCAGTAAGTAAATTTGATGCAGGATTGTTCTACTATCGAAAAGATGGGTGTCTACATGGAATTATGACAACCCATGTAAATGATTTTTGTTAGGGTGGTATGAAACTGTGTTTAAACAATGTAATATTGCCATTGCATCAGACCTTTAAAATTGGTACAGTGCACAACACAGTGTTTCAATATTTGGGATTAGATTTAATGAAAAGAAAAGATAGCATTATTGTATCACAAGATTCATACTTGCAGAAGATTACAGTACTCAACATTGATAAACACAAAGATAAAGATGAATTATTGAATACGAAACAAAAACATGATTTGAGAGTATTGATTGGACAATTAAATTGGTTGGCTACACAGACACATCCAGACATTCTTTTTGATTGCTGTGAACTAATGGGTAACATCAAAGATGCCACTGTTTCAGATATGCGAAGAGCCAACAAAGTGTTACAAAAAGCTAAGTGTGAACCTGTGGAATTGAAATTCAGGGCAGCTGGAAACATAGAAGAAGCTTCTAGTATTTCATGATGCATCATTTGCAAATCTAAAGGGAGAAGTGTCTCAGGAGGATTCTTAATTTTCTTAGCAAATCAACTAAATCAATCACTATCCCTGATTTCGTGGCAGTCAAGAAAATTAAAAGAGTAGTTAATAGTACGCTTTCTGCAGATACCATGCAATTGATCGATGCTGCTGGCAAAGGATATCGGATTTAATGTTTATTTGAAGAAATTTTCAATATTGCACCATCAATTGAATGTTTAACCGATAGTAAAACACTTTACGATGCTGTACATTCCACAAAACAAGTTTTGGACAAATCGCTTAAGAGTAGATTTGGCTATTTTGAAAGAAATGATTTGAAATAAAGAACTGAATCAGATAACATGGGCTTCGAAAGAACAGCAAATCGCTGATTGACCCCGTAAATATAGCTGAGAAAGTGTTGGTTTACATAAGAAAGATCACATATGAGTATTGGATGAAAATATTACTGAGCAAGGAAGAATATTAGGGTCCATTTTTTTCAACAAAAATTGTTTTCTGTTAATGTAAACTACGGGATCTTCCTCTCTGCCACTTATCGGTATATGACAACCATCAATTGCACCGATTACATTTTCCAGTCCTTTCATTGTTTTGAATCCATCAAACGTTTCTTTCAATCTACACCCTGTTGGCCAAGTAATCTCATCTTTCATTTCAGATAAAATAGCATTTGTTACTCGAGTAATAATATTGAGGACGGTTGATCAGTTACATCGAATCTATCTGCAACTGAGCGGTACGGCTCTTTACTGGCACTGAACCATAAAAATACGCAAATTTGTTTTCTCAAATCGACCATAGGTCTTCCACCGCTCTGTTGCTGTATTAAATGGAATGATGTTCCCAGTTTCTTCGCAAGTAATTCGCAAGATTCTCGACGTATGTGAAAGTGTGACTTGAACACTACGTCAGAATACTTCGGTATTACAATCTCGAAATAATTACGAATACGGTTTCCAGCTTCCCTTTCTGCTGTTGTATGTACTAATGCTGGTAAGAAATTTAAAAATTCATCATCTGAGTCACTATTGTAATGATCATCAATTTCTTCCAATACCAACGAAAGCGAAAGTTTTTTCGTGCGTAACTCGGCCATATTTGTTTACAAACTAATGTATTCGGATAATTTGTGCAAATGACAACGAAATAATTATTTTATTTTCGAATTATCCATTTTCAAAATGGTGAACTAATGTGGCGGTGTTCGTGGCCAGATATCAATTGTTTTTTTCAGCCCTGGTAAGTGTCGTTGGTACATGTGGTATTTGTAACTGTTTCCTAAGTTGAAAAAAATGGACCCTTAGAAAGCAAGAGAAGCTGTTGGATTCCATCAGAAAGATCATAGACTATTGGAACAAAAGATTACTGAGGAAGGAAGAATATTAAAGTCTTATAGAAGACGAAAGGTTAGTGGTTTTACTAATTATCAATGGATTCTAAGATACTTGATCAATTGACTAATTTAGAACGAAATGTTTCTACTGAATTAAAACCAAAATATATTGTGTATAACCAAATAAAAAAGAAAACATCAGTATTACCACACAAGCCACAGTCAATTGAAGAGCCAAAAGTAGTTATCAATAAACCTAGTAAAGATATCTTCAACATGGATTAATTTTTCTATTCTATATATATAATGAGTACTATAGATTACACTAAAGATATTAAAGAAAGTTTGTATCATGGAGCTGTTGTTTCTGGATTAGCCATTGGGTACACCATGCTTGCAAAGTATTTGTTTAAAATGACTCCCCCATCTCTACTGAAATTCGACGTAGAAGATATGGTGAAACTAGTAGCAGTTGTTGCTGCTTCTGATATGACTAAAGATTATTTAGTGAAGAAAAAAACAATTCCTGGTAATATAGATGGCGGGCTTGGCTATGATGGGTATCGGTGCTATTGTAAATGCTTTTGCTTTCTCGGGTAGTAATTACCTTTTTAGTTATCTAAGAGGTAGTGACGAAGAGAGAAAAAGACATGACCTATAGCAATCGAGACTATGCAAAAGTCCAAATTGCATGGGCCGAAAAACGACAAAAGCGTATTGATTACATAAATAATGAAATAAGAAAGGAAAACCTATCGGAAAAGAGATTTGATGACCTAAATGTTGCGATGAAGAGATATTATGTTCTTACTGGTACAAAACTTGCAGAACTACCACCGGAGCCTAAACTATCAGACTTTTATAAGCCTTCAGAATCACAGAAATATAGGGAACTAGGATTTATCGTTGTGTCTATTGACTGTGTTGGGCAGCGGTATGTATTGGTATGAGACAAGGAAAAACAAAAAATAAACCATAAATTCAATGCCTATTATAAGAACCAACACAGTATTATACTGTCACTTGTTATCAAATTGGTAACCAGAGATATTAGCACGTACATGCTTGGTAATATATTTATAGCCAGATATACATATAAAAACACTTAAAGAGATATCACTTATGTATTATTATAATGGATTGGTATTGTCAGGTACGTAGAACCGGTATAAACTATAAATCAAATGGAAAAAGTCATCAAGAGAACAAGGCCAAGGTTATGAGGTGCATAAAACAGAGTTATGTTAAAACGAGCCTAAGTCTAGGATATACGCATATTTTATATCTGACGTAATGTATACATGACCAATAAACCAGGATATGTCCTAAATCCATACACAAATAGATGGATCAAGATTAACGTACCCGCTTATAAAAAACTATATGGTAATAAATAATTTGAACACTTAAGGAAAGAAATACCACTTTATACTGTTATAATGAATCAGAAAATATCTAAATCTAAATTAATGAAAAACTCAGTAAATCAGAACTCATCAAATTGCTTTTAAGGCAAGAGAAAAACAGGTCTGTTGAAACATCCAAATCATTGTTATACAATATAAACAATAAATGATATTAAAATGGATGAAGCTAAGTTAAACAAAAAATTACTCAAACTACTATTCAGTCCCTGAGTATAAGAAGTTTAAGGGTAAATAAGAAGCTGCTGAGTATAAGAAAAGTAAATAAGAAGCTGCTGAGTATAAAATCAAGATGTCTGGAGTAAATGTGGCAAATGAAATAAAATGTATGCCTTGCTGCAATCTGATCAAATACGTTGGTATTGTAAGTTCAATCAATGTTATGTTAAAGCAAGGTTATGAAAGTTTTGAAGGAATATGCTCGTGTTCAACATGAAATCGAACAGAAGGTGACAATGAAGATTACATTGGCAAAGTCGTCACTTTGCCATGTAATCTTCACTGATGAATCGACAATAATGTTAGACAAACATGGGAGGTTATGCTTTAGAAAACGAGGAGAACTACCAAAATTGAAGCCCACCGTGAAGCACCCATATAAAGTACATGTATGGGCTGGTATTTCGAAACGGGGACCCACAAATATTTTGATTTTCAGTGGCATAATGCGGAAGGAGTTTTACGTTGAAAATATTTTACGGGACACCCTGAAACCATTTGTGGATCGAGTCTTCCCTGATGGTCATCGCTTTCAACAAGACAATGACCCTAAACATAAAAGTAAGTGTTCTTAATAAGAAGTGTATTATATTTTTAAACAATTCACCTAATACAGTATTGATCTTATTTATAGCAGCATGAACTCATTTTACCTTTTTTTTTATCTACAGCAACCTCGAACCCGGACCTCTTGCTTATAAAACTTGTTTATCTTGTAAAGTTGTTTTCATTATGTTTACTTCAATTTCAGGCAAACTAGTAAATAAATTTGAATTATTTAGATGATGACACAATCCTACATCAAAAGTTACAAGAATATTATGAAGATCCAAAGAATAAGGATAAGTTTTTAGTGTCATTTTCGAGTGAAGAAGAATCCGACAGCGTATTACAAGAAACAATTGCTGACATATTGAAAAAAGGAGAAAGTAAAGGAGAAAAGCAAAAAAAAAAATTAAAAAGTTGTCAAAGGTGACAACAACAAAAAAAAAAAAGATCGTAGAAGTGATAGAAAAAATGTCAAGAGGGGGGTCTTCGGAGGATGAGGAAAAAACAGACGTAGTAACCGAACAACAATGCAAGAAACAACCTGCACAGAAAAAAGCAAAAGGAATTGTGACAAAAAATTTGGTTTGTTATTTTACTTTTTCATTACACATTTTTTTATAGAACCAACGATATAAGAACAAAGGTTTCAGAGATAAAAAAACTTTAGAATATTTAAGGAATGTAAAGATAACGTTGCTTAATTTAATTTAATTATTATCTTTTTAGGCTGAGGTAATCAAAGTTGGAGAAGTTGCGGACCATCAATTACAATTACATACACCTGCTTCCCCACCTGAAAATTTAAATACAAGTATCGAATATTTAAGTGGCGTTGTTAACGACGCGAACAGTCTACTACGTGAACTTAATATACCGGAGGACACATTTGTTGTTCATAAAAGCACTGTGGAGTAGTTTCAGCCACCTGTTAATGATACTCATCATTCAACAACAATACAAGAACACCGATCACAATTGGAATTTAGTGTATGTAGCATTATTAATTTTCCAACATGTGCATCATAATAAATATTTACGTAGGATATTTGACCATATATGCAGCCTCTGGGTACATTTTTTAACGACGATCGTTATAAGAAGCGCGTGTAAAATAAAAACATTTGCTGCGTAAACAAGATCATCAAAAGTGTGTAAGATCAACCAGACATGTGGAAATATAGTTCATATAAATATTTAATTAAATACACGCAATCTCTGTGTAATGTTTTCTAAAGAAAGATTAACGCTAGCTGCATACGCTAGATTGTTATGTGTAAGTTAAAAAAATAGAACACAAAGGAAGTATAATTATATTTAAACATCCGCGATCATTGTTGAATACACTCTTATGTTTAAAATAGTTTATTATGAGAAAGTGTTAATGGCCTTGATAGCTTCGAGAATGATATCGAGACGGATGCATCGCGAAGCCCTCTCGATACAATCTGAAAGTAAAAAAACGTCTATCACGGATCGAGAATACCGTCGCGATACTCGAAGCGCAATGTTAAACAACATTTTTCCAGTACTGTAGATCTAGTATTTTCGACTGAAAAAGAAATCATTTTTGATGTTGAAGTTACTGAGCCCTTTGGTTCTAGTGATCATAATATAGTCAATTTTAAATTGCAAATCGAAACATGTGTTCACAACTGGAAAAAAGAATACTATGATTACAGAAATGGAAATTACAAAAAAATGAAACAATATTTTCGAATGGTTGATTGGAATTTCAATGAGAAATCCTAAGACCAAATATGGGATACCATTTAGTTGAAAATAGAAGAAGCGGTTAAATTGTATGTACCAAAGAAAAAGAGAAAGTCTTTGGACAAACCACTCTGGTGGAATTATAAGGTGTATCAAGCAAGAAAAAGAAAATTACGCTGGTGGAGGGTCTATAGCAATTCCAGAGATTATCAAGACTATGTTAAATATAAAAGAGCACTGAACACAGCTACTAAGGAAATAAAACATGCCAAAAGATCATTTGAACAAAAATTAGTGAAAAAAATTAAAAAAGACCCCAAAGCATTCTACAAATACGCAGGAAGCAAAATGAAAACCAAGGATACAGTAGGACTTAGACGGTAACATTATCCACGATCATTTAAAAACTGCTAATATGTTTAACAAATACTTTGCCTCAGTTTTTACACAAGAATTGTTGACAGAGCTTCCTGAGCCTCGCCAAATGTATATCGGAGATACGGAACTTGAGTCCATTGAAATTACAGTTGAAGGTGTCCGCAACAAACTAAATGCATTATTACCAAACAAATCACCAGGCCCTGACAACATATATCCAACTGTACTAAAGGAAATGTCATCGGAACTATGTGAACCATTGTCAATAGTTTAAGGAAAGCATTAAAACAAAATTTGTACCTAAGGATTGGTTGAAAGGAAACATTACCCCAAATTTTAAAAAGGGATCAAAACGGCTAGTTAGCAATTATAGACCAATTAGTCTGACTTCACAAATCTGTAAAGTACTTGAGTCAATCATACGTGACAACTTAGTGGAACACTTAGAAAACAACAACATGTTTAAAGACTCTCAGCATGGTTTTCGGAAAAATAGATCCTGCTTAACAAATCTCCTGACATTCATTAACAAAATCACTGAATATCAAGATCAAGGCTACCCTGTTGATGTTGTATACTTGGACTTCAGTAAAGGTTTTGATAAAGTCCCCCATAAGAGACTGCTTAAAAACTCTTAGCACATGGAATTGGAGAAAATGTTACAAACTGGATTGACTCCTGGTTATCTGGGAGAGAGCAGAGGGTAGTTATTTCTGGTACAGAATCATCTTGATTACCAGTGCTTAGTGGTGTACCACAGGGATCTGTTTTGGGACCTGTTCTTTTTATACTTTACATTAACGACATAGATGAGGACGTAATCAGTCATGTTCTCAAATTTGCGGATGACACAAAGTTATTTTCCAAAGTGAAAAAAAGAAGTGATAGAGATCAACTACAAAATGATCTTGAAACTATGTTTAATTGACTGGTGTATGCTTTTCAATTTTAATAAAATGTAAATGTCTACACATTGGTTGGAACAATCAACACCATGAGTACTATATTGATAACCACCAAATTGAAGCTGTAGAAGTAGAAGTAGAAAAAGACCTTGGTGTGTATGTTGATGCAACTATGAGTTTTAGTAAGCAATGTGCAGAAGCTGTGTCAAAAGCAAACAGACGTTTGAATGCAAAACCAAAAGCAACTTGTGTATATTATACAAATCCCTAGTGAGACCTCATGTTGAATACAGCATACAATCATGGAGACCATTCCTGCAAAAGGACATTGACAACATAGAAAAAGTCCAGAGAAGATTTACTAAGATGATGTGTTGGTCATCTACCATACGAAGAAAGACTTAAACAATGTAATTTGATGTCTCTGGAAATGAGGAGATTAAAAGCTGACCTCATAGAAGTATTTAAAATAATCAATGGGTATGAAAATTTGAACCCAAATGACTTTTTTGAACTGAGTGAGAATTCACTGACAAGAGGACACTCAAAAAAGATATGGAAGCCTCATAGTAGGCTGGATATAAGAACATTTTCATTTGTTCCTTGGGTTATAAATGAATGGAACATTCTACCAGAGAAAGCAGTGTCTGCCACTTCAATAAATATTTAAAAAAAGTTTATTCAACCACATTTCGAGACTGTTAGGGGGCTCTATACAAGTCAAAGAAGACTGCCTGCCCAAGTTCTAAAACGACCACCGATGTTGGTCTACTAAAGACCATACCGGGGGATCCGGTAAGTTAAATGAAATCAATAAAGAGATTGAAAGTAAATACAATGAACTTAAACCAACATCATCTACGGATGATAAACCAGGATATATGAAAAATCCAAACACAAATAGATGGATTAAGATAAAGTAAATAAGATTAGACCAACGCCGGCACCTAGAAAGCCTGTTCCAGCACCAAGAACCTACAAACCAGTGCCAGCACCAAGGAAACAGAAACCAATCCCTACACCAAGGACTAATATAGTGCAATTACAAAAGGCTCTAAGGGATTCAACAAAGTCTTTTGAAGTAAGAGTTGTAAATAATAAGGATCCATTAAGACAACTAACAACTGTAAGGGGTGGAATTTACTACCATCTTAAAAAGAGCTAATTGAACTAAAAGGTATCAAATATGTTGAAACACTAAAAATAACATTCAAAAAACAACTTGATAAAGATAAAACAGCTATTAAAGCAGCCTATTTTAATAATAAAGTGAGTACAATAATACATGAGAATGAGATTAATGATGTATTACGAGTAGCATCAGAGCAAATAATAAATAGTATAGCTCAATGGATTTCTAAGGGATCTGGATGGACTATTGTTTCAGTTGATGCGCATTATTTTAACATAACCAAATACAAACCACTAAATGGTTCTAGCTATATTGAGCTACCGACAGAATTACGAAATAGCTCAAAAGGATTAATTAATATGAAAAATCAAGACAATGAATGCTTTCGATGGTCTCATATTAGGCACTTAAACCCACAAGATAAAAATCCCCAACAAATTAGGAAATCTGACAAAGAATTATTTTTATTATTATTCCGAATATTTATACAGGATATAGTTACTTCAGTGTTGGAAACACTGTTATCAATGTGGGTCCTATGTTCGGAATGTATACATTAAGTATACACCAGCATTACCTACCCAATTTCCCTCACATGGCATGGGTTGACCCATAGCTGTGGTAAAAACACTTGCTAAACATGCCCGCGCTGTGGACCGAACCACGGACCTTGTGATTACGAAGCGAACTTAATAACCACAAGGCCACGCGGCTATTGAAAATTTGGATTACTCAAGTATTGAATTCCCAGTAGCCATTAAACAGTATAATAAAATTGAAAGACATAAAAAAATCAGAATAAATGTATTTGGTTATGAAAAAAAGCAACTATACCCAATATACGTATCGAAAGAAAAATTCGAAGATCATATGGAACTATTATTAATAACAAAAGATGAAAACAAACATTACGTAACTCATCGAAGATTTTAATAAGTTCATGTACAATCAAAGAAAGCATAAGGAAAGAAAACACTTCTGTATGTACTGTTTGCAGTGTTTTTCATCAGAAGATATATTAGCAAAACATAGAGGAAACTGAATAGTTGTCAATAGTGAGCAAGCAATAAAAATGCCAGAAGGGGTGACAATACGTTACAATTCAAAAACTTCCACAAGCAGTTATCAGTGCCATTTGTTATTTATGCCGACTTTGAAGCTATTACAGAAAAAGTGCATGGGTGTCAGCTTAAGAATGATGGATCATAAAGCATACCAAAAACATACAGATTGTGGTTATGTTTGCTGTTATGATGATAAGTACAGTAAGCTGGTACAATTATATAGAGCAGAAAAAGTTCATGGAAGAGATGTTGAAAGAAGTCAAATATTGTAAGAAAATCAAAAAGGAGCATTTAGATCAAGACGGCAGATAGGTGTCATATTTGTAGCAAAAAGTACATTGATCAAGATGTTAGAGTAAGAGATCATTGCCATGTGACTGGTAAATATAGAGGATCAGCTCATCAAGACTGTAATATTAATTATAGAATAACTAATACCTGTACTAATTCCTGTAATTTTCCATAATGTAAGGGGATATGATAGCCATTTTATTATGCAACAGATTGGTAAAATTGCTAAATAACATGGTGAAGTAAAAGAAATGAATATTAATGTAATACCTCATAACATGGAAAAATACATGGCCTTCATGCTTGGTAATCATCTAACCTTCATTGATAGCTTTCAATTTATGAGCTCCAGCCTGAAAAATCTTGTCAAGAACATTACTAAATGTGGAAAGTGTGATACATGCAACCCTAATAAATGTTTGGAACAAATTATTAATAATAAAAGCCACATAATTCAACATAAAGCCAGCTTTCCATGTGGTAGGTGTGTAAATTGTGAAAATATTAATAAACCATGCATGACTCCAAATTATGATAATCTTAAATATACTCAAAAGCTTGATTTGATGGCTCGAAAAGGCTAATATGGATAGCTGTGATAGGTTTAATGAGACACAGTTGCCCAATAAAGAAAGCTTTTACAGCTTGTTAAATGATGAACATATTACAGATGAACAGTATCAGTATGCTAAGTCAGTTTGGAAGCAATTTAAGTTGAAAACAATGGGTGAAAACCACAACCTCTACCTACTTTTAGCCGATGTGTTTGAGAACTTTAGAAAGACTTGCTTGCAGTATTATAAGCTTGATCCATGTCATTACTTCACATCACCTGGTCTATCATGGGATGCCATGCTTAAAATGACAAATATAGATCTAGAGCTGATGACTGACATTGATATGTTATAGTTCATTGAAAAAGGATTAAGAGGAGGTGTGTCATATATCGCTAACAGGTATGAAAAAGCAAATAATAAGTATATGCAGGATTATGATAAGAAGTTACCATCAAAGTATCTTATGTATTTAGATGCTAATAATCTCTAAGGTTATGGGATGTCACAGTACCTACAAACTGGTGGATTTAGATGGTTAACAGAAAAAGAGATCCGTGGTTGCAACTTGGTCAAGTATGAAAATGACAGTAAGAACGGAATAATATTAGAAGTTGATTTAGAATATCCGAAGGAACTTCACGATTCACATAACAACTATACATCAGCACAGGCCATTTCGTAAGATTTTAAGTAGGCGTGCGATGAATCGCACGCCTCAATAATTTCGCACGTGCGGTGCGGGTGCGATCTTAAAAAATTAAATTTTTGAGAAGCAAAAGTAAGAACAAATTTCCTTTACCCCCTTACGCCGCACAGAGGCTATTGTTTTGACGTAAACAATAGCGAAGAGCAAGTTCCAACAAAGTTCACATGTTACGAAAAATTGTGTAAAGTCATTAATTAAACTTTGTAACTACATGTGGGACAAACAATATTTAGTGTAAATTAAATTACGGAAAGTTAAAGCGTGGCTAATAACAATATTTAACATTTCAATGCTAAGGATGGATCATGAAATTCCTTACTAAAATAATATTTCGTTACTATCAAAGATTTTTTTGATTTTTTACTTATTTTGTTTTAGTTATTTTTTAACTTTATTTCTCCGAAAGACGATTATAAATATATAAACGCTACTGAATGGAACATATAAACATTTGCCGTATTCCTTTAACAAATGACATAAATAACGCACATTTAAAATTTAATCTGAACAAAGTTTTTTAAAAGAACCCAATACTTATGACCTTACTTCACTTACGTGCTTTATTTTTTTCTCTCAATAACAATTTTTTCACTCTCTCTAAAACAAGATTCTGGAGATCAATTTTTCTTTTGTGTTGAATGTTATTCTAATCTATTTATATCTTCGCAATCACATTGAGCATATTGAAATGGTTTGCTTCTGGTAATAGAGCAGTATGGCAGGTATCATTTTTAGGTGTTATTGACATGTATTTCACAAGCTAGTGCCCAGGACTAAATTGATAAATGCTGTTAAAAATAAGTAAAAAATGTAACAATTTATAGTTTGAATGATATTCATTCTTTCTTTTCTTTTTATATTCGCTACTTTCAAACAACAGGTAGCTACAAAAAATGTGAAAAAAAAATTAAAAATACAATTAATAAGACAATGGAACTTTATCCTCCCCATTACTGCCACTCATTTTATTATGCACACTATGATTGGTAAGATAAAAATAGATAATAAAATTATAAAAACATGAGAAAGAATCTTCCATACATCGTTGTTACAGACGATCTGTAATAATTCATTATTTTGTTTCTTTTTATGCATTTTAACTACGCAGTTTTCTACGTACATGAAAAAGATTTAAGTAACGATAAGGGTTGTAAAGCCTTCTTAAATCATTCTCTGACTTCATATTTTGCTTTTTTCGTAATTTCAATAATTTCAGAAAGCTATCGCAGACATAAAGAAAACAAAATTTGCACGTGCGATTAATCGCACGCCTAAACAAATCTGCGCGTGGGGTGGGGGCGTGCGCGTGCGATCACACGCCTTTCACGAAATGGCCTGTTAGCAGCAGAGAAAGTTAAAGTAACAGAAAATATGTTGTCAGATTATTGTAAAGAAATACAAAGGAAATATAACAATCGGTAGGACAAGTAAATAAATTAGTACCAACATTAAGAAACAAAGAAAAGTATGTGCTACACTATAGAAACCTTCAGTTATATGTTAGTCTTGGTTTAAAAATAAAGAAAGTGCATCAAGTATTGGAATTCAATCAGAGTCCATGGTTAAAAAAATATATTGACTTCAATACACAGAAAAGAAGTAATGCTAAAAATGTTTTTGAGAAAGATTTTTTTAAACTTATGAACAACAGCGTCTTTGGTAAAACTATGGAAAACATTAGAAAACGAGTAAATGTAGAACTTGTGACAAAATTACTAAAATTAGCATTAAAGTCAACTTATGCGTCATCAAAAAATGTTAATGAAGATTTAGTGGCAGTGCATAAGATTAAAGAAATACTAACCCTAAACAGGCTGGCGTATGTGGGTATGTGTATTCTTGATCTCTCTAAGACACTGATGTATGATTTCCGCTACAACTACATTAAGAAAAAGTATGCTGATAAAGCTAAGTTATTGTTTACTGATACAGATGTATACAAAGACTTTTGGAGTGATAGGGATAAATTTGATAATAGCGATTATCCAGAAACCTCACCATTTTTTGATGAATCGAACAAAAAGGTCATCTGTAAAATGAAAGATGAGGCTGCTGGCGTATCAATCATTGAATTTATTGGTTTAAAGTCTATGATGTACAGCTACCTAAAGGACAATGGCCAAAGTGGTAAAACAGCAAAGGCATGTAGGCTATAAAAATGTATTATTTGAAAATAAACAATTACACCACACAATAAAAACAATAAGAAGTCAAATCATTTTCATTAAACATCAGATGGAACCGGCATCACAAAAAACTTCCATCACATGATGACATCATATGAAACCGACATATGAAAAAAAGTTCAACCCTGAGCAAATACCCTGTTTACCGGCATTTGTACAAAATTGTTTAAGGGATGGCTTATATAGCCAAAACCATAAAGTTATGTAGCAAGCAGAGTTGCCACATCATCGCGTGAGCTGATTGTTTGAATAATCATTTAGCAAGTCATTTAGCTATTAATAAAGACAGTTGTGAGTCAGGGAGAACTGTTAACCAGTCTGTAACAGGATAGTTAGCCGATGCAGGAAAATTAGACGGTATGTACAGTATAATTAGCTGCTTATACGGACGGTAGAAATCTTTTTTGCTTAATTTCCACATTTTTCTTCGATATCGCCTGTGCTTCATGCCTTTCTCATGTTCTTTGCGCCTGACTTTTTTCAATGTATTTTCATAACCTCAAGGTAGTGTATTGTCGTTTCAAGAGCAACATTAATTGAATCGGCTAATTAAACGATATACAGCTAATTATGGTGTAACAGCTGCCATATTTGTTATGATAAGTCAGATTTACATATACAGCTAAATAGCCGGTATCAGTTTGAACAATGAATATCTTTCTTGTGCATTCGTTTCTTTTTCTTGTTTTTTTTTATTAAAGCAGAACATGATGTTATGGAACTAGATAGATGGCTATATGGGAAGATCAATATTGAAGAAAAGTGTGGAAATTTAAGCAAAAAAGATCTCTACAGTATAATTAGTCTAGTAAACTAAACTCATAATGGGTTACAAAAACAGGACAGACATTGAAGCGTGAGAGCAGGAAAGAGAAACAGGTATCAGTATAATTAGCTGTGTATCAGCGGTTAATTATACTGCAGCTAACGTAGTACCGTATAATAATTATCCTGTAAGTGATATAGTATTATAATCATAAGTTAAAAATAAAACACTTCTGCTTGTGCTTTGTTGTCATATTAAGAGGACAAATACCCTTGTACTTAGTAGTAGAGAGTAGTAGTATATATTCGCCAACAGTATAGCTATAGACCTTTTTGAATGTTTACATTTTCCGCGGTAAGCCCTTCTGGCTCTAACAACTGCGTGGCAGGCAGAAAGATGCGGAAGCTTGCTGAAGAAAGGTATTTTTCAGCCCATTTCTTTCTACGGAAATATTTTTGAGGCTTTAAACTATTATCGAGTGTAGATGGGTAACTTCTGACTGACATATATTCATATAAAGTCATAATGATACCTTTGTGCGAAGAAACAGACTAAAAAGGACCTCACTTCACCTAGCGCCCCCATCTTTTTGCCTGCCACACAATTGTTAAAGCCGAAAGGGCTTACCGCGGAAAATGTAAACATTCAAAAAGTCTATACAAAAAATGTAGCTAGTCATATAAGTGTTAACAATATGGCAGGGTACTTAAAATTTTACGCCCATCAATCTGAAGATTTAACGTAATTGTTAAATTTATGTACCTTCTAAATTTACCTAAACATTTTTACATTTTTACGTAATTTTTAAATTACAATTAATGCAAAATACTTTTAAGGCTTCCATGGTGGTGCACGAGGTGTTTGTTAATAACAGCTATGACCTTAGGTTATTACCAAACCAAGGGTGACTTCTCATGTGTCACGTGACTAACCATACCGATGTGAAAACTGCAGACCGGAAAGACCCCAACCTCGTCCCCAGGGCCTGTTAGGCTTTTTATATATATCCAAATATAAAAAGCCTAACAGGCCCTGGGGATGAGGTTGGAAAGGCCCGGGAAACGAAATGAAGCCCGACACCTGGTTATATAGCGCGTCACATAGCTCGAATCTCGGACATATCAATTGTCAAAGAGATCGTATCATATATATGATCAGTTACGTCATTGATCATATATATATGATGATTCACATTAATGATCTTTTATATATGATGAGTTACACATCATATATATGGTGAGAAAAGACGGTGAGGAATATTTTTGCCGTCTTCTCTCATATCAAAAAGGCAAAAATTGTTGGGGACGAGTGTGTTTTGTTTTGCTATTTGTTTTTTGTTTGCTTACTTGTTTTTGTTCAGATGATTGTATATTTTTCCTATCATATTATTAGAGAGATAGAGAAATGTATGTTCTAGCACAGCCCCTAAAACGCACCCGCGCACGCCCACGAACAAGTCCCTAATAGTCACCGCCTAGCCAAGACCTAGTCCCTAATATTCACTACATGATGACGTCATCAATGTAGAATAAGAGGTCCAATATTTTCTAGCACAATTCCCTAAAAATCAACGCGCACGCAGTGACGTCACAGCAAGCCACAACAAATCCAATACCATACAATACCATACAATGCTTATTCATGCATATCAAGGGTAAAGTCCCTATCATGCGGTGTTGAGTAGGGTAGGTCCCTATCATACAGCAAATGAGTAAATTTCTAGCACATACTGCAGGGGGAATTCCCTTATAAAATACTAAAAATCAACGCATGCGCAATAAGATGTGTTAGTTTTGAGTAAGATGAAATCCTCTGACAAAACATTATTCATACAATAAAGAGAGAATGAATACATACACTGTAAAACAATTACGAGATATTGCAAAAGGTCGTGGACTTACAGGGTATTATAGACTACGCAAGGCTGAATTGATTTCCTTGCTGGAGGAGCAACCTAGGAGGGCTATACAACCAGTCAGACCTATAGCACAAGAGGATATGGACATTTTGAGAAACAGGAAATGTCGAAAAAACGTTTGATCGTGAAAACTAAGATGCGGGGATGGTACAACTGGTTAGTGGACGCAGTTCCAAGGCCTATAAGGGAGGGGGTTAAAAGGACCTATGCAGCCTTTAAACGTAAGGTTATGGGGCTCTATAACGGGGCAGCCAACATAAGACCTACGCTTCATGACGAGGTGGAAAAAGAGGCCGAGGAAGACTATCTTGAAGATATACAAAATCTCTACAATCAGCCGGGGCAAGATTTTACACCCCAGGAACATAAGCATGCCCACCACAGGACCTTCCGAAGTTTCCGCATTCCCGGTGTAGGAGGGGCCGACGTTGACGGGTATATAGGGATGGTGCGACCAAACGTGAAAACCTTGGTTGAGGGGCAAGTAGAAGATATGGGGTCGGCAAAGATACAGCTGTCACTATGGATTATGTGGAAGAAGCCATCAGATATAGAGGGGGCCAACGACGAGGAGTATATTGAGGTGAAGAAGGTCTTCCATAGTAATATGGCCTCAGTCTTCCAGGGTAGCAACGTGGACGATGTGCTAGATACGATGTTTGCTCAGGTTAAAACACATGTGGAAAATCCTGCATTACCCCGGAGTGGCTTTACGATCAGTCGAATTTTACACCTTGATATAGACTTCCATAAGCTACGGCTAACAAGGGGTTCATCGTACATCGAACTACCTAAATGGGTAGCCTCGAAAAAGGCTTTAATTAACCCGGTGAATGAGGACGAGGAGTGTTTCAAGTGGGCCGTTATAGCATCCTTACATCATGAGGAGATAGGGACGAACCCGAATAGAATATCTCAGATGAGACCCTACATAGGCCTTTATAACTGGGAGGGTATAGAGTTTCCGACAAGCATTAAAAGTATATACAAATTTGAGGCGAATAACCCCGACATTGCGGTGAATATCCTATACATAACGGGAAAGAGGAATATCAATATCCTACGGCGATCTCATCGCAACGGACGCAGCAAGCAAGTGAATCTACTGCTCCTTACGGATGACAAAAAGACTCACTATACAGCCGTCAAAAGTCTATCACGGCTCCTACGCAAGGAGACCTCGAAAAATACGGCAAAAATGCACTTCTGCTTAAACTGCCTACAGGCCTTTCCCACAATTGAATCGAGAGATAAGCACCATGGCTACTGCAAGGACCATGAGGCGGTCAAGATCACAATGCCAACAGAGGCTGAAAAATGGTTATTCTACAGAGATGGCCAGATGCAATTTAAGGTACCATTTGCTATCTATGCGGACTTCAAAAGTCTACTCATCCCGATGGAGGATACAAGCCTCAAAAAGACGAAAAAGCTGAACAAACATGTACCGTCTGGCTGGTGCACGTATAGCACCTTTGCCTATGGGGATGTTCCGGACCCTCTGACAGTCTACAGGGGTGAGGACTGTGTGTCGAGGTTCGTGAACCACCTGGAGGACGAGGTGAAGCGTCTCTACAATACCTACCCGCAGCAACCCATGTTGCCTCTAACAGAGGTGTTAAAAAGGGAACATGACGAGGCATCGAAATGCCACATCTGCATGAAGCCGTTTGACGACTGCGAGTATAGCCGTAAAGTTCGAGACCATTGTCACTATACGGGGCTGTATAGAGGTGCAGCGCACGCGATCTGCAACCTCAGATACAAAATACCTAGCCATATTCCCGTCATCTTCCACAATCTCTCGGGGTACGACGCACACCTGTTTATCCGAGAACTGGGCGAGAAGTACAACATGCAGGACATTGGGTGCCAAAAACGAGTTCGAGAAGGACTTTTACAAGTTGATGAATTTGAGTGTGTTTGGCAAGACCATGGAAAATATTCGAAACCACCGTAACATCCAGCTAGTCACAAACGAGGAGAAGTACACGAAGCTTGTGATGAAGCCGAACTTCAAGGGTGTAAATCGGTTTAGCAAGCACCTCCTAGGGGTTGAGATGGGCAAAACTGAAATTAAGATGAACAAACCTGTATATATAGGGCAGGCCATATTAGACATGTCAAAAATGGTGATGTACGAGTTCCACTACGACTATATGCAGCCCAAATATGGTTCTAAATTACAGCTCTGTTATATGGACACAGACTCCTTTGTGTACCATATTAGAACCGAGGACTTTTACCGTGATATCAAAGACGACGTCGAAAAAAGATTCGACACAAGTGCCTATAATCCTGATGATAACAGGCCTCTTCCTATAAGGAAAAACAAGAAGGTCGTGGGCCTCATGAAAGACGAACTAAGTGGGAAGGTCATGACCGAGTTCATCACCCTGAGCGCCAAGGCATACGCCTATAAGAGCCTTACACCGGAGGGTGGGGATCGCAAGGCCAAGGGTGTTAAGAGGATGCGTCACTAAAAAATCCATCACTTTCGACGATTACCGGCAGTGTCTGGAAGAGGGCGTTGATATATACAAAACCCAAGTCTTAATCCAAAATCAGAACCATAAGGTCTATACCCAGGAGGTGAACAAGCTGGCACTCAACAGGGCAGATGACAAACGGATCATACAACCCGATCAAATTTCAACGCTTGCCAGAGGTCATTCCCGCCTGGCATCCACGGGGGAATAAAATGGAGGTGTGTTTGTATATTGCTATACTTCTACCCTATGCCATGATTGCCTACATTCTTTTTCGTTATAAACGACTATTAATAAAGATGTCTGATATTGCACAAGTCTTTGACAATGCCTCTGCAGAATATGAGAATATAGAGAAGCCTATCGATAAACGCCAGGCTTTGAAGGAGGCCCTGCGTAAGGGTAAAGGGTATCTCCTACCCAAAAAATGTACCGAGGGGTTTGTTGACAAAACTCCGGAGGAAGCTATAGACAAAGTACACACCGAGTACCTTCAACGAGAATTGAACGAAAAAGGGGAGAAGACGGCAAAAGCACTGTCTACCCATGTTATCAGTTTATATGCTAGCATGATTGGGAACTTCGTGGATATCGACAATGTAGATGAATTACGTCGAGATATCGAGGAAGACCCTATAATCCGAGACTCCATGACAGATCTTGGTATTCTAGTGTATTGTACCATTGGGAGGTGCTTAGCCCCGCTGCTTGTAGCAGGACATACAGCGAGGCATATGGGTAAAAGGAAACAGGATGAGGCGGAGGCGGAGAATAAGGAAGAGCCTCGGACGGTACTATAATAAAATGAGTGAAGAGATTCAGCAGAAACAAGAAGAGGGGAGGGTCATAACCAAGAAAAATGAGGGTCGTGTTGCAGCTGGCAAGAGACTTGCCGAATGGAACCGTAAGAACAAAGCCGACATACAGAAGAACCTTGGCAAAGAACCTTCACAAGATGATCAAGAACCTGCGGCAGGTTCTAGCAAGTCAACGGATGTATACATGTACGGTGTAGGGATGCTGGCTATATTAGCGATAGGGGTTGGCGTCTGGTACAAATGGGGCGGGAATGAATCTAACAAGCCAGCGACTAATCCAGAGCCTCAGCAGGGAAAACAGGGGCAAATCTCAACCAAATATCGATATTTTTAAGATGCAATGATTTGCACTTAATAAATGACAAGCAAGCACGATGATAGCAATATGGGTCCGAAGGAAACAATGGTTATTGACTCCCTCTGGGAATCAGTCAGACTGGTATCATATACAATCCTCATAGCCATGGGTGCGAAGAAGGCCTTGGGGGTTTCTAGGCCCGGGGCAAAGATGGACTTAGAGGACGGCCTGAAGCTCGCAGGTTATATGACAGCAGCAATATTATTCGACGAATACGCGATCAAACAGGGTTGGTATAAAAAATCATTAATACCTCCAAAATAGACCGCATGGTAATGTTTCTATTTTGCCTTAAGAGGTAAAATAGAAAATGGAGGAGGCTAAGATTTGCTCTAAATGCAAAAAAGTGTTAACCCTGGATAATTTCAGGATCAAGCCCCGTGGTCAGCCAAATCAGCAGTGCATAAATTGTCTCAATATTAGCAAAACATCACGCAACAAACGTCGTACAAAATGTGAACATATAGGGACTCAGCCCCTATATGAGTTAATGAATGTTTGTAGGGCCCATATGGAGGCCCAGTTTTCCGAGGGCTACACCTGGGAGCTCTACGAATTTTTACATGTTCATCATAAGATTCCTTTCAAATATGTCGAAACGGGCATATACCCAACACTTGCAGATGTGTCAAGGGCCATTGACAGGGCGAGTACCTTCAAGTAAATGAATAAGATTTGCTCAAAATGCAAAAAAAATTTAACCCTGGACATGTTCAAGATTAGAGGGAATGGTCATACGAAGAGTTGTATGGGTTGCCTCGATAAAACCAAGGCTAGGCGGGGTATAAAATGTAAGGACCCTGTTATCGAATACAAGGTAGACATTCTTGCAACTGATACGGAAATTAGAGGGGTTGCTGAACAGGATGATAATTATCTACTTTTGTATGATCTGTTGACATATAGCATCATACCACGGTACACCGAACTCATCGAGGTATTACCGGGGTATGAAAAGGAACTACTCGTTGAAAAATATCGCAAGGTACTGCGATGTCCGGATGGAAAGTTAAAATATAGTGCACTACCCCTCGAATACCGGACCCAACAAAATACTAAGCTCTGCCCCGCCTGTCGGGGTCCCCTAGAGAATAATCATGGGGGTGTGCTGATCTGCCGCGACTGTGCAGGTGTTGTTTCAAAGGTCTGTGACCAAAAGTGGGGCAACTATTAGTAAATGGATGTTATAAGGGATCCGCATACGGCTATATTCACAGGACCGACGTCTTGCGGGAAAACGCAGTGTGTTTTAGATTTATTGGAAAATGAGTATAGGTGACACTATCACAACGTAGTGATACTGTGCCCTACTATACGGTGGAATACCACATACCTTGAGAGGGCCTCACTCTGGAAGGACCCTTACGTGTTCTTGATAGACCCCAATGGCCAACTGTTTGAATGGATTTCGAAATTGTCGTCGTTACTGGCGGGTGAGGAGAGTCTTTTCATAGTGGACGATATGATATCTGACGATAGTCTCGATAAGCGTCGTCAACCCCTGCTTGAGCTGGCTGTTAGTGGTAGGCATCGCAAACATAGTTTATGGCTACTCACGCAGTCGTACACTGCTCTACCTAAAAATTTGAGGAGACAGAAAAAAGCCCTGTTTTTGTGGTACCCCCATGAACGCAGCGACATGAGGCTAATCGACGAAGAGACGAACATGATCCCCGATTGTACTGACATCAAGGCTGAGCTGAAAAAATCAAAGCACTCTTGCTTGTATATCAGATTGGAACATCCTAGGACTTGGGGGATTTTGGAGTGAGCACGGTGAAATCAACCTATGTTCAAAAGGGCAGATATTGGTCGTTTTTTAGGCATTTCTGACATAGCGCGCAGTTTTAAATATTTGACCGGGGGAAACCATAACAAGGCAAGAAATTGTGGGTCTGAATGGCCAGGGTAGCACCCTGGCCCCTGGAAGAGGGAGAAATCTACATGATATGTTTGTCACATTGGGATCAAGCATTGGAGATTGTGCGTCGTTCCCGAAAACCAAAGGCTGTGGGGTTAATCAAATGGCTTGCTCGGGCGGGTGTTAAAAAACTACAGGACGAGCTCGAGAAAGCAGCGTCAGGCCATCGAGGACAGAGATATTGCCGTCGCTATACTCGAGGATGATCTAGACGGCAGAGATAGTCAGCTCATGGTACTCGAGGATGAGCTTGAGGTACAGGCCAAGGAAAATGCGAGGCTAAAGGAAAGACATGTTCCACACCGATATCAATATGACACCGTGTTATGTGTGGTTGATAAAAATGATCCTCACGAGCATGGAAAAAAAGGCATACATAAACACTACATGATCCAGTGCCAGCGTAAGCAACTCAGCACAAGAATAAGCACGTTGGGGCGATGTACCCCGAGATGACTGTGAGGAAACCGGAATGCGACGATGCAAATGCCGTACATGCTTGGTGCCGTTTCAGAGACGATACCCTAGGCATTGAGAATTATTACCTCAATCACTTCACGCTACCTGACGATGATACGCGGGATCTATTCGAGGGTATGTTTGACATTGAAATGTCGTAAACGGGCACTAATTTTTGGTATGAGGTCCGAAATTGTAGGGTTGAAGGAGGGTGGCGGTGGCACCGCCCACTTGGAAGAGGGAAAAATGGGCATGAACGTCTCCTGGAGCTCGCTGAATGAGTGTCGCTATAACCGGTTCCCCCGCAGCGGGGGAACCGGTGAGTACACCCAACCAAACACAATTTTAATACCTTTGCGGTATTAAAATTATCATTTTTGACCCTTTCAGCTGTATGTTAAAAGGTACTGACCCTCGAACCTGGAAGATTCTCGAATGAAATCCTCTGGCCTACGTTGATATATTAGAAAGATGTCGTCGCAAGTTATGTTCAACACAGGAGCCATTGAGACACTATCCAATAGCCAGGATCAACCTATGTTCAAAAGGGCTGATCTGGGACGGTTTTTTAGGTATTGAAATGTTAGACAGTGTAGCCTCGATAATGATATGATATCAACAAGGGAAGAAATAGGAGGAGGTATATTTAGTACATACACCCAAAATGAAGGCCAAAATCCGCATGACGTCTTTGTCACATTGAACGGAGCCTTGGAGATCGTTCGCCGTAGCAGGAAACCCAAAGCTGCGGGAGTAATCAAATGGCTGGCCAGGGCAGGTGTTCCAGAAATTACAAGATGTAATTAAAGAGCATCGCCAGACCCTAGGGGACAGGGATGGGGCCCTGCCCTACTCGGTGATGAAATTGAGGATAGGGACAACCAGCTCATGGTGTTGGGGGATGAGCTCGAGGATAGGGATCGACAACTTGCGGCACAGGCCCAGGAAAATGCAAGGCTTCGACAAAGGCATATACCCAATGCCCAGGACCCTGGTAAAGACAAACGTCATCATAATCCACCGTAAGCACAGCGCACAGGATGATGACGAATACCATCATCTTCCATATTATTGCACGCGTGTCCAGAGGCGTATATTTCTAAGAAGAGGTTGTGGTTCAGTGACAACTACCGGTGGCGGAGGAGATTGTTGTCGCCCCAACGGCATACACGCCTTTTAATCGTTTTGAGGAGGAGGGGCATATAGAACGTCTCAGGAACCATTTCAGGCTTATTGACCTTACTCGGGATGACCTGTATGACCTCGGTGTTCCGGCACTAGAGGACTAGGCAGACGATTTTTTACTACCTTGTGGGTAGTAAAAAATGAGGGCTATTACCAATCCTTAACACCCTCCGGAGGTACCTGAAAATCCTTCGGCACCAGCATCAATTCCTCTGACACGAAGCTTCTTTCAGGACCATCTTGTAAATAGTACAGCACGCGACTACCTGATACTATTTTGTCCAACCTATAAGTATGTTTGCTCCAAAAAGGCGTCGGTAGCGCGTCGTACGTGCATCACCGTGCTCTTCCCCAGGTTGCAGGAGGTATAAAAACAATCCATCCTCAGGCAGGGGTTTCTCTTCCGGATATTCTTCGCTTTTTGCGAGAGGTACCTCATCCATCTTAATCGCCCTGCTAGCTTCATGTTAATCATGGCAGTCTTGGTATTGTTGAGACCCTTCACGATGGTATACAGATTTTTGACCCATATACTGCTAGTCTCATCAGAAGCCAACTCTTGTGCATCTTGAGGCTTGAAGAGCCTTTCCGCGAGGACCCTGTTATAGCTCTCCACAAAGGCCGTGAAGGTATGGTGATATTTGGTGGTAACCCGCTTAATCTCGACGCCTTTACCCTCTAGTAGCTTCGTTACATCTGATTTGAACTCAGACCCATTATCGCACTGAAGGGTTTTAGGGTAGTGTAAAGGTCCTGCCTTGTAGATATCTTGATCATGTCGGCGACTTCGCTAGCCTTCTTGTACGCAGGGGTCTTGCTACTTTGTAACGCGAGGCAACGTCAACCCCCCGTGAGATATACTTGTACGTATTGCCATTACAGTTTGTCATGTGGCATGTACAGCAGATCAAACTGGTGCATTTCGTTGGGTGTTGTAATGGTAAAATGGGGGTAGTCTATGCGTTTTGGGCCCCTGATATGCCTGAGCCACCAAGAGTTGACGGGACAGCCAGTGAGCCGACTAGTTTTTTTGATAGGCCGCTCTCCTTCGCGAGTAATTTGATAGCCTTACGCCCGACCCAGAGATGCTCTTGGTGTAGTAAATTTGACTTAATTTCTCCGCCCTCTCAGTGGTAACGATATGTAATGCTTTTGACATGTCCTTTATTTATACATGTTAAAAAACGTTCTTACAAATACTTGTAGGCAATGAAGCCCAGCAGGGACAGTGATCCTACTATGAATGTGAGCTCACCGTCTTGTTGTGTTTTGGATGGTGTATAATAATCAGATAATTGTGGGGCCTTCTCACTTGAGGCAATGTAATATTTATACATATCATCATCGAGTTCACGAAGGCTCTTACCGGCCTTTATTTGTATTTCACGTTGCTCAACAAACCAATCAAGCTTGGCCTGCCTTTTTTGTATCCATTCCGCTTGAGCCGTATTCAATTGTTCAACAGCTTCGTCGTGTCTCTTCCTCTCGGCCTCGCCATGCCCTGATAACTTACTAAATAGATAATTAGTTCCTGAGAATGCAAGAGCATTTATCGCAGCACCCGCAACAAGGACAGCGATAGTAGCCATCTTTATTAGTAGTTCTCATCTAATAAGTAACGGAGTGGAACCTACCGTCCAAAAGATTCAATTGGGCATCCATAAGTAGGTACACGTAACAACGGATGTCCCCGGTACCGTCGGCTTTCTTGGTCATGTGCAACGTAATGCCGTCACTCAGACGTTGTAGAGGTCTCCCGGAGCCGTGCAATCCCGGATCTGGGCTTGCCCTGAAATCGACAAAGAGACTGTATCTCTCGTTGAAGAATTGCCAATGGTAACGTTGCTATCACGACTGCCGAAAATGTTGACGACTTGCTCCAGGTGGTCCTTGGGTACCATGCCATGACTATAGAGCTCATTCGGTTCACCTTCCACAGTGACGCTTATCTTCTCAATCTTGGGGTTGTAGAAGACCTCGTTGATGCCCGAATAAGCTTTCACTTTTGAGGGGTCCACAAACAGTAACAATACACCCTTGAGACTCTTCGCAGGCGTATCGATCTGAAGGTTGTATGAGGTATCGGCTTTTTGCATAGTCACCACCTTACTTCTCAGGATCCGTTCGTAGGGCAAGGCGAGAATACTATACCTTGACATTATCGCACTAGCCAGGCCCTCGTGAGTAATCTTGTCAAACTCAAGCTTGATGTTGGTTAATTTATACCTACTATCAGCGGCCTTTGCCGCTGTAGATCCCGCGGCTGCCGTGCCTGTATCTTTGATCACGTCGCCATATGGGGCAAAATGTAGGACAAATTGGAGTCTGTCATGTAGCCTGCCGGGTAAAACGGTAAGTCTCTGGTGAGTTCAAAGAGTTTCCCGAGCGGTATACAAAATGTATTACCGGTATGCCGAGACTATCGCCTTCTCTTCGTCAGTACCCACGTGATCGGTGGCTTTTACCTGTAGTGCTCTGATTGTACCATCGTTAGGGTTTATCCCCTCTAAAATCAGGTTATTGTCACGATCAAACTTAGGTAGCCACAGGTCTCTGTATACCGCGAGCGTGTTGAAGTCGCTGATATTCTGTACCTCGTTGCCATTCAGGGTGATACGTAAATCTCGCACTAGACTCTTCCCTATGTTGCTGACAACGGTACGCTTCGTGTTTGTACCTGTCAGCTCAAGATCAAATAGTAGTCTCAAACTCCCCGGAAAAATGACATCGTTCTCCCCCATATTGGGAATATCAACATAGAGATCTTCATTCTGGTTAATGGTACTTGGTATATGACTTATCTGAACTCGTTGACGTCGTCCTTTGATACCAAGGAGCTGCTTCGTCTCTGCATATGGATCTAATGTAGCTCCGAATATTGTACTCATGGTTTATTATATATGAAAATTCATTTTTAATAAACAATGCCAACTAATCCATTTTTTGAACATGATATAGAGGATAAGGGCGGGGGGAAGGATGATAGGCCTGATGCTACGTCAAAACTCCCATCAACGCAGCAACTTCCATCAACACCGGGGGCCTCAAAGCATGGGGAAGAAACCATAGCTACGGAGTCGCTAGGGATGAGACTTTTTAGGTCAAGGGTGGATACCCTATATACAAATCTTAGGGATGGGCTGGGATTGATGCCAAATGCAACATATTACGACCTGTTTGAGGAGAGATATGGTCAGCTGTTTATTAGGGAAATTAAACAAGGTAGTGAAATATTGAGGGAAAAACAACTGACATTAGCAAATGGTTCCTTTCCTATTATTGGAGAGCTCAAGAAAAATTTAGGCAAGAAGCGTATGATTGCCCTGGGTTTTGTGGACTATCAAACACCCAATAAGGGTAGTAGGGTAGAGGCCCGGAACCTCGCGAATGAAGTTGATAGCCTTATAAATAATACCGAGGAGGACCCGGGTGAGATTTTTGAGATGAAAACCGTTGAGGAAACAGTTGACGGTATTCAAAATTTTGCATATGATATGCAAGGTTTTGTCGATACTTCGTTTGGTGGTATTGACAATGAGAACGAGGAGGTTAAAAGAGAAATAAAGCTTGAAATTCAAGACCTGCAGGAAAAAATCAAAAATTTTAGGGATGAGATGTTTCAATTTAATAGTAATATCAAGACAAAAGAGGATAAGGTGAAGCAGCTGAAAAAGCAGGTCGGGGGGCAAAGGGAAGATACTATTGACGCTATGGAGAATGAGATTGCCGGATTAAAGAAGGAGAGGAAGGAGGTACTTGGAAGGCATGGTCTACTTTCCTCCGAAATTTTTAAGTCTCTGAAAAATATCAAGACTGAGTTGATGAAGGTCGCCGCAGACGACATGCCATTACTTGAAAAACTTAAAACCCTTTTCAGGGAACAGGGCCTGACGATAGCCTCCATAATATCAGCCATTGGGCTACTGGTTTCCACCATTGTACTCGCTGTTACAGGGGGTTCTGCCGCGGTAGGTGTCGGGGGAAGTGCCGCCGGTGGTGCAGGAAAGGGGTTTGTGGAGAAGCAGTTGGAACGATTGGGGAAATTTTTAAAGTACTTGGCAGGTAAAGCAGGTGTTTCCCTGCCTGGCATTATCGGTACGGTTGTCTCCTTCCTTCTGAGGGTGGCGGCAACAGTTGTTGAATACGCAGCCAAGCATCTGTACATGGCAATAGCAGCGGCAGCCGGGTTTGCTATGGTCTATATTGGAAGGAGGAAATAGGTTACCTTAGCCACATGTACGCAATGATGAGGTCTACCCCCGTTGTAATCAGGGCTGCCTTGGTATTCTCGTGCTGGTTTTGTGGGGGTTCCCTGTGCCCAGGGGGATGTATAGGAGGTGTAGCATGCTTGGGATGTAGTTTGATATTTGCCACATGTCTGATGGTATGCCCGGTATGCCTAAGAGGTGTAGCATGTATAGGAGGTATATGAGGTATACTATGCTTTGTAGTATGTATAGGTGGCGTGGTATGCTTTGTAGTACGTATGGGAGGTGTGGTATGCCTCCCAATAGGCTTGTTGTTCACATCGATCTGTGCTCCCACATTGACATTGGCGGGTGCTATCAGGATATTGTTGTTATACCCAACAATCCTGCCTATGCGCAGGTTCATGTCCGATGGTAACATATACACGCTGGGCATGACGGCAAAATTAACTGGGGTCCGGGCATATTGAAGCACCTTCTGGAATTCTGTAATGTCATGTCCTACATTCTCTTGGCGTTGTACCATGGCTTCAAACTTCTGCATCAGGATCTGCCTTGCTGTATAGTTATCGGCGCCAGATCCGAGCAGGGATGCCTTGGCCCCTGCCTGCGACCCAAGTAGCAAGACCACGTAAACCCGGATACTTTCGCTTAGCTTGGTTAGACCTTCCGATGTCAAACCTTGACCTGCGGGGATAATGAACTTGGCCCAATCACCATCAACCTGAGGCCACCATGAGCCATTGGTGAGTGAGGCTCCTATTGATTTGAATTTGTACAGGCTATTGGGATCTGCACCATATTCGCGGCATACTTGTGCATACCCAGAGGTTGAGTAGGGGTTTTTATAGTTTGAAAACCCATCGTTATAAGGCATCGGTACCTTCATTCTTGCTAAAATACGACGCATGTGGTAATAGATATGAAAATGAAATATCGAGTTTACAAGGGGTATGGAGCCCGTCATGTGCCTAGCAGAGATGCCTAATGAGGTGGTTGCGCAATGGGTAGCGAAATTGACCTGCACATTCCAGTAGTCCAGTGCTTGTCCCTTCCAACCCACAATGACAGGGTCATTCAGCAGATTAGTTGAGGGCTTGATTGGGTATTTGGTAAACTCAGGGAATGCCACAGAGATATGCGAGTCTGTAGACACGTACAAGTCTTGATGCTCCAAGTTGGTTACACCGAGTGGCCATTGTCCCCTGTTGGATTTGTACCTTGCCTTGGGGTTATACGAGTAGATATTCATCTTTGTTTAAAACAAATATGAAGCAACTCTACATCACCGATATATATAAGCCTACCATATTTGAAGACTACTTGGGGCAGGATAGTAGGATAGCTCTGAAATCCATCAGTATCCGACCTACATGGCTGAATATTTATAACAACAATGACTTCACCATCCGTAAGGTAGGGCCTGATCAAAGGGAGACTCGGATCACCATTATGAACGGCCTGTACAAGATAGAGGATTTGGCGACTATCGTGAACAGCCAGGCCGAGGATAAAATCAAGCTGTTTGTCCTAAAAAATGGACTCTGCAGGCTCCGTGTCAATGAAGGGTATACGGTTGTGTTTGATCGACATCTGCATGAACTCTTGGGTCTACCCTATGACCCCAGTAAAAAGTACTATATGAAGGGTGACTATGATACATACTACAAGACCGACGTTTATATTCGACTACGCCTTGTTTGTCCCCAGTTGGATGAGGACGACTGCCTGCTAAACGGTAAAAAGTCTAAAATTCCCGCTCTGTTACCCACAAAGGAGTTAAACGCCTGGGGGGACATGCTAAATTGGAGTTTTGACACTCCGATATACCTTCCTTTGAAGGGCTCCACGGACCGTATTGAGTTTATGTTGACCGACGAGTTCCATCACGACAAAAATGTGGCCTTCACCGGGCTAACCATGCAGCTATTGATAGAATAAAGATGAGCGATATATAGTTTGCCGAGTGCACCTGCACAAAGCGCTGATATGCCTGAGGAAAGTCAAAAGTATAGGCTTGGAAAGATTGGAGAGATTGAAAAGTACCTGCGTGATGAAATTAAAGAGCGGAACAGACTCGTGAAGAAGTTCAAGATGCATGGGACCTGGGTGAGGTATACGGACCATGGCCTGTTAGGTATCAATGTTATAACGTCAGGGCTTGGTATAGGAGCTATGGCCTCTGGCCTAGGGGTACCATTGGCTATTGCGATGGGGGGTATTAGCATAGCAATGGGGATAGGGCAAGCCGGCCTGCGGAACGCCGGGAAGAGGTTGGGTGTGAAATCTAAAAAACATGAGACTATAATGTTACTCGCGGAGACGAAGCTGAATTCTATTATTGATCTTATCTCTAAGGCAATTGAGAATGGAGTCATCAGCGACTATGAGTTCACCCTCATAGCACAGGAATATAAGAAGTATATGCTGCTAAAGGAACAGATACGTCAGCGTGTTAGGCAGATCGTTAATGCCATTAATGAACAGGAGCGTGCCCAGCTAGTCGCAAAAGGCAGAGAGGAAGGGAGGCAAGAGATACGGGATGAAATTTTAAAAAACGTTCGACCTGCGCAGTATGCAGGCGCTATGTAGACCCTCCACCTGAGTAGAGACCTTAATTTAATATACATTTTATAGGCATCAGATGGCCTATAAAATATATGTTTTTTCTAATCATCCTCACCTAGCAGGGGCTCCTTTTCGGATTGTCGATATTTGCATTCAATGACATGTGCCTGTGGGTGATAATTATTTCCTTGCATATATACAGATGATATTGCAATGATTGCTGTGGTCTGACATGGTAGGTTGTATGGCACCTGCATACCATTGAATTTGGTTGTAATTATGTCCTTGTAAGACTTAAGTTTAGCGTTAATGTAACGATCTTTTTTTACAGGGGCTGTCGTCAATTTCTCAGAAATTAATTCCTCTATCTTGTACCAGATATGACGGTACTTCGCAATCCATTCTGGATGCTCGTCTAGATCGAGACCCATTGCTGGTACGGCATTAGCGTTGTACCGGGTGACACCGTTCGGTGACCAGATTTTTGATGGGGTTTTCACCATTAGGGCCACTATGAGGTCTTGTGTGTGATCCTATCACATAACGCCTATCTTTACCACCATTAGATGGTATGGGATCTGAGACGGTTAGGCATTCCACGTTGATATCATTTATATCGGTAAATTTTACGGCATGTGAATAGAATAGTTTGTGATTGACAATCTCATTATCAAATTGTAGCATCTTGTTTTATTGTAATTCAAACGACTTCAGAGAATTGCATGTCATTGTACATACACAGCCACCCCCGTTATAGATGATATATTCCTGGTAGCAGTACCAGCATAGCATTTTACCGTTTACCTCAAACCTTCGGCCGCATCTACATCTGTCATATTCATCCAGCATACATTCACAGTCCTTACATTGTTCCATTTATTTCATTGGATTATCAATACGATATCCCAGATCCCTAGTCAACTCACAGAGGTTATCAATGTCATCCCGCATCTCACGCATCTCCCTAGGATCATTACTTGTTACACATGTCTTAAGTTTTGAATCTGTCGGGCACCTGTTTGAGCACCAGGGGATACTTTTCGACGGCCCTATTACACATGTCTTGGGTCTTGAACCTGTCCGGCACACAGTAGAGTATGTAGAGATCTTTTTCAATAGCCCTGTTGCACATGTCTTGTTTTGAATCTGTCGGGCACCTGCCTCAGTAGCCAGGGCTCTTTTTCAACGGCCTTGTTGCACATGTCCAGGGTCTTGAGGCAATTCATTTATATATAAGGATTTCAACAAAGTCCGAAGATTACATGATTAATCTTACAACAAGGCTGTAGGATTAACATAGGTTTAACAAACTGGCCCCCACAATTTTTCAAGATCTGCCTTTTCATCCTGCGAAAAGCACCAATCGATGACCCTATCTGGATGCCAGGCTACTGGAAGAAGATCATCCTTAATTCCGGCCTTTTCGGATTTCCTCTGGCGATATTCCCCACGCCACTTGGGTCCAATTTTTATATTTTTCAACATGCTCTGGGTGACAAACCAGTCCGGCACATACTCGATCATGTCGGGATGCTTTTCAACGGCCTCATTACACATGCCCTGCGTTTTAAGCCGGCCCGGCACATACTTGAGCATAAGGGGATTTTTTTCAACAGCCTTGCTGCACATGCCCTGCGTTTTAAGCCGGTCCGGCACGTATTGGAGCATCCAGGGATGCTTTTCAACAACCTCATTACACATGTCTCGCGTCTTTATATGATCTGGTACATGCATGAGCATCAGGGGATCCTCCCCAACAGCCTTGTTGCACATGCCCTGCGTATTGAACTGATCCGGCACGTATTGGAGCATCCAGGGATGCTTTTCAACAACCTCATTACACATGTCCTGCGTCTTGAACTGGTCCGGCACATACTTGAGTGCAAAGGGCTCCTCCTTAACGGCCCTGCTACACATGTCCTGCGCCTTGAGCCTGTTGGGGACATGCCTGAGCGCATAGGGCTTCTTTTCAACAGCCCTATTACACATACCCTGCGTTTTGAACCTGTCGGGGACATGCTCTATCATCCAGGTATTTTCTTCAACAGCCTTGTTACACATGTCTTGCGCTCTGAGCCGATCCGGCACATACTCGAGCATCCAGGGTTATTTTTCAACAGCCTTGTTACACATGTCCTGCGTTTTAAACCGATCCGGCACGTCTTCGAATGCCTCGGGGTCCCCCTCAACGGCCTTGTTGCACATGTCCTGCGACTTAAACCTGTCGGGGATATATATTAATAAATCAGGGTACATTATAAATTCTTGAAGGCTTTCCATATCCTCTTGTGCTATAGGTCTGACTGGTTGTATAGCCCTCCTAGGTTGCTCCTCCAGCAAGGAAATCAATTCAGCCTTGCGTAGTCTATAATACCCTGTAAGTCCACGACCTTTTGCAATATCTCGTAATTGTTTTACAGTGTATGTATTCATTCTCTCTTTATTGTATGAATAATGTTTTGTCAGAGGATTTCATCTTACTCAAAACTAACACATCTTATTGCGCATGCGTTGATTTTTAGTATTTTATAAGGGAATTCCCCCTGCAGTATGTGCTAGAAATTTACTCATTTGCTGTATGATAGGGACCTACCCTACTCAACACCGCATGATAGGGACTTTACCCTTGATATGCATGAATAAGCATTGTATGGTATTGGATTTGTTGTGGCTTGCTGTGACGTCACTGCGTGCGCGTTGATTTTTAGGGAATTGTGCTAGAAAATATTGGACCTCTTATTCTACATTGATGACGTCATCATGTAGTGAATATTAGGGACTAGGTCTTGGCTAGGCGGTGACTATTAGGGACTTGTTCGTGGGCGTGCGCGGGTGCGTTTTAGGGGCTGTGCTAGAACATACATTTCTCTATCTCTTTATTTTAGCTTCAAGTCGAGTAGCAACTTTTTGCTGTTATAATTTATTTCCTTTTTTTTAATTTTAATTTTTCTATTTCTTTTCCTTTTCTTTAAATTTTTATAGATTGTGTAAGCTCTTATTTTGTATTTGTTATGTATACAAAATTACATGCTAATGGTAAAAATATTAAAAGTGAAGTGATCATTGCAGCAGAATTGCCAATAAAGACAGCCGTCAGGATTGGATTATGTGTAGCGAGACAGTCAGGCATCCAAATCCGCCGCAGTCAAGAGGAGTTTTTTTGTAAACAGTCGCTCCACATAATTTATATATATCTAGAAACAATAACAAACCTTTAACAACCAGTCTTAATTTATCGTATTTTAATATAAGTCTTTATTTTGTTTCTAACATATTTTCTAGACTTTAGTTCATCACTTTATATTTAGAGCAAGTCCTAAAAACTCCGAACGTTTATTTTATAAGATACCGATTTTATCAGCTGTAGAGATCAGTTATGAAACACCAGTAAGACGACGACTGAAAACTGGTTATGGACACGAACGTTGGGAGCGCTAGTCTAGTTAAAGCGATCGTTTGATAGTTGAGAACTGAACTGTTTTTTAAGTATGAGGTTACCGTATAAATATGGAACGTACGTTGTTAGAGAATGGAGTAACAGATTATGTGTGAAGTGGCTGTTTTACGAAACGTCGTCAATGCGATCCGAAGGGGAAAATACTAGAAACTAATTTTGAAATGTTCGCTATGCAACGCGGCAACAGCAATGGCGGTGATCGATGATCCAGGACTTTATTTTACACGCGGAAAACAGAAAAACCTGTTTCCTAGATTTTAAAACATTAAAAGTCCCCCATTTACGCGCATTAAAAGTCCCCCATTTACGCGCATTAAAAGTCCCCCATTTACGCGCCATCTCTTTATTATAAAGAGAAATAGGAAATAGGAAACCCCTTGTCTGGAAAAACACAAACCATTAATTATCAATAATAAAATTTGTCGTTTTGCAAAAAGATTGATCACTATTTTGATGGTTTTGATATATATGGCGCGTACTGCGCTCGAGGGGCATCCATTCGCGAAAGGTGGGATGCTATATTCAATTTATTCTCTCTTGTTAAAAAGAACGGAATGCAAACTTATCTAGTATATTATGAAAATTTTCTCTTATATTTACCTCGTTACGTGTCCATAATCTTGTCTCAGATAATCTAACGAAAGCGTAGATCTGTTGAGCAAATTTAAACAAAATTTCAAATTTTCACGTTTTCGAATTTTACTAAAAAAAAAAAAATTCGCTAAATTTATTTCTATTGTGCGTGTACTCCAGCTATCCACTATTTCATAAAATTGAGTCGTTCATTTTTATTCTAAGTCTTTTGTGCAGTATGATTTACAACGAAGTAATTTGGAATGCTCATTGTTTACTCGTGTAGCACAGAATAAACTTTCGCTTTTTCTGGGCACAACATCGTCGTGTTTACATCTCTTTCTCGAGACTTCATCGTTTGTTCTTCTTCACTTTCTTTTTCTTGTTACTCTTTGTTACGCTAGACGACAGTCTTCTCGGTGAAAATGATGGAGGAGAGTACGATGGAGAGGGGGAGCGCTTTGATTTTCCATATCTCAGCGACATTGAATTAGGCGAGACAGATCGTCGAATTGGTGAAGACGACAGGGACCTCGAGCGGCGCGAATAATCTCGTCTTGGTGATGGACGACTGCTAATTGGAGATCTAGAACGATCACTAAATATGGGTGATTTTGGTGACATCGATCGTCCAGGAGATCTAGAGTAACTCCTCCTCGGCGAGTACTTTAATGGTGATTTTCCTTTGCGATTGTTTCTACGACCCTAAACGTCAAAGTGAGAGTTAGCTAAATATGATATAATAAAGCACACAGGTGAAGATCACGGAAAATATATATTTACAAGTCTACCTCTGTCTCTGAGTCAGAGTTAGAGAAAGAAGATGCCCGCTTCCTTGAACTTTTTTTGCGTTTGCTGTCCTCGTAATTAGGCGAGTTACTTCTATCGCGTTTCCTATCTGTCTTTGCTCGTCTTTTATTTTCTCTCTCCCTAGATTGCTCGTACTCCTAGCAATAGAAAACAAAAATTATTGATACGTTTACAACTTTACAACTTTGAGAAAACCAGTCACTGTTAGCAACACACAGACGAAAACTTAGAACGTACATCTATTAACTGTTGTCGGAACTTTTGAGCTTCTTTTTGAATATTCAAACCGGATTTACTTCCGCCACGCTGCTCCAATTTGTCGACAAACCTCATCACTTTCACTTCGACGTCGCGTAAAAACTTTCGTCTTTCCTCGTCGTCTTCACGTGGCGGCGTGTCGTACGTCTTTCTTTTATCCGATTTTGGGCTGAAAAAAATTAGAGAAATCAAAATCATATGGTATACAGGCCGGATTGATGGAAATGTGGTATTTTCCAGACCAGAACGTACGAAAACCAACTTCATGTGCTTCCCCTCTAAACAAGTAACTTTTAAAGTCAAACTGAGGTAAAGATAAGGATGGTATTAAAATCAAATTGACTTGCTGTGTTTACACATGAGGCAGGTCTCTCTTTAAGCTCTATTCATTGAAATAAATTTTTGATGATAGATATTTCTAAATTTTACTTGGCCAGAGGAGAAAGAGTGCTTAAGTTGACTTTTATAGCTATATCCTGTTCTGCAAATATCACCATTGTGCTTTTCACTTCTCATATGATATGCATACTCAAAAACTGTCCACGAAATTAGCTGCAATAATTTAAAAACTCTTTCTATATTTTTTAACCTTTCTGACTGCATGAATGCAATCCGAACAAACATTTAGCTCCGGTATTAGGATTTTCTTATATAAAAAATTTTCACAACCAGTAGTATTCTTCCATAAAACTGTTTTTCTATATACTATTATATCTATATACTGTTAATTGTTTAAATTTGGACGTACCTAAGTCTTTCTTTCGACTCAGCTTCACCAATTTTGCCACTTTTACCTTTTTTCAACCCTTCCACTTTCTCCCATTTGCTTGCTGGGCGTTGTTCTTCGGGCAGTTTTGTTTCTTCGTCGTCGCTTTGTTTTTCCCAGCGAGATGACGATAACGGGTCATCACCTGCCGCCTGCCATTTCGAATTTTTATCGTTCTTCTCCCATCGTGACGGAGGTAAACCTGCAATTTCAATCAAAAGCGTTCATGTCGAGGAGTGTCACGTAAACAGATATAAACACGCCTTTGTTTTTTGAGACAACAAGTAGAAAAAGCGTAACAGGCTTTCCATATAAACTTATGTTGATTTCATCAATTCACCTCGAAGAAAAAAAATCTTGTACATGCTAAATGTTGAATCACAAATACTAATTAATGACTTTATATCAACTTTTGCATTTTTTAAGCCTCTACCCCGCCCCCGAAAGCACGTCACCTCCGTATATATTATGTCTAACCATAGAGATATTATTAAAAGAGAAAGAGACACAACGGCTATTCAAGCTATTGTAGTAGGCGCGTCCCCGAAGCAGGTGGTGCATTCATGAAAATTTAAAGTTCCCGAAGCTGGATTGTTTCCTCTGATCCAATCATGTCAAAGAAAATGTTTCGATTGTTATTTCGCCCAATCAGGGTTGATAAATGTTCGCAAAACTTAATATTTTGTAATAATTAACTGCACGTGTTAGCATAATTTAGGCTCGTTAAAACGATTTTGCAATTTGCTCGGAAAATTACACCAAAGAAAATCGTCGTGAAACAAATATTTAAGCGAGGCCCTGGAAGAAAAATGTAAACAAATGTCAATGATAAAAAAATTTATTTTGAGCCATAGGTAGAAAAGGATTTTTACCACATATGATGTAAATTTATTAGCAGTACTAAATAAGCTCAAAGATTTTGACAAATATATCATTAAGCTCTCTCTTGGCCAAGCAGAGCTAGATAGCTTTTAATTGACCTGTTGTTGTGGACCAACAAATCTTACTAAGCTATAACATAACATATAAACAAATAGATTTTGTAGAAAGAGTGTCCAGTCAATTTTTATTTTCCCTGACTGACATTAAAATCCCCTGTTTTTCCTATGCCAAATATACTTATAACTTAAAAACAATTAGGCTTAGAATGGCTGAAAAATAAGAACACAATAAGAACATAGAGAGAGCTGAAGTTTTACTGATAAGACTCCTAAAAAACACACACACACACTCAAAAACATAGGGATCTTTTTTATAAGGAAAAATTGTCATCGAATCAATTGTTACTATTATTCAAAACGTGTATATACTTATAAACGTGATGTTACATTGCAAATACTTGCAATATACGTACAACAACAACAAATTTAAAATGCTCAAAATATGGAAATATAAGAACTATTTCAAGCTAAACATGTCAAAAACACTCAAGGTAAAGCGAAGGATCAAAAAAGTGTATATCAAGCTTTGCTACAGTACATACTAATAACATTTTTATAAAAACAAAATATTCAAGGTATATATATACTTATATACGACTAAAGCAAATTTTAAACTTTCTAACTTTCCAGGTGTCACATCCTGTTTCAATAAAATATTATCAATCCAATTCCATGTCAATTTAAAACTGTTCATGTGTTGGTATTTTGTGTATAGCTATCTTGAAAATGTTTGTATAGCTCGATTTAGCTATCACTGATCAAAAATGGATCTTTTAAGACAATACTTTTGTCCAAAACATAATAAAATTCAATATGTCTAGCGTATATCGATAAGTAACTTCACCGTTAATCAATATTTTCATCTGGTATGACTTGTGGATTTTTTTGAAAAGTCAGTAGCTTGGATTGCATACACATAATGTTTGTGTTAAAAACATCGTGATTCGACACTTCCATACAACGTTACAGGTAATTCTGATCTGGTTTACTAATGCTGTATTGCTGATCAAGGTTTTCTACTTCCATACTGAGTTCGTAACACGTGTGTTTGAAATGAAAAGTGTGTGAAATTTTTGGTAATTAATTCTCAGTACATATTTTCATTGTCTGATATGAAAGCAGTTGAGTTCAGAGCTTACATCACTTGAATGTGGTCTAAATACTAGCAAGTCAAAACTGATAGTTCCCAGAGAAATCCTTCATTGGCTAGCAATAGTATAGTGATTTAAATTCTATGTGGTTAGCTTCTTTGAGGGTATAGCTAGCTATAGCTATACCCTCCATGACATGTTTAGAGCGGCTCCTGAAACCTAAATAGAAATAAGATAGTAGATTGCTAAAGCTGTTTTGATATAACTTTTACATACGATAACTAGCCACAACTCGCTTTTTTACAAAAACTTTGTTTTTAAAGTCACGAGTTTTCCAAGACCGCCATTTTTACTTAAAAAAACGTGGTATAATACACCGAGCATATTTAAAGGGACACTTTATCAACACCGAAAATTTACAGTTGAATTTTGGCCTTAAACTTTTGCTAGCCATCGTCCTTCACTTAAAGATTAATATTAAAGTGAAGAATAAACCCTTACCTTCGTACATCTATGAAGGATTCATATTCCGTTCAGAATTTCTTGAAAAAAACACGTTTGTTTTTTCTATACATACGACAACAAAAAATATGGCTGCCTGACCTTCGAGCTTCTTCTCCAACTGATTCTCTTGAAAATTGTGCAGGTAAATTATTTCGAAGGCGAGGGTAAACCCCTGAGAGCTTTTTAACCAATTAACTTTGGCGGAATTCAGTGGAAAACCTGATTATTTTCTTAATCTTTTACAAGTAAAATTGTCGGGATTCTATACTGAAAGAATCGGTAATTAGTCGTTTTGCGAGAAACGCACAAAATGAGCTGGAACCTAGGGACGCGCCTTCTCCGCATTGTTTGTCTTAACAATAGGAATTTGAATAGAGAATTATCGCGTTGTGTCTCTTTCTCTTTTAATAATATCTCTATGGTCTAACTAAGCGTCCAAAATAATAACTGCGGCTAGGTCCTTTAACGTAGTGTGATCTATAGGCACGTCATTTAATGTAAATTTAAGAAAATAATGAATCATACCATCGTCACCGGTGTCTTTCGTTAACGGCACACCATCGATGTCGTCATCACCTAAGGGAACGCCGTCAACGTCGTCACGAGCAAACGGTATACCGTCAATATCGTCCACTAAAGGATTCTAAAGACAAGTAATTCACTATTTTACTATAGCAAAACAAAATTTGACAAATGAATAATAAATAAAAATAAAAACACACTTACTCCGTCTACATTTTCTCCTTCTAGTTTAGCTAATATATTTTTTTTATTCAAATACTCCTCTTCGAGCTGAAAAGGATATATATATATATGAAAGTTTTAGAGGATAGGGAGGAAATAGAACACGACAGTTCATTTAGATTTGTAAGCAAAACAGCATTCATACCATGAGGTTTTTTGTCGTTGATATACCCACAAACACGTTTTGTAGCTTGATAAGAAAGGCCGGAGGGTATATAGCCCAATCCTGCCACGCAGACAGACAGGCTAGAACTTGCTTCTAAAACAAAAACAACAACTTCAGTGAGAAATTTCTCCCAAAATACTTGCCAGCGGGTTTTTTTTCCTTATTTTATTCTTATATGTTATCGGGAAAAGATATATATTTCCATCACGATACTCAACTTGCAAATTTTAAATAAATTCCTACTCTGAACTTTTCTCCTTGTCCTTTCGTACTGCACGATGAGAGAGTTTTGTGCATGTGCTCCATAGTTTCTAGCAGCTGATCTTGAAAGCTATATAAAGACAAGAAAACAATTTCGCGCTAAAGAAGCAGCATAGGTAGCTGTAGTGAACAAAAAAGAAGCGTGGCACATATTCGAATCACATCAGAATACTATGCACAACTGTTCTACCTGGCTACCAGACAGACTTAGATCGTTTGAGTACTTGCCTGGATAACTTTCGTCCTGTTTATAAACAACATTTCTAGTGATTTTGATAAACTGAAACTCATTAAGTACGCACATACAAAATGGATGCCCCCTCCCTCCATTCCCTACTAGACATGCCATTCCTACAAAAAATTCAGCGCTATTGTTTACAGGAAGCATTTTTTCACTAAACTAGCAAAATAGTTAAGAAATGTAGCTAGCTTCTTAGGTAAAAAAAATCATAGATAACTTACTTTTTACGAAAACGTGAAGCGTTGTGAACCTTTGCGCTGGAGTTGTGTAGAATATCGTTGACAACAAAGAGACGAGCAATCTAAAAAAAAGTTGTCAAATCAACCAACGAAAAATGAAGTGTCAAAGAAAGAAATAGAACTACATGATATGACTTACTTTGGTCGGTACTGGAGTTTCTAATATAGATAACGACTCGCAAATGCATTCCACAATCTAAAAAGAAAATCAGTTTAAAAGATGCCGAAACAAAACTTTCCGATACGATAACTGATTATATAAAATACTCTGCCTAACATAGGAGATGTTATGCTTCTTTCGTGTTCTATATCCAAAGCATACTAATTTTCGTGAAAGACAAGACAATTCCATGCGTATGAATTTTCACAAATGGATGAAAACATAGAACGCCATAGCTGCCACATGTGTGCAAATCATAATTTGGTTGTGACAATTCACCATAAGATCGTCATCGTTCGTAACGGTAGTGATATATAATACTGTTGTAATCGGCTACCGTATCTTTAGTTAGTTTAGTTGCACCATATATTCTGTTTACAAAGGTTATCTGTGTGAAACTATAGAATCCCAATACACAACACAACACAACACTTCATACATCAATTAGTCGTGAGTATTCATCATTCGGTCGTGATATATTAACATTCGGTCGTGGTATGTCATCATTCGCTCGTTTTCAGTCACAGTCATTTACCAACCTGTCGTAATCATTCATCATTCGGTCGTGATCATTTATGATTTAAAAATTTATCCAAAAAAAGAGAGAAAATGATTTGCAGCTATTACCTCTTCCGAATACTCGGCGTGATCTATGCAAAACAACATGAGTTCGCCAATCTGAGAACGATCAGTAGTGATAGTACGAAGTAAGTCTTCGAGTCGATCCCGTTTCCTAAACACACGTAAATGTCGTACAAACATATTCTTTGTATGCATTGTAATAAACTTAGCAACACATGTCGCCTAGCAGGATACTACAGCAATAACATAAGCCCTGCTGCGTTGTATAGCTCCTTACATCCTACTTGTTTGTTAAATGTAACGAAATCGGATAAATAAAATTGGAACAACAACTGCAGTTAAATGTTTCAAGGAATAACACATTTAGCTAAGACGCATTATGTCAAAATTCATATTTTCAGGTAAATCTAATATCAACATTTTTAAAACAGAGAATAAACAAAACCAACTCAGGAAAAATAGCCTAATCAACAAATATCAATGGTGGGCACTAAACTTACCTATCTGAAAGCAACTTCTTTTCCTTCTCTGGCTTACTAGTATTATCATCGTTTGATTCTCTCAAAAGTTGTTCGAGAAGAAAATTTTTCTTCATTGCTAGCGTTGGAGATCCCTCGCCAGTAGTCGGTAAGGTATTGCTATTTGCGTGTACATTTGCTGAAGAAGCACAGGCAAGGGCAGCCGAAGCAGTCATACCAGTACCTATCGTTTTTGCTGCGTATGGATTGATTGGTGGCGGTTGCCATATTGAACCACCTTTAAACATTCTAAAACAGCCTTGTGACCACTGGCTTGTTGTGTCACCCTATGAAAAAAGAACTTCTTAAATTCAGTAAGCACATCGCCAACAACAACAAACGGCATCAGCTATAATATTAAAACACTAGCCGGGGGACCCGGCGTCGAAACGCCGGGTTAACCCACAAGTCACTGTGACCCGGCGTTGAACGCTTGGTGGAGCGGTTAATTAAGCCAAAAACTGTGCCATACATCCGAGTTGAGCGCTTTAGTACAGGTATATAGTATGTAGTAAATCGAGTAAAGCGCACACAACATTATAGTGTTTCGGTTGTAATGTATTTTTTTAAATATAACTTTACTGCTAGCCGAAATAAAAACACAGTTTACAAGCCGTTGTTACCCTGTCATAACAAAAACAATTAGTCAATATTATTCTATTTTGCAGAATAAGTTTTAGTAAACGTTACAAAATTAATCATGACACCGGACTGAGCACTTAGTACAGGTAAACCGTGTCACACACGAGTAATAGGCGTAATACCATTTTTCAAAAAAACTTTATCACAACGGTTTAAATAAAAACACAGGAAACAGCCCATCGTTACCCTGTCCAGCTAAAAAATTTTACTTTGTGGAAAAGTTTTCATGACAGTAATAAAATGTGTAGTTACCTAACTACATTTAGCATCATAAAAATTATTGAATAAGAAATTTGTTGCAGCTAGCTAAAAACTGAACATAAAAAAAATGATATACCAAACTGAATAAAAACTTTAAAAGAATGGGAATAAATACGGCTAGCTATAGCTAGCTAGGTAGCTTCAGCAGAATGCTACCTCGAAATCTACGTTCCTAGCTAAAATCTTAAAACTGATTTGTTTAAGATTTATACATGACTAGAAAACGTGACGGTATATTCATCTTAACATGTGTAAACATAAAAAATAAATATTCCTATAGATACAAAGTATTTAAAAGATCAAAGGAAGACCTACAAACCTGACACCATCACTTCCAAACTAAAATGGTATTTGCAGCATGTTTCCGTTTTGTTCGTGATTCCGAAGTTAAGCTGCGTCCAACCGAAAAACAGAGGTCCGTAAAAATCGGGTTCTGCCCTATTTTTCTGAAAAAAGCTGCGCGCAACTATTTTGAACATACAGTATTTTGAATGGACTAGCCGGTTACTCCATCATAGCAAAAACATTCATGCAACATTGTTTTTTTTTGCGGGAAAAGCTCCTGTGAAAATTAATCGTGACACAATGTTGCACAATGTTGCACATGCGTATAGGCGTACTACTCCTTTCAAAAACAATTTAACGCAACTACAGTTTAAATAAAAACTCAGCAAACAGCCCGTCGTTAAAACCAGGCTGAGCGCTTAACAGGTAAACCATGTCATACATGAGCATAGGGGTAATACCATTTTCCAAAAATCTTTATTGCCTTTCGGTTTTAAACGAAATCAGGAAACAGCCTGGTGTTACCTGGTCCAGTTAAAAAAATTACTAACCAATTTTATTTTGCAGAATGAATTTTCGTAACAGGAAAAAAAGCTATAGCCACCAAACTGTATTCGGCGATTCGGTTTGACGTCATAACAATTTTTTTGGAGGTGAAAAGTTTCCGTATTTTAGGTGAAGAGAGTGCAGAGCTAAACACATTTTGGAGTTTTAAGAACAATGTTAGGAAGTTTGTGCAAAGATAATTTTTTGGAGCAAAATCTAGATAGCTAAAAGCATCATTTCCAGACAGAGTTTTATTGTGGTTACCTTTCGTTAGCTAATTATTCTTCCATTTCCACATTTTTTTAGCATTCTTCCCCCTACGAACTAGGTTTGTTTTCACCCAGCGAAATTTTAAAAATGGCGGATGTAACACAAATGCGATTCGTCAATTAAGCAAAATGTCAATCATCACTACGGCAACAAAGCTGAACCGAATCGCCGAATTTAGCATAATTATTATTAGGAATTTTGTTGGTAGCTGTATTTGGCTACCTTCACTTTTTAGTTAGAGGTAGCTAAAGAGCTAGTTAGATAGCCACAACACCAAATACAAATGAATAATAGTATACCAAACTGAATAAAAACTTCAAAAGAATAGGAATAAGTAAAGCTAATTATAGCTACCTAGCCAACAATATGGTTAAAAATCTACGTTCCTTGCCAAAATCTTAAAAGTGGTGATTTAAGATTTGTACGTGGGTAAAAAAACGTAAAAATATATGTGGTTTAACATGTGAAAACAAATACTACAAAATTAAAAAGCTTAGAGAAGATAAAAAGGTCAAACAGATCTACAAACTTGACACCATCACTTCCAAACTGTGGCCTCCGTAGCATGTTGTTTATCCGGTTCTGGCGTGATTCCGAAATTATTCCGAAATTAAGCTGCGTCCAACCGAAAAACGGAGGTCCGTAAAAATCGGGCCCTGCGATAATTTTCCGAAAAAGCTGCGCGCAACCATTTTGAACACACAGAATACGGCTATTATTATAGAGATAATAATTTATTCAAGAAAATAAAACATATTTACCTGTAGTAGAGAGAATACCCTCCATCTGTAGTAAATATGCTCATTACTTTTGTTGTCAAATAGAAATCTAAACAATTAAATACACGAGTTTTGCAATCATTTTTCTTTGTTCAGGTTTTGGTTAGACATGCAACACACAATAATTACATGTCCACCAGGATGCACACACGTTTTTTTCATCATATAAGGAAGTCTAAATTTTACCTGGGCTTTAATGTGCTTATTTTTAACACTTCAGCCTTTGTATTGTTATATTGTTATTTGTGTTCTTACAAAAATAAGGAATTATATGGGAATATCTACTAGTGACGATGAAAGAATTTAGGATCGGAAGAAATAGAAGATGTTAAAGTTGTTAAATGTTAAATCTTATTGTAAAAACACACACATGTACTAGCAAAAAGAATGAAAAATGTTCGAAAGACTTGTTTTTTAGTAATTCTAGACTCTTTTTGTTCTTATAGTCTGTAGAGAAATTCCGGCTGGGAACATACATGTTCCCAATTTTGAGCAAAATCTTAGTCTTAACATATAACATTCTTATAAACTAGGTTCTTATAAAGGTAAAAAAGGCATAGACTTCCGTGCAACATATCCACTTTCACAGAACATGTCTATAAAATCAATATCGTGTGTAGAAAGCTTTTAGACCAAGAATTCTACAAACAATATGTACTATCTAAAAAAATATTCGAATAAAAAAGCAGGAGTATGTATCTCACCTAAACATCGGGTTGGCAATTTCTCGATTCATCAACATGGCTTCAAACATTGGTCCTTCACGAACAACAAACTCCACAACACGATTGATAACTGACACAATGGCCCTACAAAATGAAAGCATGTGAAAAATACTGTCGCCATATTACGTTTGTTATGATATTGTGGACTAGCAAGAACTGTAGCAGGAAACGAATGAACAATTCATTAATTCCAATAAATGAGGAAACCTTCTGTATATTTATTTATACTTCTTTATACTTTACATAGCATAGTTTTAATTATGAAATATGTTTCTTGAGGCGCACTTCGGATCATGGAACCGAAAACATAATTTTAAAGATGATTAGATTCTTAAATAAAAGGCAATCTTGTCAAATCTTTTTTAAAAACACTGGTGATGTTGCCATTTCTGTTTTCATAATTTACAAAAAGAAAATTCTAAGATTAAAGCATGCACATCTCTTTACAAAAATACCCCACTGGAAAAAAACACTCTCAAAACAAAAAACGGCCGCATCTACGCAAAAAAATTTAAGATTATACTACAAACAAGGTCTCTGTGCAAGAAACCTAGGTGTATCCATCGTCTTGACTGATGAAATCTTGTATCTTGAAAAAGCATAAAGAAGATACCTTTCAGTGGGAATTACAACTTTGATGACAGTATTTTCTAAATTCTAAGAAAATCGAATATCGTTAAGAATCTTACGATGGTAACAGAAGGGACACATTAAAAAGCAAGCCAAATTCATAAGTCAAATTTCTATTTTTGTTGACAATCAAAGATGACAAATCGACACTTTTTCTGCGAAAAGTTTCATTATCAATTCAAATTTGAAAGCAGAGTTTTGGCTAATTAGTGACCTACTGAAACAACAATGGCAGAATATTTTATGCCATACAAGAAATAACTTTATGTGTTATGTAAATTTATTGAAGCATTCATCTAATTTTAATTGATTTGTTTTTTCTTTTGCCTTTATTTACACCTACCCCATCAAATTGAATGCCAGCTTTCTTCATTTTGTAGGTTATTTGACAGTTAAACGGGAGTCCTGATTGTTTAGGTGGTTTCATTACTTGTGTCTGTGAAGGATGGACATATACAGGTTGTGGAGGGATTGGAACAGTTTTTCCCCAACCTATTTTCATTTCATAATCCATAACGTATTTCCCTACAATGACAGATGCAAACAAGTAGCATGTAAACAAATTATAAAAACCACTATTTAATAAAATGATACAAATCCTTGTGCACTACCTTCAATGTCAGCTAATGCAGTTTCGCCATCCTTTCTGTTCATAAATGCAACAAAACCACAGTTTCGGTTGCGTGCTTTTTCTTCTTCTGTGCGCGGCCACATAATTTTCACACTGGCTAACGGACCGTATTTACCAAAGACAAGACATAACTGCTCTTCATTCATCTAATTATTTTCATAGTCAATTATTAAAATTCCAAAATGGCTCTTTCCCTCCACAAATAGTCAAGAAATCAATACTAAAAGAAAATTTGTACCTTTGGGTTTATATTACTGATGAAAAGATTTGTTGTTGATGGATCACCAGTGTCGTGTGATCCCATTGCTTCATACTGATAACCGAAGTCATCTAAAAACCAAAACAAATAAGATAATCATCTGAAGAAAAAAAACAGACACTGTAAACAACTAATGCATTATAGGTTTCTTAGTGTGGTTCCTCAACAGATATCATGGTTGATGCAACTTTTAACACTAACGAACTAACATGAATTAAAATCAAAATTATTTTTAAGTATTTATACTTTAAAGGAAATAACTTTTTTGAATTATTCCATTTTTGTCAATGGAAATTAGTTCCCACAAAAATTATTTGGAAACTTGCTATGCGTGAAACTTGCAAAGTTTGATAAAAATTTTTTTGTAATACATTTACCTAGTCTTTATTTTATGTCCTTGAAAAACATCATCAAATTTTTATCACAAAATCAAATTTTCACAAAAGTTGCTCACATAAATTAATTCCCTTGAGGTAGTTACATCGTAAAGTAAGATCAAAAATCCTAATAACATTATGTTTTAAAAAAAGATTAAAGTCAAAATTATCCAGAGTTTGTTTTAAAATAGTCCAAAATTTTAAAAATATCTTCTATTATAAAAAACTGATTGTAAGGTCGTAGAAAAATTCACAGGTTCACAGGTCCTCAGTATTGGTAATTTCCACCTGTTAACATAAAGTAATGAAATTACCTAAATGAGGGTTTAAAATAAAGCTGCTGGCACCCATTTTGAACAGACAGAATACAGCTATATTATAGAGAAGCAAAATTGCCAAATTTCTTATGTTTTAACTGGTGAAAAATCTATACATGCAAAATTTGTCATTACAGAATAAAGAAGTTGCAAAAATTACACTGCTTAGAGTGACAATAACATTTATAAGAAATCTTTTAGAAGGAGAGTTTAAAGTATTCTTAACTTGAATTCTAAAAAGTTTAACTTACCTTCAATTGGTTTAGCTTTGAAGAATGATTGTGGAAGAGAATTCAGCATGTCTTCAGAAATCCCAGAAAGGTCACCCTTTTTTAATTTCCGACGAATATCTCTTTCTTTCTGTGATCTAATTACAAAAATAAATGAATGAATGAATAAATAAATATAAAGGAATAAAAATAAAGATACAAAAAAACAAAACTTAAAGGGAACCCAAGGTATAAAATGATGTTTGACTTGTATTATAGAGCTTAAAAAGTTTGTTAACAAGTCTTTTTAAATTTTTTAAAAAGCTCTTTACGTTCTCCAGATATTCACATTTAAAGAATTGCAGATTTAATTGTACTGCATAAATTATGATGTAATATTTAAGTAATAGCAAACTTTGACATTTTCTGTCATCAGTAATTTTAGACCTGTTAAGGGGTGTGCATTCAAACTTTATCAATGCATAGATATTATAAAGATGAATTAATTAACATAATTTTTTTTGCCAAAATGACACTCGTTTGCTCGTCCCAGGCCTCGTAATTTTTTGCTGACTTTTTAAGCTCTATAATATAAGTCCAACATCATTTTATACCTCGGGTTCCCTTTAAGTGATATGTAAACAAACACAACTGACCTTTCTAATTCTTCTTTAAACAATTCCAAGTTACTTTTCCTTTTTTCCCCAGCCTTCTTTTTAATGTCCTACAGAATAACATGTGTATTTTCTGAACAACCGAACAGGCAGCCTTACAATTATATACCGTGCTTGCAAGAAAGTAAGTTTAGCAAAATGTTTTCAAGAATTAGGCAATTTTTTGTAAGTAAAATTATACTAAGAGTGAGCCATAAGTCAGATAAACTGTGGATATATGTGGAAATCTTTCCCCAATTCAATCTGGTGTAAATAAGCTGACTTTAAATTACTCACTTTTGTTGCTTTATATTCTTCAGAGATTGCTTTACTTTTTTTAAATTCTTCTGCTAATTCTCTCATTTTCGACTTTGGCTTATACAATCGATCAGATGCATCTAAAAAACAGTTTGCACCACATATAAATCTCATCTTCACTGACAACATACAGGCAAACAAAAATGTCTCAAAAGAGAAGTCCCTCACCATCTTCTTCTTGCTTTATGCCAGGAAGAAACGGTTCTAAATAATAATAAACGTTCGCAAAAGAAATGTTTACAAAAAAAAATAATTTGACAACAACTATTGCTCAACAGCATACTTTTGTCTGTATTAATGGCACCTGCCCGAATGAATGTTTTGCCACCAGCAGCAGAAGTTTGAAAATCAGCAATATATTCGTTCAAAACGGCTGCTGTCTCTGCTTCCTCAGCCTAAAAACAATGATTATATAAGCATTGTTTACTTCATGTTAATGATAGGTATTTGGTTTAAGTTTTGCACACAGTGCTGGAAAGATGAATAGAATGTGGAAATCAAGCAATTTCTTTGCAGATTTTTAAAATTTCACGACAAGTAACACAATATTTGATGTTATCCAGGCCTGTGAATTTAGCGAAAACTATTGTTTCGTTTCTGTGACATTTCCCTGAAAAGAAAATAGTGATAACAAACAATATTTATCCCATGATCATTTCTTTCATTAAAGGTAGTGACTGATTAATTTTAAAATTTGGTTACTATCAAGAATAAAATCTTACTATTTATAAATTTTGGGTTAAAACTTGACAAGTAAAACTTACATTTGCATAACACATGATTATTTCCATGGGCTTTAATACGGTTCTCTTTTTCAGTCTTTTAAGTATACTAGTCGGTAGCCCGTGGAAAAATCCACGGGTTCGCCCGTTCTTTTTATACCGCATTGCGTGCTCCTCGCTACTTGAGCTACCATTTTGCGTGACAGACAGACATATACAGGTATTATAATATAGATGACCACTGACGTCAAACGCATAATTATGCATATTTTAACCCAGTAATTTTGGTGCGCTGACTTTGAGAACGAACATTGCTGTGCTTCGACTTGATTCAACTTGATTACATGGGTTTTGAAAAAAAACTGTCAAAAAAGGTATGTGTTTTCATTTTTTGTCTGGACATAAATTAAATTATAAGTTTGAAGTTTGTAGCAGTCACTACCTTTAAATCTTATGATATCTTTTTTTGGACCTGCTAAGCTGATAATGCACATTCTTCCAAAAGTATAAAGAAGGAAAGAGAACTTTACTAAGTTTACAACAATCGTTACTGTTGTTACCTGTTATCGTTTCTGCAAAAGCTAATTTACATATACAAAAAAATGTCTTCATAAGCTAGAATTGTTAATCTTCCATTCTAGGCGATTACTAATAAGAATCAATTGGTGGTGGGGTTTAATTGTGTTGAACCAATCTTGCTGGTGAAATCGTTGTGTTTAGAATAGTGGTGTTATATTGTGTTGTGTATAAATCATTTGGATTTATTTGGTGTTGCGTTATTAGGAGAACTGTGAAGATAACCTACAGGTTAGGCATACACATATTGCGAGTTTAACAAATGGTAGCAGAGGAATAAAATTGCAAAGTATCATAGCGAAATGTCGAAAAGTTGGGTACCCCCACCATCATTGAATACAGAGTTCAATTACAAAGACTGGAAAAAAGAAGTTCAAATATGGCAAGCACTCACAGAACTAAAGGCGGAAAAACAAGGGCCAGCTATATTCATGGGTTTGAAAGGAAAAGCTAAAGAAGCAGTATTGGAATTGGAAATTGAACAAATCAGTGCCACAACTGGGGTAAAAGCTATTACTGACAGATTGGACAAAATTTACTTAAAAGATTAAAAAAAAATCAAACGACCCTCTGAGATGAGCATGAATGATGAACCTTATAGAGTTTGAACGATTATATCACAAAATCCAAGTTCACCGTATGGAACTTCCTGATGGAGTTTTGGCATAACGAGTTTTACAAAGCGCTAATCTTACACCAGAGCGGCAACAGTTGGCTAGAGCAACTATAAATGAATTACGCTATGATTCAATGGTATTACAGTTAAAGAAAATATTTGGTGATACTGTGGCCTCATCTGTGTCAATAATGCTGTAAAGATAGAGCCTGTTTTACAGGCAAGTGCAGATTCTACGGAGCAAAATTACTTCACTAAAAGAGTTGGATATCAGCGTTCAAGGTTTAAAAGAGGAAGGGCTGCAGCACCAAATCAAAGATATGGCTGGAGGAAAACCAGATCCAGTAACAGAGTAATGAATCCGCCTGATGAAAAGTGCAATATTTGTCAGTCCATTTATCACTGGGCTGTGAATTGTCCCCATTCTTATGAGAATCAGGAGTCTGAAGATGTGAAAAAGGAAGAGAGTCATTCAAAAGTTACATTTTTTTCTAAAATTAAAGAAAGTGAAATGCAATCCCTTGTTGGTGAAACTTTGTCATGTGCAGTTTTAGACTGTGGTTGTACCAAAACAGTCTGTGGTAAGAATTGGTACCAATGTTTCGTTGATAATATTGATAGTGATAAACTGCCAGAAGAGTATCCAGGTGGAACAAGATTTAAATTTGGAGATAGCGGAGCAGTTTGTTCCATAAAAAGAGTAATCTTACCTGTAATCATTGGTTCAAAAGAGGTTAATCTAGAAACAGAAGTTGTACCCAATGAAATACCTTTGCTTTTGAGTCAAACATCTATGAGAAAAGCAGATGCAGTTTTAGATTTTAGCAACGATACTGTTAAAATGTTTGGAGAATGCCATCCTTTAAAATTTACCACCACAGGTCACTGTTGCATACCTTTAAACAACAACAGGATAGAATTAGATGAAAAGAACTATGGCCATTTGCTTCCTCAAGTTGCCTTTGTATGCGCAAGTGAAAAATCCAAAAGAAACAAGATTGTCAAACTTCATCATCAGTTCTGTCATCCAAGTGCTGAGAAATTAAAATCTCTTATTAAAGCATCAAATTCCTTTTTAGAGGACCGGAGTGAAATCATGAAATTAATTGATAATGTCTCGCACTCTTGTAAAGTATGCCTTAAGTATAGAAAACCAAGACCACGTCCTATTGTTGGCTTACCAATGTCGTCGGAATTCAATCAGTGTGTGGCTTTAGATTTAATGCAACTTTCATAATCATTGTGGTTTATTCATATCATAGATACTTTCACAAGATTTTCATCTTCAAAGTTAACAAAGACAAAAGATAAAGATGTGATAACAGATATTATCTTTGAAATTTGGTTAGCAAGATTTGGTCAACCAAGAAAGTTTCTGGCTGACAATGGAGGAGAATTTATCAATAAAGTGTATGAAGAAATGTGTGAGCAATTTAATATAGAGTTTTCCACAACAGCAGCCGAAAGTCCTTGGTCGAATGGGCTATGTGAGCGGCATAATGGTATCATTAAGGAAATGCTGAGTAAGATTATAGAGGATACGAAATGTACATCTAATCGAGCACTTTTCTGGGCTATTAGTGCGAAGAATTCTTTATCAAACAACAATGGATTTTCACCAAACCAGCTTGTTTTTGGTAAAAACTATGACTATCCCTGCATCCTCACTGATCAGTTACCAGCCATGAATGATACAGTTTCAAGTAAAACTGTGGCCCATAATCACGAAGAGCATTCATAGCAGCAGAATCTTCTGAAAGAATACGTAGAGCATTGTGGCATAATGTCCAGTGTTACAATGATGTGCAGTATGTAACTGGAGATAAAGTCTTTTATAAAAGAAAAGACAGTGAAAAATGGCATGGACCAGGCACTGTAATTGGACAAGAAAATAAACAAGTACTTGTCAAGCATGGTGGAAGTTATGTGAGAGTCCACATTTGTCGGTTGCAAAAGGTAAATCAAGTAGTACATTCACAGAAACCATCACAAGACTCTGAAAAGAGCCCAGAAGTAACAACTATGCAGTTAGACAACTGTATTTCACTGGAAGACGAAATTTTTGACATAGATGATCTTGAAAGTAATACTACGGAATTACCAGTAACAGAAGCACCAGTAACTGAGGATGCGGCCATTGATAATTCACAAACCAATGGGACACCAATAGAGGAAAGATCTAATGAAACATCAAAAAGTGAAACCACAGTCGATGAAAAAAAGGCAATACCTCTATATTTCAAGGAATACCAAAGTTAAAAGCTAACTCCAGACAGTGAGTTGATTAAAGGATTAGTTCACAGCAGAGCAGGTAAAGTGAGTAGAAAAGGAAAAGAAGGCAGGCAATATGGCAGCTGTTTAAATGTGCAAAATGAAGACACAGGTGAAATTAATTGGTTAGATTTCAAAAGATGTGTGAGTGAATGGCAACCGGTCGTTGAAGCCAATGACACTGAAGAAGTATTATTAGCGATAAAAGCAACTATTGAAGACGAGGTCTTGAATGCGAAATTTAAAGAATTAACCAACTGGCAAGACAACAATGTTTTCTCCACTGTTGAAGACAGAGGTCAATCTACAATATCCACAAGATGGGTAATCACAACAAAATATATAGAGGGCAACAAAATTGTCAAAGCTCGTTTGGTCATAAGAGGTTTTCAAGAAGAGGAGGTTCAAAATCCGACTAAAGACTCCCCAACGTTTTCAAAAGAAAATCTGCGAATTGTACTCACAATGTTAGCAACAAACGAATGGGAATGCCACACCTTAGATGTCAAAACAGCATTTCTTCAAGGTAACCCGATTGATAGAGAAGTAACTATAAAGCCCCCAAAGGAAGCAAACGCAATAGGGGTTCTTTGGAAATCGAATAAAGTAGTATATGGCCTTGCTGATGCTTCAAGAGCTTGGTATTTGCGAGTAAAGGAACAGTTAATTGGTTTGGGAATGAAAATGTCTTTATTTGATGAGGCTTTATTTTATTGGGTTCAAGATGACTGTTGTCAAGGATTGATTGTAATACATGTTGATGATTTTCTTTGGGGAGGATCAGAAGTGAAAGTCATTGCACCCATTAGAAAAATATTTCGGGTTGGGTCAGAGAATTGTAGTAATTTTAAGCATGTCGGAGTCAACATACAAAAATTCAATAGTTCTATTGAGTATGACCAAAGCAAATATGTGGCAAACATGGAACAGGTTGATATTCAAAGCACCAAAGACAAACATCGAGAACTCTCGCATGAAGAGCAATCTAAGTTTCAATGTATTTGTAGTCAATTAAATTGGGTATCATCTCAATCAAGGCCAGATATTTCTTTTGATGTTTGTCAGTTAAGCACAAAGTTAAACGGTGCAAATGTTGATGATGTTATGAGAGCTAATAAATTGGTAAAGAAGTTGAAATTGGATCCTGATATTTGCCTAAAATTTTTGGAAGTTGAAACCTCCGTTACAATTAATCTTGTACGCTGACGCCTCATTTGGAAATCTACATGATGGAAGCTCGCAAAGTGGAATTTATATTTTTATTAAAGGTGTTGAGAACATCATGACACCTATCACATGGCAGTCAAAAAAGATTAAGAGAGTTGTGCGTAGCACAGCACTTGTTAATGGTATTGATGCATGTATCTGGGTGAAAAATGTAATAATGGAAATTTTGAAGACAGATCTAGAAGGTATCTTGTGCTACACAGATAACAAATCTTTGTATGAAGCTGCACATTCAACAAAAGCTTTAGAAGATAAGCGATTAAGAGTTGACATGGCTTCTCTCAGACATAGCATCAATCAAAAGGAAGTTATATTGAAGTGGACTCCCACCAAACATCAGTTAGCAGATGTGTTAACAAAGCAAGGAGCAAATAGCACACTTCTACTGAATGTGCTACAAAATGGTCATGAAGAGTATTAGTGACCAATTAAATGTTGTGTTTTCAAAATGTTTTATTATAAAGATTTTTTTGAGTTTTATTTTTCAGAATTCATTGCTGAAACATCACTTAGCACTTGGCATCACACAACTAAGGACCCAAGAAAGAATAGTCTTTGGTAACTGTTTGATCAAGACTTGTATATTAGAGGGCATTGGTGAAAAGCCAATTTCTCCCCAGGACCACTATACTAAGCGAGTAGGAGTCGCTATAAATTCCTCCCATAGCCGAATAAACTGAACAACGTGCAGAAAAGAAAATAGAGGGAGATTGTTAATCTTCCATTCTAGGCGATTACTAATAAGAATCAATTGGTGGTGGGGTTTAATTGTGTTGAACCAATCTTGCTGGTGAAATCGTTGTGTTTAGAATAGTGGTGTTATATTGTGTTGTGTATAAATCATTTGGATTTATTTGGTGTTGCGTTATTAGGAGAACTGTGAAGATAAACTACAGGTTAGTCATACACATATTGTGAGTTTAACAAGAATGATCAGGCAGGATGAACTGTTACCATATACTTAAATACCGAGGCCTGTTTAGCGTAAACTGACTAATATTCTATTAGTGCAAAACATACCTTCTTTCTCTCAAGTTCTTTAGCTTTACTCAGCTGCTTAGGAGCACCAGCAGCTTTTCCCTTTAAAGCATTACGACCCTTCACAAATTTCTTTGCATTTGAGTCTGTCATGATTTCTTAAAATACTTTTAGTTAATACGAATCATTTGGAGTTGTCTCTATTATATGATCTGAAAAATAAAATATAAAAAACAGTTTCTTTCAATTCAGTATAAACTAGACATTTTTAGAACAAACTAATTTATAAGAAACTGAGTATAAAGTGCTCTAAAATTTTAAGAAACGTTGCTAGTGCAGCTATTTACTCACAAATTCATGGAACTTTTGGAAAATTCCATGATGCAGTGACAGGTGCGCAATCACACGTGGATGTGCCCACACCTGCCATAATTGTATCTCTTGAATTGGTTAAGAGAGAGAGAGATGGGACATGGAAAATGTTTTGCTTAGCATAAAGTACATAGTACTGGGGTAGCAACAAAATAACTTAACTGTAAATAATGAGACATTCGTATTGAAATAAACTTTTACTGCACACTAAAAATAGAATGAAATATTCCTTTCACAATCTATTTTTAATCAGACTAAAAAATGCTTGGGTTACTTTTTGAATAAAATTTGTGCTTTTACGGCTGATAACTCTCGTACTCACCTTAAAATGCAAAACAGCGTTTTCAATTCCGTTGAGTCAGTTACAAAGAAGACAACCTGCAAAGTATTACAGATTTGTGTGACTTTATTAAAATTGTATCAAATAAAGTCTTTTTGCGAACTCTACACCAGCAAACTTTTAGCAAGGTTTGTTCATGATATCATTGCAGTATATCTGCCATTTTGTTTTTTTTGTTAAAGTTATGTGCACGACTTTTGAGATACAAGGCTTGATGTCCTGCTGTTAATAAACCTGTCACTGGGAAAGGCATGTTTAGCCCACACAATTCTTGTTTTGATAGACAAAGTCGTGTTGACATAAACTCAGTGTTTTTCTGACATAGTAAGTTCCCGTTCTAGGATAAAGCCTGCTTTACTACAACCAAGAGTCTTTTTTAACTTTTAAAATAGGTGCAGGCTTTTTCAGCCAAAACTTGCCCATAGGGACCCCAAGCTTTTTTGCTGCCTATGGCGAGTCGACACCCTTGTAATTACACGCATAAAACTAATACCATGCATGCAAAATTGTAGATATATCAATTGAAGACTTTTTGCTTGGAGGGCAAATGACATTTTAATCTATTGTTTTCTCTGTAATCATTCATTACAAAACAAACCTATATATATTATTAGGAAACTAGATTGACAGGAGAATATTTAAAAAAATATATTTATATCCAATGGGTGCTCTCCTCCACAGACCCTCTTTGTTAATTCGCTTCACCAAGTTTTCCTAATGAAACGTCTGTCTTTTGAGCAATAGAAAAAGGTACATGGCGATGTTTGAAGCAGCCAGTCGCTGTGGTATACTGTGTCAACATCCTACTGTTTGTCTCTGACAATACAGTTTGTTTATGTGTGTTTGTATATTTATTGGTTATAACACATAGCGCTGGGCTTGTCTAGCCTTACTAATACATACGATTTTTCATACTGTACATCTGTGCGGTCGCTACTGTGTCTGCCATCTCCCTGCTATGTCCACTTTGCATATTATGACTTATTTTATGACTGTGTTATTTTACCTTTGTATTACATTTATAAAATCTAAGATATAACCGACGATGAGTATTACAACCAGTTTAATCATAAAATAGGGTTTAGAAATAATTCCAGTGGATCTCACATTGGAAAAAATAAATTAAGCGACTCCAATTTAATTAGTTGTTCTACGGGCGAAGTCGATAGTATAGCTTATGGTCGGTCGGTTGGCGAAATAAAAATAATTTTATCAAGAATGTATGGTCAGAACAACAACCAAAAAAATAATAACAACGGAGGAGGGTGTTACGACAACCATTTTTTTCTATGTATTTTTACATAACGCACACAGTTTATATTTTTTAGTTGCGAAGGAAAAATAATAATAATTTGTCTCACTACAAAAATGTAACTAGTTCTTAAGGTGAAAAGGTAAAAATACTTGCATGCTCAAAACTTGTTTTTAAAAGTTATGCAGCAAGAATTTTTCTTGTTTTGTTTTGAAAGCTATATATACAGCAAGGATTATTCTTGTGCTGTTTTGACAGTTATACAGAATATACTTGTATTGTTTTAAAAGTTATACAGCAAGTTATACCTGCGCTGTTTCGAAATTTATACAGTAAGTTATTCTTCTCCCACTTAATTGCTAATGTTTCCAGAAAAAACACAGTATTAGAAAGACAAATGTATTTCATTTAACGACTTTGTGATGTTAATATATAAAGGGATATTTGGCGAAAAGGGGTGAGGATGCTGGGCAAGCAAAAATACACAAAACTCTCGTGCGCGTGTACCCAATTCTCAACTCTCCGTGACACCTATCCTAATCTCATAGAGCGTATTTGTTTTCAACAACTTCCTGTTGTTACCTTCTCACAATTTTTTTACAACTGTTCGTTGTTTCCTTTTCTCTCTCTTTTTTACAACAGTTCCTTCGTTGTTTTCTTTTCTCTCTCTTTTTTTACAACAGTTCCTTCGTTGTTTTCTTTTCTCTCTCTTTTTTACAACTGTTCATTCGTTGTTTTCTTTCTCTCTCTTTTTTACAACTGTTTGTTGTTTGTTGTTTTGTGGCGCCGTAGATTAGTGGTTATAGCTCTCGTACTCTGTGCGGGAGACCGGGGTTCGATTCCTCTTGACGGCGATTCAACATGGGCGAGTGAATGTTACCATAGCCCCGGGTTAACCCAAGCCATGTGAGGGAAATTGGGGAGATGGCACACCATGTGGGCCGTTGGATGTTGCCGGGAGTTGTCTAGTAGAGCGCAGGCCCTAATTGGGTCTGCGTAGCTCAAAATGAGCATTAAATACTCTAGGACTCTCCATCTACTCTATCAATGTGACACGAAGAGCCATTGTAGTTTTATTAAACTAAATAAACTAGCGAGAAGGCCTTGTTGGTTGCGCGGGTTAAATAAAGCTTTTAAGCGATAGAAATAATTATATTTTAACAAAGTTTGAAACTTTAATTTTGATAGAAAAGCTTTTTCAGATCGCGTTTTAAAAATTTAAGAACGAAAAACGGCGATAGAAATGTTTTTTTAGATCGCATTTTAAAAATTTAAGAACGAAAAGCGGCGATATAAATGTTTTTTTAGATCGCATTTTACAAGTTTGATAACGAAGAGCAGCGATAGAAATGATTTTTTAGATCGCATTTTAAAAGTTTAAAAACGAAAAACCGCTATAGAAAAGCTTTTTTAGATCGCATTTTTAAAGTTTAAAAACGAAAAACGGCGATATAAATGTTTTTTTAGATCGCATTTTAAAAATTTAAGAACGAAAAGCGGCGATAGAAATGTTTTTTTAGATCGCATTTTACAAGTTTGATAACGAAGAGCAGCGATAGAAATGATTTTTTAGATCGCATTTTAAAAGTTTAAAAACGAAAAACCGCTATAGAAAAGCTTTTTTAGATCGCATTTTAAAAGTTTAATAACGAAGAGCGGCGATAGAAATGATTTTTTAGAAAGTTAAAGAACGAAGAACGGCGATAGGAAAGCTTCGTTAGATAGTGTTTTAAGTATTTAAAATGTTATTAACTCTATCAATGTGACACGGCGAGCCATTGTTTGATAGTTTTATAAAATAAAAGATTTGCACGAAAACTAAATAGACAGCGAGATGCATTGTTTAAATCTTTTAAGAGATAGAGCTGTTGCGCGCTAGAAAAAACAAAGACAATGTTTTTAACAATAAAATGTAGCGTGATACTATAAAACGTCAAAAGTTATATTTTTATATTTTTTCTTTCTTCGGTATTAAAATTTAATTTGTTTTCGAAATCTTATCGCGAAGGGAAAAGTCCCGAACGTAGGGTTTTTCCGTTTGCGTTGCTAAACGTTGCTTTTTATAAAAAGAACTTTTAAAAGTTTCGCATGTTAAAAAATATGTTTCGACGATAAAGAAATATTACTAAAAGTTTTAAAAGTAGCATTAGTTTTTTTTTAAATATTTAGTTCATTGGATTTGTTGTTTTTTAAAAGGGCTTGTGTTTTTTAAATATATCGAGATTAAAATCGCGTTACTATAATTAGTTTCGTTGTTAAAAAAAATAAAAATTCAATGGCCTTCGCGTTTAATTTTTTCTCGCGCAGAGTATTGTTTATAAACAATGTTTCTTGCTATGCTTTTGTTTTTAACACGAAGCAATTATTTTCGCGCAATTTGAAAGGAACTCGCTATCCTATTGTTTTTTTGAATGAAAGCAATTATTTTTGCAAGTTGAGCGTACGCGTACGCTTACATCTGGACTGTACTGTACATGCAATATCTGTCCTGAAGAAATATCTGAAGGTTTTTCCTGATACCAGAGGTACATGATCCAATATTTGCTAGAGTCATTGGATGCGTTGCCATTATAGTAATTGAAGCCAAAAGATGGAGTTGATGATATACTAGTAGGTTGCAGTGATAGATGCTTCTTGAAAACGTGGAGCTAGCTAGCTTACTATATTGAAATCTTTAGTTGGATTTTCAAGACAATCTTGTCAGCTTAGGTCAGAGGCCAATGTGATGTGAAATTCTTAATTTATATGCCATTGGTAACAGAGGCTAGGCTCAGTGGCCTGGCTAATTGAGGCAATACCCAATGTGGGTAAACAAAACAACATGGCGCGTGGCCGTGTGGTTATGGAGTTCGCTTCGTAATCACAAGGTCCATGGTTCGGTCCACAGCGCGGACATGTTTAGCAAATGTCTTTATCACAGCTACGGGTCAACCCATGCCATGTGAGGGAAATTGGGTAGGCAATGCCGGTGCATACTTAATGTATACATTCCGATCACAGGACCCACATTGATAACAGTGTTTCCAACACTGAAGTGGCTGTATCCTGTATAAATATTCAGAATAATAATATGCACCAATTTTGAATTTCCATATCCCAGTTCACCCAACCAGCTAGCAACCCAACTGGAAACTGCAATTAACATGAGCTAAACTATGTTTAGCTCCATTTAAATTAATAAAACAAACAATTTTAGTGTTCTTTTAATGTTTTTTGCGCAGTTTTATAGGAAAATCTAAATTTAAGTGCAAACTCTTTTTACGGACTATGGCTTAGTTGAAAATTATTAAAGTCTTTCGCAGCGTTAAGATCATTAATTAAAATTCATAACGGAGGAGGGTGTTACGACAATCGAATTCTACCTTGTTTTTATTATTTTTCCTAAATGGTATCGACTGAAAGTCTTGCTGTATTACAGTTTAGCTAGCGTAATTTTAAACATTATAATAATCATAACGAAGGAGGGTGTTACGACAATAATAATCTGTCTTGTTTTTTACTTGTATTATAACTATTTTAGCGAAAGTGGCTAATTTTTGTTATAAATCACATAAAAATTTAAATTTCTGTTTAATCACGTAACTATTTTTGCTATTACATAGCGCATCGCGCATTTTAGTTTTATCGCAACAAATTACCATGAACAAAGAATCAACTTCAAGTGGCCTTACCAATGGTGGTCCTAAAGTAACGTTATTGATTCACCTTGTTTAGTATATATAATTGTAGATTGACATTCAACGAACAAAAAATAACATCATTGATTATCTTCTATGCTCATTATATTTTCACGAGATGGAATGAGAAAATGTTGGGTTTTTTTTAGTTTTTTCTTTAAAACTTTTTTGCTTGATATATATTATTATTTTTTTGTTTTCGTGAAAATTAGGGTCGGTCGGGCCCGTAGAACAACTAATTAAGCTGAAGTCGCCTTACCGAATTGAAAGTAAATCATGAAACTAGGAGGTCCTAGTTTCATGATTTACTCTCAATTCATTTAGCCGATTTACCAGTATTTGTGCAAAAATTTTTTTTTTAAGTGATGGATTATATATAGTCAAAACCATGAAGTTATGTGGCGAGCAGAATAGCCAAATCGTCACAAGAGCTGTTTGTTTAGATAATCATGTAAAAAGGATGGTATACGCTAAGTTTATAGGATAGCGTTCACATATAATACACTCAATCATAGTGCCATGATTATGTTATAATGCGATCCCGAAAAGATGCGCGCGCAAAAATGAGGTAACGAAAACATTAGTGTAGAAAAAAAGATGGCTAGTGCAGCGAAAAAGAGGAAGACATCAACTAACTGCTGTGTTATAGGATGCTTGAATGATGCGTAATCCGTTCCTGCAATTTACTTTGCTGAACAAGCATAAAAGTGACAATATAGATGCTGTGCTCGGAGCGATACGTGAAAGAAGCCAAGCTTTGAATGTATGTTTTATTTGTGTGAATGTTAACATAAAAATTTGTGCCAGTAGATAATTATACAACTTATTTGTGAATAAATGTTGAAACCTAAATTCCCCCCACCCTTTTAATGTGGAATTTGTTTGTTTTTAACATTTTTTCCTCCATGTACACTGGGTTTGTTTACATTTTTACCTCATTATGAGGTAAATATGGTAAAAATGGCATTACATAATCAATCAGATGCGCGCGCACAAGTACATATCGGGACTATGATTCCATGCCATGTATTTACTTTAAATACTCCAGGACTTCCCATCAAGCCATGCCATGGCGCCCCTCCTGGAAATAATAGACATGGTATATCCCTCGATATTTGCAAGGCTAGCCGCGTTAAATATGCATAGCTATCTTTCTTTTTTTCTATTTACTTTTGCTATTTTTCACGACAGGTAAAAGGAGAAACAAGCAAAAAACCTTCAACTTGGACGACCTTTTTACAGGGCAGACCTATCTAAAAAATGCGTCAATTTCACAATAAAAAGTTAACATAACAACTCAGTATATTAATGTCATTCCATTAATTTATGTAAATATCAGCCCTTCTGAACCAAAACGATAGAAGATATGGGACGAAAAACTGTTCTGCCCGGATAATGAACATTGGCCCGATTAAGTACGGCAGCTTGCCCCGGTTAAGAACAGGGCAGGAAATACATAATCAGGGCAACATAATCAGGACAGGCCAGTTTGTATACGACAGTCTAATATTATTTCTCACTTATTATAGAACGAACATAATCGGGGCAGGCCGACTTATGTATGACAGTCAAATATTATTCGAGACTTATAGAACAAATATAATCGGGGCCGACCGCTTTTATATCATTCGTCATCACTGCTGACAAGCAAATAGCCCTGGTGGCAAAGTTGTTGTTGTTCTCAAATGAAACGAAATTTCGTGGCAAATACTAAATTTTGGGATTCGCAAGTTTAATAACTTTTCACCAAACTTAATTCCCGCAAAAAGAATAATTTAGGTTCCGTGAAATTTAGTTGCTTCAAAGTATATTATGTTGAAATGTATTTACTACAAGAGTACTTTATACTAAGAATTACGTCGAGACTTATTTCTTTCGCCATGTCTAGTTTTTAGGGGTGTTCTATCTTCCAGAGAATGTTTAATTCACAAAAGTTCGAAGAAAATGCCAATCACAGCCTGCCTGGCCAGCCATTATATCAGCGTTCATAATCCGGTCACCACGACATAACCAGTGCAAAAAAAACATAATCGGACCATGCGTACATAATCCGGCTGTCCCGGTTGTAAACAGGCCGTTTTCGCAATCTGGGCAGAACAAAACCACCTAGCCGTCTACCATTTTGTTAACATGGCGCGGACCCGAATCTCGCACGAACAAAAGCGGCAACGGCAGCCCTGTCGCCTGATCCATTTCCTACATCCTTAAGGTGGCGGTAACCCTTTTTTAGCCGTTCAAACAGATGGATTTTTCAGTCAGTGTATTATCAGTACGAACTTGCCTTATTATTTCCTGAAACTATTGGCCTTCAGGGATATACACGCCTTTCACAAATAATAATAATAAATATTTAAAGTGGCTAGCCCAGAAAATCACAAAAACCTATAGTTAGTGGATTGTTTCCACTGAGGGCCACTAGAACAAAAAAGAAACAAAAATTGATAAACCTTAGACTGCCTCAGCTCAATCAAACATAGTAACATTTATAATCTGTGAAAATTGAAAAGAAAAAGCATAAAAAACAAAAATTAAAAAGTTAAAAATTAGAATCCATTAGAATTTGCCAAATACATTAGATGGAAGTCTTAAACGAAAGCAGACTTCCATCACAGGTCACTTGGTCTGGAAGATTATTCCACACTTTTGCAGCTCTAAATGGGAAGGCTTTTTTGCCAAATTCCGTGTTGACCAAGGGAAGTGTGAACCTGTTTTTTGAAGCTCCTCTTGTTTGATGATTATGACAGTTTTTTGCCAAAAGGAATTTTGAGCGCATGTAATCAGGAGCAATGTGATTCATGGCTTTGAAAACTAATATGGCATCGTTTTTGATGAGTAAATTATTCATTGAATATTCCCTCTCTTTCCCAAGAAAGGTACGGACACATTTTAATCGTTTTTCTAGTTTTTCCAATCTACCTTGGGTGGCACAAGCCCATGTCGAGGAGCAGTAGTTGAAATATGGCATGACAAGTGCTTAAAAGGTTTTTTGTGTATTAGTATTTTTCTATTTATGTCATTAATGTGCTCTTCCCATTGCATTTTTGATCAAATGTTACCCCAAGATATTTAACTTTTTCGCTCCTCTTCAAAGGAATACCCATATAGTTGATAGTTTTGTTCTCAACTTTTTTTAACTGGCTGTGGTTGCCGAAAAAGATTGTTTCAGTTTTGTCCGTATTAATAGTCATTTTGTTATTATTCAGCCAGAGGTCGACTTGCGAAAGTTCTAACTCGACCTGGGAGACAAGGGTATCCAAGTTTTTATGGGACGAAATAATTATTGTATCATCTGCATATAGATGGTGGTAGTTTGAATTGATGACAGATTTTAAGTCATCAATATACAAAAGAAAGAGCAGGGGTCCCAACACAGATCCCTGCGGCACCCCCAAAGCGTCTTCATGAAGCAGATCTGATCCTGTGTCGTTTACAAGAGTCAGCTGCATTCGGCCCGTTAAGTAGGACTCGAACCAGTCAAAGGCAGCATCTCTGATGCCAAAACACCATAGTTTTTTTAACAAAATTTTATAATCAACAGTGTCAAAAGCTTTTTTAAGGTCAATGAGCACAGCACAAACAAAGTTTTGTTGGTCGAGCTCAGTAAGAATAAAATCAGAGACATCGACTACTGCAGTTTTTCTGTGGAAAAAGAGTTTTCGAAATCAGGACTGTCTGTCATTCAGGAAGTTGTGCTCAGAAATAAAATGAGACATTTGCTCATGCACTAACTTTTCAAAAATTTTCATAGGAATTGGCAAAATGGAGATAGGCCGATAATTAGTAGGATCTGTTTTATTGCCACTTTTAAAAATAGGCGAGACCCTTTTAGTCTTCCAACATTTAGGTACATAACCAGTAAATAAAGATTTGTTGAAAAGACTTGATAAATAAATACTTAAAACTGACGAACCTGCTTTTAGCAGTCGTGAACCAATTCCGTCCAAGCCTGTAGCTTTATTAAGTTTTAGTGAACTAATTATTTTTTCGACACTTTTGGTCTCAATCCGAGCCCACCGAAAATCGTGTCCGCTAACAGGTGAATTAACATTAGTAGTGTCAGAAGAAAATTTAGAGGCTAGTTTGGCACCAACACTGACAAAAAATGAATTGAATGTGTTGGAAATTTCTTTTGGGTGAGAAGTTTCTGTACCATCGTTTTGGACTACTCGTTTTATCGAGGTAGTATTGCCTGACTTATCAGGAACCAGTTTTTTTAGGGTTTTCCAAAGTTGTTTTGGCCGTTTTTGAAAGTCCTGCAAAACGTCATTATAGTACTCGTTTTTGAGTCGATTTTTGAGACCTATTACCTGGTTCCTTTTTTGTTTGAAAGCTTCCCAGTCTATGATGGATTTTGTTTTTGATGCTTTCCGTTTTAAGAAGTCTCTTTCTTTGATGGCTATTATTAATTCATCAGTGACCCATGCCTCAACACGGCCAGAAAATCTATGTGTTTTGAAAGGGGCATGTTTGTCAGCCACTGTTGTAACATTTTTATTCAGTTTCTCACATGCTTCATCAAGGTCATCATAATTATTAAAATATGACCAGTCTAAATTCCTGAGGTCCTTCAGAAAAGCCTCTTCACTGAAGTTCTTGTAGCTACGAATTTTCTGATCACATAAACTAAATTGTGATCACTGATGCCTAAATCCATGACACCAGTTTTAGAAATACAAGAACTGTTAGAAAGTATCAAGTCTATAGGAGTGCTATTATTTTCAGTAACACGAGTTGGCTCCGTATTATGTTGTTTTAGGAAAAGAGTGGAGCATAATTCCTTTATTTTGGAGGAAAGAGCATATTTTGAAAGCATGTTACAGTTAAAATCTCCCAAGATAAAAACTTCTTTTTCTTTTGGGAGTTTATTAAAACACTGTTTAAAATGAGTACACAGGTTTTCGGTACTCTGCAAATCACTACCTCCAGGTGGGCTGTAAACCCCACACACGTAAATAGGTTTAGTTTTTTTCAGGCACACTTTCACCCATAGTGTTTCAACATTTTCAAAGTATAGGTGTTTCAAAAGGTGCTATCCAAGTTTTCTATGAGATGATTCTTTGTAAATCCGCACAGTTTTTTAAAGCTGTATAATTTACAAAGCTCGTGTTAAAATTTTAAAGAGTAACGATAATGCTATCATAAGTTAGAGCTCTCAGGGTGAGGCGCTATGGAGATCGGAGTTTATTTTTACTTTATGCGCCATATATGTTGTTATTAACGTTTCTCTTTAATGATTACGTCATTTCTTTCCGTACAATTTCGCAAGCGCAGATTTTGTATATTTGGTTATTCGGTTTGCAAGAGTAACCTCGAATATGTTCACGTTCGAATAACCGCAAAGTTAATGTACCGCTATTACACAGAACTAAACAGTGCTACATTAAAAAAAACTTTGATTTCCACAGTAAATATATAAGTCATACAATCACGAGAAATTACGAGATACATATACAATTATAAAACATAATAAATAAAACTAGTGTGGGAGGTTGCAATTTGTGAAGTGGGTTAACGTAACTCGCACATTAATAAATCACGACAGAATCGAAATGGACGAACTTTCGAAATCTCTGTGAGAATTTTCCAAGTTTTTAAATTTGGATAACTCCTACTTCAAAAGAACAGACCTCAAAAGAAAGTCATGGAAATGATATGGACGTAACTGAAGACTGCAAGGTTCACAGGTCTGGTAGTCAAAGCAAAAAGGGAAATTTAAATTTATATCTATAATGCTAAGGGATCTCCTCAAAACGCTTCATTTCATGGCCCAAAAAGTTTGTTCCAACAAAAACTATCAAAGAAGTCACTTAAACGTTATAAAGCCAACTCGAATTTTACCTATCACTCAACAAAGTATAATCGTTGGCCCTTACTGCACCCTAAATCAATGCCAAATTTTTATCAGTCCTGATTTCATCTGTCTTTGTTGCACGAATATGCATCGAACACCACGACATAAAATATTTACGTCATTTCAAAATGGGCATTAAATGTAACAAGAGCCATCAACATACATTGCAGGTAAGAAAAGAGTAGGATAAAAATAAGTAAAATACATCGCCCGCTGCAGGACTTTCACTCAAATATCAATATATTTTACAAAACGTGAAAGTACTATATATATAAAAACCCAATGCTACGATCATAAGTTTTCTAATTTTGAGTCTAGATCATCGTAAATTTGATCCATTATTTTAAACTGTAGCCAAGTCGTTTAAAAGTGTATATGTTGACAGAAAATAAAATGACATCGAAAACCTAAATACGTCGTCGTCAGGAACTGTTTTGACGTACGGCAAGATACTCATCATAAGCGACTATAATTTTTTCACTCCTATAACGAGTTAATTTAATAGTGTTACGGAAATCATCAGTGACTGGCTTCCAGTAACCAGCTTTCCGAAGTAATGAATCTATTGTTTCAGTTCGCGTCCAACCTAAAATATACAGGAAACATAAGTTCAAGTTGCAAGATTCAAGGGTTAAATACAATGTCTTCTCAATAAATTACATACAGTTGACTCTCTCTAATCCGAATCTCTATTATCCGAATCTTTCTATAATCCGAACAAATTAAAAGTCACCGTCAATTTTCCTTAAGAAACTCTCATAATTTACTTTCTACTATCCGAATCTCTGTAATCCGAAAACCTCTATAATCCGAACTAATTTTCAGGTCCCTTCGGCTAAATTCTCTCCATAATCCGAATTTTTAAGTGTAAATATACCATTAACACTTTCGAATGTTTTTGTTTTTCGTAATTTGAATCTCTGTCGAATTCGAATGTTTTGATTTTTTTGTAAGACAAAGAGATATCGCAAGTCAGTGAGTTCTTTTATTTTCGTTCAAACTTACTTATTCGTTTTTATTTCTCACCGTACTTTTTTTTTTTCTTTCAAAAAAGTTCGATTTCTCTCTCTTATCCGAATTTTCACCCTTGAAATCTGGAAATTCGAATTAGAGAGACTTTCTACTATCCGAATCTCTCTGTAATCCGAATAAAAAGTTATCCCCCTTGAGATTCGGATTAGAGAGAGTCAACTGTATATACACGCCTTTTACAAGAAGGTAAGAGGTTCTGTGAGATGAATCAAATCGTTGTATGTCGTGAAAGAGTTATGGGCATCATACTAATGCGACTGGCATTGAACGCACATTAGACGGTTTATACCTTGTTCCTTTGCGACCTCCGGCAAATAAGTTGCTGTTTTGCGATGGCCTTTTTCATTGTGAAACTCGATTCTTATGCCATGAATACCAATCTAAATTAGAAACACACTTCAGATGTTTGTAGTACTTGACTTACTTCAGTCGTGTTCCCAGAGCTCTCTGAGATAAACTTTAAGGTTTGTGCACGAGAGTGGGCTTCTTACCAGTGAATTCTCACTTTACATAACTAGCTACTTCCTCTTTTTTATAAAATAAACCTGTCTTTCATTTTTTACAAGATACTTCGATTTAAATGAGTACTTCCATCTTTTAGATCGCATTTTTAAAAAGGAACCGCGCACATCTAACTTTCGCGTGGCTAAAAGTTGGTTGTGCAAAATAATAACTTTTAGCGCTTTTGCGGAAAAATTTATTGTGCGGTAAACCTAGGTGCGCACAATTTAAACTAGCTCAAAAATTACTTCTTTTCACTCCATACAGCCATGATACCTTAGTAAAAATGTTGCAAGGAAGGAATGGATATTTAGTTATGAAAAAATAGTTATCTGTTGATATATGCTAGTTATTTTAATAGATTTTAGGGTTTAGAAATTTATTTTGTTCCTTCACCACCCTCGTCCCCAGGGTTTTTTGCCTTTTTAATATGAGAGATGTCGTCGAAAAATACCCTGGTATCGTTGACCCGATTTTGAAACATGATTGGCTTTCCCGCTTTCGCTTAATTATGATATTTTTTTCCTTAGTCAGCACTTTTTCAGGTTAATAATAAAATGGTGCATGAAGCCGTGATCGATCAATTTTGTAAGCAAAACTTTGTTAGCAAAATTTATGAAAAACGTTTTGGTGTTACTTTGTTAGATTTATTAAAACATAACTGACTCGGTCTTGGCGCTGCGTTGTACATTAAAAAAAATAGTAGACTGCTGAAATAATAAAAACAACAGCCCTGCGTTTTAGTAAGTGTTTGAGCTATAGATCTAAAACAAGGTTGTTAATGTGCTTAGCACGTAGGTGATGGAAACCTGCTACAGACGTGCTGATAACAGCTACCTTTGTGTATTTTAGCTTGGTACTTTGTTTAGATTTAGCTTTTAGCTAGATCAACTTTTTCAATGCAATGATTAGCTAGAGACTTTATTCCTTAGTAAAATGCGATAGATCTTTTTGAATATTTAAGCCCTTCTGCCTCTAACAACTGCGTGGCAGGCAGAAAGATGCGGGAGCTTGCTGAAGGAAGGTTTTTTACAGTCCATTTCTTTCTATGGAAAAATTGTTGAGGCTTTAAACTATTATCGAGTGTAGCTAGCTAGATGGATAACTTCTGATTGACATATATTCATATAAAGTTGTAATGATACCTTTATGCAAAGAAACAGACTGAAAAGGAACTGGCTTCACCTAGCGCCAGCATCTTTTTGCCTGCCACACACTTGTTAAAGTCAAAAGGGCTAAAGTCAAGAGTAGCTTTCTGTGATATAAGAAAATAGGAAACTGGGTTGCACCAATCAAGCATGGCACATATTTTTATTTAGACCACAATTTCAATCATGAGAATTGTTTATAATGTTTCTTGCACATGTATCTTTCTCAAAATTCATAACTGTCAAAAATTGATTACCGGTGTCCCTAAAAACGAATAAATTCTGAAACTCAGGAACTATGATATAGTGAAAATAATTTTTGACTCAAATTTATCAAACTAACTTAAAAATATGTTATAGCAAGTTTCAAATCTTTATTTAAATTTTATTTTTAGCAGAAAGTATGGTTTCGACGAAGAAGTATTTTGTACAGGAACAGAAAAAGGGTGCATGCTCAGAATTTATTCTGTTCCTTTCCATTCCATTCCAGGGAAAATTTTCTTAAAGTGGAAAATAGCCCTTACGCTTATATCCCTTTCAGTACATATGCTCATACCTGTATTCAGAGGTATTTTAAACAAGAGTAGAACTTGCTAACTTTGCAAAAATTAGTTCTCGTAAAAATTTAAAAGTATTTCAAAAATTAGTTCTTGCAAAAACTATTTTTCCAAAATTCCCTTAATGTTTCTGCTGTTTACATAACAGAATATCAGAATGTCTAAAAGGCAAGCATTTATAATATCTGAAACTGTCTGAAATTACATGCTTTTTTTTTTATAAGAATAGTGTTTTTTCGTTGAGGGTGAAGTATTCTTATGATTTGGCAAATATGAGGGTGAAGTATTCTTAATGTATTCTTATTTTTCAGAGTAAAGTTTCTGTCACATGTATGCCAAGAACAACTATTTCGCGACAGCTGAATATGTTTCTTTTGAATGAGATGTTCACACATATTTTTTAGTATACTGTTACGCATTTACAGCATGTTTATGTTTTTCTCCCCAGAGATATTAATCAAACCAAATATAACAGGTTAAAGATTTGTCTCATTTTGATTTCCCTAATTTTTTGGTTAACTAACAATTTTATTCTAAGCAAACTCACCCTGGAAATATTCTTAAGATATTCTTACAATTTAGGCAATTTTCACCCTGATATTCTTATAGAAGTTATTCTTATAAAAAAAGAAGCGTGTAGTCTGCCCTTCTCTTCACCTTGTTTTTTTCATAAGATTCAAAACGCCACAAAAATAAAAGCTTTTTCCATAAACTAGATTTAAAATCTAACAATGAACTATCTTAGTTCAGCAAAGAAAATTTTTATTCAGGAAGTACCTATCTAGCTATAGCTAGCTAAACTATATTAAAGTAGTAACCTGCTAATAAGACAGCACACTTTTTTGAAAGTTGAAAGACGCTTATTGCAGTTACCAAGATAATTTTTCTTGTATATTTTAGTCGTGAAACAATATAATATGTGTTAGTACGTTTTCTGTTGCTGGAACAAAAATTTTGCCCGCTAAAGTTCCGCCATTGTTAGTCGCATAAATTAACGTATGACGCGTTCGCATAATCTGGCCATATATTGGCCAAAAATCATTCAACGATACCAGGGTATTTTTCATCGTCTTCTCTCATATCAAAAAGACAAAAAAACCTGGGGACGAGGGTGTTCCTTCACTTAACTTTTTTTTGTGTGGATCCAACAAAATAAATAAAAGTTCGCATTTGCATTAACAGGGTGACCACTAATAAAATGAGAACAAAAGTAAGGATATTATGGAGAATTACGGAGACAAATTGACATTTTTAAGGATATTTTGCTGCAAACGAGAATAAAAAAATAAGGATAATTAAGGAGAAAACCAATTTTAGTTCTCATCTTTAATGTTACATACTATGTTCTATGATAAGAAAATTATACATATTATACAAATATATATATATAAATTATGCCATTTCGTTTTTCTTCTCAGATAGTTTTTTCTTTTCCTCATACAGCTTTTCGAGGGATTGTTGCTTGTCACTGGCAGCTCTTTTCAATGCATTCGACTTTGTGATATCTGCTTTGATCTCATCTAAAAAGAACACATATATTAAAGGAACAAGCATAAATTGTAAGAAACACATTAAAAACTATATATAAACTGGAAAAAAGTGAAGATTTTTCTCCTGAGATAAACCCAAGACTCGAAAAAAGCGAGAGCAATAATATGAGGATACTTTATTTTTACCTTCCATGGCAAGCAAATGTAACTAAAAACATTAAAACTTTTTTATTCTTTTAATAGTTAGCTCGTAAAATCATTTCATATAGAATAGTAGAATATTTACCCCTCTAAACAGCACTTTGCAGTTAAAAAAGTGAAGTTTTAAAATTAAAAAAACCCAATAGTAACAGTGTAGCACAATAAAATATCTCCAGACAAGTAAGCTTTTCTAACACTGAAAGCAAAAACATCCAAGCTTTGACATATTCTGTAAAAATATATATTAAAAAACTCTTACCAAGAGAAGTTCTTTTTTCAGCACGAAACCCAATCTCATCTGCACTCTTCTTTAAGTTTTCAATTAGTGAAATAGTTTGTCGAATTTCAGTGTTCACAGAATCAATCTCTTCATTAACTTTTTTCTTTGCCTCTTCTTTCTCCAATTTTTCCGCCGATAGAGCTCGGGATCTTTGATCATCGAAATACTTTTTTCTTGCTTGCCTGCAACTTTCCATTAAAACCTTCGTCATTTCCACTTCATGTGCTTTAATATTGTGAAACTTGAGGTGATCATGTACAGATCTTAAAGCAACGATTGTGTCTGTTGACATATTATCATCAATCAAGCTTTGTTACTGCTGAAACCACGTTCCACTTGTGCAGGCATGCAAAAATTTTTATATCAGTAAATTTCCACAAGAAGTAATCTAATCTGTCTTTATCCTTATCAAAGGATACGAATTCTTCTTTTCAACAGCTCGACAGAATTTAGAAAATTCTCTTTTTGCAGCATCAGCCACAGAAAAAGCTATATTGTTTTGTAACTAACAAGTTTCAATAACATTTTATCAAAAAGAAGTTCAAAGGCTTCAGGCGATTCAACCATATAAGTGGGTAAAAGACTCCTCAGACAACGAGCCATCAATGATGTTTTCCTGTGATATGGCTACACATGGAAATAAAAAATTCTGGAATACTCCTCTTAAACTTGTCAATCTGCACGTCTGTGATCTTCCCTCTACTTTTCAGCTGTTGCAAGTCATATTTCAGTGAGAATCCGATGTCAATTTTGTTAATTGGAAGATGATTCTCTACTTTTGATAAGTCAATCTTCAGCAAAGATAATGTTGTTTTTGCATTTACAAGAACATCTTGGCGAACGAATTTTGCATAAAATCCACGTAGTAGGTCTTCAGTGTTTCCACAATGAATGGCGCCATAGGTTTGTCTGTTTGAAACGTGATGAACAATCCATGAACAAATTTCCAAAAAAGTTACGATCAGAAAAATAATAAGGAGAAATTAAGGAGAATAGCTAAAATTTCAATTTTTTTAAGTATATTTAAGTACTTTTAAGGAGATTTTCTTTTTCTAAGGTTATTTAAGGAATTTAAGGAGGAGTGGTCACCCTGATTAAACGGTTTAATAATTGGGTCAAACCAAGCACAAATTTCTTGATTTTAAGAACTTTGACGCCACAAAATAAAATAAAAATGGAAATTACTTGAGTTCATACTGCGTTATTTGACGCACAAAATGAAATAAAATTGGGCATTACTTCAGTTCATGCTGCGTTATTTGACGCACAAAATGTTATATTGGAGAAACATTTTTTTTAAGAAGTCGCGCTCGCATTGCAAAAAATGTTCTATAATCTTTAGAAATAAAAATATCAATGACCAACAACACCAACACCAAAAACACCAAAAACAACAACAACGACAATAACTCACCTCCCAGTCTAGATAATTTTTATCGGATTCAAAGTTGGTGAGAAGAGATACACTGCAATGCAATTTGTGTACCTCGTCCAAACGGACTGGTTGAAAGCGACTGTCTTTCAATGCACTGAACAAAGAAATGAAAAAATTTTTAACACTAGGCTATTTAGGAGCTATTCCATAGGGCCTGGAAGAGATTTAGACACAATCTCAAAAAATCTAGGATTTTCCTGAATTCTGGCTTCCCAAAATGATATCGTTTTCTAAATTTAGATCACAATATCATGCTTTCCTTGAGTCTAAACTGGAGACACAAGATGAATGATAATTATGAAGTGTGACAACATTAATTTTCTGTGAACAAATAAGTGCCAAGACTTCCTAGGACTGTTTTTTTCAAATTTTCAGTTTTAAAAAAAAAAATTATTTTCTAGTTTTCTCCATCTATCTGGTACCAAAAAAACACTCGTTTATTGGAATTAAACAACTAGGGATTTTGCTGACAAATTCTTTTCTGATTTCTTTTTTACCTATTTTCTTTGAAAATCTAATTTTCCCTGTAAATAAAAAAGAACCATATTTTCTCCACCCAGCTTTTTCTGTTCACTTTATTAGCAAAATGGAACATACCTAGACAATGAGTATTCTCTTAGACCTTCATGCAAGCGAAGAGCAGTGAAAGTTCCAATACATCCTCGTAATCTTTTTTCTTTCCCATATTTCCATGTAACAAATAATGGACTAAATAAAAATATGAAAACATACTTTTTACATACACACACAATAGAAAAAGCTATATATATATGTTATTGTTCTTCACAATTTGTATTTTAATCTTTGAAAAATATTCATCATCATCATCATTCTCAGCCTAACGTCCGTTTTCCATGCTAGCATGGGTTGGAAATGTTAGCCATTAGCTAATAAAACAAACCTAAAAACTAGACAGACTGCAGAATATTTTTGAGAATAAATTCTCATCGCCACATGTGCTCTCCTTCACAGATCTTCTTTGTTAATTCAATTCACCTATTTTTCCTAATGTCGCACCTGCTTTTTGCGCAAAAAAAAACAAGGCAATGTTTAAAACAGCCACTAGCTACATCTGAGACAAGTCTGCTGGTATCGTCACCATCTTAAACATAAAAAAGGCTTTAAAAATTTCATTTCTCACATTGGTTGTTATATAAAAGATGGCCTATAGCCAAAACCAGAAAGTCATGTAGCAAGCAGAGCCGTTAGGGCGGTATACGCTAGCTACAGTACTTCTTAAAAATACTTTAAGAAATGGTATGCATTGGGCATGAAACAAAAAAATGTTAGTTAGTATCCTTGTGAGGGTCCAGAAGAGGTTTGCTTGGTCAGTCAGCCATAAAATAAAAAGATCCACTTTTTCAATAAAAAGTTACATTACTTTGCAACAAGGATCTCGCATGGTCAAAGTCAACTGCCATCATGTTTGATCATCAACTTAAACTACCTTCACAAGGGCGCGAATTGAGGATTCCCCTTTCTATTTTCAATTCATAAACATAAATGTTAAACTTGTACCTGGCGATAGGAGAAAGTTGCTGACTTGCGATATGTGTTTTCCTGTAGTGACAGTTTCCTTGGCCAAAAACTGCCCATCCATACTTTCTTTAATGTTTGAGTTTAACAGAAACTAGCTACAAAGCATTCAATTGCACAGATCGAAGTTTGCACATCACATAAGAAATCTATTACAAAGGCTGATTTATATCCCTAATTGATGAAATTTTCACGCACATTTAATTTTCACACAGAGCTGCTATGCAAACAATTGGTTGCGCAAGAATACTAATTTTTCACACGCATTTGGGTGTATATCATGTATATGTGTGTGGCCTTCTGGTTACGTTTCAACTACAGGTCAATCCATGCCATGCGAGCAAAATTGGGTAGGCAATACTGGTGAAAACCTAATTTATACATTCAGAACACAGGACTTAAGTGGCTATATCCTGTATAAATATTAATAATATTAATAATAATAATAATAATAATAATAATAATAATAATAATAATGTTTACTCAAGGGGGCTTGCTGAGCCAGTTTAGAGGAAATACAGAATCAGAAAAACATTGTAGCGTGATTTAAGGAAAAGATAACTTTGGTAGATTTTTCTTTGCTTCTCTCATCATTTCTTCGAAATTTGGACACCTGAATCAAAAAAGTGAAATTTGTTTTCTCAATTGACTTATTTTTGTCTCACGCCAGAAATTTAAAAACTTATGGTCCACCATTTTAACAAATACATACAGTGTTTAGCAGTTTTCCCTGACTGTATAATTTGCAGTTATCTAATTAAAAAATTAGTATATACCATTAGCTAGCTATGTCGTCATGTTGTGTTCAACACTGCCATCATAATGGAAACATTTTCCATAACTGAAAATCTATGCTCAATTGCTATTTTAGAGTTTTCAGACTCACATAAGTTTCTTTCATTAAAGTAAAACTGTAGCTAGCTAGCTAGCTATATACTTACTATGGGTCATTTGGAAACTTCGGCCATCTCGACCTAGGCAATTCAGCCCTTTTCAAATGACTTAAGAGTATGTCGAAACAGTAATAAACCATATCTTGTGTAACTACTAATGTTAACTGTATTCCATTTAAGGGATGAATGTTATTTTCATGTTCTGTTTGGTGGCTCCCTTGTTGAGATTTTCTACGAGTTACTGGAGGCAGTGAATTTGGTATGGGATGCCGGTACTTATCTTCCCTTCTCCTACCGACCATTTTAGCGACGTATGTGGTGAAGTTAGTTTTAGGAAGGTGAAAGAGCCACCTTTGTATCCAACTTTAAAATATTACTATAATATATAGCTACATGCACATGGCGTAAATTTTATATTCTAAACTTTCGACTTGGTTAAGAATTTTCTTATCACCAAGCTGAATATTTTCTCTTGCTACCGACCGGGACCGATGGCGAAGAGATGTGCAAAACAAACAGGAGAGGCTCCTGATTTCTGATTTTGCACCGTAAAATTATCTGCAAAATGGTAGACAATTTTTCAAAACACAAAACTGCGCGCTTGTCACTTGTCATGTCTGGAAAGAAAATCGAAGTTCATCGACTTACCAGGCAACCAAGAGAATGCTACGAACATGAGTTAAAAGAAGGCAGATTTAAAAACACCAGGGAGCTTTGTGGAACAAACTTAATTCAACAGAAAAATGAGAACACGGTAAGATTTGTGTGCATTTCAGACACACACGGCAAGACTGATGAGTTAGTTGAGTCATTACCGGATGGTCATGTCCTTATACACGCCGGAGACTTTTCCATGCTAAGCGGTGAATCTGAAATAAGGAAGTTCAACGATTTTTTGCAGACTGTTAGCGTTAAATTCAAGCATATCGTAGTTATTGCAGGTAATCATGAAATTTCATTTGACGAAAATACATGTAATAAAGGAGGGCTTCTCATGTCCGCCATTAGGTTGTACAATTTAAGATCACCATTTTCGCACGACTTAACTCCTGCAGAATCTAAGAGCCTTTTAAAAAACTGCTATTACCTACAAGACGACTCGATTGAATTATTTGGTATAAAGATATTCGGGTCACCCTGGCAACCATCACATTTCAATCTTGCTTTCAATAAATCACGTGGTGATGCACTGTTAGAAAAATGGAATAAAATCCCCGAAGATACTGATATACTGGTCACCCATGGTCCGCCGTTGGGCATTGGAGATCGGGTAAAACAATCTATGCACGTAGGATGTGCTGAATTACTTCTTACTGTGCAGGACCGAGTCAAACCTAGGTATCACGTATTTGGGCATATACACGAGGACTTTGGGGCATGGACAGACCAATGCACTACATTTATCAACGCGTCTATATGTGATAGAAAATATAATCCTGTTCATAACTACGTTATATTCGACTACAGATTGTAATCTCGATATATATTTTCGTAAATGTAAATACTCGTCTTCGTTTCATCCGCTTTTGTTTGTTTCTTTTGCGTGGTTTTGTGTTGCTCTGGTTGTTCTCATTATTTGATCCACTTTCCTCATTGGATACTACACATTAGTTTAAATTCATCTCATCCGCGTCGTCGAATTGACCATCTAAATTAAGAGAGCCTTACAGTGATAAATAAATAAATGTGAAAGAAATAATTGTGGAAGAAACAAAATTTTCCCTTTTCTGCCACATTTTTTAAACTAGCGCAATTTTTATGCAAAGTATAATCACCATTGGCTACGTTTGTTGGTCCTAATTTTGTTTACCTCAAAATTTCATCACGTAGGGGGCGACAAATTTCGGTCCGATTAAATGTTTTCGAAGTTTCTTATTTGAAGACACTTGAGAGAAGAAATTTTAACGAATTTTGGCCTTTGGCAATTCGTCAAAGTTTATCCATAGCATTTTTTTAATCCCGATGACATAACATTTGCTCTTTACATTCATTCGTAACTTTTAGTTCTGCAATTCTAACATTTTTTTAGGTTCGACTCGGAAAGTAAAAAAATATTGTCATACTTTAGGGGTAGAAACTTTCGCGGGCATTAACTTTCGCGTTTTTCGCGTTTTTTGGTCATTTTCGCGAAAGTTTTTTCACGCGAAATCATGGATATTTTTCAAAACGTGAAAGTTTTTTCACCATAAAAAAAATCATAAAAACGGGGCAATTTTCAAAAGTAATGATTTATTTCTACTTTAATCGTCGTCAACTACAATAACACTTGGTGTTTTTTTTTCTTTGGAGCTGCGAGCATTTCTCGGATGTTCCAATTATTTGAAACAGTAGTGCTTGTGGATGCAGACTTTTTCTTCCTTTTGCCGGGGGCTTGCGGTGTAACGACTGTAGGCGGCAACGTCATGACGAAATTGAACAGATTTCCAACCGCTATGTCTTCTGTTGGTTCCGTGTAGAGATCCTTAACTAGATCTAAATAACGTGATGTTAATTTCGCTTGAAGAATAGTAGCTCGAGTTTCGATCACACCTTGACATTCTATTTCAAGTCCTCCTTTTACTAAGGGAGAACGGCGATAATGTTCTGAAGAAAGCGTGCAATACATAGACGCACCTCGATCTAAGAAATACTTTGTTATTCTTGAATCTCTTTTGGCAAGTGTCCAACAGTTTCTCCATTTTCGCTCACTGTCTTTATAGCAAATCTATCGAAGGCGTTTCCAGGCTCGTGAAGACAAATAAGTTTTTCGTTCTCTTTTGGTTGCCAAAATCTTCGATAGTAATGATATCCTCTTACAGCGGCAGTAAATGTATGTTTTTCCATATTGATGAAGGAGATTTGTAGTAACAGTGATAAAAGATGTTATTTTCAAAACAATAAAAAACTGTTGTTTTTGTATCTAAGATGATTCGAAAATAAAAACATTCGATTATTCGCGAAGAAGAAAAAACACTCCATTGTACAATAAATATTTTTGATTGCATCAGACGGGAATGTATTGATTTTAATCTGCGATGGGGGAGATATGAGTAGAGAGCTTTCAAAAACAAGTTCTGGGATTACGTAAACAGTGCTTTTCGAACAAACAAACTTACAGGGTGTTTGATAGAGAGCTCTGTCAATATCCATCATCATGTCGTTTTTAAGAAAGATGCAGATTGAAGCTAAGAGGCAAAAAGAGGCAAACAATCAAGAAGATGAAATTTCTCAACAAAGCTTGCAAAGTCAGAGAACAGAAGAAAATGGTGAGTATATATGTGATTTTCGAGTTTACAGTATTCAAAAATTCTTGTGTAAGACAAAAGCAAGAAACTTTCTACTTAAAACATTTTTTAAAACCTTTAATTGATGAAGGTCTTTTCATTATTTAGAGACATCGCAAGAGCCTACAACTTCGGAAATTGGCACGTTAGATGTGCAGGTCATAAAAGATCACGTTGCTTCCCCAGAATCAGCAAAGAGAAAGCCTCGATACTATAAATGGTCAGAAAATGAACGATACAACATAGGGAAATATGCTGCCGAAAATGGAAATATCAATGCTGTGAGGAAATTCAAAACGGATTTTCCGAAATTAAGCGAAAGTACAGTTCGAACTTTTAAGAAGAAATATTACGAAGAGCTGAGCTGCCACACAAAAGAGGAGCTTGAAGCGTCACAACGCATACAAAAGTATTCTAGACAAACCGGCAGACCCTTATTATTAGGTGAGCTTGATGAGATGGTGAGAAAATATCTTCTATCACTGAGCAAAAGAGGTGGAGTAGTCAATACAACAGTAGCAAATGCAACAGCCAAAGCTCTGATGAGTAAGTATCCTCATGCTGTCGGTCAAGTTGACATCGACTCATCGCGCTGGGCAAAAAGCCTATTTTCCCGAATAAATTTTGTCAAGCGGAGAAAAACATCGTCAAAGGTGGACATACCTGATGGGGCTCGAAAAGAGATAGAGTTCCTATATCTCCATGATATTGTATCAAAAGTAGAGCAGTACAACATACCATCTGCCTTAATTCAAATCGCGTATACGCGAGTTGTTTGGTATAGCAAGCGATCGTCTGTGTGTCGACATTTTTGCATGTTTTTCCACGCATGCATTGCTGCTTTCCATCATGCTTTGCGCGCAAATCCAAGTTTTTAAGTATGACCTGACCCCGCGACCCAGCGCTACAGCTGTGTGCGTATCCATAGTCATATGACTATGGCGTATCTTGATATTCGTTAAATTGGGAAAAGAATAAAGACTGCGTTATGAATTTGATCACAAATATTGTTATAGACTGTTATTTTAATATTATTTGATGAGCTATGCTAGATACTCCTTCAAATTTTCGTTTCCAGTTATGTTTTTAACGTGGCGGATTTTGTTCAACTAAACCGAGCTCTAGGGGTTAAGGTACGAGTCGTTTCTTTGGAGGGACCGAGTTCAAGGACGCCATATTTGTTATACTCCGGCTTCTTTACCAAGCTGCGAATTGTTGGGTTGGTATAATTATTTAACTGCCTAAATTTCAGTTCTATCAACGTTTAAGATATTCTCTTCATTGTGTCTATGTTTTCGCCTATTAAGATGAAAATATCATCACGTTTTCTAGCCATGTGTAAATCTGAAACAAACCAATTTCAAGATTTTAGCTAGCTAACGTAGATTTCAAGGCAGCATCTAGGGCTAAACTATAGAATACTCCCCGTAAAAAAATTAAGACTATAAAACTCTGCAACGCAGCAACGCAATAATAAAAAAAAATAAACTAACAAATATAGCAGCAGCAACGCAGCTACGCAAAGCTCACTATTTCTAGATTAAAACACAGTTGGACAGTTAAACTAAAGTAAAATATCAACAAACATACCAAGTTGGTTTGTTACACTAAACATTTCGCAATTAACGACTTCGCTTTCATGATTCTATAATTTAGCCTCATAGTGTATACATTCGTAATGACAAATTTTTCGTTCTTTAAATAGTTTCCTTATTCATTTAATATTTTTAGTTATTAGAAAACATTTATATAATGTTATACAATGTTTTTTTAAACTGGTTTAATTCTAAAAACGAAGCTTTTGCTCAGATCCCTCTTAACTATCTAAAACCATTTTCAGCTATTTTTCTGAGTAGCTGCGTTGCTGCGTAGCTGAGTATCTACGTTGCTGTATTGCTACGTTGCTGAGTAGCTGCGTTGCTGCATAGCTGAGTATCTACGTTGCTGTATTGCTGAGCAGCTGCGTTGCTGAGTAGCTGCGTTGCTGAGTAGCTGCGTTGCTGAGTAGCTGCGTTGCTGCGTAGCTGAGCATCTACGTTGCTGTATTGCTGCGTAGCTGCGTTGCTGCGTAGCTGATTATCTACGTTGCTGTATTGCTGTATTGCGTTGCTGAGTTACGTAGTTTTTATTTTTTTACCTGTCTCACTAGCATCCTCCTGAAGCCAGCTAGCTAGCTGGCTAGCCTTATTTATTCTTATTATTTTAAAGTTTGGTATATTATTATTTATTTTTATGTTGGGGTTGTGGCTCTCTTCTAGCTAGCTCTTTAGCTACTTCCGGGCTGAGGAGTAAAAGTAACCAAATGCAGTTTGGGCTACCTTGTTGTACCTTGTTGTAGGCTTTTGAAGAAAGTCTTCAGGATTAGCAGTTGTGTGCCAGTCCTCCATTGAATTGAACATCCAGTTTACACCAATGTGTGCATATGTATAATCGAGTTTGAATCAGCCCGTCTTAACGTGGTGTATCCTACCAGTTGTGGTTCATCTGGTATCTGGAATAGATATTTATCAAGGCTGTTTTTAAAGAGGTCCAGTGTGCAACCAGACATATTACGGATGGATTTGAGGAGAATATTAAAGAGCTTTATTCCATGGATTGGTAAACTGAACTCTGCCACCCTACTGTATGGACCACACGGAAGTTTTGCTTTCCGCCCATGCCGAGGATGATGATAGCTTTGGATTTTCAGATTGACATTTGGTACCAACTGTTCCATGATTTTCCAAATATAAATTATTCGGTACCTTTCCCTTCTACGCTCCAATGAATACAATTTCAGTTCCTTCAATGCTTTCCAATAGTTGTGATTGGTCAAGTTTCGGATTTTTCGTATATAGGACCATTGCAATGCATCTATCATCTGTATCTCTCCAACTTTATGTGGACTCCATAGAACTGAACAATACTCTAATAGAGGAAGAACCAGAGATTTCCACATGGTCATAAGGTGATCCTTCGTTCTAGTGTAAAAAGTTCTTAAAATCCAAGACATCATGTTTTTACTGTCATTTACTACTTTCAATATGTGGGAATGAAAGGAGCAGTTGGTGGATAATATGACACCAAGATCTTTCAGTTCCTCACGCTCTGTGATGATGGATCCAGAGGGGGAAAGATACGATGTGCAATTTTTCAGGGTGTCGTTCGTGCCATAACGCATGACCTCAAACTTTAGATCATTAAATTTCATGTTTGCATTTTCTGCCCATTCATAAATTTTCTGTAGGTCACTTTGCAACTTGCCCATGTCCCTGAGAGAGTCGATGCTCTTGGTAACCCTTGTATCATCAGCAAATGACCGTACAATACTGTCACTGACATTTGAGTCTATATCTCCAAGGAGGATGATGAAGATAAGTGGTCCAAGCACACTACCTTGGGGTACGCCTGAAATAACAGCAACAGGATGTGATTCCATTCCATTGACAATGACTGATTGGGTTAGCTACAACAAAATTCTTAATCAATATTTGTTACGTTAAATGCAGTTAGTAGGTAGCGACACCTTTTATTAGTGTCATGAAAACTTACTCCACAAAATAGAATTTCTGAGTGATTGTTTTAGCTGGACAGGGTAACGACAGGCTGTTTTTCCCGTGTTCTTATTTAAACCGAAGTTGCAATAAAGTTTTTTTGAAAAGGGTATATTACGCCTAAACGCATTGACGACACAGTTTACCTGTACTAAGCGCTCAGTCCAATGTTAATGATGGCTGTTTCCTGAGTTTCTGTTTATCCAAAGTTTTTTTTGAACTTTTAGCGGGAACGCTCTCTGAAAAATAAAAAAGCTTGGCCAATTGTTTTTGCTATAACAGGGTAGCAACGAGTTGTAAACTGTGTTTTTATTTCAGCTAAAGTTGTGAAAAGTTATTTTTTGAAAAATATATTACACCGGAAAGACCATAATGATGTTGTGTGCCTATTTTTTTCAAAATATATTACACCGGAAACACCATTATGTTCTGTGCCTCACTCAATTTATGACATACTATATACTAAAGCGCTTCATCTGAATGTGTGGCACAGTTTACACTTCTTATTAATCGCTCTTCCAGTCGTTCAACGTCAGGTAACACAGTTACTTGTGGCTTAACCCGGCGTTTCGACTCCGGGTTCCCCGGCTAGTCTAAATATTAATGCCACGGAATCGCATTTTGGATTTAGTCTCTATTGTTAATTCTAAACCAATGAACCTTTTTGTTTCTTTCGCCTTCTTCTATTTCTTTTTTTGTTTTTAAACTTGTAGGATCCAACTTTATGGTCAAATCTTAGATATCTTAAACTTGATAAAGATTTTAGTCATGTCACAGGTATAATAAAACATTTCCGAAATATCGCTACACCACAAGCAATAATATTTAATAAATTGATATGCTAAAACGTCTTCGTTTCTTTCTTACGAATGTTAAGTGTAGTGCAGTATTGTTAAAGTATTAATTTTCACAAAACACTTTTTGTATATTTGTACTACATGAAACTTTTTGCAAGTTCAAGATAATACCTATTTATTTCAAATAACGGAACAACATTGTAGAAGTTCTGTACAAAACAGGCTACTGGCGACCTAGGTATAGGGAACAAAATTACACACGAACAAGAATCCGAAATCTTTTAGCCTGCAAGGGCTTTTCATTATTTTTTAAGCCTATCAGGACGCTTTTAGAAAACTATTTTATATTTATTTTGAAGGTATTTATTTTTTATTTTTCCGGCTGACGTCAAAATGTTCATAGTTTTTAGAAAATATCAAAACTGAAGAATTCATTGTTTGTCCTACGATAGCAGCATCAACTGTAAACCCGTAGGCTACTGTAAACCAACCTGTTATGCTTAATGAACGATTACAAGTCTGCCCTATTGTAAATGCTTACGCGTCCTTCCGTTATACCCACCTAAATAAAAACAAATTTTGTGTCTGTTCATGTGGAAAATGTTTCAGTGCCAAGTAGGGACACATGTCGGCATGTTAATTAAATAATTCTAATCTATTGTGATGGTCAAATAAAGCGTGTACATGGTGTCAGTGACTTTGAAAACATGGTCGAAATGTTAGGAAAAACGTTCCCTTATCCAAATGTCAGGAAAGCTGAGTTTGATTATGTTTCTAAACCTGATAATTTCAATGGTTGTAGGAAACAGTAAATAATGTCCAGGAAATTCAAGGCCAAATTTTGGCTCGAAACCCTGACTTGATATGAACTAACAGAATGTGTTTGCGTTCATACCGCCAACACGAATATGCTCAACGAGATCTCCATGGGCGGGAAAACCTTCATGAACAGAACAAAATTATAGTAACAGTTTCCCATCCGCCGAGACCTCGCCTGGAAACCTTTCTATCGAGTTACGTCACGGACAAATTGACGGCTGCCAGACAAGTCCACACTGGTACTTTGTCCGTGATATAACGTCATACTTTTCTCTTTGCTACTTTTAGCATTCACGCAGCCAGTCAACTGGCACGCGATTTGTTTATATGCGCAGCATTTCTTGTTTTAAATATCGATAAAACTCCGTTAAAGTACGTTCCAGTAGGTAATGAAACAATGGCAGCAAAGGGAGTTCACTCTGTGACGATTGAAGGAAGTGCGGATAAGCGTTTAATAACTGGAACATTTACCATTTCGTTTGATGGAAACTTTCTTCCTATTCAACTTATTTATGGTGACAAGACAACGAAAAGTTTACCGAGGTTTGAATTTCCAAAAGATTTCAGCCTAAGCACAAATCCCAAACATTTCTCAAACACGGATGAATCGCTTAAGTTCTTGAAAGAAGTCATCAAGCCTTATGTAATCAAACAAAGACAGATCCTGAAATGCTCTACGGATCAGAAAGCACTCGTCATCATGGATGTCTTTACTGGTCAAATGACGGCAGCTGTACTCGACGCCTTTAAAGAAGCAAACATATGTATCATCAATGTCCCTGCTAATATGACAAGTTCTACCAGCCACTTGATCTGACGGTCAATGGTTTCTGCAAACGATTTCTCAAACGTAAATTTAACGAATGGTACTCAGACCAAGTGAAAGCGCAACTAGATAATGGTGTTGAGATTGATGACGTCCAAGTAGGGTTATAGTTGTCCAAACTTGAACATGTTCACGCCGGTTGGATTGTGGAATTCTACAACCACATGAGCACGCCGAAAGGGAAAGAAATTATCGATAGTGGATGGAAAAGTGCTGGTATTTTTGATGCCTTAGAACTCGGTTCAAACAAAATGCCATCGATTGATCCTTTCCAAGATATAGATCCGATGCTGAGTAATGATGTTGAGCAATCTGATGATAGCCATCTCTTAGCAAGTTGTGATGTCACAGTTGAGGAATTTGAAGCGTTATGTGGAAGCAAGATTCAAGAAAGTGACGACGATACTGACTCAGAATGGGAAGAGGCAGATAATTAAATTTACTTAGCCTAAACTTGTATATTTTATACATTTTTGATTACGGTAAAGGCCTTAGATGTGATTTAACGAATAATTTTTCTTGAATTTTGGCCATTCGCGAAAGTTTTTTCACGCGAATACGAACCTTATTTTGAATTCGCGAAAGTTTTTCCCGCGAAATTTGTTTCAAAAATCGCGAAAGTTTCTGCCCGCGAAAGTAGACAGTCATATAATACGATAAAAATGTAAATTTTTAAGAACATTTGAACATTCCAGAACATTCACCACTTACTTTCGACGTAGTAATTCTCACGCTTATTATTTTCACGTTCGGAAAATCAAAGCAGTGTTTAATAAATTTTGTGTTGTGGCTACCAAGAGTAAAGCCTTTTACCCTCAGCGACCTCAAAAAATGGGGTTGTTTATTAAAAAAAACGTGTAACAGAAATACTTTCGAAAATATTCATATTTCTAAGCTTTTAAGAATGTTCTACAGAGTATGAAAAATATTCGAGGTTAGCAAGGTGTTTTTTCTTAAAGTACATACACATGATCTTTTAAATGTTTTTAAGGGAAGAAGTAAATTTATTTCATTAAAATAATTATTTCGATAGTTTTGTGTGAATATTGGATCTTTTCGCGAAAGTTTTTTGTTTTTGGAAATTCTGAAAAGCAAAAGTTTATTACAATTCTTTACTCCTGATAGTTCATACACTAAATTCCCAAGTTTTTTAAAGTTGCATTATCTTTGAAAGAAAAATCTTTACGGTAAGAAAATTTCGCGTTTCGAAAAAAAAATTTGCAGTTTCGCATAATCAAATGGATTTCGCGAGAATTTACTTTCGCGGATAATGAAAAGTTAAATACACCTATTTAACATTACGCGCGCCATTATTATTCCGCGCTAGGGAAGGGAACTGGGTTCTAAGAAGGGGTGCCTGATAAAATCTTCCTTGTGTTCTTCTTAGTTAAACTTGATGAAAACGAAGTATAAACAACACGCTTAAGGCTGTTTTCCACTTCATGAAAATATTCCGCGGAACGGAACGGACAGAAACAGAACAGAACAGAAAATTTTCTGCTAGTAATTTCCACTTCAAAATATTGCGCACATTTCAATACAGAAAGTAAACACACTTTACGCAATTCTCACGAAATAAAATAATCTGATTGGCTAACTCATTTTCTACCTGTCGTTTCCGTACACAACGCAAAGAAAAAGTTGAACTCGATTCTACTTTGCTCGGAACGGAACGGACAAGAAAATTTTCCGTTCACGTGATGTAAACATTACAAGTACGCATGCTCAGAAGCTTTTCCGTTCTTTTCCGTTCCATTCCGCGGAAAATTTTCTTGAAGTGGAAAACAGCCTTTACATTTATCTATCTGCACAAAATAACTTTTTTGTATAATTTCAGAGTTTTAATACTTTTTAGCACTACTTGCGCACGTTTTAGCACGAAAAGATAATAAGCGCAGTTGAACCTTTTTTCTTCCCGAGGAAATTTCTGACAATAAAGTAGCTACACACTTCTTTCGATACAAAACATTAGCTTTAACCTTTTTCCAAATTTATGCTCTGGAGCTTTCGTTTGTTTGTGGTCTTTAACAATCCTGTATTATCCTGTTCCTAATTTATAATGTATATCGTTATAATACGCTGATACGTTATTTTAGCAAACATTGACTTTAGCGAATTTAAGGATTAATTTTTTACTCGCGTTCATAAACTGTCGCCAGTCGATGTTCTTGAAAAATTTTACGACATGACTTCTGAAATAGTCCCAGATGTTTATCACTGCCAATTTGGGTATTTTAAAGAAGAACTAACGAAAAAACTTAATTAATCTTATCTTAGACAATCGCAACAGGCACAGTGTAGCATTCCCTCGCTTCATTAATTCAGAATACGTTTGTGTACATCTTACGTAACACAAATTAGTATTTTACCTAACAGAATGTACTAATCGACACTGTCATGGCGGCGACCGTGGGACTACTTTGACCTTAAATATTTCGAGAACCAAAGCTCACAAATATAAAAAATTTAACACAGTTTCATTATAGTAAACATTTTAAGCACAACTTGTTATCAATCGTTAGTTCTCCTTCAAACATTACTTTGGTGTGTACATCGTTACTTTTTTGTGTGTGTGTGTGCTTTGGAACCTTGAAATAAAGCAAAAAATAGTTAAAGATCTTGAAAAACCCTGAAAAATGTTAAAAACCTTTAAACCTTTGCGAAAGACATCTGGCACCCTACACACTTTAAAAAAGTGATTACACCTAAAGAGGAATGCTTGACTTAATTCGAGATTTAATAGCAAAATATTCTTGATGTGCGGCTGATAGAAGAAACCTCTGCCAGGAATAAAGCAAATAAATTCGTGTTTTTCTTTAGCGGGATTTAATTTTGCGATTTTGCGGGAATAATAGCCAAATTCGCATATTAAATTTCCAAAAGATCTTATTCAATATTAAAACGTCTAAGAAGGTGGGAGACATGCGCATGAAAACTTACTGCTATGACCGTTTGTTAGTCCCTCCTCCTGCACCATCTCGCCAAACTCCTCCTGTGTTACTATTTGCATATTTTGTTGCAGTCGTTGTAGCACAGCCTGAACCAGAAAAATAAGTACTAATGATGGTCATAAAAATAAACCACCTAATATGTCAAGTAATGAAAATGGCTACCTGGCCTTCTGATGACAGTTCAATATTTTCTGGATCGTTATCGGACGTGAAAAATTCTTCTTCCTCTATTAACAAAAAAAAGAAAAAACGTTTTTACATAAGAAGTAAATAAACTATATATCAACGAAAAGAATGTGAACGAGGCTAAGAAAGAAAGAGTATGATTACCAAAAGGTACACGTTATATAGATAGGGGAACGTCAGAAGTACTACTAATACAAGGTTTATGTAAGTTTACCTATCATTTCATCAGAGTCTTCTTCATCTGGATCGGGATGTAACTCTTGACAATACGTAACCGCCTCATACATAGCTTTTACTGAGAAATTAAAAAGTAGATTATCATATATCGCACTCCCGCGCCTTAAATTCAATTTCTTCTTTAGACTCCCTGTATCCTCTACATCAGTGGATTTCCTTCATAAAAACACTACACAAATTTTGATGACATAATTTTATTTCTGTTGTCGTATTTTTATCAATAAAAGCATGTAAAAGCAAATAAGGCGCAAAGAAAATTCGGTTTGGGATAAACATAACATTTGATATTCTTCGCACCCATTTCCCTGACAAATAGCATATGAGGTTAAAGCGTTCGGAGAAATTTGATTATTTTTAATTCCAGGCAAAATGAATACAACTATGTTATCTGCTTCGTAGCCTTAGTGGTAAAACACAATATTCAGCCTTACTATTACTACTTTGTGATGGAACAAATCTGACTTCTGTCACATCTGGTTCTGGATCTCTCTCATCGGATTCGATAGCATCTAAAGAAACAACAACAGCGAGTTACAAGACAAGTAACCAGGACGTTAGCTAGTCAGAGTGAGCATTAATTCTTAGGCATTTTTTTAAATTATTTTTCTGGAGTACAATTAGAAAAGGCTTTTACAATCATCGGTCTGAATTTGTGTACATTTCCAAATTTCCCTTAAAAATAAAAATCTTTTCAGGGTTTTTCAGAGGAAACAGCGTCCTACATAGGTAAAATACTGTGGTACGCGGTGTTAGACCGATACGAGAGATATTGTCATTATATTGGAGCATAGTAAAACAATTTATAGCGTCGAGTTTTCCGTGATATTACCATTTTTCAGAGGCGTTTTCTAAGAAGTAAATGCTGTTTACCCAGTCCTGTTTTTCTAACTTCTGGTCTTCCCAGTCCTGGTTTTCTCAGTTCTGGTTGTCTTCACTCCTGTTTTTCTCTGTACTGTTTTTTTTTCACTCCTTGTTTTCTTAGTTCTGGTTTCCACAGTCGTGGTCTTCTCAGTCCTGGTTTTCTATAGTCCTGGTTTTCTAACTCCTTGTCCTTCCAGTCCTGGTTTTCTACGGTCCTGATTTTCTCAGTCCTGGTTTTCTCAGTACTTGTTTTCCCAGTGCTAGTTTTCTCAGTGCTGGTTTTTCTAGTCCTGATTTTCTTAACGCTGTTTTTTTCAGTGCAGGTTTTCTCATTCCTGGTTTTCTCAGTCCTAGCGCATACCAAAGTTTTTTGCAGTAACTTTCTCAAACTACAGTTTTTTTTAGATTTTTTTTGTAAAATTGAACTAATCTTAAATATTTACTTTTACAACATTTTTCTCGAATAAATTAACGACGTTTAAGTATCTTTTCAATAATTATTTAAGAATCAATTTCTGAATTATTTAAGTTTCAAAATGTCCATTTTCTAAGAATAACATGGCTCAAACAAAAAAGAACTTTTTTAAAAAAAACGTGTCTTTTTTTAAGTTTGTTCTCTTATGGCAGATAACATATTGGCGATTTACTGCAACTATATTTGTAAATTTATCATTTTTTACAACAAGGATCTGATAGAATCGCTTGGTGGCGAAAAAACCATTTCCTACCTGCAGATTCTAGGAGACAAAACAAACATTCATGTGGAAAGCTGCTGGTATCTCTCGACACTGCGTGCAAAGATATTGACGGATACTGCAGCTTGAAACCGTTGTCCTCCGTACTACTTTTCCATATCAGCACACTTGCACAGAAACAAAACAAAACAAAAAATTAAAATGTTTACATTCTAATTCAGACAAACATGCATGAACAGAACACAAAGCAATTTGCGATATGCGCAAAAACATTTGTAAAACATCATACACTCGTACATCAAATCTTATTACTGTGTGTGTTCTCCAGCTACTCCTTATCTCAAGCACGTACCTTGGATTTGAAAGAAAGTCCACACTCAAGTCAACACTTTACTGAAATGAATGTTTCAAAAGAGAATGGAACACAGGCATGCACAAGCATGCAAATTTGATATCTTTGAAGGCGCAACTTATTAAAAAGCTTGTATGGAAACAAACATAACTCACTTCTCCGTTATATACAGCGTTCCTTCTCCGCATTCTTTGTCTCCTAGAAAGGCTTTTGTGTTCGTTTCGGTATGGACGATACCTTCAGTCGGTACTTCACAAACTGTTCGAGATACCATTGTCATTTATTTGATTTTTCTAGAACGATATTCAAAATTCAAACAAATCGATCGAGACATGTCAGACAATGATGACTACAGAGCACGATTTCCACAGAACAGAAACGGTGTTTCCGCAGATTACCGTAATACAGACTTATTTTACAAGAACGATTTTATTAGAATACAAAACTAAGATTTTGCGGAATAATAACCCTAAGGCTTATTTCATTTCTTTCAAAACTAAGAACAGCCGGGGGGTGAATTTTGTCTAAAACAAGAGCAAAACAGAATAGTAATTTTCTTGCAGTTCTCTCAAGCTATCGATAATTGCGTTTGCTTGAAAAGTGACTGTTCATCTGACAGTGTAGTGCCTGTGATTGTTTCTTTTATTGTTATGTACAATAACTGCGAAATAATATTCATATTGGTGCAGGATCAAAGAACGAGGCTAAATCATGAAGTTGTGTTAATACTATCAACAAATAAGAGCAAATTAGACTAGTAAATATAAGAACAAACCTCAGGTGAGATTTTACTGGTTCTTATTAAAACGCGTGTACCTCAGTGAGACAACCAATTGAATAATCTACATGTAGTTACAATATTTAAAAAATACTAAATTAGATTTAACTTATTCGGAAAAGCTCACACTGATTTATAATTACGTTTTTATTAAGTTTTGTTTAATGAAATTAAAAACGTTTAGATTAGCTTTCAAGCTCAAAACATTTTCTATACTCATGTTGTTAAAAAAAGCTTGCTACACAACACGAAGTTGTGGCTTCACATTGATACACCCTTGTAGGTACTTGTCTTTTTTACCTGCCCTGCGTTTAATAAACAACACTTTTTTGTAGTGAATTTTTTTTATATGTATCTCTCCCTATTGATTCCCACTAAATCCCTAGCTGTAAAGTAAAAAAAGCCGTCTTGGCGTTTAGCGGAGGACTTTTTGCACACACATATATATCGCATTTAAGGGCGTAATTCGGATATCAAGCTTACTTAGATCGTTTATGTAAATATTTCTTTTACAAGACATAAATATTTACAACAGTCTCCTACGAAATCCGTCCTAGGATAAACATAATATAGTTTTGCACACATTTTCAAAATTCTGCAAAAATAACAAATTCAGTTAATAAATATAATACAGATATACTATCAATAAACAATAGGTAAGAAAAGCCTCGTAGTGCTCCCTGTACGCTTCCCAGAATTCGTCACAAAAGCAGACATTAAAATTAAAATAAAATTCGGCCGTCGTAACTTCTGTGAAGTCACAACAAAGTCTTCCAAAGGTTGAATGCATTTAAAAGCTGTAATCATTACTGTTTACTACATCCTGGCTCTTTCTCGCTATGTACACTATTCTGCAGCGACGCTAACCTGGGAAGATTTAGTGAGTTCCCGCTCGTAATCTCTCCTCCGTTTAGCGAATTTCTACTTGCAATCTCTCCTCCGTTTACGCATGCATAGTTAGGTTTTAACATCCGTTGGTATTGTTGCTGAGTTAATAAGACTAAAGTTTGTTGAAGTTGTATAATCAAAGAATCTTTTTGTCGCGAAGACTGCGCTAGTTCTTCTTTTAGGCTGTTTATATCGTTTTTCAGTTGGTCTGGAAATAAAACAGACAACAAAGATTACTTGATAGAAAAGTGATGGGCACAAAGGTGCGCAAAAATAGGAGGCGCTAATTTTGTACTAAAAAATTACCTAACCATACCGTGAATCCACATCCCTGACTTATTTTTCATCGTTTTCCCCCGTTTAGGCATCCCACCATGCAATTTTCCATCCCCCAATAAACGGTTTTACTTTTCGTAATAAAGTAAGAGGTTGGCCAAAAAAGATTAATTTTATTTTTTCAACATATATCGAGCACTTGATTGAGGTTTTGATTTCTTAGAAGTTGCGAACATAAACAAAACTCAATCGATACGTAAAATAATATAAATACAAGTTGTTATAGCTTTACCGATAACAGACATCAGTCCGTCAAGTTTTTCCTCCATTCTTTTCATTTCATCATCTAGGCATATAAAAAGTATGTTAGTTACCAGCAGAAACTGAGATTGTTGATAAAATTTACAACATAAAGATTACCCACTTGAAGCAGGTGTAACTGGCGTTTGACACATACTGTCTTCCATCGTGGAATGATCTAGAAAGCACCCAAGCAAATTGAAGATAAAAATCAACGTCGCTGTGTTATGAAATTTGAAAAGCAAAAGTAAAAGAAATTCTATTGGCAAATACTGCTAAGGTCCACGGATACAACAGCAGTATTATTATAGATACGGTCCTAAAAAAAGTGTGATAACGCATCACATTTGACCTAATCCTCAATCACATGATTATTTGCCTTTAATCGAGAGAGATAGGGTAATTAGTGTTTTTAACTTCGATTATTACTGATAAGCCACAAGATATTACCGGTAATTTCATCTTTTTTTACGATTTTACTAACATTTCATTAAAAATTACTGGATATTACCGAGAAAACATATATTTCAAACTTGGTGAGGGGTTCTAGTCCTGAAAGGTCCAAAAAACCTTAATTCCCTAATTTTGATGGTTTTTGCACTAAAGTAAACTTCTTAATCATCCTTCCTGAAATACACGCTTTTCTTTCAAGACTCTCAGCCTCGCTGTTGCTCAATTTTTTAAGATTTTCAGCCTCGCTTGTTGTTTAGCTGTTGCCTAAATATCCCAAGTGAAGTAACCAATTACTTCCAACCTTGTTCCCAGGACTATCTCCAACACGCTTATATCTGCTTTTTTCTCCCCTGTTAAGAGTCTGGTATAAAGCGTAAAGGAAAGAAAAAGCCTCGGGAATGCGTTTGAACTATTTTTATCCTATGTGGAACCTTACATGTAAAGATGCTACAGAAGCCCATGGTTAATTTATCGTTATTGTTGTTTAAAGTTTAATTTTTAACTTGTCTATCTGAGGCTGGCTTGTTGCTTATTAGTTGCTTAAAATTTCATGAAATTTTAGCCTTGTGTTGCTTATAAAAAAGCGTGTATCTCAAGCTTGGAATAAGCTATAGTAAATACTACTGTTTGCATATTTCTTAAAATATTAATTTTGCAGATTTTTGAAGCCTAGTATTGTACATAAAAAGCAGTTTTTTAATATCCCCTTTTCTCGTAACGCTACTGAAGAACTTAATTGAAAAAATTAAGTGTCGGAAATAAATTAACCTATAAGATTTGTTTTAGATTGTTTAGTAATAAAACAGTTTACTCTTCACTGACCTGTAAATAAAGCGTTCTTGCTTAGCGAAAATGTCTGCTCTATAACGACATCACTAAAGTCGCCTTGTCTATCTTCTATATTAAAGACAGGATATGTCACATCGAGGTAGTTGTCTGCCAGACCGACACCATAAATATATTTCCCTTCCACCTCATTCTTCATCACTATGGAGGGGAATGCGAGCTCTAATATTTGGTATATTTTAGCGTAGGTGACACTTCCTAAGCCTTGCTTTAAGATGTCTGTAATGGTGGCAAACCTCTCACAGTGCTCGGTTGACTTGGATGTAAGTATTTTTTTCACCCTAAACAAAACTGTGACGATTCACATGCATGGAAAGAAAAGAAAGAGGATATGTAGAGTACAACAACATGAATGTATTGAGCGTCATAATTTTGAAGATTTTATGCCAGTTAGGGTATTTAGAGATGAAGCACGATTTTAATGCATAATTTTAATCTTACGCCTTCGAATGGTACAGGTTGACAAAAAACCTACCATGCTGTAGCCTTTTCCAACCACTGATCACGAGGTTTATATTGTGGCATTATTTCCACCCCTTTAACAGTTGCAAGACCGTCTCGTTTTCGGTAGAAAATATCTGGAAAAGCTTTTCTCACCAATTGCAAGGCTGCTTTTTCAGTGATTGCTTTACCAATCTTTTTACAAAGAACGTTTTTCAGGTCAATAAGTTTTTCGCGATGACAATCGTTTTTGTACAGAATGCTTTGTAGCCTGAAATAAAAGGGAAAAAATCTTTTCCTTGTTCTTTTTTTACGGCCCTATTGAACATATGTGAAAAGTTCTAAAAAGATTTTGTCCATAGCGATCACTAACTCAGTAGAGTATCTGTTATACTAGACAGGTGTCCGCAATTACTAGAAAAGGTTTTGTTAACATTGGTGGAAAAGCAGGAGAAGCTTAATTGAAAGTTGATGGTTAAATTACATAAATTATAAAAAAAAAATTGATAAAGAGTAAAAAAATGCTAAAAGTATCACTGTATTACAAGTGAAAAGAAAATTTACTTCATTTTTTTCTTTTCGGGGTTTAGTATCTAATTTTTCGTATAAGCCCCAGAATATGTCTGCTACAGAAGAATGTGTGCTAGTCTGTCCCAGAGAGGTTGTAAATATGATCTGAACAAACTGTCTATGCCAAGGTGTCTCTGACATAATTCAAATAGAATAAATTAGAATAGAATAATAAAAACCTACCAATAAACCAGCTCTTGTTCTTCTTCATTTATAACTGGTTTTGGGAGTGCAGTGCCCCTAACCTTGACAGGTGTAAATTTGACATTATTGCGAACGGAATCATGAATAAACTGTAGTCCAACATAAAAAGCGTTCCTGTCAAATGTTTTGCGCACAACACGAGGGAAGACACACTTTATAGCAGCCATGCAGTTCTCAATGGAAACCTTACCAACATATTGATGAAGAGCCGCATAAACCATACTGCATTTTTCCTTAGCAGCATCCTTTTCTTGGATATTTGAGCGCAACCTAAACAAAATTGAGACAAATATTACACACTAAATGGAAAAAAAAATCATAGTATGATTTATAGTCAGTTTTGTAAAGACGATACTGTATTTGAGATTGCTTGTAGTAATTAGAACATAATACACATGCAAACACACACACGTGCTATGAAGTATGAATAAACAAGAAAACACAGGCCATCTATATTTAGAAGTTTGTTCGTCATTAAGCACCATATTTCTGCTATGCAAAGGCTGAGTGATTGTCAACATACTATAGATCACAATGAGTTTGGAATGAAGAAAACAAATATATGGAAAGTGAATTAAGTCAAAAAAACATTTATCAAGGCAAGGCAAGAAACAATATTTTTTTTTTTAAATATCCACATATCCTTTACATAAGCAATTAAAAGGTTGGTGACTTAGCTTTCAAATATAGGTAGATTAAACATGTATGCAATATACCATTCACAAGCATTTTCTAACCAAATTTTCCTGCCATTTTCTGCAGTTGTGACTTCTTTCTCTGGAAGGCTAATCCCACAATACCATCGTAATCGATCTGACCTTCTTGTATAGACGCTGGGAAAAGCCCTTCTAACATGGCCTCCAATGCTGTTCTGTTTTACATGACCAAGTTCTTTACTAGCTATATCAAAAAGGGTGCGGCAGGACACACTTCCAAATTTGTCATCATTAAATCGCTTTTTTAACCTGGAAAATAAAGTGAAAAATATACTTTTATATTTAAAACTTTGATAAAAGTTTCAATCAGGTGCCATAAAAGGTTGCAAGTAAAACTTTTAAGAAAAAGTATATATAATAATAAGCTGTGTTTCCACAACCTAAGGCTATTTTATTCATCAGATGGACATAAATCTACCTCAAAACCTTTGAAGGATAGCAGTTAAAGTTTAATTTTTTCATAGTGTGCTCTCAAGATTCTAAATTTGACTAGAAAACTTTGAACTCTTACAGACTTTTCTATTAACTAGCTGCATACTTTTATTGCCTGATTCTATTAAGTACTGAGCCCTGATTGAACTCTTAACAACCAAGGGAATCATTTAATGATGTGACTTTGATATTGGCCAAAAAACAAAGAAATACAAATGTGTTAACACCTAATTCATTATACTTTTTTCGGCTGCATACTGCATCCAGCTCACATATCATGAATTACAATCAACTCATTTATGGTCACTAGAATTCTAGCATTTGCATGTATAATACTGCAACTAATCATCAATAACTCTCTCACAGTAACCCACCAAACCTTTTTTGATATCCTGTCTAGTCAACTCAGGTAACACCTTACTTGACTACACAGGAACAATAAAGAATCTCCTCTAACCTTTAGTCAACAGCTTCACTTTACCCCAATGCTGTAAAAACCACTGTTTACAAAACCTTAGTTGCTTAAACTTGCATATTAATATTTTAAGATAACTTTACTGCTTTGTAAAAACAACTAACATTCGTTATTTTCATCTTGATATATTTTACCATTCACTCTAAACCAAACAAATGTGCTGTAAATTAACTTATTAAATTAACTTTCCTTGCTGGTAAAGTTACCTTCCATCATTTCGTTCAAAATTTTCTCCCACATCATTCTGATTTGGTATGCATGCTAATCTGTTTAAACAGCATACAGCATATAATGTGCTGTACAACAAACCTTAGAAGTATTAATTTTTGCAGACATTTTGGCTGAATTCATTTTAAATTGCATCATGATAAATAATACTCACAAAAAAAACTCAATAATTTGTGAAATTTTTCCAGAGTAAATAAAAGCCCAATTTGAAGAAAAAACACTAAACGTATAGTCAGTAAATCATGGGAATGTACCTACCATAACATAATTTTCTCCTCGCTAGGTACATCGGGGATGAACCGTAAACCTAGATAATATATCTCTTCCTTGTTATTACTTTGTTGAGCTTGCAGATCAGGAAATGCTGCAACCAAACATTTGTGCACAGCTGCTGCACTGTGACCAGGCATCGATTCATTTACCACCCGAGTTATATCGCTTAGACTCTCACTGTGTCCATCATTGAGTTCCAAAAGAGATTTAAGGCTATAAAAAAAGTAAGGAATGTCCTGAGTACTTATTTCACGGCACTTAATTCTTGAAAATATATTCCAGAAAATTTATTTTAATTAAATCTTTATTAAAAACTTATCTTTTATACTACTATATTATACTAAATATTAAATTCATTTCTACTGAAAAAATGTTATTCTTGGTAGGGATACAGGCTTGGTCAGGAGAATTTACCCCTGTGAGCACTGAATCGCCTACGTAAATTAATATACGTGAGCAAACCATGTGTGATTAAAAAAGCAAATTAGTTTGGTGGAGTGATCAAAAGTCTAAAATATGTACATTTTTTTCTGCCGTTTTTCAACAGCTGCAAAGGATCGTCAAATAATTTTTACTGTGCAAATTAGGATCATTGAAAACATGGGGTACCCCCATTTGGGTAGTGTTTGGGGTAGTAGTTTTATTCTACTGACCAGATAATTATGTGTTCTCCTTTGCTGCTGACTTCTAGTTTTGCAGATAGAAACCGTCCCATATGATTTGCATTGAATGGTTTCAATTAGCGAACATTTTTAAATGTAAATAACTTGAAAACAAGACTTTCCCCAATGAAGGTTCTTATAACTGTGTGATCAATTTCACAGTCTCTCATTTCAAAATGGAAGTGTCACGGGGCATCTGGTCTGCAAATTATTATGCAAAATTTAAATATGGCTGAATTACGTGTTGAAAAGTGAAACATAAAGGAAAGCGAGCTAAGAGCTGTTATATGTAGATTAACACACTGAAACTAAGTTTTAGTTGTATTTCTAACATGGCTAACATTATCAACCAGCACAATTTTAATAATATTGAAACAAGAAAAAAATTTCCCATTAATGAAAAATGCTTAACAAAATGCTTTGTCTACAAGGAAGAGGTAACTTCTTCCTGTGGAACCCATACTGATTATGGTGCATTCAAGACGAAACATAACAACCACAAGAAGTTGTTCCACTTACATCTATACAGACATAATACAAAGTTACCAAAATTCTTATGGCCCGATCCTGGTAAAGCATACAATATAGATGAGTTCTGAAATTTTTACAGAAAGTGACTTTATAAGGGACTTATAAGTGCACACACCCCGACAGACAAGAAAGTGGCCTGGAAAGTGGCCTTGTGGAGTTTGCAGGAAAGGGGTTGGTAGTAACTCAATTTTTTGTCAGACTTGCAAGCATTGGGTACATAAGAAGTGCAGTAGTATTGGTGGAAGGTTAAGAGCTGACATTCAGTTTGTATGCAAGCGTTGCAAAGGTGAGATTATAGAGAATGAAGTATTTCCAGCTTTAATGATGTACAACAGTGGCTCGTTAGAGATAGTTGAGAACTTCTGTTACTTAGGTGATATGTTGGGCAGTGAAGGGGGTGTTGGAAGAAGTGTTACTTGCAGGATAGGTTCTGCTTGGAAAAAGTTCAGAGAGTTACTTCCTTTGTTGACTAGCAGAGTCTTGTCAATTGAGGTAAAAGGTAGGTTGTATGAGGCCTGTGTAAGAAGTGTTATGTTGTACGGTAGTGAGACATGGGCAGTGAAGCAGGAAGACCTTGACCGTTTAGAAAGGAATGATATGAGAATGGTTAGGTGGATGTGTAACGCCAGTCTGAGAGACAGAAAGAGTTCAGATGAGCTAAGAAGCAGGCTAAGTCTCCGTAGAATTAAAGATGTTATCCAGATAAGAAGATTGAATTGGCTGGGGCACTTGGAAAGAATGGAGGAGGATAATTGGGTAAGAAAGTGTAGAGACTTGATAGTTCCTGGGGCAAAGCCCAGAGGCAGACCGAGAAAGACTTGGCAGGAGGTTATAAGGACAGACTTGATACAGAGGAAGTTGAGTTTAGATCTAACACAGTCTAGATCAGATTGGAAGAGGGTCATTAATATACCCCGTCCAACCCATGCTAGCATGGAAAACGGACGTTAAGCCGAGAAGGATGATGATGATGATGACACCCCGACAGACAAGAACAATCACATAGGCCAAATTGGCTATTTATGCTAATTTATAGATTTTTAGGAATATGAGATTGAAAATGCATTGGAATTGTTTTACTAACTATTATCCTCCCTGTTTAAGAGCAGACTTTTAATGTCAGTGTTTTTTAACACTTGAAATTTTCGATCGCTGTGGTCTGCTGTTTATATTTTTTGCTTGTGCATATCTGTGTGCATGTCCATTATTCTTGATGCAAAATCAAAACATTACATCCTGCTTCAACTCATCTATAAAATGGTATATTGAAGCACGCACCATCATTAGAGCCATCATAAACTGTTGAACAGATTAATGTCAAAATGTCGCCATAGAAACAAATATTTATTATCAATCAACAACTTGGAAAGAATGGAGGAGGATAATTGGGTAAGAAAGTGTAGAGACTTGATAGTTCCTGGGGCAAAGCCCAGAGGCAGACCGAGAAAGACTTGGCAGGAGGTTATAAGGAAAGACTTGATACAGAGAAAGTTGAGTTTAGATCTAACACAGTCTAGATCAGATTGGAAGAGGGTCATTAATATACCCCGTCCAACCCATGCTAGCATGGAAAACGGACGTTAAGCCGAGAATGATGATGATGATGAACTCTCAAATAAAATGGGAACCTATAGTCTAAATAGATGTATTTAGTCAGAAAATGAAACTTTAAGTTGCTACTGTGATAGTGCTTTATTAAAGAAATAAAAGCATTAAGCATTTAGATAAAATTCATTTCCTTTGGTTCATATTTTCAAGAAATGAACAGGGTTGCAATATATATATATATTAAAAATTCTTCATAAAGTATGCACATGCATTGATTAATATACAATTATATGTATTTTTAGGAATACAAAGTGCACTGATATTTATTTTTTAGCATTTCAGCATATGTTTCTTTGTTTAACTACAGTGATCTGTTGTTGGCATTGTTTTCAACGCAAAATCACGACAGGATTCTAATTAGAAATATAAAGCTGGTTCAAAAAATTTTGTTAACTGTAGAGAACAAAACCTTAGGCAACTTGAGGGTTTTCCACACTAAAATTATTGAAACTACACTTCCTTCTAATCCCAGATAAATACAATAAGAGTTAGACGATAACTGAATATATAAGATATTTACAATAAAAACATCCAAATTCAAGAGTGCTCAATTTCAAGAAATCAAACATTTTTTTATTCGGCTTGAAATCGATTAAAAAAGCAGTGTGCATTATTGTGGTGGCAAAGATTCTTTGTGGAAGGAAGAGTGAAATTTAAGTCTAAAATCTCTTGAAGTGTTTTTCCAGCATGCAACAGTTGTTCTTGCAAAGGAGAAAAAGAGAACTTCCAAACACCTATAAAACATCAACATCAACTGTGTAAAGTTCTATAATATAGAATAACAAAAATTTAATTAGTCCTTTGCTTAATGTCCACAATGTTTCGTTATTGTATTGTCGAGTTATTAGTTACGTCTATCATATTTTATGTATAGTAAGTGCAATTATATTATCATTAGAGTGTAACATTTTATTATACATAATGGTGCAAAGCGTATTTTGCAGGCAATGAGAAAAAATTTCTAACAGTGATGAGAAAAATGCTGTGGTACTCAAATCGCTCTCAATCGATGTAAAATTTTACGTTCGTTTTTGTTTCTTTCTCACTGTTTTTCGCAGTGGCTAGGCTAGTTTTTTAGTTCAATTTACATCGCATCATATAACTAATTTATTTTTAATTATTTGTAGTTTGAACCTGATTTCAATAATAAAATGTTACAAATGCTTGCCTATTTACTTTTCGTTAGTTCAACATTACAAACTGCCGCAATTCAAAAGCAACAAAGAAGTTGCTCTGACAGATACCTTAAACAGTCAAGCGACCATTCAATGGCAGTAGAGTGGTTACTGTGCTACCATTGTATGAGTTGGCTATGCACAGAACATAAAAAATCCCTAGGCCTTTTTATGAACATTTAGGTGTTCATTAATTCTTTTTATTTTGATATAATTATGTATACAGGGCATTTTAAATTTTAAACGTTTAACAGCTGATTTCTGTGAGATAATATCATTGATGTTAATACACAGATTTGTTGTCCAGAATGGTATTTTTCATGCAAATTTAACCTTATTCTTCATGTGATACTGTTTAAGCCAATCATTGGCCAGTATACAGAATATTTGTCACTACAGCTGCCATTATGAACTGAGGTAAACATGCTGTTTATATTTAGACACTGGTTAATCTCTGCCAATTGGCTACATTTTAAAGTGCATTTGTCTCTAAGTTTCTTTTTAGTTAATGTGTCTACTGTGAAGATTTGACTGTGAAAAATCAATGTTTTACCCCATCTGAATGTGAGCACAGAACAATATCATGTGACAACACATCCACAAGAATTCGCAGTACATAAACAACCCTAAAAAATTTGCATGTTTTTGAGTCATATTATGGAGTCAAAATTTTAAAAATTCCACTTTTTTTGCACCTGACCTTCCAACCGACTCATTTCAGGACCATAAAAAAGGTTGCGAACCAAGCGTATTTCTGGGAACAGCCTAAGTGTTCGCTGCTTAGCAGTTCACCATATCTTAGCTACTGATTGTCACTCAGGGAGAACTGATAGCTAGCCTGTAACAAGTGAGTCAGCCAATGCAGGATAATTATATGGTACATATACAGTGTAATTAGTTGATATTAATTATATTAATTATTTCTACCCTGTAATTATATTAATTATAGAAATCTTTTTTACTTAAATTTCCACTTTTTCTCGCTAACAACAATCTCCCCATAGCCATCTATATAGGTCCTACGATGGCCCCTATGGCTCACTTCTCTTCTTAGTCAAAACACTTCTCTTTATTCCTCCGAAATCTTCTCTTCCGTTCAAAACACTTCTCTTCCAAAGTGAGAACACTTCTCTTCCATGAACACAAAAAATTCCCAGACCCGATTATGGTCCGGAATATTGATTGAGCTGGATTTTGAAAACTCGTTTTTGAATAAATGACCGACCACCCTCATCCCCAGGGTTTTTTGCCTTTTTGATATAAAGGGAGACGGCGAAAATCCCTTGAGACGAGGTTGAATAAATGACATTGTGGTATCCGTTTAAGGCATTCGTTTATCTTTTTTAATACACACGTTTTTTATAAGAATAACAAAATGTTAACCAGGTTGGTTATTATTCTTATTTCTTTATTGTTCTAAACAAAATACGTATTGTTTTAATCTAAAATCTCAGCCTGATATCCTTATAAAGTACATTCATTAAAAAGAAAAAGCATGTAGTTTCCTTGGTGGACACTACCGTGATTTTGAGGACTCTGGGCAGCCATTTATTTTGCCATTTATATATTGTGTCTTGATAAATAAAATAACCTACTCTGCTACTGATCTGAAATGATTTGTGATATTATTTTAATCATGCACATGCACCTGGACCTGCTACATTATAAGGCTGTTGGTAAATTGAGCACGTGTTAGCAAAGTATACTCTTGGGAAAAGTGAAAAAATATACAGACCATGGGTGTAAAATTGCGGACCAGATTTTTAAACTTAGTTGTTAAGAAAAAGTTTGGGGCCACATGCAGAGAGAAGTATCAAAATGCAGAAGAGAAGTGTAACCGTGCATTTAACCTGCATTGGCTAACTGTCTTGTTACAGGCAAATTATCAGTTCAGTTCGGACATATTTTGATGATTTTCTACCTACGAGAACTCAGAGAAATGGCTATAGTAATTACTTCGAAATAACAGTTAAATCATCACCAGTACTATGGGTACTACTTTTTGCATCGTTTGGAGGAGAACGAGATTCTTTTGGATGCGCCTTCACCTGGTCGTCGGCCATTTTGCAAATTTTGCTTGGCAGAAGAGCTCAATTGCACTGTTGTAGATCGCGCGAAGCACAGACGGTTGTTGCTGCTGGCTGCTGCTTCTTTTTCCTTTCTGGTGGCAACAAAACCTTGCCTAAAAGACGACGGCAGTCGGTCGAAAATTAAAAAAACTGTTTTACTAATTAATTTAATTAATTTTTTGAAGCATTAGGCTGACGCTAAAAGAAAACTTTAAAAATAAAAAAAATTGGTTCTGGGTAAAATATATTTTGCAAACTGTCATTTTGACAATTTTTTTTTATTTTTCCCCCCAAAATCCAATATTTAAAAATTATTAAGCTAAATCTTAGCATCGTTTTAGGGTTATTTTCCGTTCCTCCTGGAAACGAGATTAAGCTAAATCCCTTTCAAAAAAGATAAGATGCAATAATGTATATATCTCGCATCATCAACTACAGTTGACGCTCGTTTTAGCGAACATGGTTTTTAGCGAATTCCTCATTATATCGAACAAAATGTCTCGGGGTCCCTTGATTTTCGCTAACAAAACTCTCATAAAATACCTCTATTTAACGAACTCGCTTTTAACGAATTCCTCATTATATCGAGGATATAACACAACGCCTGATTTACCCTCGAAATAGCGAATAGTACCACATTTTAGAATCTGAATGCTTCGAATCACCAAAATCGAATCAGCGGCATTCGAAATTCAATCTTTGAATTTTATTCAATTGTTTGTTTACATATTTTTTGTTTAAAAAATGTCGGCTGCTACTAAGAGAAAGAGGGTTAGCCTCGGTGAAAAATATAAGGCTATCAAAGAAATTGAATCTGGTATTAAGCCATCTAAAGTATGACGTTCCTAGAAATACAGTATCGACATGGCTTAAAAAAAAAGATGAGATCAAAAATGCTTTCAAGTCTGGTGAAGTTAGCTCGAACAACTGCCGAAGATTATACTGACACTGATGAAAATCTAGTTGTAACAGAGTCTGTACTGATTGACGACGAAGAGATTTTAGGTCAGTACAGGGAAACCCCAAACGTAGATGACAATACTAACGATGCTGAAGAGAACGTAGTGGAAATCGAACCTCCAAACAACCGTCCCGATCTGAAATATACGTAGTTATGGAATTACTTCAGAGATGCAGTCTTTTTGAGGAGGAAGAGGTAGCATTCAATATGAGAAGGCATCTGGAGCAGTTCAATCTAGTATACGATAAATGTCAAGAATCGAAAAAGCAACAAACAACCATTGAAAATTTCTTTCATAGACTTTGATTCCTCATGTAACTGTTCATGTAACTCTTTATAATTATTAAACTAAGCAGTACTAAAAAATCGTGAATTTATCAGATTTAAACCCATTTTTGAAAATTCGCTTTTAACGAATCCCTCATTATAGCGAACTAAATTGCTCGGTCCCCTCAGGGTTCGCTAAAACGAGGGTCAACTGTAGTTACCAATTACACGTTTTTTTTTACAAGAAACATGTATTTGGGCTTTGGGGCTCAATCTTTCTTAGTTTTTTTGAAAAATAAGCCTCAAATGTTTCTTATTTGTTTCTTATTCTCAATTGTTTCAAAAACTTGCTTTCCGATGATACTTCCTACCTGAGAAAAATCGATGCAAATGTTTTCCTGTGAGTTTCTTTCACCATAAAAATGTGCATACAACCTCCGCTGATTTTTTTCACTGTTCGCTATGCTGGTAGAAGAGGGTGTAGATGATGGAAACATTTTGATTTTTTTTTACTTTTAGTGCTTTCTGTTAGTTTTCTTGCCTTTCTGAGCCTGCCCGTGTTTCATAGATGTTTCTTAGTTCTTTGCCAATTTGAGCCTATGTTTCTTGTATGCATGTTTCTTGTAAAAAACCCGTGTAATTGGTAAAAATGTATTTCAGTGAAAGCACGTGTTAAATAATCTTTAAATTTTAATATATAAATTTTATTCCAAATTTACAAAAGAAATCACATATTAAAATAAAGAAAATAACAAAGAAAAATATTTATAAAAGTTATATTTCAAGAATTTTAAAATTTTTAAACCGACGTCGCATCTATCTTGTCGATAATTTCCAATGGCGGAGTGGAAAAAAAATCTGACGTCACTTTGTATCGAGGATGAATTTCGTCGGTGGTCGTCGAACCAATGACGGATGAAATCTCGCTAGTATCCGTGCCTAACGATTGATGATTCAACCAAGCTTCTAACTGGTGAAGGATTCCATCAACTTTCTGCACGGATATTTCTTGATTATTTTCCAGTAGCAAGCTTGGTGAGATGCTTCGTCTAAGAAACAAACGGCAAAAAAGGTAAAGCTGACAACGCAACCTTATGGAAATTGACAAGTTGTGGAAATAAGATGAAGATCTGAGAGATAACTACAAATCAAAGAGTGTACACTAAACGTCAAGCCAACGCGTAAATTTTACATTCCACCCTCCCACCATGTCCTGAACGACAAAATCAAAAAATCTAATGTTAAGTATCGTCGATCTCTGGAATAATAAGCACGTCCGCTCATGTGATACGTTTCTATTTTCCGAGAAAAAAAAAAAAATCTCGTATAAAATATTTAAATATTAAAGGATTTATTCTCTGTCTCCCAACGTCGGAGTGTACTTTTTGAGTCGCCCCGAAAATTGCAAATTATTGTGTTGCTTACAAAGTTTATTCTCCATGAGCATACAATTAGATTGTGAATATCTTTCCTTACTGGGAATTTAAAGTAAATTCACAAATATTAATTCCGTCTCCTTTGCAAATTTTCCTTTTGTGTTTAATTCCTCCCTGCAGGGAGGAATTAAATGTGTCGGTGGAGAAGATATAAATCCGGACTTTATTCAGGGATACTATAGTCTCTGTTCCAAGATTTATTTCGAAATATCGAGAGAAGAGGAGTGGAATAGACACAGTGTTGAAAATTTTCTAGATTTTCAATAGTAGAGGGGTGGTCTCGAAACTTTTTAAATTAACAAAATCGATTCAACATGAATGCTTTGAACATATAGAACAAAAGATCTGTAATATAGCACATTTCAGATGAATGTGTACCTTAAGTTGATAAGACTAATTTTCCCGAGGTCAAAAAAGTGCATTTCGTAAAAATTTTTTTCGCGAATCAGTCAATTTCAGATATTTCGCGAAGATTAATTTTCGCGAATGGGTCTACCTTAAGGGTACATATTTTCGCGGGTGTTGAATTTTGCGGATGGGCAAAATGGTATATTTCGCGGGTATTAAATTTCGCGGATCGAGATTCTCGAAATATTGGCGCGCTTATTTAATTTCGCGGATGAGGTTTTGAATTAGTTTTTTTTTTTTTTTTTTTTTAATTTTGGAATAACGGGCGGAATGAACAGAAGAATAAGGAATTCAATATTTTTGAAGTTTTATTTGTTCATTCAATCACTTCATCATCAAAACATGCAAAAGCATTTCTGCAGAAATCAACATCAAAACTCGTAGAGAAATCTTTGAAAAAAAATTAAAATAAAAATATCGCGGGAATCTTTTTCGCGCATTGACCATTTTTAGATTTGTTTTACATACATTTTTGTTATTCTAGCACTCCACAATTTTCTTCTAATGTAGAGTTTATCATATGCACTAAGATATTCGCGAAAGTTTCAATAAAGCAGATAAACGTAATAAAGCTATTAATCACACGATGACCTATTTTTTCTTGTTTGGCGCTTCTTCTACAGTGCAAATTATATCGTAATTGCAATGTGCGGAGTGCAATTATTTCTTAATTGCACTCTAGAATCACTGCACTCTTTAAGGAGCGCCGATAATTTAAATATTTATTTTCTCGCGTTTTATGATAAGTCAAAAAAAGATATCTTTACAATGAATCGAACTAATTATAAATCGGGTAATAAAAAAATCAAAACATTGAAATTGACATCCTGTGCTACTCTTACAAAAATAGTTCATTGTGTGATTAGCTCGTAATCGAACGTTTACTGGTGCAATTGGAAATAATCGAACTCGTAATTTTTTTGCTTTTTAAATTTATCCTCGTCCTAACGGACTCGGAAAATTAGAAGCAAAAAAAAATACTCGTTCGATTATTTCCTAATTGCACTCGTAAACGTGCGATTACATATACAAAGTGTTTTTATTAAGGAAGAAAGATTAATTTTAACGAGTACGCTCTTTCAAGTAATTTCGCGAATTGACCTGTCCTGGGATTTTCGCGAATACAAATTATCGCGAATATAAGTAAAATTTATGAGAATTAATCAACTTAAGGCAGGTTTTTTCAAATCTACTATAATTGTTTATCACATGTTTTCGTTATTTATTGACTTAAATACCAACAGCAGCACCAACAATAGTACTAAGGTAAATATTAAAAGTGCAAAAATATTCATATAATAGAGAGAGAAAGCAAGCCTACCTGGCAACATCTTGTGCGATCACCTTCAATTTATTCTCTGTACAACTACACGTACGCATTGCCTTCTGAAGAGAACAAACTTTTCTACGGTAACGATCTTCCAATTTCTGGTACGCGTTAGCCACCTTCTTTTGTTCTTCAAGTTTCTTGAGAAGCTTCCGTCTCTCGTGTTCAAATTCAAATTTCATTTCTTTAATTTTTGCAGCTAAAACGTCTTCCTCGTCATTTTCTTCCGGGTCGGTGTTATCTGTTTGTACGGCGGCGTCGCATTTTTGAGACGCCGAACCCGACGTCAAATAAACAAATTGCTCGCGTGCGTTGTTGACGTTTATGTATGATGGTTCCACAATTACAGTATCAACGGATGCTTTCTTCGGCTTTGGAAGAGTAGCAGGGGCGTTTTTTACCCTGGGCGGTGCAGACAGAAGTGCGCACTCGACAGGTTTCCCCTCGTCGTTAATTTTGGATATTTTTTCGTGAGACTTGTTATCGAAACTAGCGGGAGAGGAAAGATTTTGAGAGGATAAGTTTTGGGTCGACGTTCCGTAAGATTCGATCAGGTTGGCATCGTGGAAATCATCGTGACTGTAATTCGTTAATCCAATGGTGGTGTGTCTTTTCAAAGACATGGACTGTTTATTCCTAAGTTCTACGAGTGATGTCTTTCGCGGGTTTTCAAAAATATTGTCCAGCGCTTTTAAACTAGACGAAGCACCCGCAGACACGCGCGCAATTTCTTGTTCGTGAATACGAATAAGATCTTTCAAGCTCATACTCACTGTTTTCGATAAATCATTGTGTGGCAAAACACAATCGCAGTTAGAAGAATGACTGCAGCGACGCTTTCGATGAACGTCGTGACAATACGCGTCGGTTTCAGAAAGGTTTCGTCTGCCCTTATTGTAGTTATGCATATTGCCACTGGAGCTAGCACAGTCTGAAGTTTTTGCAGATTTGGAACAGGAAGATAGCACCTCTTGAACAGTTCGTTGTAGGGGTAACGGTGGTCTTTCTGGTGGATCATCGCTTGATTCAGCGTTGTATAAATCGCCACAGTTGCTTTCATTGTTATTACAATCACTACGATCGAGATGGCCATCCGAATTATTTTTTGCTTCGCTGATATCGATATCATGCTCAAGCAGAGCCTGATTGTTTAATTTCTCCTCACTCTTTTCTGTGTTGTAACCACTTTCAGTTTTATTTAAACTGTTTCCCTTTAAAACATCTGTCTCAGCATAATTATTTGCATCCCTTTCCGGAAGTAAAGCTCGTTTTGGCCACGAGAAAGCCTTTACTTTCCGTATTAGAGGTGATATACGTCTTGCTGCTCCTTTCTTAGCAGCATTATCATCTGATAATCTTGTGGGCTCCGGTGCAGATGACATGCGAACATGAAAGGGTTGGATCGGGCGTTTAGTTAAAGAGTCCGATAGTTCGCCTTTGTGTAGCGGTTTTGTGACAGTTAAAGGTATATCTGCAAAGTTTTCTGGTGACAGACGGTTTTTACCTAAAATTGTACTACTGACTAAACCATTGTTCTCTTCGGCAATGCTAGCGTCTTTTTTATTAACACTGTTCAATACGTACGAGTGACTTTCCACCGCCGACTTTGGCCTCACTTTTCTTGGTTGTATAACAACGTCAGACGCGCTAGTCGTTGTCTCCTGAGTTAAAAAGGGAGAGTCGAACTGCTGTCCCATCAGAGGTGAAGAAAGTCTTTTGCTCGGAGTTCTGTTTTGAAGTTTTAGTTTTCTACGTCGTGGAAAGGTGTTCCCCTTGTCAGCAGAATAGTAATAATAGTTGACTGGCGTAGGTGTGTCATGCATCAATTCACCTCCATCATCCGTGTAAATGTATTCTTCATCTCTTGTCGTATACACAGACTTTTTACTTACAAGTTGATCCGGCCGAGGACTATAACGACGGCGCATCAAATTCGGCGAGTAATACCTTTTTCGGTCAATCCTTCCAAACTTGAAATTATCCAGAGATTTATCTTGGAAGGTTTGAATGTGTTCCTCGGACCTATACCTTGGGAAGTAATCGGTAGAGTTCCATTCCTCGGGGTACACTGGCGAACTATAAGTTTCTACCGCGCTGCTCGATCTCAGCGACGACCACGAGTCTTCATCCGGTGGAGGTTGGCGTGAACACTCGTGTTGGTGGACCAGCCACTTTTGCACGCGTTCAAAACTCTTCTCTTGCTCCAAAACAACGTTGTGACGCAATGAGTTCGTTGCAGCGAAGTATTGGTAATCAAACACCGGTCTAAAACAGGAATAACGTACGTGAGAAGGTATTAAAAATAACACGAGTGTACAATAACACTACTTAACGCTCAGCCCTACTTAACAAGTACCTGCCTATAAACACCAACAAAAACACTTTCTATGCTCTTACGTTTGCTGTCCGACCGAAAAAACTTTTAACACATCGAAATTTCAGCACAAGCGAAAGGAGTGAACTCTCAAATTAAACATTATAATAGCTATGTATGGAGAAAAAATTACTTGCAAAATAGTCTAACCGCTTATCGGTCGTTCTTTGTGCAAAACCAAAAAAACTTCTTATAACTTCTGTTTTAACAGACTGCAGTTTAATTTTTTACTTAGCTGCAGAATATTTAATTTTTTCTCTCATACAAAAGCCATGCATGTGTATAATATTTTTTTTTCATCTAATTGGATTTAAAGCTTAAAAAAATCTCCGCGATGGAGTGTTGTTCAACAATAGAAATATTCTAATTGAAAATGATATGAAAGAACCCTTCAAAGGACACATTGTCAGTGCTGAATGGGGATGACTGAAACATATAACGTCGTATTTCGTATGGTAAATCATTTTAAGAATCACTCTAGCTTAAAAGATCATGTAAATGTATCTGGGTCCTGTTCTTAAATTAGAAAGAACACACCAACGCAACTCAATGTTTTGACTTTTTGTAAAAAAAACTGTCACACAAAAGATAAAAATCCAAGTCATAATGCTAATTTAGATGTACGTTTTAGATCTCCACAAAAATTTAAAAAAGGGTTATAAAATTTATTCCCAACACAGCGTACACATTTTCACCCAGATCACATGAAAAAGTATTACAATAAGGCATACTATTTGAATCTGGCAAATGATAAACTAATCAAAAATTTGCAAACCACACATGTACGTCATTAAATGAAAAGTTAAAGAGAGACGCAAGTGTCTAATTAAAATTAATTTAGACGATTAATAAAGCGCAGACGCATGCATTCTTAGTGAAGTTTGTAAACAAAACTTCAAAGTGAATTTCCACCACTAAAAACAATCTGGAACAGAACGGAACGGACAAATGTGACTTCATGAATTTGATTAGTTGATCAACTTTTCCGTCCCGAACCGTTCTGATCTAAATTGAAAGTTGAAATCATTTTAACTTTCCTTGCAGACAGGAACGGGAAAATTATAAAAACAGAAGAACAATCAAATTTAAGTACTTTTCTTGTTCCGTTCCATTTTGCTGTTGAGTGGAAATTCAGCAAAATATTTTGTTCTGAAAATGAAAGACCACCATGTAATAAATATTAAACAAAACAAACTTTGATCAGGTTTATAATTTCACCCTTTACTTATTCGTAACAAAAAAAACCGAATTAGATGACGAACCTTTCACTACGATAGTCACCAAATTATAGTCATGTGGAATCAAGTAAAAAAAAGGTATGCACTTACACCTGCTTTGCTTGTTGTTGATAATATCTGTGTGCAATAAGATTTAGAATGGACAAATCTTGCTCGTCGTACGCTGATGTGTATGCAGATGTTGCCTGCTTGCCTTCCATATCATAAGCTAAAGAAAACATTAAAAATAACAACCAACTCGAAGTATCAAAGGGTACTTCAAACAAGTGTTGTGTTTGAAAACAATATGCAAGTGATAAGCTTACCATAAGATAATCATTCCAAAGTTAATTTAAGTCCAGGCAATAACAAACTTCAATTTGACTCAGGCTATAGTATATGCATTACAAGTATCTACAAGTGTTTAAAATGCAACCGTGAATGAACATGTGCAATTTTAAATAAAACCACAATTTTGTCCCAGGGTAAGAGTGCTATGCAGTCAATGCAGTTAAAGGAGAAACCAAAGTTGATGAAAAAGTTTGTAAGCTCGTTATGTACATTAAATCACTTCCTTAGAATTTAAAATTACGAGTGAAGCTGTATAAAACATTTAAACTATGTGTTTCCTTGCACGTGAGTTGATATAACATAAATAATCCAGATGACAGATGGGTCAGCTTATTACCTCTGGAAACTTTAAACATCAAAAGTTAAACACTTTTTGTTGATATTTTCCATGTTCTTAACACAAAGTTGTTGTTTTCTTTCTGCTGTGTTTTGTTAACCTATGGACGTTTGCTAGATTTAGAAAAACTGCAAAAAAAACACACTAAAAAAACAACGCACAATGATCTTGCTTCTACATAAGTAATAAAATAAGTGAAAGAATCTATACCAACATAAGAACAAAACTTCAAACTAGTATTCCCTGGTTTGAGTCCAAACTATTATTCGAACAGGATATTAGTTTAGCCTTTGCAGAGTGGCACATATCTGCTATACAAAGAATTATAAAACTTGATAAATGAATACATACAGTATATATATAAAGATTACTATATAACACATTATATAATATATAAATATAATCATGAATGAAATCACAAAACAAAAACATAATTAAGTAAAAAAGAACAAAGAATTTCTAAATTTGAAATTTGAAAAACATGATAATAAACATAAGCTTTAATTTCAACATCGTCTTCCTCTTTGTCCTCGTTAAGATCATCGTCGTCATCATTCTGGATCTAGACTGTGTAAGTGCTACACTTAAATCCCTCTGCAGCAAGTCTGTCCTTATTACCTCCTACCAACTCATTCTCGAGTTCCTGGGGTTTGCCTCAGAAACTACAAGTCTTAACACTTTCTAACCCAATTATCCGTCCTCATTCTTTCCAACTGTCCAAACAAACTCAATCTTCTTACCTGGATAACATCTCTAACGCTAAAAATACCTATCCTGCTTCTTAGCTCTCAATTCTTTCGGTCTCTCAGTAAGGTGTAATACATCCACCTAGCCATTCTTATATCATTCCTTTTTAAATGGTCATGATCTTCCTGCTTCTCTGCAGGAAGATCATGACCATTATAAGATGTATATCTCTGAGATGTATATCTAATGTATACATCACAGGATCCACATTAAAAGTGTTTCCAACGTAGAAGTGGCTATCCTGTATAAACATTCGGAAATGGCAAAAATTGTACATTTTTCAAAAAGCACAGGACAGCTGTAAAATTATACTTAATTAAACTTAAATTCTTTCAGTCTCTCAGTAAGGTGTAATGCATCCACCTAGCCATTCTTATATCATTCCTTTTTAAATGGTCATGATCTTCCAGCTTCTCTGTCCATGTCTCAATTTTAAGGCCAAATATTATTACATGTATTATAGCAGTTGAAAGTGCTTCGTTTTTACAAACATGTTTCTTCATATGAAAAAATAAACTTTCTTAACCTGTGATTTTCTTAAAAAATAGTGCATCCCTGTTGACTTTAACAATAAAAAATACCATTCTTTTGGTCAGCATATGTCACATGATGCTTTTGAACGAATTACAGGTCAAGGTCAGTATCAGGGTAGCCATAAAAGATAGATGGAAAAAATGCCCTTAGCAAGGTCAGCTTTCTTAAATCAGGGCTGGTTTTTTAGAAAAGCTTTGTTCATTAGCTTTGAACCTGACATATTGTGTAGCTTTTGGCCAGTTTTCACTATTGGTTATAATTCAGATGCTTGTAATTCTTGTTTAAATTATATAACTTACCTTCCATTAAAACATATAGGACACATCGGACTTAAAAGTTTCACTAATTATGCAAAGCTATATGACATCATCAAGTAGCTTTAAAACAAGTAATTGCTGTTCAATCATAACTACAATTAAATAATAAAATTCATGTAAAATTTTTAAAGTGCTAAGCTGAATGACTGAAAAGATTTATACCCCTATAATGCCTTGGTAGCACCTTACAACATATTAATCATTGTTACTTGATGATGTCATGTATAATTAGTGAAACTTTGAACTCCAAAATCTTAGAAAGTGATCAAGGTTTTTTAAAAAAAAATAAAGAAATTTACCGGCAACCTTTCAATGTCTTTCATATGAAATAAACTTGTTTTCTTAGTTGGAGGTACGCTTCAAGGCTTCTTTAGTAAGAGTTTGACCATGAAACCTAAAAAAGGGTCACACATAATTTGATCATTGAAATCGTCAATAAAATTGTAAAATTATATGTATGTATTTCACTGTTAACTAACATAAATTAGTGCATCAAATCTTTAAAAGTTTATGCTCCTCAAACCTATTGTTTATATTTCAACAAATAACTTTTTCACACTTGAATAAGGGAGTGGGGTATCACTTTTACAAAAAAGTCCCAGAAACATGACAAAAGTTATTTCTCACTGGCCTTAATTCTAGTGCGTCTCACATCAAAATAAACACGTCATGGAATTGAGACATAAATTACATAACATTTTGCTTTTGAATGTTTGGCTTTATGCTTAATTCCACACCAAACATATGCCCTGTTTACCCACATTTTTGGTGTAGCTATAGGCAAGGTCATTTAGTTATGTAGTAGCAGGATGTATTTGGAGCTGTTTGTTTAGATAATCACATAAAATGACAACATACACTAGATATCCTGATAGCTATCTGAACCTAACAAAAGATGTTAAATAAATACTCTGTTAGTAGCTAGCTAAACATCGTCACCTTTTCTCTATCTTCATACGCAGCCAGCTCGCTACCTTTGGTACTTTGCTTTGGTGTAATAAGATTTTTAACTACGGTCTCGTCAATAATGCTGTTTATAAATGACGACAAAACTTTTTTTTTCTACATAGCCGTATTATAAAATCCCAATTTTTTGTTTCTTGAAGTGACCTTTTAAGTTTAAGATATTTTTTTTTTTTTTTTAAATCATCTTAAAAGATGTCACTCTATGCAATAATAAATTACGAGTTCAAATAGAATAATAAAATAATAAATTCAACGAAATCTTATTACCTGAGTACAGACAGTCGGAACTTAAAACACAGCAAATGGGTAAGTTCATAAAAAATTTTGATTGCCACACACGACCGACCCAGCAGCCATCTTAAAAAAATCTGGCTCGTTTTACAAAAAAGAACAAAAAGATGGCGGAGAAAAACATAAACAAAAAAACGAAAGTGGTTACCCCGGAGGCTAGCGCATTACTCGTGTCGCCGGCCAGCCCGCCAAACGTATCCAAGAAAATAGTTTTATCTGCAAGCAAGTTTTGAACTATACTTCAACAATATAAATTTTATTTAGTTTCTGTAACAATTATCCCTCTATTTGTTTTGTAGATATTTCAAGCATTTAGCGCATGGCAAGCGGAAAATGTCGAGTAGCGAAAATTGGAAAATATTCATATCATATCAACTTTTGCCTCAACTTGGGCAAAATCGAGGCATGCATTCTTATAAATTACTCCTGTCTTATAAAAAGAGATTGCATCTTGGACTGCAATTAATAATACTGGGGCTTTTTAATTACAGTGGGACAAATAAAAAGCTGATTCATATAGGTGTGAATCAGGCATTATAAAAACCATTTTACACGCTTTTGCAAGAAGTGCTTTTTATGTCCAACTTTAATATTTAATATAAAAGTTGTATTTTAACCTTTTGACGACTTCTTGAGCACAGTGACACTGGATTACTATTAAAAGGTAACATTTAGTGTAAAAACCACCTTAAACATACAGTTTGGTTGACATTTTCCCCAAATAAAAGGGCTATGGAAAGAAACAAAAAATTTGTTTGTCTTGTTGAATCACAAATAAAATGATTTTATCGGTGAGTTCGCCGTAAGCAAGATTACCTGTTTCAATTGTGAACGATTTTTTTTCTGTTTAACTACGGAACTTTCTTAGCACTAATGCACTGTGTAAGGAAAGTAAACATATTTTACAACGATTACTTAGAAAACTGATTGACCATCAGATTAAAGGCCCGTGGTCGAGTAGTTATAGGGTTCGCTTCTTCATAATCGAGAGACAAAGCGCGAGTGCCACAGCTACGAGTTAACCCATATCATGTGAGGGAAATTGGGTAGGCGATGCCGATGTATATCTAATGCATACATCTCAGGATCCACATTAAAAGTGTTTCCAACGTAGAAGTGGCTATCCTGTATAAACATTCGGAAATGGCAAAAATTGTACATTTTTCAAAAAGCACAGGACAGCTGTAAAATTATACTTAATTAAACTTGAATTTCAATGTTTTAATCGTCCATTTTAAATCTTGTTTCCTCAACTTTCGAAAACAAATCTGACTCTCAAAAACTCATCGAGAAACAAATTTAGAAAAGATCTAATTTATTTCGTCCCACGCTTACCATCTATCAAACGGCAACCGGTAGCCGAAGTGGCAACTGGTAGCCGAAGCGGAGTGGAAGTCATAGAAAAGGAGGGGAAATAAAACTACCAATCAACTGAAAAGATCAAGACACAAGAACGATATCAGAATCTTGACAATAAAAAAAGCAAAAAGCCACAATGCAGTGTATAAAAGGTTCCATAATAAACAAAAAAAAACAAGTGACAAAATTTTTTACAAAATTAAGAACCCTTAATCACTAAAATTTAAAAAGTAAGAATTTATTTAGAATTGGTCAGTTTATTGCTGCGATTTTAAACCCAATGGATATACAATGGACATACGCGGATATTAATTTAATTAACACTCCAAAACTAACACGTTGACGCAAAACATTTTATGCGAAGTACAAATGATTGAGGTATTAACTGACGTGGTTTGTTTTTAATCTGCCTTTACTTCAACATAGCTAAAAACATAAAAATTAAAAGAATAACCGAGTGACAACAAAGAGAAAGTATATCTATGATATATATAAACATAAATATATATAAATATATTCGTCACTTTTAAAGAGTTGTCCCGGGGTGTCCAATATTAACCGTAAAGATCCTGTAGTCTTACTTTTAACAACATGACTTCAAAAACACAATTTAACTAATTTAACAGATTAGATCGTGGAGATAATACGTCAATAGCTATAACAGAAAAAGTGATCACGATGAAAAAAGTAGAGAAAATTTCTTAGATTTGCCCGGGCCTTCCATGCTTTCTAGGTTGTTGGGTACCCTGTTCCAAAGAACACTTGAAGGTATATGGCCGTCCTTAAATTTAAGTGAAAATCATTAAGTTTTTTTTGTCTCGGTAAAAGTTGTTTATACAGAATTTATTATTATGGCTGGTGATTTCAATAATTTTCTTCTTGATTAATTTTAATTAGTAAAAAACCCAAACATATTCAAACGTGTGTGAAATTATTGTTCCCCTTAAACTCAGCATAAATATATATATAAGAATTATAATAAGTATATATTATTAATAAAAAGGAGTCATAATCTGTAAAATACGTGCTTCCAATTAGATTGGTGTGCTCATCTCTTTATATATAGTTGTCGATAAAATCATATATTGTTTAAATTTAGAATTTAACTTCGTCTATTTATATATTTATAACTTTGTACTAAGCCTCGTTTTTAGGGGCTCTTGCCTTCTTTGATGTTGGAGGTCCGTCAAGTAAGCCCTAATGGCTCTAATACCAGGCAATATACCCTGAAGACAAGGCTTAAACTATATTCTGACATTGAAAAACTAAACATGAACAGAACTGCTTACATACATATGTAACAGGTTATTGCAAAAATGGCGTACAAATTGATTTAAAACATTATTATACGGAAAAATTGTTTTAGAGGCAAAAACACTCGTTAAGTGGGATAAGAATAATGGTGCAAATCATTCATATTGCACTAACCAAAGAAAATAGGAAAGAAGAGATTATAAAACGATTTATATATCGTCGAGGAATTTAACAACTGATAGTGCATGTGAATGAAAACGCGAATGAAACGCGAATGGAAACGCAATTATCCCTTGTCAGTTACGTTTAGTTAAAAACGTTCGTTACTTTAAATAAATTCGTCTGCATTGTAAAAAACATTCAAAAACAGTAAGTTATTTTTTTACACCTATAAAAAGCAGTGCGCTGTCATTCAGAATAACACGCGACTACGCGTTTGATTCTTTCTTAGGTAAGGATCCTCTCAGAGGGGGCAGTTTTGCACTCCCTTTTTTTAAGGGTGGCAGCTGCCCTGTAGGACTTCTCATACTGGATTGTGTATCCGATAAAACGGGAGGTATGGAAGAAGCGAGAGCACCCGAAGTGTCTTCATTCTTTTTTGGATAACTTGTTTCACCTTGAGGCGCCGCTCTGGTCACATCTTCGTGTGAAGTTGACACGTGTGTGTTCGCAGCCTATAAAACAAAGTAGACATCTCAAAAACAACATATCCCTCATTAAACGCAACTGTTTAATTCACGCAGTGCAGGGGAGTTTTGATAATCTGTTCGTAGGATTTTAAAGCTGGCATTGAGCATTTTTACCGTGATTATATTATTAGGCCTAGTCAGTTTAACGGACAGCTTCTGCCTGACAAAACAAAGACAAAAAAAAGAAGGTTAACAACAAATACCATAAACATCGAGCTGAGTGCCTCCTCGCTTCTATAAATAACTGTATTTGGCTTATGCGTGTTGGGTTTAGGAAAACCAGTCGAAGACGTTGAATTTCTTTCTGATGACGATTCGCTGGATGTGTTTAACAAATCGTATGGATGTCCATTTCTCGCCACAAAATTGTCATTGTACGACGGAATCTCTTTAGTGTTGGCTTTATCTTCTTCGTAAGCGAAATTATAAAGCCCCATATTATCAGGTTTCCGCGTATTGTTGATATAACTGTCAGTACTTGTCGGAATATTGTTGTAATTCCCAGCATTGGTCGGAACATTGTTGTCGACGTTGAGAGTAACATGAGGCTGTAAAAAAGTTGAAACAGTTTCAACAAGACAATCTATAGTAGGATTTTAAACCTCGCTTTAGGAGGTCTTGCCGTTCTTATACCATTAGGCAATAAACGCCGCACATTAAAATTCAAAATAACCCTTGAATAAGCGCTAGACAAGCAAAAGAAAAAGAAAGGTTATAAGGAGAATTTTAAAAAGCATATCCCCATTTTGTTAAAAAATATTTCTTAATTTTTTCTCATTCGGATTTGATTTGGTTAGCTTTTTCCTTAGAATTTCAGCTAACAATGAGCATGAAGTGCTAATCGAAGCGCTACCCTCAAGTAAAGTCTCGAACGAGTGCAGAAACAAAAACCTGTTACAAAAGGAAAACGCAGCGCTTGATCAAATAATCATGGCGCCCAAGTACAGTACATTTTGACGTAGTTAAAAAATGAGAGCTGCATATACAGAAATGTTACTTTAAGCGATTTTTATTTTGTTTGTTTGTCGTAATAATTCAAACTAATAAAAAACATGCTTTTAACATGGTTTCGTAGCATATTCTGTGATAACAAAAAACATCAAGTTTATTGGAGTATAGACAAGAAGAGAAATTTTGTGTTGCATGAAGTCTGGTTTGTGCTTGAGCTTATTTGATATTTAAGAGCCATTTTCTGTAAGAATCAGGTAATACTCAAAAGGGAAGGAAGTTTTCAAAATTACTGGATTTTTCTGATGTTAATGATACTATGGTTTTAGGAAATTTGGTTATCTATCCCATATTCAAGAATGGAAGAATTTGAATGGCATTGGGTAAAGTGCTCGCTTTTCAACAAAAAAACATTAAGCTCAACATGAAAATTAGAGACTCACAATAATGTTTATAAGTTGTTGCTGATTAATTAAGAAAATAGCTTAGTTTTCCAAACTCACAAAGTTATTAACAGAAAACAGTGCAGCAACGTTTCTTCTAGTCTCTTCCTCCTCAAACGAGGGAACGTAAGCTCGATGGTCAAAATTTTGAGGAGAATCTGTATCGTCGACGATTCCAATCTGTGACGTTCTTACGTGATATGGGAAGTTCTTGTTGGCAGCTGAAGGTCGCGTGAGAATCTAAAAAGAACAGTAAACGTAAATTCTACGAAGGATAATGAAACAGTCAACGATTTTTTATTTAATTTTCTTTTAACTTTATCTTCAGGTACAGTTTAATGGATCAAGCTTTTAAAAAAATGTAAGCTTACCAAAAAGAAAAGAGATGCGACAAAGGCTACTGATCTGTCGACCATTATCATGATTTGGGCTCTATGTAAAAAAATAACAAATCAGTTAGAACTGGGTTCAAATGACATCTCTTTTAAGTAAACGACTAAAATCATCTTGAATTTAAATTGCGTTACCTTAAGTAGACGGCCAATAATAAATAAATAAATGCCCCTTGATATTTAGTCACAAAAGTACAGGATGAGATAGAGAAGGTCAGATATAGCTATTACCTCATGTAAGCGTCAATGATATATGTTGCTAACAATACCACTCCAGGACCACTCAAGTACCTTAAAAATGCAAATCATAACATATAAGTTGCACAACATCATGGTGTCCCCCCCCTATAACAGCATTTTTATATTCCTCTTTAAAATTGGCTCCTTTCATTGAGGCTCCCAGTCAATAAATGATCAGGTTCACCTGGGTTAAGCAAATGCAAATCATACGTTGAACTTGATAAAGCTGTGAAGAAAATAAAAGGTCTACTCACCACAGTGTGTAAAACATCCAGAATGGATAATAAAAGAGTCTTTTCTCGACATAGTTCTTCAGAGTAAAAAATATCCCATAAGTAAACCAGCCCCATGCCTATAAATGATAAAAATTTGGTTAAAAATTTGGTTTGTCACCAAAAAAAGTCTATTTCTTAATTCTCTGATAGATCTTTGATTTTTCTGCTGTGCTAGTTAAAGTTGCACAATTAAGGGGGTGATTACATAGAGAATTTCAGCCCGGGCTGAAATTTCAACTCGGGGCAGGGCTGAAAAATGTTTTGCTATTACATGGAGATTTGAGCATGATCTCAGCCCGGGCTGAACATTTTTCAACTCGGCCGGGTTGAAACATCTTTTTCCAAATATGGAATGTAAGTTAAGTTTTAACCAATCAAGAACAACCATAGAAAAGATGGTAGCTCGTTGGAAACGCGCGAAATTTTGTAAACAACAATCATCCAAACAAAATTGAAAGTTGTGTTGTACAGAAGAGAAGTTGGCTATATAGAAAAATGTTATCGATCACACAAATGCGCAAGATATTATTGCTTCTGGTAACACAATTTGGACTGCTTGCAGCATTGACTATTCAATTGCAGGGTTTGGTAATTATTTACAAGTTGTTACAGGCAAAGAGGAACATGCCTTTTAGTGCCATATTATCTGCTAAATTATCTGCTAAAAAGCTAAAAAGAATTACTTGTTGCAAAAAAAGAGACGATCGCATTTACAACGTATGCAAGAAAACCCAAATCTATCGGGGTTCAACGGGGGAGAACTGAGCAATGGTGACAAAACATGTTTGGTGAAAATATATTACAATTTTTTCATGTACGCATGCGTATGGTTGTTTTCACCCCGGGCTGAAAAAATATTTGCAATTACATGACATTTCGCCCCGGGGCGAAAATCCTAGCTGGGTTGTTCTACCCCGAGCTGAAATTTCGCCCCGGGTTGAAATTTTTCCATGTAATCACAATTCCTATTGTGAGTGAATTTTCAGTTAAAGGCGGGATGAAATTTTTGCCACCTGCACCGAGCTGAAATTTCAGCCCGGGCTGAAATTCTCCATGTAATCACCCCCTAAGTAATTAGTAGCTGTATACTACCCGCCTTAAGAAGTAGACAAATTAGCAGGGGAGTAAAACAAAGAATGGCTTACCAAGACACGTAATATACAGATACCCACACCAGCTGGACTTTCGTATAAGTACAGTACTTCACCAGGATCAAACGCCTGTAAATGCAGACAACGGGATTGAAAAAAATCCAGGTAAAAAATGGAAAAAATAGTAGTAAATTAGTAATGGCGGAATATAGCACAAGCAACACTCTATTGCAATATTTCACCAGCAGTAATAAACAGTAACACAAATTATGGAAAATACTTGACATGGCATGAACATCTTTAGTATAACATAAAATCTTACCTTGGCTTCATATATAAAGAGAGCAATATAAGCTATCGTATAAAATGTGCAAAACAGTGACAATTTAACTTGACCAGTTGCACTTATCCTCCCCCTAATGAGTTAAAACATAAAAAGATAATCAACTGCCTGAAAAAAGTGTGTCCGATGACAACTTAATGATAAGAAATCAAAAAGAATCAGTTCAGGGAGTCTCTTTTTTATCCGCAAACAGTCGATTACAGTCGATGGTGATAAAGATATAACCAGTGCACTTTCTAGTGCACTGGTGCAATGAGACGTCTCTAAACCGGACTGGACCTAACAACGTGTCTGCTTTAGAGCGGTGTCCGCTACATAGAGGTTCTTCCTAAATTGCTTTAAACACCTGTTCCTGGATGTTAGTGTATAATGATCACAAAAGTGTATCAAGAGGCTAGTTTTGGCTAAAGAGAGAGCCAAAAAATAACATATTGTAAATATATTTTATTCTTAAAAAAGTAAAACAGACTCCCTGCGAGTTTTCATTTTTATAGCCTTAAAAAAGCTAATAAACTGAAAAAGAAAAAAAAGAAAAAAACCTTTTAAACGAAACTCTAAAATATTGTCTTGAGAAGTTAGTTCTGGGGAGAAATGTAAATTGAAATGACGTCTGAGAGGTGTTTGCTATAACGTGTCCGCTACATAGAAGTATTGTTGTAAAAGTTTAACCGTATCCTGAGAAGTGTCCACTAATAGGAGGTTTCATCATGTTTCAAATATACAATTTTCTCAGAAATGTATTAGCCACCCTGCTTTTTAAGCACCACCCTTTAACAAGCGCTTTGTCAAAGAAGATCAAAAATTGACTCAGAGCACCAGGTTCCTAATAAATATATCATACTTCAAACGTCAAATTAACACAGTGATGTAACAGAAAACCTACCTTGTAACTGTCCACCCTTTACCAAGGAGGATTAACAATACCACAAATATAATGTCACTCACACTGTGAAAAGCACGTGCTATAAAAAAGAAGATAATACATTAAAAAGAAAACTACTTAAAAATTTGCGCTAGCAGAGTTTTCCAGCTAACTGTTGTTGGACACCCTGGTAATGATAATATTATTGTGTGTCTCATAACGAAAACCATTCACCTGCCTCCAGAAAAGATTAATAACAATTGTTCTGATGATAAATTACTATACCTATATTCTTTACCGCCAGTTGTGGTTTCCCAGTTTGTCCATAACTGATATAATAAACTAAATTGACTATGACTGACAGCACTGAAACAAATAAAAACAACTTGAGTTAAAAAATTAGAACATAAAATGCACAAAGAGCCGTATTGTTTAATTTTTTGTTGTTTTTGGTGCGACAGTATTTTGAAATTCAGCTTTACTGAAAATGCATACTTTAGAGCAATTTGAAAAACAAAAGATGAAATTTCTTACGTTCAAAGAACACTGTCCATAAATATAATTTATAAGTTGTATGAAAAAGTTGTCGGGATGCAAGTTCATCTAAAAGAAATTGTCATTATACATGTATTTTTAGATAAGTACACCTGATGTATATTAACTTGTGGTACAGGATTTCATCTCATAATGTTTAAAAAAATGATACATTTTTAGAACAAATTCCAAACTTCCCAGGACTTTAATTTACTAGAGATTCATTTTACATAAGTTTTTACATAAGTTTTTAAAATATTTTAAGCACACGTTTAATTGTGGAAATTTTCTAAACAACTATGGAATTACTAAATATAAAACTTAAAAACCAATTTCAAGCAACACATACTAACAAAAGTTAATCAAAATTGTTAGAACATTCTGCTAAAATGACTATTTTTCAGATTTGACAGGACAAAACAATTTCAAAAAACAATTTTAGCCACTATAAATGAAGTCTAGATCCAAGAAAGATTTTCTAGATGGCTGTTACCCTTTTATTAGAATAGTACCATAGAAAGTGAAGGGAGGGAAGGGAGGATTTTATTTATTTAAAAGAGAAAATAAAAACAGCAATATCATTTTCCCGTCTTTAAAACCGATTCACTACACTGATTTTATTGAAGTTCAATTTATTTTTCAACAATCTCCTCATAAGACAAACCATGGTTGGCTTTCGTGGGGACACTAAATTTTAGCCCTCCCCCCTCAAAAAAAATTTGCTTTCTATGGCATTGTTGAATTCTCCCGCGTTTTCGTATCCACCTCCATAGAAACAATTTTTTTTACATATTCAATTCTTTTTTTTTAATAACAACCTAAATTTAAATCTTTTAATAAAAGACAAGACTTACCACCCCCAAAATTTTATTTTTTATTCACATAATTAAAAGTCTCCTTACATGCTACCAAAAGTGATAATGATATGACCATAATAAATGCTACCAGAAAAAATATCTCTGTCTGCAATATATCTAAATCAAAAACAGAAAAAAGAGACACATCAGTTCCAAGCTATGGTTAAGGTAATTGTGCAAAAATTTATTAGAACTGCTGCATGTAAATTGTAAAAAATAACAAAAATATTAAAAATATTAAAAATATTAAAAATAAATAGAACAAATAAATAAAACAATAAATTTTATCGGAGTGAGGAAAATAAAAACACATACTTTTTTCATCTGCTGAAAAATGTTTTGTCCATATTGTATCTCCATTTGTCATGGAAAGGTAATACTTTATTTCTAAATCCTACGATCAACCAAGAAATGCTACAATAATTTTTTAAAAAGTGTTTGTTCAGTTGCAACTGAAGAAATCCACAAAATTTGAAATGGAATATAAGAATGTTAATAATGTTAATGTGTATACCTCAGCACCACAATTTGCAATCACAAGGTACCACCATCTTACGCGCACAGATGAAAAGGTTCGATTCCCTAAAACAAAACCCTAAAGTTCTACAATAATACAAAAGTATTATTGAGAAAGGGTTAAATTTCGAAGATTGTATCCGCAAACAATCGTTTATGCCCTTACAATTTTGGGGACAAGTACTTCGAACTGAAGTGAGTTTACTTGTTGATTTTGACATAATGGACCTAAGGATGTTAGCTTATTTAGTTACATCCAAAAGCCGAACTGGTAATAATTCATACTGATGTCAGCATTGTATTTTTTCTTAAATTTCCCAGGTCTTTTGAACCTCAACAATCTATATAATAATACGCGAGTTCCGTGTCTCTGTGACAGGCAAAGTTGATATGCTTTGATGTCGCCGAAAAAAATCTTTGATGTTGCCGAAAAAGTATGTCTTCTTTGTCAAGAAAAGCCGCGAGTTTTGTTTGTTTACGTTTTAAAATCACGTGATCAAATTAAAAAATTTAATTGGATGAACCAAACCACGGGATCAAAATAAAGCAATTTTATTTGCTGAAAATTCCAAGTTTCCCCTGACGATCAAAACAAACGTAAAAAGTTTTTTTAAGTTCAGGAGACGAACGAACGAAGTAGGTTGCTTGCTATATACATATATCGGAAAAACCATTTATTTTATGTGTTGTAACATGTCCTTTTTTTTTGTTTAAGTAAATTTTAAGTAGAGAAGAAAGAAAAGGAAAATTTAGTTGAAGTGGATTTGCTAAGATCGTGTGGTAGAAAAAGAAGTTTTAAAAAATCAGTTGTTAGTAAGTAACCTATTCTTTAGATTTACCTAGATTTACAGTTAGCTTAGCATTTTTTCTTTATCTTTTTTGTTAAGGATAAAAGACGTAAGGAGCGAGACAGTAGTGAGCTACTTATAAGACAGTGAGTGCTACAAAGTAAGAAATTTCAAATTTATCTTTGTAAAACCTAAGGATTATCATACCTTTTGTACGATAAATCGTTCTTTTCACTAAACAAAACTATTTTCCCCGTTATTTTACATTACATCCCTTGGCTTGGGTTGCGGTGTTTTTTACATTCTTCAGGTTACCTGTCAAACGTTTTTTATAACAAACTTCTTGCATTCCAGTCTTCAGGTTTCTCATAAATTTATACCTTAAAAATGTTTCTTATAAAGGAAAAGCATGTAGCCATATTAAGATCTGAGGAGGAGAAAAATGAGACCAATTTTCACTTGCCCAATGTTTGGTTTGGTTGCTTGCAGAGTTACATCTTTCTTTTGATTATGCCTTCATTTATTATATAAAGTTTATTCCCGAGGAAAAGTTTCCCAATTTGCACTACTGTATTAGCTAATAAATAAATAACTAGCTATGTTTAGTTTAGTAATGAAATTTTAGCTGACTTATTTCTTATTTATTTTTTAGAATTTGTGGTTCCTACTAGCTAGCTAGCTAGCTAGGTTGTGTATTTTTCTCTATAATGTCTAACCCATTAGAGAGCAGTAACAGTAACAACCCTGTACGTGGTTTTAGGCGTTTTAATAATGCTGGCAGGTTTGTGTTGCAACGCCCTGAAAATAGTCAAAGCTTAGTAAGTATCATTATGGGCCAGCAGATGTCAGATACTCCTCAACATGTTGAACTGCCACATGAAGTTCAGGTGAATGTCATACCACGTGCATCAATTATTGATGATGTGTCTTTAGCTAGGCATAGACATGCACAATGTGTCGCATCTGTGCGTATTGCTGAAAGTAATGAGCAGTCTGCCAATAGACGTGCTCAGGATGCTGAACGACATGCTGTTTCATGTCAAGGAGAAAATGGTGAGCAGGCTGCCAAAAGACGACGTCGAAATGCTGAGAGGCAGGCTGTTGTTCGACAAAGGCAAAATGTTGAACAGGTAGTAAATAGACGTCAGGCAGATATCCAAAGGCATGCTGCTGTTCGTGCTCGCCGAAATGCACCGTATTATAATATTGCAAGTCAAAATATATTGCCTAATTTATATTTTTTAGGTGCTATGGACAAAGAGTGTGAGTATTGTCAAGCTTTAAAGTTTGAAAATGAAAATTGTTTTAAATGTTGTCACACTGGTAAAATTGCATTAGATAATTTGTCTCCTTACCCTCAGCAGCTTAGGGATTTATTAACAAATACAGATACTGTTCAGGCAAATATACGTAAGTATAATAGTGCCGTTGCATTTGCTTCTTTTGGAGCAAACCTTTGCCCCCACCACCTGGCCGTGGACCACCATGCTTTCGTATCTGTGGTCAAATATGGCATCGTGTTGGGGGCCGTCACCCTCCTGAAGGACAAACCCCTGTTTTTAACCAACTTTATATTTATGAAGCAGGTAGGGCACTCAACGAAAGAATGGCACACCAAGAAAATAATGGATGTCGTGAAGATGTGATGCAAACTGTTCAAGATGTCATGGACAGAGTAAGCCCGTTTGCTGCTGCCTATAGGTACATGGCTGAAGTTGAAGCTGAAGAAATAAATCAGGCAGCAGCACAAAACCGTGCTCCATCTGAGGTACGTATGTACATGAGAGTTGGCAATGACAGAAGGCGCTACAACTGTTTTTATTTTTGTCCCCTGCACCATTATTTCACCCTGTACGATAATTATTGATCATTGTATACTCTACTTTTATCAATTTCATCCATGTGTTATTATTCAGTTTTTTTGTAATCGATACCTCAGAGGTTCGTTTTTTTGTTTGTCTGTTGTGTGGTTTATTTTAATGATAATTTATTTTTAATATAGTAATTATAATAGTTATTTATAATAGTTATTTTGATAACAAAAAAAAATTAATTCAACCAATGTTTTATGGTACATCTTTTTTTATAAGAACACTCAAAGGAGGCCTTTCAACTTTTCAAATTGTTCTTAAATTGATCGTAATTTTCCTCTGATTTCGCCATTTTTTGTGTAAGTGTAAAGGAGCATTTCCGTACTTCGTGATATTGTCAAAGACTTAAATGTTCTTAAGATGTTCTAAACTTTTGGGCCTCTGAAGCCATATGTTCAAATATATTTTGTTCTATAAAAAACTGTAAATGTTATCTATATTATGTATTCAAACATCAAAATACATTTAGTTCACTTCAACATTCACTGGTATTGGGGGCTCACAAGCTACTGGAATTGGTCATATTACCCAAAACTTACCTTATTAACTCTCTTAGTACAAAAGCACACTACGTACTTTTATTTTGACAATATGTTGTTCTTAGATCCAAATAACAATCCCTTTACTTCTTTTTTAGGTTGAAGCGCAAAGCCCCATGACTTGCCTTCCCGTGGCGCGCTTCGTTAAGTGGATTATTTTCTTTTTAAGGAAATAATTCATGAACTAAAAGTCAGGACATGCCATGTTAAAATTGCATCACATATTTTTGGTATTGAAAAGACTCAAGAAGCATCAACTCCAGGTAACTTAATTACCAATATATTAATATTATACGGTCTGTATGTAACCATTGAATTATCTTTTTACAGGAAACAAAAATAGGAAAGTATTATCAACATAATTTATTATTATTTTTTAGGTTTATGGAGGTTTATGGAAAACAAAATCCCAAGTTTTCTTTTTCGTAATATTATCGTTTTCGTAAGTTATCCTTATTTTTACTGCTTTTTTGTCATTTTTCCACGGGCCTTTCCAACTATCAAAAAACGCATTCAATTTTTATGTAGATGAACAGGACACTGCTGACGTCATCAAAATTCCTAAAATTTTCTAATTTTTCATTGTTTTTCTGCCTGAGTGGATTTTTCCACGGGCCTAATCGACTAGTCTCTATAATAATACGGAGCTTCTGTCTGTGACTTTTACAAAGGCGATATTTTTTACCACCCGAATGCGCGAGTTTTCCGAGTTTTTTTGTTGTGTTCACATTTTTCTCGCAACCGTTAGAAACCACGTGATAGAAAATAAGCAGTACTCAAATACGTACTTTCGAACGGGACGGCATTCGAATAGAAAGTTTCCTTGTTGTAAAAACAAACAAACATAAAAATCTCTCGACAAAGTTCTCGACAAAAGGCGAACTAAAGAAGCGGATAAAAAATGTCTTATTTTCGACGATCCCTTAGTCATAGAAAAGTGCAGATATTAAGAGCAAGGAAAGTCAAAGTGAAGAAGTGGAGTGGATTAAAAAAGCATATAATTTGGAACAGGGTTAACATCGACACACAAAATAACAACAAAAGAACGGTCCCTTCGTCTTCAAAAAAGTGCAAAAAGTGATTCAGAGAAAGAAAAGTCCAAGTAAAGAAGTAGAAGTAGAAATAAAGTTGAAAGCCACAAGAAGTTACTTCGGAAGTGAAGAGTGGAGCTAGAAGTAGTAAAGTAAAGTTAGAAGTAGAAAATGCATGCTAAAGTGAATAGACCTATTTCCATATCCATTTGGTTCCGCGAAATATACATACTCAAAATGCAGAATAACATGAAAACGAGATTAGTTATGAGCAAATTTGGAGATGCTGGTTGTTTACATGCAAGTTTGAAGAATGTATCAACAAAATGTTGACTTTTACAGCTTTTAACTGGCAGTTTCACATAATCGTAGTTAACACAGTTATAAAGAGGGTTTTGGTAGTGGTAGTGTGACAAAAAAAATTAAAATATTGCAGATTTTAAGGGCGTATCTTTTGGTATATGTTAGCTAGCTAGCTAGCTAACCCTCTAAAACCTCTTAGCCACGTTAAACCTAACCCCGTTTTTAGAATGATGTGAATACATTTTTATTTACTGTTTCCAAGTAAATTTAGAACTAAAACTCAATATACAGTTTACTAACGCTCAGTGGCACATATTACTTCTGATCAGTTCAAAAAATTAAAATTAGTTTGCTAGTAGCTAAGCCAAAAAGTAGCCAGCAGCTAAGCTAAAACCCTGGAAAAACATATTGTAAATATCATTTTGAGCTCTCCATTCCCCCAAAATCAATATTGAATATGCTTGACTGATGCTAACAGAAGTATTCCAGAAACCTAAAGAAAAATAACATTGACTTCGGGGGAAAGGGGATGGCACAGTAAAAAGATTTCAATGGGTGGATTTTCTTATAGCACTTTCACAAGTATTTTTTCCAGGGTTGTAGCTATAGCTTAGCTGCATGAGTTACCAACAAATCATTTTTCAACATTTGTTGCGTAAACTGATAATTAAAATTAATATTTTCGGTATTGGCTGTTGTGATTATGTGACTGTCACACTTCCTCTGTCACTACTCCCTCTCTTACTGACTGTCAATAATCGTACATTTGTATCAAGCATTGTGATGGTTAACCTTAACACTTACAGTTTGTAAGTAATATGAATTGATAGAGCATAGAGCTTATCATAAATCCCCATATGTAGAAAAAGTAAAGTCTTTTTTTAAAATGGCACCTAATTTTTTTAGGTTTTTATGAAAAAAAAATGAAAATAAAATAATATACTTTTTCTTATAAGAATTTCTGGGTTTCAGCTGTAAACGTGCTTAATATTTATCAAAATCTCAGTCTCAATGTTCTTAAAAACCAGGTCCTTATGTATTTTGTTTTCTTACTTTTTTGAAATCTTGAAAATTAATCTTGCAGAATTATTCCAATTGTTTATTTACAGAAAATAATCTCAATGGAATATTTCCAAAGTGTCGATTTGTGAAAATACAAAACCAAAAATTTTTGACGTCACAAAAAAATTTCACATTGTTTCCGCTTATTAAAGTTAATTGTTTTCACTTATTAAAGTTCGATATGACAAGCATTTTGTGGACAAAATTTTAAAGAAATTTCTTTAATTCTAGACAGTATGTCAGTAAATGTTTTGTGTTTTTTTAAGCAACAATTTTTTAATTATTTTGTGAAGTGATCCTCTCAAGGAAAAATTTGTTTCTGACCGATCACTGGACAATTTCATTTGCCTGAAAAAATACCAAGATGGTAACTCTCTGAATACGAAATTTAAGAATTAGGATATCATCCTTTTAGTCAACCTTATATTTTGAAATTTTTGATAATTTTTTTAACCAAATTCAATCTATGGTAGAGGCTTAAAATTTAACACAAATAAGCAAGAACATTCCAAGAAAGGTTTAGAGTCCAACTTTTCCCACCAAGTCAAATTAGTATCCTAATTCTGAAATCACAAATGTGTAAAATGTGAGTTATAAATACTTCCCAAGCTACCCTCACTTGAAAAAAAAATTAACAACTTAAGGCAAGGTCAACTCAACTACTATTTTAAAACCACAGTCAGTAAGCCTGGCTAATGTCATTTTCACAGATGTTGTTTAAAAAACAAGGTACACTCAATAAGTGGAGAGACAGGATATATACCAGCAACATCCCCAATTTTGGTAAACAGCTTGAAATTTCACAGTTGTTTGGAACAAGTCAGTCAGCCAAATAGTTAGCTACTCATATCATATTCAAAGCTAGCTAATACCTAGCTCATTTACCACCAAGAATAATAAACAAAAGCATTAGAACGACCCAATGATACATGCTATTATCCCATATTATCACCAAATGTTAATAACAATCTGTATGACAAATTAATTTTGCAAATATTGCAAGTAAACAAACGATATCTGCACTACTTCGCTGCAAACTAAAATTTTGTTCATAACTAATCTCGTTTTTATGTTATTCTGCATTTTGAGTATGCATATTTTGCGGAACCAAATGGATATGGAAATAGGTCTATTGGAATTCAGAAAAAGTAAGAACTTTGATATATTTAGACGTTCTGTTTTTATGTCGCTGAAACTACGTGTTACTTTTTTATGTTGTAGTACACTTAAAATTGTCAAGGAGAATCGCATTCTCAAAAAAAATCCAGTAAAGCTCCAAATTCTTAAAGTTTTATATTTTACCGCGTTTTTTTTTTAAAAAAAAGCTAGCCATATTTGTTTAAATTTTTTTTGCATAATTAATGACCCATGGTGCGTAACTAATGTATTTGTCCTAAAATTCAAAATGCTACATAAAGCTGTTAGCTGGCTAACAAACTAATTTGCTACTTTGGTTTGTTGAACTCACTGGTATCATTTTTATTACTATTGTTTCTCTTTATAATGTGTTTTACTAAGCATGAATAGCTAGCTATAGACCCAGCTAAGTCTCCCCAATTTAAGTATATAACTGGGTGTCTTAGCTACTGTTAGCTGCTAATGTTAGCTTTAAGGCTCCATCCCATAGCTTAGCTAGCTAATAACTTTTTTAGCTATCTATACCTACCTTAATAGTCAAAATTCTCTTCTTTTTTGAGCACGAATTATGATGAACAAGCTAGCTACAAAAATTTTCAAAGACTTCTTAAACTTTTAGGATAATGTGGCACATTTTTATGCCCATAGAGAATAATTTTTTGACAGCTTCAGGAAAAGTATTTAGGAAAGAGAAAGAATCTCTATTTTGCCTTTGTAGATTTAGAGAAAGCTTTTGATAGAGTGCCACGAAAGGTTATTTGGTGGGCTATGAGAAAATTAGGTGTGGATGAGTGGCTAGTTACGATGGTACAGTCTATGTACAGCAATGCTAGAAGTCGTGTCAGGATTAACGATTCACTTAGTGATGAATTTAGTGTAAATGTTGGTGTACATCAGGGTTCTGTACTTAGTCCTTTGTTGTTTGTTCTAGTCTTAGAAGCGCTGTCGATGGAGTTCAGAACAGGTTGTCCATGGGAGTTATTGTATGCAGATGATTTGGTTCTCATAGCAGAGTCGATGGAAGAATTAGTTGAAAAGTTTGAGAAGTGGAAGAAAGGACTAGAAGAGAAAGGGCTAAAGGTAAACACAGCAAAGTCTAAAGTCATGATTAGTAGCATTGCAGCCAAGTGTGACCTTGTAGTTGGAAAGTGGCCTTGTGGAGTTTGCAGGAAAGGGGTTGGTAGTAACTCAATTTTTTGTCAGACTTGCAAGCATTGGGTACATAAGAAGTGCAGTAGTATTGGTGGAAGGTTAAGAGCTGACATTCAGTTTGTATGCAAGCGTTGCAAAGGTGAGATTATAGAGAATGAAGTATTTCCAGCTTTAATGATGTACAACAGTGGCTCGTTAGAGATAGTTGAGAACTTCTGTTACTTAGGTGATATGTTGGGCAGTGAAGGGGGTGTTGGAAGAAGTGTTACTTGCAGGATAGGTTCTGCTTGGAAAAAGTTCAGAGAGTTACTTCCTTTGTTGACTAGCAGAGTCTTGTCAATTGAGGCAAAAGGTAGGTTGTATGAGGCCTGTGTAAGAAGTGTTATGTTGTACGGTAGTGAGACATGGGCAGTGAAGCAAGAAGATCTTGACCGTTTAGAAAGGAATGATATGAGAATGGTTAGGTGGATGTGTAACGCCAGTCTGAGAGACAGAAAGAGTTCAGATGAGCTAAGAAGCAGGCTAAGTCTCCGTAGAATTAAAGATGTTATCCAGATAAGAAGATTGAATTGGCTGGGGCACTTGGAAAGAATGGAGGAGGATAATTGGGTAAGAAAGTGTAGAGACTTGATAGTTCCTGGGGCAAAGCCCAGAGGCAGACAGAGAAAGACTTGGCAGGAGGTTATAAGGACAGACTTGATACAGAGGAAGTTGAGTTTAGATCTAACACAGTCTAGATCAGATTGGAAGAGGGTCATTAATATACCCCGTCCAACCCATGCTAGCATGGAAAACGGACGTTAAGCCGAGAATGATGATGATGATGATGATGATTTCCTGTAAACTTTACAAGGGGACCACAATATGACAAGTGGAACGAATTTTATAGAATTTAAAGTGTGTGTGTTAAGTTATTTTTTATTGTTTTGTTTCCAACATCCTGTTAAACTTTTGTCAGCCTACATGTAAAATGCCAGGTTTTTTTACAAGGGTTTTTGACTTTTTATCGGAAATTTACGTGGGTTTATGACTTTGGGTTAAAAAAATTAGGATAGTATGGTTGTCAGTTTATATTGTTCGTGTTGCAAAATGCTGTTTTTTGAAATTTTGTGGAAACTTTTGTGGAAATAGACCACATGCAATATATATACTGAAAGAACAAATTTTTGTAGGACTTCACTGTAAGCTGTTGCCTGATGTCTTTATATTTCGTATTATAAACTATTGTTGGGGATGTCATGTGATGTCATTTTTGCTGAAAGAAATTCCATGGTTTCACGTTTTTGTTTTTCTTAAGAATTTTACAAAATTTTGTAGGGATAAATGTTTGCTGATGACAAAAAAGTTACTTAATGTTCTGACTGAAACTGTTTTTGTTTTTTATATTTTGTAATCTAATGGGCGAGGACTGTATGCACTGAAATGACTGATTTTTCTAAATTTTGATGTGTTTCATAACCTTTTTGTGGAAGATTAATGGGTAATGGCAATTTGCTGAATGAACTTATTTTTGTTGATTTAGATGTGTTTCTCAAAAACCGATCTGTTTAACATTTTGTGTAAACTTTTGTTTACGAACCGTATACAATGTTTCCAAAATAATGATCTTTGTTGATTCAAGTTTATTCTTTGCTCATTGATTTTTTGACATTTATATAGGTTTAAAATTGTTGGTAAAGGGCAGTACGGATCATCATACTAAAAAAGAGAATTTTTGGGTTCTTAACTGGTTGATTTTTACATTTTGTGTAAATTTTTGTGGGAGAGGATGGTATGGAACCGAAATGACTGATTTTTCTAGATTTAAATTTGATGTTTTTCAAACTTTTTCACATTTTTGTAAATCCGATTCGGAATGGATAGGTTGATGACGTCATTAAAAAACCTTCAAACCCTAATATCTCTGCAACCGTTTGTCAAAAGTACATGATCCTATACATTTTCTTGAACAGCGTTTCATGATCCTAAAAAAATTTTCCCTGCATGTTACGTTTTTATCCCTAATTTGAATGAAATTCACCTAAAATAATTATTACAATGTAGTTTTCCCATAAATTACTAATCAAATTATGACTAATTATTAGATTATAACTACAAATTTTATGTCCAAAAAGTAACACACTCATAATATTGCCCTTGTTACTTTGTTATCACATATCTTTCCGGGAATAGTGTGACTTTTGTTGTCTGATGCTATTTTTAGCTTCGAATAGGATCAAAGCAAGCAGTTTTGGATGTTATAGTGCTACAAATCATCTCAAAACAACAAAATAGATATTTAAGTAACAAAGTTACTTTTTTGTCAATTTCCTTGCGTAGGTTAGATTTCGGAAGAAAAAAAATAGTGCATCAGATTTGTTACACGATTATCTTTTTTTATACAAAGTTTCATGGAAATCAAGGAAATAATTTTTAAGTTATAGCTGAAAGATCAAATTTGGCATTTTTTGAATGTTCACATCCTTGCCTATGTCTATACGATGAAGGCAATAGGTATACAAATTTCTAAAAAAAATTTTTTGTGGTTTGACGGGACTTTGAATGAAGATGTCAGCAAAATTTTTAAACCCCTATATCTTCTTAGGCATTCGCCAAAAGCACACGATTCTTTCCATTATTTTGACCAGCGTTTCCACCTCTACTTATTACAGGCAACGAATGAACTAATTTTTACCAAATGTTTTTTGTATCTGTACTGCTGACGTCAGCAAAAAAATCTAAAACAACCTATTTTCCATTGTTCTTTTGCCTAAGTGGATTTTTCACGGGCTTTATCGATAATAATAATACAGAGACTGTGTCTGTGTGTCTGTCTGTCTGTAACAGGCAAAGTGGATGTGTTCATTTTCCTTTGATGTAGCCGAAAAAATAATGTCTCAAACAGTTTGTCAAAGATACATGCAGTCTTGGTCATGAATATTTGCACCCACGTGCGGTGGTACGTACGCCTACACTAATACAGGCGTGCGATCAGTATCGCACGCCTAGCTTATGATTTTGGCATGCAATTATTACATTCAGGAGAGCGGCAGCGCAGAGTTTTTGAAGCATAGTAGTTGGCAAAAAAATTGCCGACGTAATTTTGTTGTGAAATTTAAATGAATGGTGTTATTATGAAGAACGTAAGGTATAGAGAACATTAAAGTCGGCCCCTTTCCTTCATGCTGACACTCTTATGCTCGGCTGGTGCATTACACTGAGACTCGAACGAAAGACGGAAGACCATTTGGAACCATGTCACAAGTCAGTCCGACCTTCATCGTCACAGAGAATACTGCGAGAAGAGTGCGCACCCATGCAAGTTAAATATAACCAGAACATGGGAGAGGTTAGGTGTCCTGTACCTTAATACAGCTTTCGGACGAATGTTCTCGTGATGTAATAATACCAAAGAAAAAACATGTTCAATAAAGTTTAAAAAATCTTTTTAAAAGGGAAAAGAGAAATCAAATATGTTTAGTAATAATAATCGAAAAAATTGTATATCGTATTAAAAAGAAGTCCAGAAGTTCTGTCTCCCACACGACACAGCAGGCAATAAGTCAGCCCTGCCCTCGGTTTTGTGAGAAGAGATGTTCTGCGAAGACTCTAACAATTGAGTCTCCTGTACAGTTTTGCTTTGCATTGAACTGTGCCTGTGACAAGCATTTTTGAAGCATGTCACCGGCGACTTCTGCGATATTCAACTTAATGATGCCCTGACCTTCAGTTCGTAAATAGCATGTGTACAACTTACTTCCTAATCAGTTTATCTTAAAACATAGAGAGCTAGTTGGGACAGAACTATTAACTTAAGAAGTACACCATCGGGAAGGTAGGTCAATAAGACTTGTACTTCATTTCCATTTGTCATCGTCTTAAGGAGATCAATGCAAGGTTAATGACGAAATTTTTTGCCAGCTGAAAAACAAAAAAAATATTGTCGACGCAATGCCGACGCAAAACATTTGAAATGTATCTCACGTCAGCAATTTTAATGAAGGTGGGTATTTAATAGAAATACATTTTAGAGAAACATTTTAACACGGAAGAACAATTATGTATTGGGTAAAGTTTGGGTAAGGGATTACTCTAAAATAGCTCAGTTCTGCTTGGCGTGTGTACAAAGTAGAACAAGGCGTGTGATAAAGAACACGCCCGAATTTCACATGGCGTGTGCGGAGGCGTGCGCGTGCGATCGCACGCCATTCATGACCAAGACTGTACATGATCCTATACATTTTCTTGATCAGCGTTTCAAGATCTATACGATGAAGGCAACAGGTATACAAATTTCTAAAATAATTTTTTTTGTGTTTTGGAGGGTCTTTGCTGACGTCAGCAAAATTTTTAAACCCTTATATCTCATTAACCGTTCATCAAAAGCACATGATCACATACATTTTCTTGATCAGCGCTTTAAGCACTACACAATAAAAAGAACTTCCTAAATTTTTTTTGTGGATGGGTTGCTGACGTCATCAAAATTCAAATGACGCTTCTTTTTCATTGTTATCCTGCCTAAGTGGATTTTTCCACAGGCTTTATCGACTAGTCTATATAATAATACGCCAGTTCCGTGTCTCTGTAACAGGCAAAGTAGATGTGTTCATTTTCTTTTGAAGTCGCCGAAAAACTTATGTCTCAAATGTTAAATTTTTTGACGTTACGGCGCGACGTCAATAACACTACTTTAACGTCAATATCTTAATTTAAATTAATGAAGCCAATACAGTGCACTTAAAACTTTGAGGCCAAATAACTTGGAAACGAGGTGGTGACGTCAGTCATTTTTCACTGCGTGGGTAACTAGGGACCACCTGGGACCAATTTGGGTAAGTTTCCCAAACCTGGGTTCCCAAATCCGTTTCGGAATGGACGGGTTGATGACGTCATCAAAAAACCTTCAAACCCTATTTATTATTATTATTATTTCTTTATTTAGAGTTGGTTTACATGTATAGTCAAAATAACTAATCTACACCAACTAATAAAAAGTAAAAACTAAATACAATGTTAAAAACATTTGCAAATACATACGTCGTTACTGACAAATAGAGCACTGACAGTATATGCTCGTGTTACCTAACAATGCTTTAAACTCATTCAAAGAGGACGCATTTTTTATGGACACTGACAAGTGGTTCCATGCTTGTGCCGCTCTGACGTGGAAAGAATTTAAACCATAATTGTTGCGGACCCTAGGGATTCTAACACTGACACCTCTTCTGAGCTCATAAGGATGGAACACTCTATCAAAAGTAGACCACATCAAGCTAGGCCCAATGTGGTGTAAACTTTTGTACACTTCTATAACTAAACAGCGGAGGTTTTTTCTGGTGAAGTGAGTCCTGATTTAATCGAGTCAAATAGTCTGAGTCTGTAAGAGAGAAGTTAATGTATCTCACTGATAAAGCCCGACGGTGAGTACTTGTAAGGAGTTGATGAGACCTTTTATTACAAAACATCCACACAAGAGGGCAATAGTTTAATTGTGACAAAATATATGCGTTAAATAAACGAGTGACTTGCAGCGGATTGAGAAAATTACGTATATGTGCAAGAGCTTTCGTTTTTTGCGAAACTTTTTTGCACACTTCTTTCACATGTAAGTTAAAACATAACTCTGAGTCAATATAAATCCCTAAAAGTTTGACGCTATCAGAATTCAAAATATCAACCATTCCTACAGAAAGAGATATACTTTCAGGTTGGTGTCGTGGAATGATCATTTGAAATTTTTTAGGATTTGCAACCATTCCCTTCTGACCAAACCATTCAATAATACTCTTTACATCAAGATTTAGCATATAGGGTGTTGTCATCTGCAAAATTACAAAGTGAAGAGTGAGAAACAATAAAACATATGTCGTTGATGAAAATATTGAACAAAATAGGGCCTAGTACAGAACCTTGAGGAACTCCTGAAAGAACTTTAAGCCAATCAGTAAAAAGACTCTCCGTTTTCACTCTTTGTTTCCTATTTTGTAAATAGGAAAAGAGAAATCTAACACTATCCACGCCTAGACCATACGCTTTAAGTTTGGCAATCAATAGGTCATTAGAAAGACAATCAAAGGCTTTTGAGAGATCCATAAGAACAGCACCAACTTTACCAGAGCTGTCAACTGTCAGCAAGCAACTTTCCCAACTTCGTAACATATTGAGCAAAGCATGTTGAGGACTGTGTCCCTTTCTAAATCCACAGAGGAATTTAGAAAGGCGAGGCTCCATAAAGGTGTTAAGTTGGTTTGCGATAAGTCGCTCAAACACCTTTGACAAGGCCGGCAGCAAACTAACGGGCCTATAATTGCACTTTTCCATTGACGAGCCTTTTTTATGGACTGGAATAATGTCAGCCATTTTTAGTTCATCAGGAAAAGTGGAATTGTTTAATGCCTCGTTGAAGCAGTTTGTTAACGCATAAACATAATCATTAACAGCTAGTTTTAAAATTTTAATTGGACATGAACCACTCACTTTCTTATCACTCTCAAGTTTCAAAATCTCTTTGTGCACATCTTCTACAGTAAACTGAGAAAATTCAAATTTATTAGCACCCAGAGCGCATTTTTCTCGGATATGCCTTATACTGGGATGAGAAGAGAAACTTTCAAGGATATTCAGTAACGTGCTGCTATTTGTTGAATTTGCAACAGTTTGTCAAAGATACGATCCTATACATTTTCTCGATCAGCGTTTCAAGATCTATACAATGAAGAAAACAGGTTTACAAATTTCTAAAATAAAATTGTTTGTGTTTTGATGGGTCTTTGCTGACGTCAGCTAATTTACGCTAAAGTAGTGTTATTGACGTCGCGCCGTAACGTCAGAAAATTTAACATTTGAGACATAAGTTTTTCGGCTACATCAAAGGAATATGAACACACCCACTTTGCCTGTCACAGACGTTTTTTTGTATTTGCACTGGCTGACGTTAGCAAAAAATCTAAAACATCCTATTTTTCCATTGTCCTTTTGCCTACGTGGATTTCTCCACGGGCCTTATCGACTAGTAATACCATAATGCAGGAGTTGTGAAGTGACACAAGCAATCTTAAAGGTTGTTGATTTGCCCTATACGCTTAAAAGCGTAAATTTTACAGTCCGTTGATGGTATTTGTCAATTTTTAAAATAGCTAAAAATGGTTATTTTCCAAAAAATATAAAAATGATTGTAGTAACTATAAAGATTAAAAAATAACTCACTGTTTTCCTAAGAACATTCAATATTATTTGCAAGTACAACAATCAATTAACTGCAAAAAAAGCTGAATAATTTAGTGTCTGGAAGGCGGAGTTTACAAAATATAAGTTACATGTGCAGTTTTGAAGATTCCTAACCAAAACTTTGTGGGTTAGATTGGTAAGCGGGTCACATTAGTGCCTTTCTCTGTTGGATCACAATACCTTCAATTTAGACAAAATACTGTTATTTTTTTGCAAATAGGTGGCCAATGCCTCAAGCATTAGCTTAAATTAAGGTTTTATTATTGAAATGGGCTTACCTAAACAAGATTTTTCAAAGGAAAAATTTCAGTACATTTAATTAAGCATATCAGGCAGTATAATATTCTAACCAGAACATGAAATTGTTGACGCCTCGTCTTTGAATACACATTGTGAATTCTTCAGTTTATAAGGAGCTTGCAGGGTGAGCACTTGTGAGTTTCGTGGATCTGTTACATCTTGTTTTTCTTTACAAGACTACAAAAAACAAATTTAGAGTTTCAAAAACAAATATTAAACTGTACTTTATAAATAAATCTTGATGTCTTAAAACTATCTAGTGTAATAGTCACAAAATGTTTAGCATCTATAGAGAGTATTTTTTGTTGGATTTTAATTTCTTCTATGCTTCTTTATATTGCGCTAAACAAGAAACATAAAATTTTGATTTTAGCAACAACCTAATGCTTCTGTGTAAGAAATAGAGCTTAACATTGCCCAGAAAATAGAAGTGAATGTCATTGCTTCAATAGAATTATATAAGTTTGTAAAAAGGTATATAAGTGAAGGAAGCTATTAGCTAATTTACTGAGGGGCAAAGAACTCTGGTGAAATGGGGCAGTTCAAAAGGCTGAATTCCTCTTGGTTAGCTACATTTTAATAAGAAATGTGTTTTGATGGGGTAGTTTTAGCGTTGGTGGTTCACTACTAATTCTGAAAAAGTCTGGTAGTTCATCGCTGGTACATGAAAGACTTTTTAAAATGTACGATTGCTGTTTTGTTTTTACCCATTTGTTTTCTTTTGATCTTATAAACAAAAGATGCTGTTATATTAGCAACAGTCCACATAAATATTTAATGTGTTAACTGTCAACATAACATCTTTCTCATTTTCTGAATTCATTGCATAAACCTTTGAAACCTTTGCATGTAAAAGTTTCCCTGAGATTAGACGTTTTGTATATTACTGACTTTAATTTTACTTAAAAAACTTATTCCACAGGAACAACAATTTATTTGGTAAAAAAAGAATGGACAGGGATGGGTGGTCAATAATTTTGTTTTAACATACCATTGATTCTTGTGGGTATACATCAGGCCATTGATCGTCATAATATAGAATAACATCTTGACAACATTTACTCTAAATTAAAATAACAAATATCTTTATCAATCTGATATATAAAATGTTTATTGGTTTAAAAATTAAAAATGACAAAGCAAAACCTACAGCAGGGTATTCAAATCTATATTCAACTCTTCCTTGTGATGTATGATAACAAAACCTTGTCAGGAATTTCCAGTTCTAGAATAAACCAAGAACATACCAAAATGGTAAAAATAGCAATTTCTTTATCTTGTTAGAGTGAGTTCTACTTTAAACAGGAAATTTTTGACATAACTGGAAGCTTTTAAACATATAAACAGATAACAGTCTACTGAAACAATATATATTCAAATTTACAATGAAAAAAGTAAGCAGATGTGTGTACGCCATTTGTGCATCTCAATATCAGTAACATTTTAATTTTTTAATTTTTAATTATAATAAAAGGAACATAGGAATATATGAATTAAATTTCAATTTAAGAATCTTTCCTTTAATCCTTGTCACCACCTACAATATATGCACATGCAAGATTGTACTATTGTTGTCATAAACAATTTTAGGCTTTATTTCAAAATTAAAGAAATAAAGAGTGACAGGATGCGATAAAATGAATACAGCCACACTCTTTTCTCATGACTACATTGAAAAAAACATGTTTCGTAACAGAATGCTGAATCCAACCCCTGACCTGTGCTTCACTGCTAAAGCACAATATTATGTTAATGTTTGAAAATGCTAAATATATATGCACATTTTGGTGAGAGTCTATCTGGTTTATCAATGATGAGAAGTTAGGAGACGGTACAAGATTGATGAATAGTTAGAAATCTGGTTTAACCAGTGAACTTTTGTAAGATGCATGAAATTGATAGCAATTTTCTGTGCACGGTTTTTCATGCACGTTAAACTAAGTATAGCTGCATGCCAGGTGCGCACGTACGAGTGTGTACCTAATTTTAGAAGCCCTTAGGTATAAAATGATGTTGGACTTATATTATAGAGCTTAAAAAGTTGGTTCATTGTATCATTGTATACCTTGGGTTCCCTTTAATGTAACTTCTGTTAATAAAGCCATATTACAATGCTGCAGTTTAAAGCTTACCCTGCAACTCCCAAAATAAGCTAACATCAAAATGTTCATAATAAGTTAGTATTAAATAAATTTTCCCCACCTCTGTCACTGTAATTTTTCTGTTTATGCTTTTGGTGAAGGGTCTCTTTAAGAGACAAGAGAGGAGTTGAACGTCCTCCACCATACCTTAGTTTAAAGGGGCGATTGAGGAAGTCCCATGAAATGCCACATAGTGATGGTGTCACTTTAAAAATACCCAGTCCGGTCTGTGAACGGTTGGCGCTAGGAAGGGCATCCAGCTGTAAAACAATGCCAAAACTCTTTATTAATGGCCGTAAGAACAGTTGATCAGACAAACTGCGTAAACGGGGCTGGAACTCTAAGGAGTGAAGGTGTCGCGCACGGTAGGACAGATGTCAGGTGTGAGCATCGTCAGACCGTTACCCAGCTATCACATCACAAGGTAGATAACACTAGGTTGAGGATGGCTAGTGTAAATGTTGGTACTCTGAGAGGTAGAGCAGGTGAAGTAGTTGAAATGTTAGAACGTAGATCTGTTGATATGTGTTGTGTTCAGGAAGTCAGGTGGAGAGGAGCTTCAGTGAGATTTGTGGAAGGTAGGAGGGCAAGGTATAAGCTTTTTTGGATTGGTAATAGTGATGGATATGGAGGAGTTGGCATATTCGTTGCAGAGAAGTGGGTAGAAAAAGTAATAGATGTTATGCGTGTTAATAGTCGTATTATAGTGATAAAGTTTTTGATAGGTAATAGGATTGTCACTTTTCTGTCAGTTTATGCTCCACAGTGTGGACTCAGTGAGGAAGATAAAGATAAGTTTTATGATGAGTTAATAGCAGTCACATCAAAGTTTGGAGACACTGAACTTGTCATGGTGGGCGGCGACTTTAATGGTCATGTTGGGAAGTCATCTGAAGGTTATAGAGGTGTGCATGGAGGCTATGGATTTGGGAGCAGAAATAAGGAAAGGGAGAGATTGCTTGAGTTTGGAATGGCAACGGACATGGTGGTTTGCAACACATCATTCAGTAAGAGACAGAGTAGGCTGATAACATATGAGTCAGGTGGCTGTAAGACACAGATAGATTACTTCCTGGTTAGAAAGTCAGACAAGAAAGTGGTGAAGGACGTGAAAGTTATATCGGGGGAAGAGTGTGTTTCCCAGCATAGGTTGCTGGTTTGTGATATTATCTTGAAGAGTGTTAAAGAAGCCAAGGGAAAGTACAGGCCCCGTCGTAAAGTCTGGAAGCTGAAGGAAGAGATTGTAGCAAGACAATTTAGTGCAAAAGTTCAGCAGTTAGCCCACAATGGTCAATGTGATAGTGACAATGTTGAAAGTATTTGGACTACTTTGAAGAATTGCCTTCTAGAAGCTTCTGATGATACCTTTGGGTGGACGAAAGGACCAGCTAGACATAGACAGGCCTGGTGGTGGAATAATGAGGTTGACCAGTGTATAAAGGAAAAGAGGAAACTTTGGAAAGAGTGGATGTCAGGTGGTAGTAAAAATATTTACTTAGAAGCTAAGCGTCGTGCTCGTACAGCAGTGTATAAGGCAAAATCAGAAGCAGAGAGAAACAGATTTGCTGATGTGTTAAGAAGGGAAGACCAGCGCAATAAGGTATTCAAGATAGCAAAGCAAATGAAGAAGACTAATCAAGATGTTGTAGGTGAGAAGTGTATACGTAATGATGAAGGTGTTTTGGCTAGCACAGAGAAGGAGAAAAGGGTAGCTCGGAAGAATTATTATCAGAGGTTGCTTAACACTGAGTTTGATTGGGATGAGGATAATTTGTCTGATGATGATGTTGTAGAAGGGTCAGCTATGCAGATCAAGACAGAATGGGTAGTGGAGGCTATTAGGAAATTGAAGATTGGCAAGGCTGCAGGAGTATCAGGTATTGTTGCAGAGATGGTAAAAGCATCTGGATATATTGGAGTTGAGCTTATTACAAGTCTTGCTAATAAGATTATAAAGGATGGTGCTATTCCGAGTGAGTGGCAGTCGAGTGTATAATAGTGAATTGTTTCAAGGGCAAGGGTGATGCATTAGAAAGAGGTAACTATAGAGGTTTAAAGTTGGTTGATCAAGTAATGAAAGTTATTGAAAGAGTGATTGATAAGTTACGTAGAGAAAGAATTGATATAGATAAGATGCAATTTGGTTTTGTTCCTGGGCATGGCACTACAGATGCAATATTTTTACTAAGACAGCTTCAGGAAAAGTATTTAGGAAAGAGAAAGAATCTCTATTTTGCCTTTGTAGATTTAGAGAAAGCTTTTGATAGAGTGCCACGTAAAGTTATTTGGTGGGCTATGAGAAAATTAGGTGTGGATGAGTGGCTAGTTACGATGGTACAGTCTATGTACAGCAATGCTAGAAGTCATGTCAGGATTAACGATTCACTTAGTGATGAATTTAGTGTAAATGTTGGTGTACATCAGGGTTCTGTACTTAGTCCTTTGTTGTTTGTTCTAGTCTTAGAAGCGCTGCCGATGGAGTTCAGAACAGGTTGTCCATGGGAGTTATTGTATGCAGATGATTTGGTTCTCATAGCAGAGTCGATGGAAGAATTAGTTGAAAAGTTTGAGAAGTGGAAGAAAGGACTAGAAGAGAAAGGGCTAAGGGTGAACACAGCAAAGTCTAAAGTCATGATTAGTAGCATTGCAGCCAAGTGTGACCTTGTAGTTGGAAAGTGGCCTTGTGGAGTTTGCAGGAAAGGGGTTGGTAGTAACTCAATTTTTTGTCAGACTTGCAAGCATTGGGTACATAAGAAGTGCAGTAGTATTGGTGGAAGGTTAAGAGCTGACATTCAGTTCGTATGCAAGCGTTGCAAAGGTGAGATTATAGAGAATGAAGTATTTCCAGCTTTAATGATGTACAACAGTGGCTCGTTAGAGATAGTTGAGAACTTCTGTTACTTAGGTGATATGTTGGGCAGTGAAGGGGGTGTTGGAAGAAGTGTTACTTGCAGGATAGGTTCTGCTTGGAAAAAGTTCAGAGAGTTACTTCCTTTGTTGACTAGCAGAGTCTTGTCAATTGAGGTAAAAGGTAGGTTGTATGAGGCCTGTGTAAGAAGTGTTATGTTGTTCGGTAGTGAGACATGGGCAGTGAAGCAGGAAGATCTTGACCGTTTAGAAAGGAATGATATGAGAATGGTTAGGTGGATGTGTAACGCCAGTCTGAGAGACAGAAAGAGTTCAGATGAGCTAAGAAGCAGGCTAAGTATCCGTAGAATTAAAGATGTTATCCAGATAAGAAGATTGAATTGGCTGGGACACTTGGAAAGAATGGAGGGGGATAATTGGGTAAGAAAGTGTAGAGACTTGATAGTTCCTGGGGCAAAGCCTAGAGGCAGACCGAGAAAGACTTGGCAGGAGGTTATAAGGACAGACTTAATACAGAGGAAGTTGAGTTTAGATCTAACACAGTCTAGATCAGATTGGAAGAGGGTCATTAATATACCCCGTCCAACCCATGCTAGCATGGAAAACGGACGTTAAGCCGAGAATGATGATGATGATGATCATGCTTGAGTAGTAATAATGTTTAAAAAAGAATCTCAAAAATAATTACAAAAAAATAAATAAAAAACAGAAAAAACTATAAATTTAAATAAAAAGATCCTCTCTTTTTCATCTTCCTTTTCTAAAATGACAGATAATAACTTATCTTTACCATAAATATTATTTAAAAAAGTTGAATGATCAGGTAATGGAAGTTATTAAAATAGTGATTGGTAAGTTACTTAGAGAAAGAATTGCTTTAGATAGGATGCAGTTAGATTTTGGTCCAGGGTGTGGCATACAATATGTTTACTCAGACAGCTTCAGAAAAGAAAGAGGAAGAATCCCTATTTTGCCTTGTAGATTTGGAGAATTATTTTAACAGAGTCCCATGTAAAGTTAATTGTTGGGCTGTCAGAAAATCCGGTGTGGATGAGTGGTTAGTTACAATGGTGCAGTCTTTGTACAAAAATGCTGGAAGTCGTGTCAGGATTAATAAATCACTTAGTGATGAATTCAGCATGTTAATAATAATAATAATAATAATAATAATAATAATAATAATAATAATGAACATTTTTAGTGGCATGCCCAGAAAAATCGCTTTGCTTTTCGACAGCAATTACAATTCTTTCCACTGGGGGCCACTGAAGATTTGTAAATATCATTATATATATTGTGGGAGTAATAATTTTTAAACAGATAGGTTAAAAATAGTTTATTGTTTATTAACAATGAAAACATTATAGAATAAAAAACTATTAGTAAAATTATATAAGAAAAAATAGATTAAGATTAAGACCTTTAAGATGTTGATGTATATATATCAGGGTTCTGTAGGTTGTCCTTTGCTGTTCGTATTAGTCTTAGAAATAATGTTAATGGAGTTCAGAATACGATGTCCATGGGGGTTATTGTATGCAGATGGTATGTTCTCATAATGTTTTTCAAAACTTTTTAACTCATAGTTAAAAAGTTTAAAAAAGTCTAAAGTCATGATTAGTAGCATTGAAGCCAAGTGTGATCTTGTAGTTGGAAAGTGGCCTTGTGGAGCTTGCAGCAAGATGGGTTGGTGTGAGATGCAGTACTGCAATTGGCACTGCATGAGTCTTTGTTTCAAGGCAACATCCATACTGAAGTTGCCCCAAAACGTAAATTTAACATTTCTTTCTCAAACCACTCACCCATGTCAGAAATGTCAATATGTGCAGAAACGTCAATTCATGACAACAGCAAACACAAAATCGTTCACATAGATGTTACCTTGACAGTGTTCTTTTAAAAATGTCAATAATGGACTATATCATAATATTGTTTTTATTAAAAATACCTGGTATGACACATTAAGCAGTATCTATGTTACTCAAATTTATTCATAGTCCTGTCTCTGGGCATGCATGTGCACCACTAAAGTGGTCTTCCAACAACAACTAAAATTAATAGAATGTAAATGAAATTTGCAACCGAAAGAAAGAAGTTTTCATTTTTTCTTTAACGGTTCCTAAAAGTCAAATTGTCATGGAAGAAACATTAAACTTGAAAACCCACCCACACACAAAAGTCAATAGTCCTGGCCACTAGCTTAAAATGGAAGTAACTTCCCAATCGAGCAATACTTCCTGTTGGGAAGTTTTTTAATTGCCTTATCTGGAAGTGACTTTTCCATTGGGAGGTTGAGAATCGTCGAACAGCCTGTGCGCATTTGATGTTAACATTGCGCGATATATTTTCTTAATAAGTAAATTAACTGCCTATAGTATGTTTTTCATATTATAATCCTAGTCTCCCATTCTTTATGGCTAACAATGCTTACTTTCCCTCTCGTTTAAATTAAAACAGAGACGTGAGGAAGCCATTTTTAATGGTGTTGAGGTTTCATTTTGAGCTAGTGGTCCGGACTGGTCAAGTTGACATTTTTTGTCAAAAAACTGCCCTTGTTAGCTAGCTATTTTCTCTCACTACAGCTGTATATCAACATTCAAAAGTAGTGTATTAAAAGACCAGGTTGCCAAAAGACGCAAAATCTTCCTATAAAGCACAGAAACATTCCGTGGTTGACAAAGAAAATGCACAAAATATGTGTTTTATTTATTACAGTTTCCTAGCTAAGACTTTTTAGAAAAAAAATAGATATTTGACTTTTTCCACACTTACCTCCTTTGAAGTTTTAAGTGATCCTTCTGTTATAAGAGAGGAAGAATGCTTTATCGACCAAGTAAATACAACTATAATAGCAAAACAGTAGTTCATTATCCACAAAATTTGATTGCTAACATTTTACTATGTTGTGTTGTTAAGCTGCCATGTTTATTTGGTTCCTTTCGATTCCGGGAACAATATGATGACTAACATATATGTGCCCGGGGGTTGGACAAGATAATTTTATGCAAACCAAATGTAGTTTTTTTAACTCTGTTAGCTTAAGCTACCTTTCTTTTATATTAAAGACAAATTCAACGCGTTCAGTATTTGAATTTAATTTAAAAAGCATTCTAAGCTATCGTTGACTCACTGAAATTTTGCTTTTGTTCCCCGCTTAATAATTATTGTTTGAGTTAGTGACCGACAAAATAAAATTAATTTTACGGCAGCGATTACCCCTTAATCTGTGTTAACTGTAATATGCGCGCATGCGTATTATAAATATATTAATTAGGAAACTTATTTTTATTTCGTGTCCACATGCATAATTTGCACGTATTACGCAATATTTCTTTTTAGTTTCTTAACTTGTGACACTGTGATCCAGTATTAGCTTTATTTTTATTCAACACATTTTTCATTGTTATTATTTATTTATTTGATTTCTCTCACCGTTTTATCCCCAAAGAGACAAAAATAAAACATTAAATTTGTATGCCCAGCTTTACCTAGAACATAGATGCTTGCATGGCCGTGTTTTTGCACTCTATCATTTCGTTAAATTTCGTACTACATGTACTTTCATTAAGCAACCTCTATCCCAAGGTCTGTTTCGTTGTCTCTTTTTATACCTAACCTTACGGTGGGTGAGAGGATTTTCTATCCTTTCAGATGTCCACAAGATTCATATGCATCGTCTGAAGCGTCATTGAACATAACTAACGATGGATCCATTCAGATTGCCAGTCTTTAGACATCGCTTGAATATGAGTTAAACTGACTTCCTGTTAAGTCGAATTTAATCTAAAACGAGATTATAGTTCGAGTTAAACCGATTTTTTCAAGGGGTGGGGCAACAGTTACTTGGAAAAGGTACAATCTTAGCAATAAAAGAGGCATGCAAGTATTATCTTTTCAGGCAGTCTTTCTATTATTGGGCAGCAGACTCGGATTACGTATTGTGAAAGTTGAAAAATTATTTTGATTGGTTGATGTTGTATATAGTTTTTGTATTGTTTTTATTATTAATGTGATTGGCTAGTTCTTCTTCTGTATTGTTATGTTAATTTGTTGCCGCATGGTTGTATTTTGACTTTATGTTTTATGAAGAAGAAGCCAGTTGGCAGTTTTGAACGAACCAAGTGTGTCCGTTTTCTCCGGGTCCTTTTATAAATTTTATGTTACAATTCTCGGATTGTAAACGTATAATGCAAATTTGGTAACCCAATGATTGCCCTTATGGATCAGACCATCTAATTTTCCGCGCATGTTGTTAATTTCCCCTAATTAATAACGCACAATCAGGCTCTATAATTTTTTAAAATTGATATTCTCCCAATTTTTTACGCGTGCCGGTCAAAATAATTATTTTTACCCACGCGTTAAATTAGAAGTTTAAGTAATAGTGTAATCACCTGGATTCTAATCGCGCCAAAAGAATCAATGGTCTGTCGATTTATGTGAGATAATTAAACAGAATTAAACATTTTTTTTTATGTTTCCAGTAATAGCGCCATGGTTTTCTCTAAATCAACACCAAGCAAATCCAGTCTCTTAGCCTAATAACCATTTAATATATGTCCTTGAAATCATGCAGACAAATGAAATACTATTCTAAAGAGTCAATGAAGATGCTAGTTTGAGCATTTCACGATGGCTTATATGAAGAATGGACCATCATAGCTTTCGCAACTTCTTCTTTGAAAAACATTCTGGCGACAACCCTTTCCACCATATCAATAGTCTGGTTGTCGTATACCTTGGCATCTTTAAGATTTTTCAGAAGCCATCTTCCGGTACTTCCAACCATTTTTACGGCAGCCTTTCAATTATTGGGCAGCAGATTCAGATTGCGTATCTATGGATATTTGGTAACCCGATGATTTCCCTGATGGACCAGACCATCTTCGATGAGTTTTAATTCACGTTTATTCTTTTAGATATTAATTGTTGCTCCCTGTACCACACTTGAATCCACCACATCTTGGTGTACAATTAATGCAAAGGCTTTCCGTCCCAAAGAAACTCTCCAGTGTTAAACGTTGTAGATGGTGTATGATCACATTATGAACAAGCTGGCGTGTTTTTTCTTGAAGCAAGTTGTGTGAACCA